>CM059606.1:19329315-20014315 GCA_030412105.1 Cyclura pinguis | reverse complement strand
TCTTTTGTCTTTTCTCTTGTAAAATAAATTACAATGTCCCTGGGTAGGCCTTTTTTCTTAGCTATAGGAGAGTCGACTTGAAATGCTTTATCAATTTCAAGTTCGAATTTCCCAACTCTTTGACCTATAAAGGTAGCAAGTATTTCTGTTATTCTTTCGTATAAATTCTCTTCAGATTGTGCTGGTAATCCTCGTAGTTTTAAACATTTAAGTCTCTGTCTCATCGCCATCTTTAACACTGTCTCTTTATAATTCTGTTGTTCTCTCATCATACATTCCATTTTCCTTTCCATCTGATTAGTCTTCTCTGGCATATCATCCATCCTCTTATCTAAAGATACTATGTCTTCTGAAAGTTTCTTAAAATTTTGATTTAAATGTTCAATTTCTCTTTTAAAGTCTTGTTTCAATTCTATACGTGTAGTTTTAATTTTTGTTCTAGTTGCTTTAAGTTCTTCCTTTAAATCTTCTCTAAGTTTTTGCATTCCCCCAAACCATTTTAAAGAGTCCATGGTTTTTGAATCCAATGAAGGTCCTCTAGTTTGTGTCTGTGTTTGTAATTGTAGTTGTATGGATTTCTTCTGGCTAGATACTATAATCTTTTATAATTTTGCAATATATAATAGAAAATGTCTTTTATCCAATGTCAATAAATACCAATAAATAAGGTTTTAACAATATATAATATATAGTATCCATTTATCTAATGTTCCTGAATGAATATACAAATTAATATTATATACCTTCTAATAATGCTCTACAAAATAATATATTCTTTTTACAGTATTTGCTTTTTCAATTACTTATCTGTCACCGAATAACTTAGGTTTACTTGAAATTACTATGAAGTTCTTAGTTAAGGCAATTATTAAATCAGCGTATACTTTGAATATATAGAATTGATTTTATCCCACAAATAATGTAACTTATATCAGAAAAAAACTAAAGATGCAGAGAAATTAATTCTCCTACTAATGCAGATCAATTGTAACTATTCACATATACTGTCAATCCAGTTCTTATGTTGGTTGAATATTCTAATGATAGTCAATTAATTCCTACTAATATTAATATGTTGATAATATTATTGAATTTAAATTTTAGATCTAACAAATATATATGTATTAAATTATTTCATTAAAGATACCACATTGCATATTAACCAAATATTTTCTTCTTATATCAAATGCAATTTCATTTCGGATCATCAATAGAATTCATTCAAATTAATTGTATTTTAAATAAACTTCCTTGTTTTTAACTTCTTCTCTTCGAGTCCTGTTCTGCAGGTCTGCATTCCTTTTCTCTATCTCCACCTTCTGTCTCTGTCTTTCTTGCCGCCGCTGTCTTCTTCTTTCCGCTTCGCCTCATACTTCTTTTCTTTTCTCAGTCCTTTCTCCTCTCAGTCCTCACTGTCCTTCTTCCACTTACTTTTCCTTCTTTGCTTTGTCTTTCACTCATCCTGACGTTTCAGATCGCTTTTATTTCACTGTCTTTAATAAGTTGCTGCATAAGTGTAGTAAGTGTAAGTTGCTGCAAATTTCCACGTGATCAGTGGAATGGCGTCTCCTTCACTTTCTAATCACAGTCCAAGTAAACAGTCCAATTAGACAGCCTATTTCCTTCTCTCTGAATTATTAATCCGATCAATCTTCCATGGTTTTAATTCTCTATTTATATCCTTAACCGTCGCTTTCTATAATTTCTTCTCTTATACAGTCCTTCTCTCAATCTCACGCTTTCTCCTCTTTTTTTTCCCCTTGAGTCAGCTCCTGTAGAACAGCATGCTCGGCGCCATTATCCATTCCTTCTTTCTTTACCCCCTTACAGACCTTGCTATCATCAGTACATCCGTTTAGTCCCCAAAATGTTCTTCCAGATCAGTAAATCTAAAAATAATTTCCCTGTTCATGTCAGTTATTTCAACTATAGTCTTTGGTGGTTTTTTTAATATAATTTTGATTTTGTTCCAATCTCTTCACTTTGCCAGTGCTGCCAGCAGTACAATTTCCTCTGGCGTGTTGGCTATAAAAGATTATAGTATCTAGCCAGAAGAAATCCATACAACTACAATTACAAACACAGACACAAACTAGAGGACCTTCATTAGATTCTTTTTCCAATATTATTATCCAAGACGATCTAAAAGAAACAAGGATTTTTACCGTAGGTTTGGCTTTGGGTACTCACAATTCTTGTTTACAGTCTTTAAAAACATTTCAGCCAGTGCTTTATAGGACCAAGTCCATGCTCAAACCCAATGGCGTCCATGCTCCGTCAGCTCTAACCTGTCCGCAATGGCTCCTCTTTCTCCTCTTCTTTGCCTTCGCTGGGTTGAATGTTGACTCCGTGAGCCGCTCCGAGTCTCCTCTACACCAGGGGTGACTTTCTTCCCCAAAATCTTGTGGTTTCTGATGTTTTTCCTTTTTAGGTTTGGCGACAGCGTGAGACAACTTAATCAGGCTGTTAGACACACCAACACTGCAACCAGAACTCCCATAGCATTGCTTTCTAATTAATTACAAACTGCTTAATGATCTACTCTAGAATCTTTCTGGGTATAGACATCAGGCTGAATGGGCGATAATTATTTGGGTCCTCTTTTTCCCCCTCTTTTTGAAGATGGGGACAAAATTTGCCCTCTTCCAGTCTGCTGGGACTTCTCCTGTTCTCCAAGAATTTTCAAAGATTAATGCCAGAGGTTCTGAAATGACTTCTGCCAGTTCTTTTAATATCCTTGGATGTAGTTCATCTGGCCCTGGAGACTTGAATACTACGAGAGTAGTCAGGTATTCCTGTATTACTTCTCTACTTATCCTGTGCTGCATTTCTCCCCCTTCCTCATCTGCTCCCCACCCCCCAGGTTGAGTACTTCTATCCTTTTGGGAGTAACACATTCTGAAGCAAATTACTTGGCAAACAAACATGGTGTGTGTGTGCACACACATGCGTGTGTTTGAGGCATATTTAGCTGCCTTTGGTCTTATAAATGTGTAGAAAACAAACTGTGGCATTAAACAGCTGTCACTATTTTTTCTCCTTAACTGTGATTGATATGAACTACTTTTTAAACCATATAAACAGGCAGTCTGCAATTTCAAGGCTATCTCTTCATTCAGTAAAATAGTTTGCTCAGTGGCAACCTACCTCATTTCTGTTTTCTAACTTAAAAATCCTTGATAGTGGCATGGCCACTATCCCCATCACTCTCCCCATTGCTTGTTGTCCATCAATGAGCTTCTCTGATCTCATTGCTTGGCTGCTCTTTCTTTCATTATAATCTCTTCACCTCTTTATCCTCTTAACTATTAGCCCCGGGAGAAATCACGGTTCTAATCATGTCATTTCAACCCCCTGCTTAAATGACCAATGTTTGTTTTTGTGCAGGGATGACAAGTGGAAAGAATCTAGACTTCAGTAGCTGCGCCTCCTCAAAAAACATTCATTCAAGAAACTGTCAAGTATTGAATCTGTTTAACATAGTCAAATGTCTTTATTTTAGGCAATCCTTCTAGTGGGCTGTCATTATTTAATATGCATTACCAGAAACATTTTTACATAAAAGGCCTTTAGCACATGGGGGGTCTCTACATCTATGTGCTTTTCTGTGACACAGGAATGGTCTATTGTTATCAGCTACTATCTCCTGTGGTTATGTCTGCTGCCACAGAGACCTATTAGGAGAGGGAAAATGAACTGAAATTCTCTGTATGCAGATTTGTAGCAGCTGGCTCTGACACACAAATGAAGATGAAAGGATAATTCCGCTTAAGTGTGAATGGGGGTCTTCTTATTCCTTTCCTTTTTCCTTTCTTTTCTTCTTGGCAAATTTGGGAAGTAAACTTAGAAAATACATGTAGAACTTTGCTCTTAATAAATGCAAATAGCTTTATTTTCCAATTTTAAGATTCAGAACAGAATGTAGGTAAAAGTTGTTTCCATACTTCCAAGTTTCCTCTTAAATTCTAAAGTGCTTCGTGCCACAGCCATCATTTACTTGGGGCTGCTATATTGCACTTTTTTGTCAACATAATCAGGGTGGTTAATTCTATAATCACAAGGAGAAAATCAGAAAGCTAAAGAGTAGGTTCAGTTCAAAGATTAGGTTGGAGAGCCAGCGTGATGTAGCGATTTCAGTATTGGACTATGACCCTGGAGGCTAGGGTTTGATTCCCTGCTTGGTCATGGAAACCCACTGGGCATCACCATCTGATCACCAGTGATGCATCAGCCATTAATAGGCCATGGAAACCCCTCTTGGGCATCATACACTCTCAGCCACCGAAAATGCAGGGTTCACCTGAGGGTTGCCGTAAGTTGGCAATGACTTGAAGTTATACAACAACAAATATGTGTCAGGAACAGCTTGTCCTGTTCACAGTTCTGTTCAGGATACTCTGGGTGGATAGATAATCTTTGCTAATTTCTGTTCATTCTGCAGCCTTCACGACCACCTATCAGACAGTTTTGCAAGATCTGTTGGTATTTTAGGAGACATAGGGAACTGCAGGGTCATGAAACTTGGAGCCTTTCCATTCTTGGGGGGCTGACCTGGGATCCAAGCCATAATAAATATATATTATATGAAATATAATTTTTAGTATACTGAATTCAGTATATTGTATATTATGCTAAATTTAATATAGTATCCTGAATGTCCAATATATTAAAACACAGAGAAAAGTTCTTCAGTCACTTAAAGCAGCTGCTGCTAAATATTAAAAATACCTAAAGGAGGTATATTGTTAAGTTAGATGGGTGAAAAATAATGATGGTCCCAGGCAGACTTTCCTTGGAAGGGCATTCCACAGAGTGCCACAACAGAATAAGCCATATCCATTATGCCCACCTATGCTGCTTCTGATGATCATGGGTGAGCACCACAAATCTCCAACATTGTTTTGCTATTTTCTCTCTCAGAACAGGATGCGTGAGGTAGATACCCCATTGTCTCTAATGCTATTATATGCCCTGATATTTATAAAGGGACTAGACAAAAGCAACTGCCCCCCCCCAAATCTTTCCATGCTAATTTTGCTTTAGTGTTGCCATAAGTAGGGAAGACCTGAAGGCACACAACAACAACAACAAGGCAGATGTATCTGGTGCAGGAGAAATCGATCCATTGTGGGCCATTAAACATGGGGGATATGCAAGCTGCACTCTGAACACAAGATGCTTGGGATAAACAGGGAGGGCCTTGCATCTTGAAAGTAGCCCCTGTGATTGTATAACAAAACAAAAACTGGTAGACTACAGACGCTTGTTATGTTGTGTTCTTCTGTTGCTTAAACTGTACTTGGCTGTGTGATGTGTTTAGGTGTGATGCCCCCGTTCTTTGACAAGAGGTCTCTGGCAAGAGTGCATGCATTTCATAGAATCCTAGAGCTGGAAGAGACCACAAGGGCCATCAAGTCTAGCCCCTGCCATGCAGGAATACACCATCAAAGCATTACTGACAGATGGCCAGCCAGCCAAGCCTCTGTGTAAAAACCTCCAAAGAAAAAGTATCCACCGCATTCCCTGGCAACAGCAGCCTGTTCCACTGTCAAATTGCTCTTACTTTATTATTAATCCAGTATTCTTCCTGTCTGCCCGTTTTTCTTGCCTTTCTGTGTGTCGGGCGGGGGAAGATTCTCCACTGCTGAAGCCCGTACTTCCACCACGCTGACAAGATTAGTAGGAGAGGGCGAGCGAGAGAGCGCGTGCGTGCACAATCGCCTTAGGCTGACCCAGATGGCCACTGGGGATGGGTTTTTGTTTGTTTTGCTCTCCAGCCTCCACAGAGAAGTACCCCTCGCTCGTGCGTGTCTTCTCCCTCGTCTGGGCGGGCAGCTAACTTGCCTTTCTCTCACATTCTCCACTACAAATAAATCCCCTGTCTGTCGCGTGCCGCGCGCGCGCACTACCTCACTTCACTCTCTTCACCCCCCCTTCCGTAGATCCACCCTTGGTTTCTCATCTGCTCTCCCCTCTTTCGTAGCCAATGGATCAGCAGCAAAGTGGCTCCGCCTCCTCCTCTCCACCAATGGAAACTTACTACTGTGTTATGGGGCGGGGAGGCGGTTGAGGGAGATTGAGCCGGAGCCAGAGCGAGAGGTGGTTCTCTTCTTTTCTCCCTTCCTCCACCTTGGGTTTCGTTGCAAAGCGCTGTCTGTACTCGTTTACTACCAGTCGCTGAGTGAGAAGGCGAGGCAAGTAATGCGACCGGAGAAAGAGGGATAGTGCCCCTTCTTTCCTCCTCCTGCTCCGTTTATTACTTTTTTTGCCTCAGGTGCTCGCGTGCGGAGAAGGAAATGGTCGGTCGACGGGTGAGCGCTGAGGGAAAGGCGGTACGAGCTCGGCGTTGTCAGCTCAGAAGAGGGACCTCCTCCTTTCTGAGGGCGGGGCGGGCGAGGGAGGGATGCAGGGATAGCTTGAGCAATTGGGTTGCGTTACGGTGCCGGCTGTGCCTCAGACTGGTGTGGCGATGGGCAAACATAATGCCGCCTCTTGCAGGCTTTTTGGTGCCGGAAGAGCATCTAGGTGTTTTGTTTTTTTAAAAAACAACAACATGGTGACATCGGGATGTGCTGCAAGGAGGGTGCGAGGACGAGGGAAACCGGGTGGCAGTGCCTGGATTCTTATTTGGCTTTGTAGAAAACCACATTTAGCAGCAGCAGCGCCTCTGGAAAACCGTGTATGTGTGTGTGTCATCATCAGTGCCAGAGGCGGGAGAGGACTGTGGAGGGAAGATTGCGACTCAATAAGGAGATCGCATTGGATTGGAGAGGGGGAGGGGGGGAGAGAGGAATGGGTGGGATGGGAGATTAAAAGGAGAGATGGCGGGTTATCCTCAGAGTTGGCCTCCATTTAGTACCTCACTCTTCCCTCCCCCCCCGCCTTTTCTGGAGATTTGCTTGCAAAGGGACGGATGCGTTGGACTGAAAGATCTGCTTCCTCCTCATCCTCTCCCCCCCCGCCTCATCTTTAGCCTCCTGCGTTTTTGTTGTCGTAATGAGAGGAAGGATGGTGTGAGAAGAAAAGCAGCTGTGACAGGTTTGAGCTTGATGGCAAGGAGCTACTGTCCACAATTGTTTAAGCGTTTGTGGGACAGGAAGGAAACAAAGCAGGTCGGTGGAAGAAGATGCTTTGCTCATTGAAATGGAGAGTCGATGCATTTTTTTTTAAACAAAGCTGCTTTCCCCTGTTTTCTGACCACAGACGGCTTTGTTAGGAGGAGGAGGATAATGGTTGATTCATCTGCAGAATTAATTTTAAACATCTCTGCATAGATAATATTAGAGTTATATCGGTTTCCTCGTCCCAAATTTTGCCTATAATGTGTGTGTGTGTATAAAAAATATAGTTGAAAAATATTTTTCTGATTTCATCTGCCACTCTTCATGTGAAGTAGCAGAAATGCACTTTGAACTAAATCCCCCAGATGGTGTCCAGCATGATTTAAAGCTAAACATTCAGAAAGATCTAATGATTTGATTATTGCACCTTCAACTCTTAGAAGTAAGATTATGTAAAACCTCTGGATAATGTTTGTATTAGATGCTGTAAACGTTTGATGAATGAGGACTGTAGTTGTTGCTTTTGTATCAACTGGAAATGGGGCAGCTGATTGTTTCTGTATGTATGTTTATGAAAACTTTGAAGTTGAATTTACAGAATATTGGAGATAACCTTTTAGTGAGTGGCATTTCAAGTTTACTTGCTTTCGTTTTGGAAGGAGAAAAGCTTTGTTTTAGAAGCTTCTAATTCACAGAAGTTGATCAACTTAACTTGTATGGTTGCACATGTTCAAGTTGAGTTTTCTAGTTGCATGAACATTGGACTAGGACCCTGGAGACCAGGGTTTGATTCTCCACTGAACCATGGAGACCCACTGGGTGACCTTGGGCATTTCACATGCTCTCAGCTTCAGAAAACCACGTGATTGGTTTGCTTTAGGGTCACCATAAGTCAGAAGCGACTTGAAGGCACACAACAACAACAACAACAACAACAGGTAAATGTTAAACCCTGTATTGATGTTCTGAAATGGAATTTGGTGGACTAGCTTAATTCCATGTGTTTTTTTAAACACCTAGTATACTTGTGTTTTTTTTTAAAAAGCAAAACAGATGGGAGTTGTACAAGGTCTCCTAGAGTCCTAGTACGACACTCAAACCACAGTGCCAAAGAACCAGTGTGGTGGGTGTTGTTGCCCATGGAAAGCCACTGGGTAACCTTGGGTAAATCAAACTTTCTTGGCCTCAGAGGAAGGCAATGGCAAACCCTTTGAATAAATCTTGCTGAGTAAACCCTGTGATAGTTTTACCTTCAGGTTGCATTATGTCAGAGGCAGCTTGAAGATATGCAGCTGCAACAATACATAGCAAGCATGCTAATGCAGAGCATCTTCTGAAGTGGAATTTGGTCCAAAAATCTTACATGACATTGATTTCCCAATAGTTTCTTGACATTTTTTTTCTGCAACAAACTGGATACATCAATACTTCTGGAAACATTAAATATACAATAGTATAACATTTATATTCCAGGCATAATAAACATAGTATGTATAGCATGTGAAGCTTTAACTTCCTATATCTATAGATCTTCTAATACACTGACTACATTCAGATTTCAGCATAGGCTGGTAGTAAGGGTTTTGTATTTATATATAATGTATTCTTACCTTGAAGAAATATATAAAAAAAATTGGTTCAGGAGAAAAAGTACTTTTCAGAAGTAAACCCCCTGTCCCCGGAGTATAGAATATGGGTGTCTAGCATATATCCACTTTATCTTGAGTCCACTGGCAGCTTTATCAGTTGAGTCAGCTATCAGAGGTTTGTTTAATAATGCAATCTTGAGTTAATAAGAGAACTCTAGCTGTTTAATATATTCAGTGGTAACTATGTTGGCCATACAGTAAAACAGCAAAATCCATAAAAGTCTACCTTTATTGGACAACCAAAATGCAGAAAATGCAACATGCAAGCTTTCAAAGCTTCACTGGCTTCTTCATCAGGCAAAGATGTTAAACATCATACAGAAGAAAAAAGGTGAAGATGTTTGAGTCACAGGCTTACATGCTGTCTCAGATGTTACTCTGTTGTCAGTTCAGATGGTATTGAGGGGTTTCAGTGCAGGCAGAAGCCAATCCTCCTTGGACTTGTGAGGACCAGGGATGAAGGGCAATAAGAGACAGGCAATAAAACTTGAACTCCTGTTAACAACAGGAAAGTAACTTCTCTTGAGAACCAGCTGTCCCTGGCCCATGTGAAGCTAACTGCTCCTTTCTTAGGCAGGAAACATTGAATTTCCCAAGGAGTCTTTGTACTGTTACATCTTGAGTAAAGGTTTTGGTACAGTATAGTAACTTGCCAATTACCTTTGTTGGAGGTAAAACAACCTCAAAGAATTAAGGCCTGGTCTGTTTCTCCCTATTGCAGGTAATTCTTCAAATCCAGGAAACATATTTAGAGATAGCCATTTTGGGGTGCAGCAAAGTACAATGCCAAATCCACAAAGGCTTGGGCTTTCATTGGAATACAATTGACAAGTTTTCCTTATTTTGTAGGATTGTCTTATACAGGCTTCCTCCACTTATCTGACAGGTTATGTACTGGAGCACTGTCAGAAAACAGAGTTGGTTGAAAAGCAGAACCCCTGTACTGTACTGTAGGGAGCGTGAAGGAGTTATGGAGATTCACGTTGGACCAATCACATGCCTGCTGCTTGCAAAGTCTCTCAGCTGGCTTAGTGTCTTTTCCCCCTCTGAGCTTGGTTTGCAAACAGCGTGCACATGCAAGCAGTTCCAAGTAAACTTGAATAAGCAAGTTTAATTAATGGAACTTGTCCTTAATTTGGAAGTGTTAAAAGAGTTAGGCATCAAAAGCGCTTCCTGTATTTAGTTTCTTCTAAAAAAGTGCTGAACTGGGAAATTTAAATTCTTTTGTGAGCTAAAAACATGCTTTTGTGAAATAAAAACAAGTGTTTAATGTTTTTGTTCTGCCAAAATATGTACTTGGATATTTATACTTAGAAAATTTGTGCCTCTACGTAATTTTCCTGTTTGAAACCGGATGTGTTGTTCCCAGTGTTTCCAAATGTATTCTTGCTAAAATACATTTTGACTTGTAACAGCAAACCATTATTATAATTGTATAATTATATTATTTTAATTATCACTTTTATGTCATTTAATCAGTTTGTATATATCATGCTCAGTTTATGGTTGTAAATTGGCTTAGCTGTGTAGATGCTGTAGTGTTGTGGTTTTCAAGGTTACGTTCTGGGAAAGTTTATTGGAGTTCAGGGTGAAACTCAACAAACTCTATGATAACATTTTGGAGAAGACAGCTCATTCATCACGTCTAATTTTCATTTGTCTCATTATTTGCTAAAAAATGTTGGTTATGTTTTAGGTTGCATGTTAGGAATTCCAATAGGTCTGACCAGTGTTGTCCGTGAATTCTGCTCTACGAACTTTTGCAGTGCACTGGTGTTCTACAGAAGTGATTGAGCCATTCATGGAAAAGACACTTTGAAGATAGAGAGCTTGGAAAACAGTGTTGTAGTGATAGATTATAAAACTTCTAACTTTTCAGGGAGTCATTCAATGAAGTTCTGACAGATTTGGCTTTATTTGTCAAGTGGATTAGCTTGGAATGTTCATGGCTTCTAAGTTAGTCCTGATCATATTATTCACTGTTAATACTTGTCCTATTAATCTTGTGAGTGGTAGTTCATGTCGTATTTCCAGATATTAACTCGTACAATTCTAACTTGCATTTACATAAAACTTTGTTGTGCTGAGACTGTTCTTTCTTGAATTGTTATGTTTTGGATTTGTGAGAAACACATGCAAAACTTTGGGATCCTAATGTATCCTTTGTAAAAATTGTAAACTTGTTATTATAATTTCATTTGTCCTTTTTATAGAGCACAAGTCTTTTATAGAACACACTCTTTAGGTAATGCCATTGTGTTCGTTGTAATGATCTGTTAAAAATAAAGGTTACAGTGAGTTTGTATTTATCTCCATTTTTGTGTTAATAGCGAAAGAATCTGTGCATATTAATGTATACATTTTGTTGTGGTGGTCTGTGCTTGCTCTCTAACACAAATAATGAGGATCATTTTTGTCATCTGTTTTGGGATAAAATGTTGAAATTCTTTCATAGATTCAGAATCATAGAATCATAGAGTTGGAAGAGACCACAGGGGCTACCAAATCCAACCCCCTCCCATACAGGAACCCACATTGGAGACGCCACCACACTCCAAGGCAGCAAATTCCACTGTTGAACAGCTCTGACCGTCAGGAAGTTCTTCCTGAGGTTTAAGTGGAATCTCTTTTCTTGCAGTTTGAATCCATTGTTCCTTGTCCTAGTCTTTGGAGCAGTGGAAAACAAGCCCACTCCCTCCTCAACATGGCGTCCTTTCAAATATTTAAACATGGCTGTCATGCTCCCTCTTAACCTTCTGTTCTGCAGACTAAACGTACCCAGTTCCCTAAGCCGCTCCTCATAGGGTATGGCTTCCCGACCCTTCACCATTTTGGTCACACACACCCCTCTGGACATGCTCCAGTTTGTCAATATTCTTCTTGAAATGAGCTGCCCAGAACTGGATACAGTATTCCAGATGAGGTCTAATCAAAGCAGAATAGGGTGGTACCATTATCTCTCTTTATCTAGATACCATGCTCTTATTGATGCAACCAAGAATTGTTTTGGATTTTTTGACTGCCGCATCACACTGCTGACTCATGTTCAACTTGTGGTCTACTAAGATTCCTAGATCTCTTTCACATGTACTGCTATCCAACCATGTGTCCCCCGTTCTATATTTGTGCATTCCACTTTTTCTGCCTAAAATGTAGGACTTTACATTTCTCTTTTTTGACATTCATTTTGTTAGTTTGGCCCAGCTCTCCAATCTGTTAAGGTCATTTTGAATTTTGATCTTGTCCTTTGGAGTATTAGCAATCCCTCCCAATTTGGTGTCATCTGTAAATTTGATCAGCGTGCCCTCTATTCCTTTATCCAAGTAATTGCTGAAGATGTTGAATAACCCTGTGGCACCCCACTAGTCACTTCTCTCCAGGAAGAACCCCTTTGGATTTGGCCAGTCAACCAATTAGAAATTCACCTAACAGTAACACTGTCCAACCTGGATTTTCCTAGCTTCTTTGCAAGAATGTCATGGGGAAGTTTGTCAAAGGCCCTACTGAAATCAAGATATGCTGCATCCATCTATCAAGCTTGTAACTGTATCATAAAAAGAGATAAGATTTGTCTGGCATGACTTGTTTTTAGGAAACCCGTGTTGACTTTAGTGATGACAGCATTGCTTTCTAAGGAATTACAAGCTGACTGTTTAATGATATACTCTAGGATCTTTCTGGGTATTGATATCAGGCTGACTGGGCGATAATTATTTGGGTCCTCTTTTTCTCCCTTTTTGAACATGGGGACAACATTTGCCCTCCTCCAGTCTGCTGGGGTGTATCCTGTTTTCCAAGACTTCTCAAAGATTATTGCAAGTGGTTCTGAAATGACTTCTGCCAGTTCTTTTAATATCCTTGGATGTAATTCATCTGGCCCTGGAGACTTGAATTCATCTAGTTTAGCCAGATATTCCTGAACTACTTCTCCACCTATTCTGTGCTGCATTTCCCTCACTTCCTCATCTGCTCCCCAACCCCCCAGATTGAGTACTTCCATCCTTTTGGGAGAAAACTGAGGCAAACAAGGTGTTGAGTAGTTCTGCCTTCTCACTTTCTCCCGTTATTAATTGGCCATCTTCTCCACCCAGCGACCCTATCACCTCCTTGTTTTTCTTTTTGCTGCAGATGTATTTAAAAAAGCCCTTTTTATTGTTTTTAATCTCTCTGTGCTTTAGCTTTTCTTTCTTTCTTTTTTTAAATAATTATTGAAAATTTATAGATCCATTAAAAAAAACCACATACACACCTTACAAAAACACGTACAAAGACATGTACATACATACATACCCAGAAGCACATATAATTTCAGAATAGTTTCATATTAATTTCACGCTTGCAGAAGTTACCGGCTTCTACTTGTTGAATAATTAAATATAACATAAAATACTAAGGATTACATCTAATACAAAGTAAGGTATTTCTACTTATTATAATATCCATATATGCACATTCTATTTAATTTCCTAAAACTCTTTTTGTTGGGGTGATTATTAATGTTTCTTTTGGTTCCTGTTATCTACACATTTCGATAATATCTTCCTTACTGGTTAACATAGCAAAAATCAAAGATAATCTACACGAGTGTTATATTTCGAGACCAATTGTTGCCATTTTACCCCATCTGGATTCCCAAACGGGAGTTATAATCTTCCATTCCTGCTTAGATTGTTTGTTAGATTTGTTATCACACAATAATGTTAATTTATCCATTTCAACTAGATCATACAATTTTATCAACCAGTCTTCTATTGATGGTATTTGTGTATTCTTCCATTTTTTTGCAAGTACTGTTCTTGCCGCGTATATCATATAATATATAATTCTGTAATATTTCTTCATTAGCCCTGAATCTAAACTATCCAACATATTCAACAAATAAACCTCTGGCTGTATTTGGAATTCAAATTTTAATATTTTCATAATATTTTTGTGAATTTGCATCCAGAATTTCTTTTACTTCTTTACACTTCCACCAAACTTGGAAGAAAGATCCTCTTTCCTGACACTTCCAACATTTAGAATTCTTGTGAGTTTTAGACAGTTTTGCTAATTGAACCGAAAGTACCACCTATAATACATTTTTAAAAAGTTTTCTTTTAGGTCAAAGCTCCTTGTGAATTTTTGATTCATCTCCCATGTCTTTTCCAATTGTTTCAATTCTATTGTATGACCTATTTCTTGTGCCCACTTTCACATGTTATCTTTCACAATTTCCTGCTCCATCTCTCTGTACAGGAGTAGTTTATAAATTTTACTTAATTGATGTTCCTCTCCTGATTTTATTATTTTGTCAAATTCAGCGTCCTCAGATAATATGGCTCTCATCTTTTTTTCTGTCTTATACTTCTCTGTCAGTTGTCTGTATAATAGCCAATGTGTTGTGTATCCTTGTAGTGTTAATTCATCCTTAGTCTTAAGATAAATATTGTTATTTTCTACCTTAAGAATATCTCTATAGGTTATCCATTCATTTGTGTTTAGCTTTTCCAACCTATAAAAAGCTTCATGTGAGGAAACCCAAAGGGGGAGAGAATAATACAGTTTATCTCTCCATTTCAACCAGATTCAAAGTAATGATTTTCTAATATAATGGTCTTGAAACTCCTTATTTACCCTATTTTTTCATAGCAAAGGTACGCGTGCCAACCATAATATAGGTTAAAACCCTCTAGATTCTGTAGTCTTTCGTCTGATCACTTCATCCAGTCCATTAACCGTGTGAGGCATGATGCCTCATAGTAGAGTTTGATATCTGGTAGCCCCATCCCCCCCTTTTCTTTGTTCTCCTTTAAATACTTCCATCTAATTCTGGTTTTTTCCCCATTCCAAATAAATTTGGAAAGCTCTTAATTCCATTTCTTAAAGGGTATTTCATTAGCCAGTGTCGGTAAATTTTGAAATAAGAATATTAGTCTGGGTAGCACATTCATTTTAATTGTTGAGATTCTGCCTAACAGTGATGATTATAGTTTGTTCCATTTTCTCAAATCATTACTTATTTGCGCCCATGTCTTTCTGTAATTATTGTCATATAATTCTGAATTATTTTTTGAGATGTATATACCCAAGTATTTCACCTTATCAGCTAATCAAAATCCAGTGCTCTCTGTCTGTGCTTTAGCTTTTCTGACGTTCCCCCTATATGTCCTGGCTATTTGTTTGAATTCCTCTTTGGTGATTTCCCCATTCTTCCATTTCTTGTACATGTTTCTTTTGATGTTTAGCTCAGTTGAGAGTTTCTTAACCACCCATTCTGGTTTCTTTAGACACCTCCCATTTTTCTTCCTTATTATTTTCCTCCTTATTTTAAGTTGTGCCTTCAGTATCTCTCTTTTAAGAAACTGCCTCCATCATAAACTCCTTTCTTTTTCAGTATTCTTGACCACGGACTTTCAGCCAGCAATTCCCTAAGTTTACAGAAATCAGCTTTTTTAAAGTTTAGAATGCACGCCTGGCTACACTTGGCTTCCTTTTCCCACTGAATGACAAATTCCAGTAGAGCATGGTCGCTCCCACCTAAGGATCCCATCACTTCCACCCCTTAAAAAGGTCATCTCTGTTCATCGGGATCTAAAACAGTTGATCCCCTTGTTTCCTCTTCTACCTTCTGGACCATGAAATTGTCTGCAAGGCAAGTGAGGAACTTGTTGGACCTTGTGCTCTTGGCAGAGTTTGACAGCCAATATATGTCAGGATAGTTGAAATCTCCCATTACTATTGCATCTGTCCTTTCAGAGGGCTTCTGATAAGTTCAGAATCTGAACTAACAAGTATTCTTGAATATTATATTTTTATTAATTTATGTAATGCTGAAAAAACATATGGTGTTGTTTTTAAAAGTTTAGGTGAATCCAGCTATAGGGTCCGTTCTAGACTGTAGTTTTAAAAATCCATCTTCAGTACAGAGTAATAAATAACTTTTGTGAGAACACGGTTGTGGGACAAAAGTGTTTCTTTAGAAGTCCTTTTCTCCATCTTCTGTATTTGTTTTACATCGTGAGCTCCTTGAGGCAGAGACTATTCTAACCTCAGTACATCTTACTTTGTATGTGTCTAGACCAGAGCTTTCCTAACTTTTTATGTTGGTGACACACTTTTTAGACATGCATCATTTTGTGACACAGTAATTCAGTAAGTAATTTAGTAAGTGGAGGCAGCCCCTCCCCTGGCCCGCTGCTGCAATAGGAGAGGGAGCTCCTCCACCCGTTTCGTTCACAAGACACACCTACCCACTGCAAGTGACACACTAACGTGTTGCAACACACAGTTTAGAAAGCTCTGATCTAGACAGACAGCTAAACTCACATTCACCAACTGAGAAATAAAATTTCCACTTCATTCTGCTGTTTGGACATCAACTAAAAAGTGAGACAAATGCTTGAAAGAAAAAGGAATAAGGTAAAGTAGGATGAAAGAATGGTGGGATGAGAAGGCCACTCCTTCTAGACTGCAAAAGTAAGGTAAGTTGAGGAGAACCATGCCAGAGAGGTTGAGAGTTACCCAGAACAGCCAACCAAACATGACAGAAGTGAGGCCTGGTCAGTTGTACAAGTGTACAGATCTGTAAAAAAATAAAAATAAGTATAAACCTGATTCAGTGGAATATTTGACAAAAATATCCAGGTGAGAAAGAATAAAGAACTACTATACCTGTTATCTGTAAGGCAAATGGATGGTGGTATATAAGTAAATGAACAAATAACTGGATGCTTGTTAGCATCATAGCTAGGGACAGTTAAATATAAGCTGAGTTCAAGAATGGGTGAGTTCAAGAATAAGAATCTAGTGGCACCTTTCAGACAAATTGATTTATTTTAGCATGAACTTTTTTGGATTTCAGTCCATTTCCTTGGGTGCATTGATAGATTTACTACAACTGAGGAACTAGACTGAAATCCACAAAATCTTGTGCAAAAATCATTTGTTTTAAAGATACCACTATGTTTCTCCATGATCCCTTTTATATAGAAATAGACTACTGCAACTGTCCCTTTGATATATGTGTTCAGTCACTAGTACATGGAATTTCTATTCTTCCATTCTTGCTACAGAAAAAAAGTAAATCTGCCTAGATATCGGAGATGGATGTTATACTTGCATGTATGATATTATGCTACCACTGGTTTACAAAATTTTGTTCACACATGAAGGTTAAAGATCTACTTAATTTCCCCTTAAAAGTCTGTTTCTGAGATATGGCCATTTCTTATGTCAATAATACCCTTGGGGGCAGTTTGTATCTATTATGATGATTGGTAACATCCACAGTAAACTTTTGGTCTTTAAGAGAACTGCTGTTGTGAACTGGCACTAAAGCATTGTGGTTTCAAGAATTGTAGCTTTAATATAGAATGGACACTTCATATACCTTTTAGTTAATTTAAAATAAGTTTCTTCTTGTGTTCAGGTTGAAAATTGTCATTTAAAAATGTTTCTAGAGTGGCTGTTCTCTCCCAGTTTCTGGAAAGTCTGACAGTTTTTATCCTGAATGCAAGAAGAAACTTACTTTAAATTACCAGAAAGGCCTCTGAAGTGTCCATTCTGTATTAAAGCTACAATTCTTGAAACTGCAAGGCTTTAGTGCTAGTTCGTAACAGCAATGGGACGAGAGCCTCTTTTGCTCAATCATAAGGTTACTTTTCAGGAAATAGCAGTTCCTCTCGTCCTGTGTTTGGGACCACTGACATTTCTATGGGAAATAACAAATGTTTCCGTGTATCTGAAGTTATCTGAAGTGATTTTAGGAGCATAAACACTTTTTTATATATCTCCTCTGGTGATTTATAAATTGCGTGTTACTTCCAGTTATGTGTACTTCAACATGAGATAATCAGTTTTGTACTCAAATACTGGCCTAGTTGATCTAGGCAACAAATAAGGAATTGCATGCTGGCAAATGGATCCCACTTTTATTTTGGAGTCCTAGTTGCATCCTTTTTTCTGTGGAACTGAATTCTACATTGACTTTATTCCTTGGCATCTTATGTCAATATGTTTTCACTGAATTAATCAAATATTCGAGTAATACACTCTTATAAATGTTACGTAATGGATGTGAATGGACATGGCGTTTTATACTTTGATCAGGACTGATGACAGATAGTTATGCTTTTTACCCCAGTCTCAGAGAACTGACTAGACATTGCTTATCTCTTTCCTTATCTTCTTGTATTACTTGAGAAATTTGAGAACTTGAGAAATTTTAATACTACTGAATTCTGTACCTTTTGAACTAGTGTGTGTGTGTGTGTGTGTCTTCATAGCATTTTCTTAGGCAAGAAGTTTCTTCCTTTGAAATATAGCCTACAACAGTGATTCTTAACTTTTTCTTTATAGGAGATCCCCTGTAAATATCATTTGTTGCCAGGGGTCCCAAAGATTTAACTCAAGATTTAAACATTTAAATTTAGATTTAAATATTCAAATATTTATTTACTTATTTATTGAAGGCAGACTAGGATTAAAGTCCCCACTCAGACACTGGGTGACGTTACTGTTATTAATGACTTGGATGAAGGAATAGAGAGCATTCTGATTAAAGTTGCAGATGATGCTAAATTGGCAGAGGTTGTTGATACCCCAGAGGACAGGATCAAAATTCAAATGACCCTGACAGATTGGAGAGCTGGGCCAAGGCTGACAAAATGAATTTCAACAGGGAGAAATGTTAGGGCCTACACTTAGGCAGAAAAAATGAAATGCACATATATAGAATGGGAGGCACCTGTCTGGACAACTGTACATGTGAAAGGGATCTAGGAGTCTTAGTAGACCACAAGCATGATAGAGTCAAGAAAGCCAATGTAATTCTTGGTTGCATCAATAAGAGTATGGTGTCCATATCAAGGAAGGCAATAGTACCCCTGTATTCTGCTTTGGTCAGACCTCATCTGGAATACTGTGTCCAGTTTTGGGCACCTCATTTCAAGAAGATATTGACAAGCTGGAATGTGTCCAGAGGAGGGCAACCAAAATGGTGAAAGGTCTGGAAGCCATGCCCTATGAGATGCATCTTAGGGAACTGGGTACGTTTAGTCTGCAGAAGAGAAAGTTAAGAGAGGACATGATAGTCATATTTAAATATTTGAAAAGATGTCTTGTTTTCCACTGCTCCAGAGACTAGGACAAGGAGCAATGGATTCAAACTACAGGAAAAGAGATTCCATCTGAACCTCAGGAAGAACTTCCTGACGATCAGAGCTGTCTGGCAGTGGAATATGCTGCCTCGGAGTGTGGGGAGGTCACCTTCTTAGGAGGTTTTTAAGCAGAGGCTGGATGGCCATCTGTTGGGAGTGCTTTGATGTGTGTTCCTGCATAGCAAGGGGTTGGACTGGATGGCACCTGTGGTCTCTTCCAACTCTATTCTTCTGTGATTCTATGGTACTGTTTTGCACATTCAGTAACAAGTAATTCGCTTTCCAGAAATTTATCTAATTTCTGTAAACCACATGCAGTCATCATTTGCAATCCTAACCTGTAAACTTGCTGACTTTGCAGCATCAGATGTGGAAGAAGTTCTTCTCTGTAGGTCAGTGAAAGAGGGATAGTTGTGCAGAACCTTGCCAATGGGAAGAGATTTTGCTGGAAAAGCCACCAAACATGACATAAAGAGTGAGGCCTGATCAGTTGGACCTGGAGGCTCCAGTTCTGCCTGTTGAATGTTCAGCCATCTCCAGTGCCTCTGCTGGTTCTAGGTCCCACAGTGGGGCATTCTTCTGGTAGTTTAGGGGAGTGTCAGGAGAACCTGCAGCTTTTCCTCCAGTGTGCAAGAAAACTGGCTTCAGTTGTTTGTTTGTTTCCTGGGAACTTTCCAGGGACTACTGGTCCACAGATTATTACTTTGAGTAATACTTCAGTTCACTGGATCAAAGGACATTCATTACACAGAGAAGCTTCAGCGGCGTGTTTCCTACGTTGGTCGCAATGGACTTCATTCTTCCCCCATAACCAGTAGATAGGGAACGAAAATAAAGAATCAGCAGAAGTAAATGGGAAACCCCCCAGTAAGGATTAATTCGTTAATTTGATCACAAGAGCCAGTTCCTGAATCCGTGCTCCAGTATTCTCTTGTTTATGGAATTTAGTCTGTTTCCAGTATTTGGCATAGAAAAGTTTAACTGCTTTCTAGCTACTGTATGTGGTGGTTCCCATCTTTGAATAACCTCTTTAAAGAATTGTATCTGGTACCTCATATACATTCTTTTTCAATGCTGGTTTAACGTGTAGGTTCTCTCTCTCTCTCCCTTTTTTTAACCTAGGCATTTCATCTATATACCTTGTTACATACTGTAAATTGGATTGAAAATGTGTAATCTATTACAGTATCGATTGCAGCTGTTAGATGTTTAATTGTACTGTGTTGGGCTTTCAAATAATTTTCCTGATGTAGAGCATGTTTTTGGTAAATAATAATAATATTTATTAGTTATATTTATATTATATATAATGTATAACTATATTTATAATATTTATTATTATTATTATTATTATTATTATTATTAATTTTATTATTATTACTATGTAACTCTTAGTTCCACGGTTAGTCTTTTCTAGAACTAATACTAGTGGATATGGATGTAATAGTTAACCAAAGATCTCATTATAAAACACATTATGTGGTTTTCCAGATATAGGGGTGAAAGTCAAAAGGCAGATCCACCAACTTAGTGGGAGGGGTGTCATTTCAAGCAGTGTGAGCTATGGATTTTTAAAAGCATCTACCTATGATACAATTTTAAAGCAATCCCTCTAATGTTTATGTTTAACGTTTAAAAAATGTCACATGTCTTCCCAAATCTATTTCCTATGACTATTCTCAATTTAATGTGTAATTGTTCATGTGGCCCACTTCTTATTCATATTCAAGGAATGATTTGCATACTTTAGACAAAATATGTTTATTATTTACCAATTTTTAACATATAGATTGTCAAGAAGCAAGCGTTTAAAAAGAATATATTCTGGAAAATTCAATTCAAGAATGATTTATGTTTGGTGTTATTTTTAGATTCAGTATATAGAGGTACCTCATTGTGTACCAGCCAGTACCTGTATTTGTAACATACATTTTTCTTTTAAACTGCACATTTTAGAGAAGAGTGCAACTGGGCTTCTTTACCAGGAATTGCTGTGATCTATATGCAGTGTGGCAAAGATCAAGTGCACTTTAAAAAGAATGCACTTCCATGATTCTGTTAAATTAGATTATAGACAGTATCTGTAACTATTTTTCTGGCTCATGATTTTTCCTATGAAAACTACAGATTTGGAAAGCAGATCAGTGTTTGTGTGAGTATTGGCCTCTATTAATACTAAAAAAAAAATGAACAGCCATGTTTGATCATTTTATTTTGCAGATGATTTTGAGCAGAAACCAAAATAACTTTCAGGCTAAGCAGTTAACTGGTTAATGTGAGTCAGCATGTAATGACTGCTTCCAAATTGGCTTATCTGCAGAAGAGTTGGGAGGATGCTGTACCAGAAAAATACATACTATTGGAATGTAAAATGATGCCGTCATGTTTATATTATAATTTTATTTTTTAAATTTAATTTATGTCCTGTCTTTCTGCCAGTAGAAGATCTAAGAAAGTTTACAACACTGAGTAACACAAAATATAGCTAAAAATATGATTATAATAAAAAGCGTCAAATAATTAATCGGCTGATCTATTAAAAATAGCTCTAATTGAGAACTGTTTAACAGGATTGACTGAAAGTGCCACTTGTTGTTATGTACTTTAACTTGGTTCCAGCTTATGGCTATCCTGTCATATGATTTTCTCAGATTGATTCAGAGAATGTTTGCCATTACCTTCCTTTGAGGCAGAGAAGGGTTCACCAATGTTGAGCAGGAATTTGGACGCTGGTCTTTTGGAATCCTACTCCAGCATTCAAACCATTATACGACACTGGCCGTCAAAGTGCAGTAGCCCCTGAATGCTCCTGCAGCAACCGTTTCTAATAGTGAAAAACCTGTCTTAAAAAAGATCCTTGCCTGCCAGTGTGAAGAGTTTAGAGAGGAAGTGGACATAGCGTGCTGTGGGACACAGTTCAGTAGCCAAGAAGCCCTTCTTATATGTACTCAACAAATGTACCAGTGATAGTGCCTTCCCCTGAGGATCTTGTAACTTGAGTAGACTCATACAAGGTGATATTTGGAAGCACTTTATTGCTTATGTTATTGGTTCAAACTTTACTTGAACTCTGGATTTAAGCCACCGTCAGATCAAACATTGGAAAAATGTATTTTGAATATTAAGAATAATATATAACCCAATTGTTAATGCTGTGAAGATGTGTTAGATGTACGCTGATAGGCAAATGATATATATCTGGTGTATTAACTAAGATTGGAAGGGGGAAGGGAAAAGGGAACTAAATGTTATAATTTATGTATTCATGTTTTCCACTTACTTGACAAGTCAGGGGCAAGAACACCATCAGAAAGTGGAAATTGTCAAAAAGTGGAACCTTTGTGTGTAGGCTGAACAAAAAGATGGTGCTGAGTCAATTGAGGAAAAAAAGCAGTGTATGGTCACAAATACTATATAAGAGACCCACTGTGCACAATTACTAAGAGATCTGCAGTGCATCTCTTACACAGTATTTGCGATCATGTGCTCTTTTTTCTCTCAGTCAGCTTGGTGTCATCTTTTTGTTCAGCTGATTGAGAGACAAAACAGTGTATCATCCCTTTTCAACAAGCTGCTCTTTTGACTTTTTCAATTAATATTCATGGTAGAAAGAATGGACATGCATTCAGTATATGGGTTCTGGTTGAAAGGGTTGAAAAGGGTTGAAAGAACAGATTGTCCAAAAGCAGACTGTTGAAAAGCATGGGATATAACCTATATAACCTAAGGAATTTTGTAACGAAAATAAAGACAAAAAATAAACATTAACAATATATGGTGAGACTGTCTGTCTTATAGCCTGGACTCAAGCCTCATAGGGCATTATAATCATAACCACCATTTTTAATTCAGCCTGTGAACACCCAGTGAAGCTGCTGCAGCAAGTGAGTTGTAGCTTCCTTATAACCAGCGCTGGTCAGCAATCTGGATAGAGCATTTTGTACTCAGGGCTGTTTCTGAACAGTTTCAAAAAACAATCCCATGCAGAGATCATTACGGTAACCAAGACAGGATATTATCAAGGCATGTATTACTGTAGGAAGAAGTGTTACCTCAGGGAAGGAGCACCCCAGGTGCACTGATCTTAACTGTGCAAATGCACTCTTTGCTAACACTGAAACCTGGGCATTCAAGGCTCAGGGTGCCCTTCCATATACTCATGGATATCCGTGAGACATCCAAGGTTCAAATGTTTCAGGGTTTGAAAGGGTTTTTTTCAAAGAGTTTTTAGTGAGAGCGTAACCCCATCGAACACAGGTGGACTCCTTATTCTTTGATTTGCTTTCTAGCGGAGCAGGGACATCTTTGTTTTGTCTAAGCTTCAGTATGCTCACTGTCCTCTGGGCCGTTACTGACAAATGATACTATTTTAATATTGAAACAGTTTCCTTGAAGAGGCAGTGTTTATGTATCACTGGTATACTGAAATGGGAAGACATCAGGTTTGCAGAATCTTTTATATTTTACCAGAACTCCAAAATTCATCAAAATCCTTCCTGTACCATATACAAAATAGTGCTACAGGAGAACAGTGATATACTTAGCTATATACTTAAGGTATGTGTGTCTCTGGGCACATACTCAGCCTAGGATTCGTGGACCAGAACTGAGCTACAGTGATTTTGCAGAAAAAGCTATTCTTGATTTCAATTTAAGCTTTATATCAGTAGCCTAATCTGGACTGTGAGTAGGAGATCGTCTTTTCTGATGTTGCATTTGTAAAACAGTTGAACAGAAAAGATGATTGACCAGATATATGTATCAATAGATCATGATCTACATTATAGCCACCTTCTATTAGAACCATGGGACTTCAGAGTACTTCTGAGTGCTTCATTTTTTTCCCTTCTCTTCCTCCTTTTTATGCTGCAAGAGACTAACATGTCTGTTTCTTTGTGATTCTGTGTGTCTCCTTCTAAAAATATTTGTAAACCAGCCAGAGGATTTTGAATATTGTGTGATGTAAAAATGCAGCCTCTTGTGAAGCAGTGTTTTTGTTAGTATAATTGTCTTTTGCCTTTTTCCATCACTGAGACTCAAAGCAGCTTATAAAACTAAAAACATATGTAGCTAAAAGTACAAAAAGAAGTAGGTTTTTGGTGCTAGCAGTGGTGTTGTCTTGTGAGCCCAAACCAGACTGATATACCATGCTTTGATTTATAACATTTAGGACTCTTTGTATGCTGAATCTGCTCCTCTCCAATTTATTTAGGTAAACATGCTTGAAATTACACCAACAGCGTAGGACCGTCTTTTCTTTTTTGGACTAATACAGTTATTATGCTATGGACCTTATAGCGTTCTAGCTTAATTTAAAAAATCTTGCCCTGTTCTTAGAATAATTGCATCAAAAACAATATGACAGCATTTCTGACATTATTGTGACATAATTCTGATGTTCTTATTGTAATTGCTATTGTGATATTATCAAGGCTGCAATCCTGTGCATGTTGGGTGTATATTCCATGGAATTTTCTGTTGAGCAAATATAACATCTGGCTTTCAGTCTTGCAGTGTGACACTTACTGTGTTTATTTTAAGGTCAGTAGGATTTACATTTTTATAAAATGTGTATGGGCTTAGCTTATTTAGCTTGCTGGACAGCTCCTTGTTAATATTAAAGATATAAAATGTGAAAGAATGACAGTACTTTGGTCAGTTCTGCATATTGTTTGAAAATCTGATAGACTCTTGATAATTATCTGTATTATTTTATGACATTTGTCTGAGGGGGACTGAGCATGACCATAACAAGCTTTTCGTCCTTTATTGCATTTTCATACATTGAAGGGGCTTCCTCACTATGGTTTTAACTCTAACAATAACATCCACTAAGCTTGCAGAACAGAGGATTTGTGTGGCTTTGTATTCTTTTATACTCCATGAATGTGGATTTTGACAAAAATTATGTTGTTGCTTCTGAAGTCCCCTGCCTACAGAAACTAAGAGGTAATTTGTCTAGAATTGTGTCTTTAACAATCAGGATGATGTTTGATCAGGATACAAATTTTATATTGTGCAAATTAAAGTGTAGTTTTTTTTCCAGAAATGTTTATATTACTACGCAGATGTACACAAAAACATATGCCTTTTCTTTTCTGCCTAGCAACGTCTGCCTTTGAGGTTCTCCTGTATGCCATCAGGGACATTAACCATTTCCCAGTTGAAGGTTTTAATACAAAATGAAACAGAAGCTTAATAGGGCAGCTGGTGGGGATCATCAGTGCGTTAGGGAATTCTGCATCAGCTGTGTTTTTAGTAGAAATGACAATTTGAACAAAAGGGAAAGGGGAATTCAGATTTAATGGTAAGAACAAAGAAAAAAGAAGGACAGTGAACAGTGTGTTGGCAAGGATTGTTCACTGGGAGTTGTGCTAGAGAATTAGAGGGCTAGACTTAAAAAGTTCAGCCTTAACACAGACATGTACAAATTAGTTATTTTGTTGTAGCATGCAGGGAAAATCTAAATAAATTGGAATCTATTTGAAATTGAAACACTGAATTGCTGAAACTACTGAATAACTAACTTGTACACCACAAATAAATAGTCCTTGACTTGGATTCTAGGTTAGATTGCCTTTAATTCTTCCTACATTGGTGCCATTTACCCAAATCATTATGCAAGTGCCTGTTTTTTTCCCTCTAAGTGTTGTTGTAACTGTAAACTGATAGTTTTCTTCATGCTATCTGTTTTGGAAATTTGTTTGAGAATTTAAATTGAATTTTTAGTGGAGCATTCATTTTCTAAATTAATGGGAGTAAAATCATGACAAAGTAGTTCTGGCATTCAGAAAGAATATTTGTTTAAAAATGTTAAATGTGTGGGTGTCTAGCACTGTTAAATAGCTAATAACTTCTTGGGTTCACCATGGCACTACCTTTCCATGGTGGTGAGATTGTGTGTTCTTGTGAGGCAACAGGTTATACTGGTTGTGGCAGTGCTGCTAGTAGAGTCTCCCATTTCAGGCAGGATTTCACTGAGGAACTACACTAAATGTATCAAACAGCTACTGGGCAGCAGCAGAACTGAGGGGTGACACTGATTCAGGATCTCTCAGAGACAGTGACGGTGGCACCATAACTAACACATGTTAATACTGCGCAGAAGAAGGCAGAGTAAACCCCTTTCGAGTGTCTTTTACCATGAAAATCCTATGAGGAAATAATCCAAAATGAAACAAGAGATAATGCCAGAAAGTGGTACTCCCAGGTCAGAAGGGACAAGATACTGGGAAAGAGCAGAGAGAAAGTGTGATTAGTGTTGTGGCTAATGATGCAACTGGACTTAAACGAAAAAGACTTGATGGACTTTATTCATAGTGGTTATAGACTGGTACAGATTTCGGCTTAGAATCCCGCTCAGCTGTGAAGCTCATTTGGGCCAGTCAGCCTAGCTACCTCAAAGTCTTGTTGCAGAGACGGGAGGATTGAAAACCAGATGTGCTGCCTTGAACACCTTGCAGGTAATGGTGATATGGCTATAAAAAATTTAAATGACTTATTACCTCTTTTAGACCTATATGCGCATACATTATTTTGTGTAATATCTGTTTACCCATCTGTGTATGCCTGTAATAGACAGGATTTTTTTTGATACAGTGCAGTGATAGAGGACAAATTTGATATTAGTTTAAGACCCACATGAAAAGAAGAACCCCTGCATTTCATCACATTGGGGAAACCACTGAGGTGATATTAGTTATAACATAATACTAATAATTCAAGGCCAGTTTAGGTGTTATAGTAAATATACAGCTTAAAATATGCATATTTTGTCCTAGATACCATAAGATGGAGGCAGCTTGACTTATGAGAACTGAATGATTGAAACTGAGGGCAGATTTTTTTTCCTGACCTGAAGTGGATGAGGTTTGGGTTATTTCTGAACACAAATACTGCAGGTTCCTTTTGACACATGAAACTCACCAAGTGACCTTGGGCCAGTCATACTTTCCTAGTATGATCGACATGATATGGTTAGGATAAGGGGGAAGGAGTGAACAATGTCTGTTGCCTAAGAGGAAAATCAGGATATAGGTTCACTAGCTTGTAATAAATGAATGATTCCTATTTCTCTGAATTGTGTGTTTCAGTTTATCTTTTTAAAAATATCATGTAAAATATATGTCATTGATATTGGACACAAGTATAATCAAGATTAATAATTTCCATTTGAGTACAGCAACCGTTCATATCCAATTGCGTTATAGTTAATTTATGTTAACTGAGGATTTAATCTGAATTTCACGTTTTACAAATTGGCCGACAACGGGAAAGTGCTCTAAACATTAAAATGTGCAGTCTGGAAATAAATTCTATATTTTTGTAATAAGAGGTTCTTTCAGCTTTTTTCCTGCTTATTTTCATGTGATTTTTAAAAATATGTCTGATTCACATGAGAATAAACTTTGAAAAAGTTTCAGGGTTCTTTGCAATTGAACCCTCATGCAAGTTTTGCATGTGTGATTTTTTAGGAAGCTATTGAAAAATATATGATTATGAAGAAACTATAAAGAAATGCAATTATAAAGAAATTTGAAGCATCAAATCATGGCAATATTTTCAGTTTCCCCCATTATTGATGCAGATACTGTGCCTTGGGGATGGAATATCATTTGGAGTATTAATGAGTTTACAGAGTATTATAGCACTTTTATTTATGTACTTAAGAGGGGAAAAAGCGCAATCAACATTCTGTTTCTGGTGCTGAATAATCAATAGCTGTGTTGTACTACTGGACAGAAAAAGAGTAGCTCTCTAGTTAGGGAGATAGGCTGTAGTTTTTATGAATCTGTGGGGTGAAGAGTTTTAAAGGGAAAAAAGGCATTTTTAATGAGAAAGAAAATAGGGGCAAAATAACCATTAATACCTTAAGGCTATGTGAGTAATGCATTTTAATCAGCTTCATTCCTCTGTGTGCTCCCTCAAGGTCATAGTAGTGATCAAGACTCTGCCAAACAAAAACGACTTGAAATTAGTCCTCCTGGCAGTTGTCTCAACTTAGCAAGTCGTTTGTGTGCACTGCTTGTATGTGTGAGTTAGCAGCTTTCTCTGTTCTGCTGCAGGATGTAAACAAAAAAACTTTCAAAAAGAAAAAGCATTCTATGGTGGATTTCTGGAGGAGGCCACCATGATTACCCTTTTTGCCACTGGACTTGTAGCCTGTCTGCCTCATGCCAAATTTCCTGGGTACTGTTTATACCACTTGTACTACATTTGTATTTGCTTGGTCTCTCATTTGTGTCTGTCTAATGTCTCAGTTGCTTCTCAGTTAAAAATGGATTCTGGGGTTTACTGTTAGTGATGATTTACTGAGTTACCCTGTGGCCAAAAGACTCTCATTCAGATTTTTTCAGTGTAGTTTCCTGCTCCTGGAATACACTTGACAATACGTACTTGGATACTCTGTTCCCTTTTGGTCACATACTGAGATCCTACAGTCTGTCATGAAGACTCCAACATCTGAAGACTCCAAAAAATATTTGTATCCACCCTTCAAAATGACTTTTTGGAAAGCATCAGATTGAATCTATCTCTAGTGCTAGATTTTAGGCTTATCTCACTTAAGTATGGCATGACAAGGGGGACAAGTAAGGTTCCTAATATTTTTCCAGGGAACATTATGAGGTACTAGATGACAAATAAGGAATTAGAGCTGAAAGAAAGCAGCTTGTCTACTTGCTAGTGATGTCAAATGCTGGACACTGCTGCAAATCTATTGCATTGGATCACATCCACATAAAAATAGCTATCAACTATGGCCCTCAAATGAGGCCACTCATAAACATCATCAGTCAGTTACGACCAGTTCTGGAAAATAATACAGTCCTCTCACAGGCTCTGGGTCACAGGCCTAGAATCTCTCAACCTTGAACAATTATGTACAATAGAATACATAATGTGGACGGTAACGTAAGGACAAGACCCTGCCACAAACCCAGATGCCAACTTTGTCCCCACGTGTATTCTGGCAGCATTATAGGTGCTACGACTGTCATCTCCTGGCAGCAGAACACCTGTATGTATGTATGTGTGTGTGTGTGCATTCATGTATGTATATATAATATATAATGAAAATTGTTCACTAGTGTGATTGGAATGATTGTAAAATTTACACTGATATTAAGAAACAACTCCCAGCTTACAGTTTATTTGAAAAATATTTTTTAATTGTAAGGTGAAAGACTGAAAATTGTAGTTTATAATTTCAGGAAACTGGAAGTGAAATGTCCTGTTGCATTTTAATTTAGAAGGAAATTTAGACGTGCAATACGTTAACTCTGGATCAAAGGATATTCCTGTACCCCAAATAGATAACTGTCTTAGTTATATCTAGTCAGGAAGTCCTTGAATTTATTTTATTAGGTTGTCTTAGGGTGAGCCACTGATTTCTGATTTCTCCAGCTGGAATATGGGGATAGTAGTACCAACCTTTGTTATAGGAGTGTTGTATGGATTATTGGCATTACAGATGCATTTCTATAAATATAAATAGGTGCTGTATTTCGCACGTGACTCTTCTCTTTCTCAGTAGCAATGCAAAACATTGTATCCCCGACTTCATGAAGTAGCTGCCCCTTAAAAGGAAAGACTTTTTTCAGAAACATTATTCTTTTCTTACTCTTTATTGTTGTCCTTAAAATACAGATGTAACCTAACTCCATACAAGAGTTTCACAGCTTAGATTAGGTTTCAGTGGTTCACTGTAATTGTATAAAACGATATTACTTAAAGGGTGGTTGTGTAAAGAACATGTATTTTTTAAAATCGCTTAACCTCAGTAAATACTATTACACAGATCTTTTCTGTAGAAGAGGAAGATAACAACTGTTGTGGACAGAATGTTGGACTTGGATGTTCAGTCTCAAATGTCTGCTTTTTTGTTGAATTGGGCCAACCTGATGTAGCTCATTATTGTGGAGGTTTTAGTGAATTACTGAGTGAGATCCAGTAGTCACAAACACTCAAAAGGAAGGGAGTACATGATGAATGAGTGTTTTATAAAGGAGAAATATTAAAGACACAGTTGCAAATGATTCCACTGAAGATGAAAATAGAAAGGTGTCTGAAGAAACCGGGGAGGATGTACAAAGAACTTTCAGGTGGATTGAGTTTTAAATGACAACATGTATATAAGGAATGGAAGAAACCACCAAAGAGAATGGAAAACAAATGAATAGCCAATACTTGTAGCGGTATGATACCCCCCCCCCCAAGCTAATAATTAATTCAGGCTCACTAGAGATGTTAAAAAAAAAATAAGAAGTGGGGGTTTTATTTAGATAAGCATAGGTTTTCTTTACTTATACTGCAAAATTATAGTAGCAATTAATCCTTCGTAAAGAAACAACAAGAAAAATGCGTACTCAGTATTTTCTAAATAAGGGGAAATAAGGGAATTTCATACGCAAAGCGAAAGCAGGTTGATAATATTCTAGGTATTTGGCAAAGGAAGTCGTAATGATTAAATCTATTTACAATTGTTTAGCATCAATATTTTGAAAATTTAATATGTTTATGAACATTGAAATATGTAAACATAATTATGAATCGATACTATTTATTTTTATACTGTTAGTCTTTTTTAGTTATTTGTTTGTATCTTTGTATAAAAAATAAATATAAAAAAAAGTGGGGGTTTTGGCTGTGTTTGGGGAAGGAGGAGAACAAGGAAATGATAGGACAACTATATAGAGAACAGCAGCTAACAGCAGACAGAGAGAAGGCTGAACTATTTGGTATATTCTTTGCATCAGCCTTCTCCCAAAAGGGAAACAGTGCTCTCACTGATGAAAATGGAATAAATAATTCAGTAAGAGGACTATAGTCCAGTTTAGGTAAATGGGTAGCAAAGAAATACCTAGCTACTCCCACTGAATTTGACTCTTCTGGGCTGGATGAGCTACATCCAGGAATACTGAAGGAATTTGCAGATGTGATAGATGGAATCAGATGCCTGTGAGTGAATGCTTCGTCAAGGACTTTATTTTCACTATCAGAACTGGAATTCAAGTATAAATCTATTCCTAAATTTTCTTCCTAAACTTTCTTGATTTCAGTACTCCAGTTTAGGAAGAAAATTATGCTGTTGATGCTGTTGTCAAATTCCTTGCTGCGTTGGGGATTCAACAGCGACACTTGGGGCTGAATTGGAAATCCTTGCTGATCTACTGCACAGCTACAAATCCACCAGTGGATAGCAGCCTGCCTTCTACTCAGTATCACATACAGGGTTCACATCATAGAGAGTACCTATGAAGTCAGAGTGCACCCGCTGTCACATCTGACAGTACCTTGGAGCTACATGTTGCATGGGAAGAGTGCTAGTGGTGGGGAATCCATCTTTCAGGGCAACATCCCTGCTGTTACTGATTTTGTTGTGAAGGTTACTGCAGTTAGTTTCCAAGGAAACTCAACATTATGTAGAATAATTCAAAATTAACCTGTGTAGTTTATGAGCAGGAAAACTTGCCATTATAGCTGTCGATGTTAGTTGATTACTCAAAGAGTCCCATTCCGGTATTCACACCTGTGGCGATTCCACCTTAGAACCCCTACATTCTTTCTAAAGGTTTATGGCCACCAGTTTCCCTCAGTGGATCTACTTCCTACAGGTTCTCTATAATGCTGTTGCTTTTATAGTTACTGTTCTTTTAGTTTGTGAGAACATTGGTACAGTGAGCAGGAAATGAGCATTTAATATAGTTAAATATATAAATATATATGTTCAACGGGTCATTTTCATTATCTTACTAACTATAATCCAACTAGTTTTAATGTAGTATACAACCTATCCTTATACAGTTTCACTCTTCAGCTCTAAAACTCTTCCCCTCTGTCTGCTTTCATTGACTTATCCTTATGGAACCTCCCTCTTCCATTCTTTCCACCAGTGAAGATCCATATTAAATTTCCTCTATCCTCTAGACCTGTCATTCAAACTGCATATACCCTTCTGACCACACTGCAATTCCAATATGCAAAACAGTCTGTCATGTGGACACAGCCAGAGGGCTGTGACAGATCAGGTCTGCTTTTTATTCTCGCTCCCGGGAGAAGCAGCACTCTGTTATATAATACCCTGGCTCCCTCTCCATACTTAATCACCCTTTTGCTTTCTCTAAGCCCACAACAGGGCAAAGCGTGTCATTTACGGTAGTGTGTGTCATTTGCGGTAGCATGTGTAACTGAGGTCAAATTGAAGAAGCACTGTATTGAGGCTGCTCTTAATAAAGATTTTATTCTATTTTATTTTTTAAAAGAACTAACAAGGGAAAGGTATTGGGTAAATCAATATTTTCAAATATCAAAGAACTTCCAGATAATCATATACAAACACGTCCCTAGATTAATGAGCCTTTGGCTTTCCTCCCACTCTCTCTCATCTTGTTGAAGGAGCTTCTTTCCCTCACACATCCTGTGTATATATTCTCAGCAATCACCCCTCCCACAGCCCCTCCTTCTGGCTAGGCTGATTCTCCTTAGTCAGAGAGCCAATCAGATTAAGGCTTCTCTGTTGCTAGTGTAGCTCTCCTCGCCACAACTCTAAGGTTTGTCACACAGTCCTCCTGCCACATTTGCAGATTTGACCTTCACAAATTTGAGTATTTGCAAGGCAAGTACTTGCGCCCCCTCGCTTTTCCTCCCCCACTTCCCTTTCATTACTCATTGAGGCTTGTTTTCAAAATGGAGGTTTTTTCCCTCTTTGGTGATCAGAGCCCAGCCCCCTACTGCTGGAGGTGTGTCTTCTCTGCTGTTTGGCTGCACTTTCTGCTCTGTAATGACTGTTGGATGGTCAGGTGCTTTATTCACTCCCACTCCTCTCTTTTCAAGATGGCTACCAGAAGTAACTAGAAGTCAAGAACTCTGATCTTTTCCCTCCGAGAGGAGAGTACCGGGAAGCCTTTTACCTTGTCTTCCCCCCAACCCACCAGAACCAGAGGCAAAGGAATGGGAGCAGGGAGCTCTGGAGGGGATTTGTGGGGAAGGGTGGTTTTTCCACTTTTGTAAGGGTTCCGCACCCCAAACCCTTGCAAAGATGGAGGGGCTACTGTATTTATAAAAACTATGTTTACAAATTATGTAACATTATTTTACATTCTGGTGTTTCAAATTTACATTTTGAGAGAAATACCTAGCATGGATTTTATTCTGAAGCTTCGACTATTTCGTATATTTAAGTGAGTAACTAACTACATTGCTTCTTTTATGACGAAATAGTCTTCTTACAATGGAATACACAGAATACAGTAAATAGAAGTATAATGAGAATGATTTCAAAACTCTTGTCAGTCATAATTTATAAATCTATGTTCTTGTTTTAAGACTTTCCAAGAGTTGTAATGCAAAATCAGTTTTGTATTTGTTGATATTCTGGTTCATGTCTTAAATAAATATTACATTGGCAATGGAGAATGCCTGTTGCAACATAACCAAAGTCTGTGGCACTAGTAGTGACTAAAAGGGATGACAACTGTTGATTTGACAATTCTGTAGAACAGGCATGCTCCAGAAAGCACACTGCCCAATTTTCGACTCTTCTAGAGAGAGTCAGAGTGCTATCTGAGCCTCCATTTTGGACAACTGCAAGTTTTGAAGGTGTTGTGGTTGTTTGAGAGTAGAGGATTCTCCAAAGAGCATTTAAGTCCTTCTAAAGTCTGTTTGAAGTCATTGACTACTTTTTTTGGGGGGGAGGGGGTTAGGTATTTGGGTGGTCCTGGAAGTACGCCAAGTAACATAGTCGTCATGGGGAAGAAGTAACAGAAGATCCACGTCCGTTCTGGAGTGTTCATACTGAATTGCAAAGGTATATACTCATGCAGAAATTCATCAGTTAATGTTTTTTATTTATTTATGTCTGCAGAACCATAATGACGACTGAAAAGAATTTATCAGCAGAGGCTGAATCTCCTAAGCAGCAGCCAGCAAAAGAGGAGGAAGTAGCTGCCGAGAGAGGAACACAGGAAGCTTCCTTGGAAAAAGAACCTGAGAGAGAGAATCAATCAAAAAAGAAGCCGAAAGCATCCAACGGTGACACGCCCACACGAGAGGACCAGAGCAAAAACAAAGACCGCACTTCTGAAAGTCGAGGTCTGTCTCGACTGTTTTCATCATTCCTTAAGAGGCCCAAATCTCAGGTCTCTGAGGAGGAAGGCAACGAGGCAGAAGCGAAGGAACATGGTGAAGGAGGCCAGAAAGAGACAGATCTGGGTGTTGATCTCAGTGAAGAGATTCTGCTGAAAGCCCCAATAGCAGCTCCTGAGCCTGAGCTCAGAACCGACCCATCCTTAGATCTTCATTCACTTAGCAGTGCAGAAACACAGGTAAATATGACACTATCAAGTTTTCTGTTTACTTGATTAGGTGAATAGATATTGAAGAATATTCTTTAGTGTGACATATTTGTATTTATAGGCTTAGTCACAGAATCACAATCACAGAATCACAAAATAATCGAGTTGGAAGAGACCACAGGGGCCATCGAGTCCAACCCCCTGCCACACAGGAACACACATCAAAGCACTCCTGATAGATGGCCATCCAGCCTCTGGACTGGCCATCCAGTCTCCTTCTTTGGAAGTTTTTAAAGAAGGAGACTCCACCACACCTTGAGTGTCAGGAACAGAATCCACACGCCATCCAGCCTTTGTTTAAAAACCTCTAAAAAACAAGACTCCACCACACTCTGAGGCAGCATATTCCACTGCTGAACAGCTCTGACTGTGGGAAGGTCTTCCTGAGGTTTAGGGGGAAATCTCTTTTCCGGTAGTTTGAATCCGTTGCTTCTTGTCCTAGTCTCTGGAGCAGTGGAAAACAAGCCTGATCCCTCTTTGATATGACATCCTTTCAGATATTTAAACATGGCTATCATGTCCCCTCGTACCTTCTCTTCTGTAGGCTAAACATACCCAACTCCCTACGATGCTCCTCGTAGGACATGGTTTCCAGACCCTTCACCATTTTGGTCACCCCCCTCGAACACATTCCAGTTTGTCAATATCCTTCTTGAAATGAGGTGCCCAGTACTGGACACAGTATTCCAGATGAGGTCTAACCAAAGCAGAATAGAGTGGCGCTATTACTTTCATTGATCTAGACACCATACTCCTACTGATACAACTAAGAATCATGTTGGCTTTTTTGGCTGCTGTATCACACTGCTGACTAATGTTCAGCTTGTGGTGTACTAGGACTCCTAGATCCCTTTTTTCAGGGACTATAGTCAAACCAGATGTCACCGATCTTTTGTTTTTTTGTGCATATCATTTTTTCTGCATAGGTGTAGGCCCTTACATTTCTCTCTGTTGAAATTCATTTTGTTAGCTTTCTTCCAGCTCTCCAATCTGTCAAGGTCATTTTGAATTTTGATCCTGTCCTCTGGGATATTAACAACCCCTCCCAATTTGGTATCCTCTTCAAATTTGATCAGCATGCCCTCTATTCCTTCATCCAAATCATTGATAAAGATGTTGAATAGCACTGGGCCCAGGACATTACCCTGTGGTACCCCACTAGTCACTTCCCTCCAGGATGAAGAGAAGCCATTGATGAGCACCCTTTGGGTTCAGTCAGTCAACCAATTATAAATCTGCCTAACAGTAGCAGTATCTAACTCACATTTCACTAGCTTTACAAGATCTACAAGAATATCATGGGGAAGTTTGTCAAAAGCCTTACTGAAATCAAGATATGTTAAATCCACAGCATTTCCTTCATCTATCAAGCTTGTAACTCTGTCATAAAAAGACACAAGATTAATCTGGCATTAGATTAGTCTTAACATTAGTCTTCAGAGAAATAGGTGTGTTAGTCTCTTGCAACTTAGAAAGGAGGAATGGAGGGGGAGAGAAAGAAAGGAATGTGACAGTACCTTTAAGAATAGCTGGTTTTTATTTTAGCATGAGCTTTTCTGGATATAAGCCCACTTCTTCAGATGCAGTACAGAGTGATATTTTAAGTCTCAGGTAGGAACCCTATTTATACAGTTGTGGGAATGGGACAGAATGTAATAAGATCTAGAAAGAAGCAAATAGGTGATTGGCCAGCTCACCAAAGGCATGGGGTTCATTTTCAGGGATCTGGAGGTAACAAATGACACTAGTTGTAGTGGAAAAGTCTTAAATTTTATTAAACAGTAAGCAATTTAAACAACATAAGCATATAAACAATATCAGCATACAGATGGAACCTGCTTGAGCCTATGTTGCCCATATAACATAAAGATGGATTTCTTACAAAGTAAAGACTCCTTCAATCAGCTGCCCTGGAGCCCAGAAAGAACAGCAAAGGAGACTCTTCTGTGTAACCATCTATGCATTTCATTTCTCAGCCCATGCTAAGCTCACCATAGGAGTGGATTCTAGAGGGGTATTTATACCCCTTGGTCTGGGAACCTTGTGATTGTTTACAAACTTGGGATGAGCTAAACCCCTTTCAACTGTCAAGATAACTGATTAAGTAGCTATCTTTTGGGTTCCTCCAAGCACTTGTTATCTAGCAGATGTTCTGAGCCAAGGACAGGTGCCACTTAGCAGACAGTACTTGTGACTTTGTCTTGTCTACCTTATAAGGGAGCAAGCATATAGAGTATATCAAAGCAAAATTAAGACAAAAATACAAGAATCAAAGCAGTATGCTTAACAAGTCAGAAGACCTTGAATAGCAGCAGCATAAAGAAAGTTAGAGCATAAAGAATACCAGATGCCCTTTCTAGGCCTTTCTTAGCAACAGTATGAAAAAACTTAGAATATGGAGGAACAAACTGGGTCAGGATATTCTTTACACCTCCTCGAAATTACAGTGGCCTTCAGGTCTTTTCACATACAATCATGTCCTTTGCCTTGATGAGCAAGGTGATACTGATTTTTCACATCTTTATAGTGGTCAGTTCGTGTTGATATTTGAAAGCAATAAATCTGCTTACCAAAAGTCAGTTTCTCTGATTTTAAAACTCTCTCTGAAAAGATTTCTTTTCAGAAATCTCTCTGAGGATACACACACACACACACACACACACACTGTTGCATTGAGTTATATTCAGAAATTACAATTCTGTAACATTCTATCCCACACTCACAACTGTTTGAATAGTTTTTATTCCTGAAACTTTTAATACTGCTCTGTACAGGGATTTCCCACCCCACCTCGCTTACTTGCAGTCTCACTTTCTGTGGTTTCAGTTACGCCTGAAAATATTATATGAAAAATACTGGTGGTCAGGCAGCAGCTTTTTTTAAATTTAATGATTTTATTATGGTCGTAGGCCAGCATGAGAAGAAATAACAGATTTTACCTTAGAATACATAAAATATGAAATGCGTAAAACAGAGTGGTGTAAAACACAATACAATAAATACTTAAAATTCATATGTGGTAATAGTGAAGCTAAAATCAATTATAAATAGTCCCACATGTAGATTAAAAACCTTTATTTGAGTCAGTATATTAACCCACTTCTTTAAACTCCTTTGGGTAGTTGGTTCTATATTGCTGTTCTCTACTGCTGGTTTGTTATCTGCCTATGAGTGGCAATGGCAGATGCACAAAATCTAGCGACCTTGTTTGTAATATTTGAGTCCTGGTCAGCAAGCAAATAAGAAATATAAAATACTTCTGTTCTGCCAAGGATATTCTGGATGTTAGGTGTAACTAGGGCAAGACGCATCCCTTGGTAAAAAGGGCAGTATAGAAGAACATAGTTAAGAGATTCTACTGCCCCATTAGCACAGGGACAGATGCCCTCATGATATAGGATTCTCCTATATTTTCCTTCAAGTACAGCAAATGGTAAAGCATTAAATCATGCCAAAGTAAAAGCCTTCCTGTATGTAGGAATTATTAAATTACTAAGGTAATTAGGGCGAGTGAAAGGTTTTGTAGTAATGCCTAAGGTAGGATATTTGGTAACTAGGATCAAATGATTTTGTAGCTCTATATCCCTTATGCATTGTTTGATGGCAGATTTGGCGCTGCTGAAGCCAAGGGCTATCAAAATGTTAGGGGTGAACCCGTATGTCAAAAGTTTTTTATATAATGCCTGCTTCCATGCAAATTGAAACCCATTAGTGTTAGAGAGGCTAGCCCAGTTGGGCAAAAAATTGATCTTAAGAATCCAGGCATGGGCCTCGATAGAGGTCAGGCCCACCTCAAGGCACAAAACTGCATTAGGGACACAGCAAGGAGCGGCGAATATGCTTCTAAGGAATTTAGTTTGCAGTGCTTCAAATGAATCAAAATTTTTATAGGTGCACAGTTGTGAACCATGGAGCATTTGTGATAGAACCTTGGCTGTAAACACTTGGATGGCAGAAGGAATATGCTGACTCTTTGGTATATGAAAATCTGAGCAGAGCAAGCATGCTCCTCTGTACATACTGCTATTTCTTCTGGATCTTCCATGTCCTAGAAGATTGAAAGACTACACCAAGGTACTTGTAATTTGTGACCTGTTCAATAGGAGCCTCATTTATTTGCCATCTATGAATGGTCTTCTTTCTAGTAAATACCATCACCTTTGTTTTATTATAGCTTATGGTTAGGGATTTGTTGTTACAATAACTGGCAAACTTTTTCAGGGCTCTCCTTAAGCCTATTGCCGAAAACAATAAGAGCACTTTGTCATCTGCGTATAGAAGGATTGATAAGGGTCACTTAGCTAGTTTTGGGAGGTGAAAACTGGTACCTGTTAGGCTTTTGATCAGTGAGTTAATGTAAAAGTTAAATAAGGTGGGTGCTAGAATGCAACCCTGCTTAACTCCCCTAGAAGTAGGGACTAAATTGGAAAGGTGCCCCAGGTAGTTACATCTTACTCGGAGATGAGTATTTTCAGATAGGTCACACATAAGCATGAGCAGCCTTCTAGCAAAAGTGGTGTTTTCAAATTTCTTCCATAACATGTCCCTAGGGATTAGATCAAAAGCCAACTTGAAATCGATAAAGCCCCCCCCCCAGATGAGAGTGTATATTTTTCCACCAGATGTTGAAAAACAAGACCCTGATCTGTTGTTGAATATCCACGTCTGAAGCCAGCTTGTTCCTCATCCAGTATGTTTTTCTGGTCTAACCAGTCTAGCAGTTTTGAGTGCAGGTGACTTGCGTACAGCTTGCTAATAATACTTAGCAAGCTGATCGGTTTGTAATTTGCTGGGTCTGATCGATTTCCTTTTTTGTAAATTGGTGTAATAATTGATGACCCCCAATCCACAGGAAAAATAACTGAACAATCAATCCAAGTGAAAAGCTGAGCTGGAGTCAGCTTTTCAGCTGGACTGGGGTCCACCAGCCTAAGTTTCCTTTGAGCAGTTCTGGAGGAATATTGTCACTTCCTGGAGCTTTACTTGATTTTAGCTGTGAAATTAATTTGGACACCTCAGCTTCTGTGATTGGAGGCCATTGAGGTAGATTACTAGTATCAGCTTTTGCATCACACACATGAGTGTGCTCCTTAGCATAGATGTTACAAAAGTGAGCTTCCCATGACAATGCTGGGATACTGTTAGCCATTATGGGGACAGAATTATGAAGGATTCCTACTACTGTCCTCCAAAATGTGGTTGAATTGTGCATCCTGGATGCTTTGATTAGACATTGCCAGTTTTTTTCCTGAGATTGCCTCTTTTTTTCCCTTATTAAAATTTTATACCTCCTTTTCAGGAGAAACTAGTCTTTGGGGAGAGTTGATGAGTTCTGTTCTCTATATGACCTATATTTTGCAATTAAGGAGTTCTTCATGAGCACACATTCATGGTCAAGGCAAGGTATGGAGTTGTGATTTGTTTTGTGGGATCTGTTTGAAAATTTAGAGGTCAGTGGATGTTGTAAAGATTCAATCAATATTTGGAACAGACTCGTAGCTTTGTTTGGAGTATATGTTGTTAATGTGGAAGAGTGTAAAGAGAGATAAGACTGAGTGGAGCGTCTTGTTTATAGATTTGCCTAGTGCTTCAGACCATTTGATGTGGCATTATGTTGGTTGTATTTGGTAGTGGTTTATAGTCTACATAAATACTGTGTTCATTTAAGCTTCAAGTGTAGAGCCAGTGGTAAGTGGTCACTATCTGAACAACTTTCCACAGCAAAGTTGGTTAGTGAGGCCAGCAGTTTACAAGAAACTGAGATGTAGTCAATTGTGGAAGCTCCATTATTGGAAAGGAAAGTGAGTTCCCCATCTTTATCTCCTTCCATGCTTCTGTTCAGAATAAGAAAATCAAACTTGTTTGTCATGCGTAGAAAACATAGCCCTGCATAATTACAACCTTTATCCTTTGATTTCCTGTTAGGTAAGGGATGAGCCTCGTCACTTTCTGTGGGAATTTCATGAAAATGAGAAAAAAAATCCCATCATTTTGTCCTGTCCATGCATTGAAATCTACTGCCATGATGACTGTGGCTTCTCGGTACAACGTAGTCAACTTATCTGTATATTCTTCCAGTCTTTTCCAGTCCCATTTGATTTCAGTCAAAGAGTGGTGAGGGGGCAGGTAAATATTAATAACCACAAGACAAGTAATTCTGAATCTGATGATTACTGCTGTGGCCAAATGATTCAGGGGGTCAAGTTTAGTGATAAGACCCCGAAGTTTGGTGGAAACAAATATACTTAAACCACCTCTGGCCCTCCTGTTCTTTGTTCCGGGCAATGCTTTCAGTGTATGTGTGGCAAAGTTGTTTAACTCATAAACCTCACAGGCCCATGTCTCTTGCAGCAGTGTTAGATCAAACTTAGTGATATTATTGATGAAGGAGGGATCCGATTGTTTCTTTCACCAGCCAGCGATATTCTAGCAAAGAAGAGTGAGTCTGGAATTTTGCTGGAGCCAGTTTTGTCAGTCAGAGATTTGGGGAATTTCCCTCCATATGGGATTATCAACTTTTGTATTTTCATTAGGTTCAGGTATTGTTCCCGTTTCACTCAGCTTACAGTTTACTGAAGTGGCTTTGTGTGGTACACCTATGGAGGGTGTGTTCTCGCATTCCTGTCACTTTTGGCCCAGGGAGGTTTGTGTTGGAATTAATAAGGATAAAGTGTCCAAAGGGATTAACTGGCAATTAGATGAGAGGAATGAGGTGTCCTGGGAAGGCTGTTGTACATCTTGCGAGGCCATAATCTCCATGGTTGGTTCATGCTGCATTTGGCAACCCTCTAACAAGGGCTGCGGTTCCAGATCTTGAGAGGTGGGAGTTTGATCCAGAGTTACAGCTTCAGAAGCTCTGTTGGAAAGGAATTGAATGAGTGGCTGCAGTTGTGATTTGTGACTTGCATGGGAGTACACCCTTCCACTGAAGTCAGATCCATTGAGCTCCCTGATTTGTGAAGCCTCTCAGGGATGGTCATTTTCTGGGTTGGAGAATTGATGTTAAAAGTGCATGAGATCACTTCTCTGGTCAGGAATGCCTGCACATTTTCTCCCCTTCTTCAACTGTATCGGTGGGGTTATATGTTTGCAGGTTTCCTCTTGGGTTTTCCTGTTGCAGTTTTCCTCTTGAGTGTTCTTGTTGGGAGATATAATAATGACTAGATGTTCTGCAGAAGAGCTGACTGCCGAGAGCATTTCTTTTAGCCCATCCAGGCTAGTAGCAAAGCCATCTTGGTTTTTCCTGGTGAAAAAGGTAAAGAAATCAAGCATTTCTTTCTCTACTTGGTATTTCATGGTAATGTTTGCAGTTTCCAGAGGATGTTTGCAGAAGGATTGTTCAGAAGGAAAAGGCTATAGGAGTTGTGCTCTGGCTGCCAAGTCATGAGAGATAGTATTATTTTGGTTTATACTGGATGTTCCAAGAGGGTTCTTTGAGGTGATTAATGCACATGTTGCAAGATCATGAAAAACTCTAACAGGAAATATTTGAAAAGAAGAAAGAAAATCTTTCATTTTGAATAACACAGATGGATAATAGATTTCTTGAAAGATTTCTTCTTGAAAGTTATTAGAACTCTTTGGTTTCAGGGTGGGCTTGGAAGCCAGTCAATGGTAGTAATATCAATGGAATAGGGATGTATTCTCAAGACCTTACTGAGAGAAAGTCTGACTACCCTCTGTGAGTTCCAGCGGCACCTGTTGAACTCATTGGAGGTGATATGAGGCATGATTTGTTGCGTTTGTAAAATCCGAATAGAGTTTTTTTGCTTGGTCTTTGTATTAGTTGGCTTTGTCTCCGTTTGCTTTCATACCTGTGTGTCTTACCAATCCTGCACTTGACTCCTTCATCCCCTTTCAGTTTCCCTCCCTGGTAGGTTAGACCAGGGAATTTATTACTCTATGGAGCTCCTCCTGGTACTTCAATGTAAAAGCCTCAAAAGATTGTTTAATGTTGGTGGTATGATTATTCATTTTAGCTCACTGTTCGAAAATAGATATAACTGTTCATGTAGTCAGGAGCCGCTGATATGCAAAAAGATCTAAGGTAGGCTCTTGGTGTTGTTGCTGGTGGCATTGCTGTTGCTGTGAAGCATTTTCCTCACATGGGGGAGAGTTCAGCAGTAAAGTCTCATTTGCCTCCATAAGTAGATCACTGCTATGTGTGCCTGTGCTGATTAAGAGAGGTGAGGAAGGTTCAGGCGTTGGAGGCTTCTTGTTATCTAACAGTAAGAATCTGATGTAGGAATAGAAATCAAGTTATTTATAGATTCTTTAGAAGCAAGAAGCGAGGTCTGTCTTGAGCTGCTTTGGGGATTTGGGTTGCTGGCAAACACCTGGACTGGTTCTAGAGTGTTTTTTGTTTCCCATTCCAAGGGACCAGGTGTTTGTTTACCTTTCACTGGCTTCTTAACTTTCCTTGAGTTTCTTTGGAAATCTTCTTAGATTTTCTCTTCCTTAACTGGTTATTTGCAGGATTGTTTCAGTTTCTGAGTTTCTTCAATGCGTTTGCCTTCACAGACAGAATCCCAGCGAGTAGTTTGTTTTCAAGGAAGTTATAAACACTAGACTCAGAAAACAAAACAAAACAAAATAAAAACATTAGATCAGTAAACGATAAAACAATTAAACAATAAAACTTGGCAGTAAAGCAGTAAAACTTGGTGGAAAAATCAAACAAACTGCAGAGGACTTGGTAGCATTGCTGCCTCCCAAACTAAAAGAAAAGAGATTCCGGGTGGCAATGCCTATGTGGTCTCCTCCAGGTCCTGCCACCTGCACCTTGCCTGCTTGCCTGCCCCCAATTTTGATCACTCTTTTGCCAACACCACCACAGAAACTGCTCCAGCATCACCATTGATTCCGCTGGATAATATGAAGCCTCTCTGGGGGTCCTGCGGAGCCAGAGGACTATTTCTGGTGATGCCAGAGCTGTTATATAGCTTTGCAGGGACCATAGAGAAGCTTCATACTATCCTGTAATAGTAAGAGGGCTACTTCCAGGGACTCCAAAGGTGGTTCTGCCTTAGCAGGGACCATAGAGGAGCTTCATTCTATTTGTTAGTATGAAACCTCTCTCTGGTCTCTGCAAAGCTAGAGGGTTCAGTACTGCCTGTGTTTTCAGGTATCCATAGGGTGGAGGTGCGGGTTGGAACACATCCCCCATGGATAAAGGGGGATTACTGTATTGCATCTGGGCCCTAAATACCCTGAAAGGAACCTAAATACCGTAAAGGCATCAAATCCTGTCTGATTGTGGAATCTAAGCAGGGGCAAGCCTGGTTAATACTTGGATGGGAGATTGCAAATGAATACCAGGTACAGTAGGTTGTATCCCAAAGGAGGAACTGGCCAAATCACTTCAGAGTATTCTTGCCTAAGAAAATCTTATAAAATTCATGGGGTTGGCATAAGTTGGCAGGTGACTTGAAAGCACATATACACACATATACTGCATCTGAAGAAGTGGGTTTATATCCTATGAAAGCTCATGCTAAAATAAAAACCAATTAGTTTTAAAGGTGCTGCCACATTATTCTTTTTTTTCCTCCCCCTCACTCTCTCCTTTTTAAACAGCAGCCTTAGTATCTTACTGGCAAAGAGTTTAGTTTAAACAGGTCTAGCTGTGAGATGGCAGTGGACTGGACAAGATGGCTCTTGTGGCCCATTCCAGCTCTGAGATTCTGTGATTCTTACCTTTTCATTTATCATCCAAAGATGAAAATAATCACTATCATAGGTTCTGAATTCTAATACCAACTGTACTTTTTTTCTGTATTTCTTTTTTGTTTGTTTGTTTGTTATTATTTGTTTCATGGTTTGGCTCATTATATGCATAATTATCAGTTAATTGAAAAGCTTTAAAGACTTCCAAAAGCTATACCGTGTGAGGTGCAGCACACCAGCTATTGTATTATTTGGGGGAGGAAACCCGAATTCAACTATCTACCCAGAAACAAGTATTACTGGATAGACTTGGGCAAAACATTGTCCTGTATTCCCCATGACATTCTTGCAAAGAAGCTAGTGAAATGTGGGCTGGACAGTGCTACTGTTAGGTGGATTTGTAGTTAGTTGACTGACTGAACCCAAAGGGTGCTCACCAATGGCTTCTCTTCTTCCTGGAGAGAAGTGATTAGTGGGGTGCCACAGGGTTCTGTCTTGGGCCCAGTGCTGTTCAACATCTTCATCAATGACTTGGATAAAGGAATAGAGGGCATGCTGATCATATTTGCAGATGATACAAATTGGGAGGAGTTGCTAATACTTTAGAAGACAGGATCAAAATTCAGAATGACCTTGGCAGATTGGAGAGCTGGGCCAAAGCTAACAAAATGAATTTCAACAGAGAGAAATATAAAGTCCCACACTTAGGCAGGAAAAAATGGAATGTACAAATATAGGATGGGGGACACGTGGCTAGATACAAGTACATGTGAAAGGGATCTAGGAGTCTTGGTGGACCACAAGCTGAACGTGGGTCAGCAGTGTGATGCAGCAGCCAAGAAAGCAAACATAATTCTTGGTTGCATGAATGCATGAATATGGCATCTAGATCAAGGGAGGTAATGGTACCACTCTGTTCTGCTTTGGTTAGACCTCATCTTCAATACAGTTCTGGGCACCTGATTTCTAGAAGGATATCGACAAGCTGGAGCGTGTCCAGGGGAGGGTGACCAATATGGTGAAGGGTCTGGAAACCGTGTCCTATGAGGAATGGCTTAGAGAGCTGGGTATGTTTAGTCTGCAGAAGAGAAGGTTAAGGGGGGACATGATAACCATGTTTAAATATTTGAAAGGATGTCATGTCGAGGAGGGAGCGGGCTTGTTTTCTGCTGCTGCAGAGACTGGGACAACGAACAATGGATTCAAGCTGCAGGAAAGGAGATCCGACCTGAACCTCAGGAAGAACTTCCTCACAGTCAGAGCTGTCCGGCAGTAGAATACACTGCCTTGGAGTATGGTGGAATCTCCTTCTTTGGAGGTTTTTAAGCAGAAGCTGGATGGGAGTGCTTTGATGTGTGTTCCTGCATGGCAGGGAGTTGGACTGGATGGTCCTCACGGTCTCTTCCAACTCTATGATTTGATGATTCTATAATTGTTAGGCATGTGCGTGTGTTCCCTTGTGCTCAGGTGGGTGGATGGGGGATAAAGGGATAAGATGGTGGAGTGGGAAGAGGGAAAGCATTATAATAAGATGGGTGGACAGGGAACAAGGGGTTGGAAGAGGGAAATGAAAGGCTCGCTGATTCGCTCGGGTTATAAGTGGGGACACGCGGATGGGAGAAGAGTAGAGGGAGGAGGGAAGTTATGTGCATGCATTCCCTTATGCTTCAGTGGGTGGATGGAATGGGAGACTGGGAGATGGGAAGGTGTGGATGTGTGTTCCCTCTCTCACCTAGGCATGAGATGGATAGGTATTTGTGTGTTTTTTTCACTTTCACAAAGGTAAACCCCCATAAACATAGCATTTTTATTGTTAAATACTATCAAGTGGTATTTTCCTTGTTTGTAGCAAATTTTTGTTATTTATTTTCTTTGATTTCAGCCTGCTCAGGAAGACAGGAGAGAAGATCAAGATCCAGAGAACAGAGATTTTGAAACTAAGGAAGGGGGAGAACAGGTGGAGTGCTCCAATACAGAAGAAAAAAAAGGCAACACCAAGGTGAAGGCAGACAAAGAAGCAAAAGGTGCTCAGAAAACAACCAGAAGACCCAGAAACAGCATGCATTGCAAAGTTACTTTGTTGGATGACACAGTTTTTGAGTGTTCTTTGGATGTAAGTATAGTATACATTTCCTAATATAAGTAAATGTCAGGTACCTTCTGTAAGATTTCTGATCTGGCCATAGATTATTGGAGGCAGTAGTGTTGGCGCACAGATGGTTTAGTCTTGGCAAAAATTGAAAAAACCCTCTTGTCTCATGGCTTGAGTGGCCCAAGAAGTGTTTGTATGCTGTTTTATATATTTGAAACTCCGAAGGAAATGATTGGTTTGCCTTTTAGCTAAGTTCAAATGTAGAAATTTCTAGGAAATGCAGGTGGATTAAACAGGCCATAATTCATTTGCATAATTCACGTAATTCATTGGATTTGTTGAACTTATTCCTCAACACCGTGTTATTTCTTACTCCCTGCCAAACAACTACAGATTGAATATCTAGAACCTTCTGCTTCCTAAGAGAAGGTTAAAAGTTGGCTTATCAAGCAGAACTGTGTCTTACAGAAGAAACACTAGGTTTCTTTTTTGTTATGACAGATGACGTATACATTTGTGTGTATGTGTGTGTGTGTGTACATGTATGTGGAATGACTAGATATAATCCATGGTGCTCAGGCCTCTCCCTCTGCAACTCTCGTGTCCAGTCCATTTTAATGTTTATCCTCCTGCCAAATTCCAAATCCAGGGATAAAGGTGATAGTAGGAGAGTCTTGAAGATGGGGATGTGAAGGGACAGAAGGATCTCTTTTCCATGCTTGATTTCTCCTCCTTTGCCCTAAGACTTGCATTGTAATGGCAAATATAATTTGGGTTTGTCTAAATAATTTCTCCCAGACAGAAGGGATTTCAACATTTTCCAGAGCAATAGCATCCAAAGTGGTCATCTTAACGAAACAATTTGTATAAAAATGATTAGTATTTATTCCTTTTATATACCCAATATGCCTTAAGGTAAAAAGTGGATTCAGTGGAGTGAAATACTCTGAGCCTATGATGTTTAACTTTAAATACAGAAAGCAAGGTAATCAGGTGTCACACATTGCTGTTTGTGTGCAGAAACATGCCAAAGGGCAGGATCTTCTTAAGAAAGTATGTGATCACCTTAATCTTTTGGAAGAAGACTATTTTGGACTGGCCGTATGGGATACTCCAACCTCCAAGGTAAGATGAATGCAAAAGAATCAGGTTGTCTTCGTTTTAAAAACTTGCTAAAGCATTTAACTAAGGAAGGATCTTTATTGTGCAAATGGATGAATATTGCAATGTAGACAGTTTAGATAAAGTAGTACAGGTTTCTTCAGACTGTCTGGGCACTACTGAAAGCTTGATGGATCAGTACCGTGGACAGCTTTCCTCTCCAGTGGTTTCCAACATCGTTTGTTAGACAAAAACATCATTTAAGAACAAACATTTTTGAGGAGGAATTCTTTATGAAATCTCTTAGTCAGTTATGCCTGTATTACTTGCATATTTTGATCTACTCATAGACCTGGCTTAGCATATACCTGTTTCTGATTATATTTAATTACTGCATGCAAATAGAGTCAGAAATTGCCTTAAAAAGGCAATAACTGAGTGAAAAACTGTTATGTGTTAGAGAGAAACCCAGAGTATTTACATAACCTCTCTGAGGTAAACACTTCTGATATGACCTACAGAAATATGTTTGGCAATCTTAGAGTCAATCTTTGGTTTATAGATAGGAAGTTTTTGAGTATCTTAATTTACCTTTTAAAAGAGTTTTGACGGCACTTTTCAAATTTGCCTATCTGCTCTGAATTAAATAACACATAAGATCCAAGGAATGTGCGCAAATAAAGTCACTTAATAGGATTTGTTTCCTTTAATTGTTAGCTGATGGTTAAATCCAGGTATGAGTGACTTAGATATGTTTCTGTGCTCTGTTGGCACATAATGAGGACAACAGTATTTTTTTTGCTATTGTCACCATGCCCCTTTTCTGTTTAAGAAAATATTTGAGAAGGTATTTACATATTGTGTTGTTAATTGTATTGGTCACTTGCCTATGGTAAAATGAGATCAGTGGAAAACTGCATGATTATTAATTCTTCTTCATGGTCTCTGTGACTCACAGAAATGGGTTGTCTGTGCCTGCTCAGTACTGCCTTCAGAACCTTCTAGACCTTAGGGCGTAGCATTTTGGCGGGAATCCCATCCCCTTCCACTGAGAATATATAAGGGTGACTGCTTACCAAAATTTTTATGTCTCTTTCAAACTATCCCAGAAATAATCCCTATAAACGTTATAAGGAAATGGGATACTTCAGTTATAAGGTGGATTTCTGGAAATAAAAACAGATTACTCAAGACATTGTTATATGGACCTCAAACAGAGTTTGGGGGGTTCCCTCTCTTGAATTATATTTTGATGCAATTCGGTTGCTAAGAATTTTGGAAATAGAATATGATCAACAAAGAAGTGGGTTAAAATAGGAAGACGAAGTAATAAAATAGATTATACATCTATCTTTCAAGTGAGGATAAGGAGTAAGAAGGATAAAGAAAATATAATTTGACTTATGAAGGCGAATTTTAAAACATGGGATAAATGGAGTAAAGTGTTAGGTATTAAAGATGGGAAATGGTTACCAATAGAATATTTAAATAGAAGCAATAATGAAGAATTTGGGAAAATATTAAAAAAATTAAAGACAAATGGAATTAAAATTACTGGAGGTTTATATGATAGGGCAGGTAAACCGATGGCAGAGGAATTATTGATTTCAATGATTGGAGGTCAGCACTGGATTTAGGTAAAAGGGGTCATTAAATTTCTACAGGAAATAAAATTGAACTTAGTAGAATAGAATATGTTTCTAGAGGAAATAACTGAAAGAAAAATAGAAGAAGAAAAAGGATTAATAGGGAAAATTTATAAAAAGAAAGTTAATGGCCCAGTATAGAATGATAGAGGGGTTGACAATTAGTTGGGGAAAAGATATATCGATAGATAGTAAAGAAATCAAATTTGGTTACAAGAAATTGCTGAAAATAAAAATACAAATGTAAAAGAACAACAAATGAAAATGATTGGTAGATGTTACAGAACACTCCATCAAATGATATATATATAAATGGGAATTTCTCACCAAAATGTTGGTATGGAGTTAAAAGTATTTATATACATGTGTGATGGGAGTGTCCGTTTATTCAGGAGTTTTGGAAAGAGGTTAAGAAACAAATAATACAGTAATATGGAGAGAGGTTCAATTAAGTAAAGAAAATTGTTTAACTCTCAACTTAGGGACAATAGGTTTAAATAAGAATAAAATTTATGTAACAAAAATTTTAAAGCTACTTCATGCTGTAATTGCTTTAGGGTAGAAAAAGAAATCAGTGTGGAATGGGTTTTACTTGATAAAATATATAAAAGAAGTTATTTGATTTTCTTAGGATAAAGAAGGGTAAAGTATAGTGGATATTGTTGTAAAGAATCATGGATGGATAACTGGAAAATAATGATTGAGAAAGTAAAAGAACAGTTGAGGTATGAAGATGTGATAAATTTGATTAAATTATATCCCATATCTCTGAAAAGGCTTACTGATATAAATAGATACAAGTGGGTCTGGATCCTCTATTAGCCGTTTGGGGGGTGGGGGGAGGATAAGTTTGATAAGTTCAAAATGCATTGTTGTAAAAAACTTTTTTTCCTTTTAATAATATTGTAATACAGTATATATTAGTGTATATTAAGTATGTGATTAATAATAAAAGGGGGGAAAAACATATAAAGCTGACTGCCACCATTGTTGCTAGTTCCTTTTCTTTCTGCCGTGTCAGCTGTGCCTTTTGAAGCCTTTCTTCTGAGCAATCTCTACCGTCTTATTGTGTTCGACCCTGGTTTTTGTTGACTTCAACTTTGTCTTTCGGATTTGGCCTATAATTTATGGCATCGACAGCATACTTTAAGTGCTGTTGATTGTGTGACACAAAACTACCTGACTGCAACGGGCATTGAAGATGTCTGCTTTGCCTCAGGGAGACCCATAACGTTTCCTCCTGTGCTCACTATCAGGTGTTCACGCCCCAGACTAGGAAGAACAGGGAAGCTAGACTTCACTCCCTATTGTGGGAGAAGGCCCTTAGAATCATAGATTCATCCCACAAGGTTTCAGTGATGGTTATTATATCATATTTATAATACAGCAAAATAAATATGATACAGTAGGCATCACTGAAATCTAGTGGGATGAGACTCATGATTGGAATGTAGTAATAGTGGGGGGTATAACCTATTTTTGCGGAAAAAGACCAAACAAGAAAGGAGGAGGAATAGCTTTATATATTAAGGATGTTTTCACCTGTGAAGAGATCCATGACTTAAATCCAGGAAGCCAGATCGAGAGCATCTAGGTAAGAATTAGGTGAGTGAGAAACAATAGGGATGTTATTGTGGGTGTCTGCTACAGACCTCCAAGCCAGCCTGACGATGTGGATGATGTCTTCCTGGAGCAGATGACCACATATTCAAACAGGAGAGATACAGTAGTAATGGGAGATTTGAACTATCCTGATACATGTTGGCAGTCAAACTCTGCCAAGAGCACAAGGTCCAACAAGTTCCTCACTTGTCTTGCAGACAGTTTCATTGTCCAGAAGGTGGAAGAGGCAACAAGGGGATCGACTGTTTTAGATCCTGACCAACAGGGATGACCTTGTTAATAGGGTGGAAGTGGTGGGATCCTTAGGTGGGAGTGACCATCCTCTATTGAAATTTGTCATTCGGTGGGAAGGGGAAGCCAAGTGTAGCCAGACACACATTCTAGACTTTAAAAAAGTTGATTTCTGTAAATTTAGGGAATTACTGGCTGAAATTCTGTGGTCAAGAACACTGAAAGAGAAGGGAATTCATGACGGATAGTAGTTTCTTAAAAGTGAGACACTGAAGACACAATTTTACACTGTTCCAATAAGGGGAGGTGTCTAAGGAAACCAGAATGGTTGACTAAAGAACTCTCAGTTGAGCTAAATGTTAAAAGAATCATGTACAGGTAATGGAAGAATGGCAAAATCATCAAAGAGGAATTCAAATAAATAGCCAGGATATGTAGGGAGAAGGTTAGAAAAGCTAAAACAAGGAATGAATTCAGACTTACCAGAGAGAATAAAGCAATAAAAAGGGCTTTTTTAGACACCTTTGCAGCAAAAGGGAAAAGAAGAAAATGATAGGGTTGTGGATGGAGAAGCTGGCCAAGTACTAACAGGGGGAAGAGAAAAGGCAGCACTACTCAACACCATCTTTGCCTCAGTTTTCTCCCAAAAGGAAAGAAGTACTCAACCTCTGGGGTGGGGAGCAGATGGGAAAGTGAGGGAAATGGATTACTGAATAGATAGAGAAATAGTACAGGAATACCTGGTTACACTAGATGAATTCAAGTCTTTAGGGCCAGATGAATTACATCTTTAAAAAGGGGGGAAAGAGGACTCAAATAATTATCGCCCAGTCAGCCTGACATCAATACCTGGAAAGATCCTAGAGCAGATCGTTAAACAGTCAGTTTGTGATTACTTAGAAAGCAATGCTGTAATCACTAAAAGTCAACATGGGTTTCTCAAAAACAAGTCATGCCAGACTAATCTTACCTCTTTTTATGATAGAGTTACAAGCCTGATAGATGAAGGGAATGCTGTGGACGTAGCATATCTTGATTTCAGTAAGGCCTTTGACAAAGTTCCTCATGGCATTCTTGCAAATAAGCTAGCAAAATGTGGGCTGGACAGTGCTACTGTTAGGTGGATTTGTAATTGGTTGACTAACTGAACCCAAAAGGTGCTCACCAATGGCTTCTCTTCTTCCTGGAGAGAAGTGACTAGTGGGGTGCCACAGGGTTCTGTCCTGGGCCCAGTGCTATTCAGTATTTTCATCAATGACGTACCTGAAGGAATAGAGGCATGCTGATCGAATTTGCAGATGATACAAATTGGGAGGGGTTGCTAATACTCCAGAGGACAGGATCTTATGACCTTAACAGATTGGATTGCTGGGCCTTATCCTATCTCAGTCTTGCCACAGCTGATAAACAGAACAAACTGAGTATCTCCAGCTTGCTACTTACTTCCAGTTAGTAAGCAAGAAGTCATAAATAAAGTCCAACAGAAATAAAGTCCAGCAGAGTTTCACAGCAACGGAGTGTCCAAGGTCAGTCTGAGCATTTGTCAAGGCATCCAGGAAGGTAGCAGGTCAGATAAGCTCTGACAACTCTTGGAGGGGAAGGACTCCAGCTAAATAGGTCTCAAGCCTAGCACAGCTGAGACTTGATTGATTGTTGCTGGTTATAAATCCTGAGAGAGCGACTCATGCTCTTTCTTTGCTGCCTGTGCACTGAGAAGCTGGGTTGAGGTTCCTCTATATCTGAAGAGACAGGACTCTCTGTTGGAGCTGGCACCATCCCCTGTTCTGTTTCTGGCACTGTAACCTTTCTCTGTACAGCAGGCCATAGCATGCCTTCTGTTTCAGCCTCTGGCATGCCCTGTTTTTCCGACTCTGAGTCCGAGTCCATGCTCTGGAAGACAGAACAAAACTAACAAAATGAGTTTCAACAGAGAGAAAATTTCAACAGGCAGAAAAAAAAATGGAATGTACAAATATAGGTTGGGGGATACTTGGTTGGATAATGGCATGTATGAAAGGGATCTAGGACTCTTGGTGGACCACAAGCTGAACATGAGTCAGGAATGTGATGCGGCAGCCAAGAAAGCAAACACGATTCTTGGATGCATCAATAGTAGTATGGTGTCTAGATCAAGGGAGGCAATGGTACTACTTTAGTCTGCTTTGGTTGGACTGGATGGCCCCTGCGGTCTCTTCCAACTCTGTGATTCTATGAGTTGGAAGAGACCACAGGGGCCATCCAGTCCAACCTCCTGCCATGCAGGAACCCACCTCAAAGCACTCCCAACAGCTGGCCATCCAGTCTCTGCTTAAAAACCTACAAAAAAAAAGACTCCATCACACTCTGAGGCAGCATATTCCACTGCTGAACAGCTCTGACTGTCAGGAAGTTCTTCCTGGGGTTTAAGTGGCATCTCTTTTCCTGCAGTTTGAATCCATTGCTCCTTGTCCTTGTTTCTGGACCAGTGGCCTGCTCCTTCCTCGACATGACATCCCTTCAAATATTTAAACATGGCTATTATGTCCTTTCTTAACCTTCTCTTCTACAGACTAAATGTAACCAGTTCCCTAAGTCGCTCCTCATAGGGCATGGCTTCCAGACCCTTCACCATTTTGGTCGCCCTCCTCTGGACATGTTCCAGCTTGTCAATATTCTTCTTGAAATCAGGTGCCCAGAACTGGACACAGTGTTCCAGATGAGGTCTAATCAGAGCAGGGTAGAGTAAGCCACCGGCCTCCCTTTCATCCTCTGCGAGTTTCTCAATATCTGCACCAACTGTTGCTAAACGTTAGTTCTCTAAAAGGACCCTTAAGCATTTATTAATTGAATTTTTATCGAAGAAACCATCTCACAACGCTTCTTCGAAAGAAGCATCTTGGGACCAACTGGTTTCATCTCGAGCCAGTCTAGACCAGTGCTTTCCAAACTTTTCATGTTGGTGACCCACTTTTTCCACATTCATCATTTTGTGACACAGTAATTCAGCTTCTTCTTCATGGTCTCTGTGCCTCACACACTAGGAGCTTTCGCACATGCGCGGTACCGTTCGGAAAATTCTAGAGCTTAGTAGCTTGGCGGGAACCCCTCCCCCCTGCCTGCACTGAGCATGCTCAGCCCGCCGAGCAACGGTCTCCCTTCAGTTCTTTCTCGTCCGCCGTCGCGTATGGAGGTTCTGAGCTTGGTAGCACTATTGGCTTCTCTTCGACTTGTTTTTTCTCTGGTTTTGACTTGGCTTTGGACTTCGGACTTAGATTCTTGAACATCGAATTGGACTTGGTGACTCTGGCACCCGTTTTTCGGGACTTCTGATCCCTTTTCTGCCCCCCTGCTCTCTTCGTCCTCGTCAGCTTCGTCTTCACCTTGCCTTCTCCGCCATTTTTCCCTCGCTTCTTCTTAAACTTCTATGTTGGCTCTCTTCAAGCCTTGCCGAACGTGTGGTTGTAAGGTCGCCCTAACTGACGGTCATAGCGAGTGCCTTTTTTGTTTGGGTGAGGCCCATAACACCAGGGCCTGCCCAGTCTGCTGAGACTTTACCTCCCAGACTCTTCGGAACCGTTTGGCCCCCCCTTAAATCCTATTGCTGGAGCAGTCTCTACAGGCACAAGATTGACCGTCAGTTACACCAGCGATGTCCAAGCCATTGATGTTGGGCTGACCTGCGACCATGCCATCGTCGGTGTCGGTGGCTACCGATCCCACTACGTCGACGGTACCGGGCTCGGTACCGTCGCCCCGGGCACCGATATCTACCCTACCGAAGATCCCTAGGATCTCCTCGGCGTTGACTTCGGGGGAGTCTCCTGCGGGCTCGCAGGCATCTAGACCATCTAAGCCGCTGACTCCTGCCCAGCGCAAGCGGCCTGCTGCTCCGGAAAAGGGAAAGGAGAAGGAGAAGAAGAAGAAAAGGAAGGAGAAGCGTGGTTCTCTGCCCAAGAGGCCTGCGCCTCCCACGCCTCCCCCGACTCAGCCCCTCCAGGAACCGGAGGAAGAATCAGAACCCCAAGAGGTCTTGGAAGTTTCTGATGGGGAGGAAACCGCTGGCTTCGTGGTGCCTTCAGACCTGCCTCTGCTGACTGCCGCGGTGTCTCTGCCCGGACGCCCTGAAGTGGCGGCCCGCCCAGAGCGTACTCCAGCCTCACCCCAGGCCTCGCTTCACCGCCGAGGGTCCTCGGGTAGGAGTACATCTCGTATGCTGGAGCGGAGAGTTAGACAACGGTCTCCACGTCACCGGGAGACCTATCCGGAATGGTCTCGACCTGCCTTCGATTCACCGTATTCCTCAGCGTCCCATATTGCGAGGTATGGTCGGGAACATACTTGGAGAGAGTATCCAGGGTCGTACCTGTCCGCTCCAAGGCTTGGCAGGCAGCCAAGAGCCGGTTAACAAGTCTAAGGCAATAAAGCAAGAGCTTTCAGCAGCAAGGAGACCCTCTGGCAGTTACGTCAGAGTTCTCAGTGAACAGTCCAAGTAAGAGAAATTACCAGAGCCAGTCCGAAGTCCAAAAAGGGGGGGTGAGGTTCCAGCGGGTCGGGCAGCTTTCCAGGAGGCAAGGCAGGGATTTAGGAGATCCAACACGTAACTCTCCTCAAACAGGACGGTTGTGAACCAACAATGACCCCAGGCCGAGTGCGTGCTTTTATAGCCAGATTACTCCTCCAGGTGTTTTCTCAGCTGGACCTTGATTGCCTGGCGTTTCCTATTTAAACGCTCTGATCTCCTGAGAGCACTCTTTTGCTCCCGATGCTGCTGGTAAGTAGGTACCTTCTCTTGCACCTCACTATCTGACTCTTCTGGCTGGGCTGGGTCTGAGGCAACCCCTGGCTCTGTTGCAGGGGCTACTGGGGCCAAGGGCTCTGTGTCTGGGGCAGCAGTATCCAGGGTCTCGGGCTCCGACTCAGAGCTTGAGTCCTGGAGCTCCAGGGTCCTGACAGTACCGCTCGTAATCCCCGGCGTATAGGGATTGGTATCACCCCGACGTGAGACGGTCGTCGCCATATCGTCGCTCCCGCTCTCCATCACATGGTGCCTACCACCCACGGTATCGACGGTCGCCGTGCTCCTACTCCAGGTCGCCGAGTCATCGTCGGTCCCACGAGCGCTCGCCTCACTATCGGGCAGTCTCTCCTCTGCCAAGGGTTACCTCCACAGTCTCCCGTCCATCATCGGAGACTGTCCAGGCACAACCCTCATCTGCTGCCGCTACTGTCACCCAGGCGATCCAACGCCCGCGGCCTGCAGTGGTACCGATTACGCAGACAACCCAGCCCCTGCCAACGGCTACGCCACTCTCGTCCACGAGACCGACTACTGTTGCCGTCTCTGCTGTGACGTTGACGGTACCGTCTCGTCAGCCGTCGAGGGAGAGATCACAGGACAAGTCCTCATCTGGGTCCTCCCAGGCCTACAAGTCGGACTCTGACTCCAATGAGTCTACACCGGCGTCGCACGAGTCCCCTCCTTTGGCTTTTGGAGATCCCGCACCGGAGTCGGCACCAGAGGACGTGAGACATTTCTCGGCCATCCTCCTCCAGATGTCAGCAGCTCTGGGTCTGAAGGTGGTGGAGGTAGCCCCGGCCGTGCAGGATCCGGTATTCCACTATGTGGATACCCGTCCACCATCGACGGCCCCGTTACCATTCTTGCCCGCCCTGATGGAGGCCCTGAAACAGCCATGGGCCCAGCCGTCTTCCGCCCAGCCGATTCCACACCGGCTGGAACGCTTGTACCGGACCCAGAAAGAGGAGGCCAAGTTCCTCTTCACTCACCCGTTGCCGAACTCCGTGGTGGTCGAATCTGCCCAAACCAAGGGAGGGACTAGAGCGCATACCACTCCGCCGGACAGAGAGGGCCGGAGACTTGACACCTTCGGTAGGAGGTTCTATTTGGCCTCATCCCTGATAGCCAGAGTGTCTAACACCCAGGCCTGCCTCGCAGCTTACCTGAGGAGCTTGTTGGATAGATTCCATCCTCTCCTGTCCAACCTCCCAGAGAAGAACCGGGCGAGTGCTACTGAGTTTTTCAACGAAGCAATAGCACTCGCCAATCAGCAAATCATCTCCTCCAGGCATTTGGTCGAGGTAGCCGCGTGGGTGCTGGTAGGCTCCGTAGCGTTGCGTCGCCATGCATGGTTGCTCTCATCGGGTCTCCAGGAGGACACCAGGAGGAGGATCGAAGATCTCCCTTTTGACGGCAAGGGACTCTTCAGTGCAACCACCGATGAGGCCATGGACCACATCGTCAAGGCCCGATTGACTGCCAAAAAGATGGGGATTCACCAGCCTCCACAGTCGCACCGCAGCTTTGGCTCGCGACCCTCCTGGCGCAGGTCGTCCTCTTCCACCTTCCCATCTCGCTCTCCTTGATTGGCACCATCACGCCCGTCGGCCTTGTCCTGCTCACGGAGACCCCTTCGAAGACGTCAACCCTCTTCGAGGAAGTCTTCATCTGGGATGAAGTCTCGTTTTTGATGTGTCACGCAGGTCGCCTCCGCAGCCACTCTTCCAACTGCCAGCAGCCCTAGAAGATCATCCCGGCCTGGCCAGACATCTTGCCGAATGGCGCTACATCACCACGGACTCTTGGGTTCTCTCCATCGTCTGTCTTGGTTACGCCATCGAATGTGCAAGTATTCCACCGCGAGGCGTCTGCTATTCCACCCTGGCCAGCCCACCTTTGCTGGAAGAGATCCTGTCCCTCCTGCAAAAGGGAGCGATCGAAAGACTTCCGTCCTTGACCACTACCACCAGCTTCTTCTCCTGGTACTTCACGGTTCTGAAGTTGGACGGTACCCTACGGCCCATCTTGGACCTCAGAGGGGTAAACGAATACATCCACCCCAAAAGATTCAAGATGGTCACCCTGTCTTCAATGCTACCCTTCCTTCGACGAGGGGACTGGTTCGCTTCCATTGATCTTCGGGATGCGTACTTCCACATCGCCATTCGCCCGCAGCACAGACGGTACCTCTGGTTCATGATCGACGGCACCTGCTACCAATACAGGGTGCTGCCGTTCGGACTGTCTGCCGCTCCCAGGGTCTTCACCAAGTGCATGGCCCTGGTGGTATCGCACCTGCGGACGAAGGGTGTCTCCGTCTACCCTTACCTTGATGGTTGGCTGTTGGTCGCATCCTGCAAACGGAAACTCTACAAGGACATTCACAGGACTCTGTCTCTCCTGACTCATCTTGGCCTCCGGGTCAATCTGAAGAAGTCCCACCTCGAGCCGGCAAAGGTGCTGGACTTTATCAGAGCGACCCTAGACTCGGTCTCTGCCAGGGCTTATCTGCCCATGGCCCGTGCACGTACCCTTCGTCAGGCGGTATCTGCCACCCTCGATGCCCCGACGGTATCAGCAAGGAGGATCCAGCAGCTTCTCGGGTACATGGCCTCCACCATGGCAGTTACCTACCTATCTCGACTCAACGTGTGCCCGCTCGAGTACTGGTTCCTCCGAGTCTTCAATCCCCTCCGAGACAACCAGAGGCACCGCCTCTGGATTCCTGTACACGTGCGGTGTTCCCTGATATGGTGGCTCTCCTTCCGTCACCTTCTCTCAGGGATGCCGTTCCGGGAGCCGACCCCTCGACTCATGGTAACGACAGATGCCTCCCTGTTCGGATGGGGAGCGCACTGCGGCGATCTCAGAGTCCAGGGACGCTGGATTGACGAGACCAACCTTCATATCAACACCCTCGAGCTACTTGCCATCTGGAAGGCTCTGAGGGCATTCCGCAACCTGGTCGCTGGCCGCACAATCCTGATCTTAACAGACAACACAACCACCGTCTGTTATGTCAACAGGCAAGGCGGAACCCATTCGACCACACTACTTACCATTGCTCTTCAGCTGTGAAACTGGTGTATGTCGCTTCAGGTCCACCCGATAGCCGTGCACCTGGCGGGCCAAGAGAACACTACAGCAGATGCCCTCAGCAGGGACACCTCCTGCCATCATGAGTGGTCCCTTTTGAGGGAAGCATTTCGGCTGATACGCGACCACTGGGGCGAACCCATGATCTATCTCTTCGCCACCGCAGCGAACGGCAAGTGTCGCCGGTACTTTTCGAGAGCCGACCGAGGCTTGGACTCTCTCGGCGACGCCTTCCAGTTCGAGTGGAGCGGCGGGCTCCTCTATGCGTTCCTGCCGTTTCCCCTCCTGGGTCGCGTGGTCGCCAAGATCCTTGCGGACCGAGCTGATGTCGTCCTTGTAGCCCCGTACTGGCCAAGGCAACACTGGTTCGGGCCCCTGTTCAAGGCCGCTCAGGGTCGACTCCTCAGGTTCCGACCAGCGCCAGATCTTCTGTCGCACTCCAATGGTCTCGTTCTCCATCCCGACCTGCCGCTCCTGGCCCTCCACGCCTGGTGGATAACGCCTTAGACGATCCAGTCATCCAGAACATCCTGACCGCGGCCAGGAAGGAGTTGACGCGCCGTAACTACAGCTATAAGTGGCAGAAGTTCGTCGCTTTTGCTGAGGCACGGGGTGAGCCAGTATCGCCTGTCGGCCAACCTACTGTGTTCCACTGCCTGCTCCACCTTCGGCAGCAGGGACTGGCATTCTCATCTCTGAAGGTCTACTTTGCTGCTATCGTGGCCTATCAACCTCGCGGCTCTCCATCGGCAGCTCTCTTCCGCGTCGCTACCATGAAGCAGTTCATGAAGGGCTTACAACATCTCTACCCACCGGTATCGCCGGCGCTACCGCCCTGGTCGCTCTCCCTGGTACTGTCACAGCTGACGCAACCACCCTTCGAGCCCATGGCCACGGCGGATGACAGGCTCTTGACCCTCAAGACTGCTTTCCTGGTAGCTGTCACCTCAGCCGGGCAGGCCAGTGAGCTGACAGCATTGCGGGCCGACGAGCCCTTCCTTGTTTTCCACAGAGACAAGGTAGTGCTTAGACCTGACATCTCTTTCCTGCCCAAGGTAGTGTCACACTTCCACCTCAACCAGGACATCATTTTGCCAACCTTTTATCCAAACCCGACGACGCCTCTGGAGCGGTCCCTACACTCTCTTGAGGTTCGTCGGGCCTTGGCATTCTATACAAACTGGACTGCGTCCTTTCGCCAGACCCCGCACTTGTTCATGTGCTATGGTCAACACCGCAGAGGCCACAAGGTATCCACCCAACGGTTTTCTAAATGGGTGGTCCAGACTATCATGCTGGCCTATGAACTTGCAAAGCAGCCTCCGCCAGCCTTACTCCGGCCTCATTCCACCAGAGCCATGGCATCCTCAGCAGCCCTCCTTCGAGGTGTGGACCTGCAGGAACTCTGTCGGGTGGCGACTTGGTCCAGACCGTGGACCTTCATGTGCCAGTATTGAATAGACTGCCGGTCCCGTAGAGATGCCCGTTTCGGACGAGCGGTGCTGGCCTCCGTACTCTAGGACCTGACCCACCGCCCTGCTGGTAAGCTACAAAATCTCCTAGTGTGTGAGGCACAGAGACCACGAAGAAGAAGAACAGGTTGCTTACCTGTAACTGTGGTTCTTCGAGTGGTCATCTGTACCCTCACACACACCCGCCCAGCCGTCCCCTCTTTCTCAGGTCCCTTATCGGCGGACTACAAAACTGAAGGGAGACCATTGCTCGGCAGGCTGAGCATGCTCAGTGCAGGTAGGGGGGAGGGGTTCCCGCCAAGCTACTAAGCTCTAGAATTTTCCGAACGGTACCGCGCATGCGCGAAAGCTCCTAGTGTGTGAGGGCACGGATGACCACTCGAAGAACCACAGTTACAGGTAAGCAACCTGTTCTTCACTAGGAAACCGGAGATACCCAGAGGCATATCTAGGGTGGGGAAATGCAGCCCCCTCAATCCTGGACAACTGCCATCGTCTTCCTCAGGAAAGACACCGGGAAGAGTGACAGCAGGGGGAAAGGCAGCCCCCTCCCACCTAGACATTGCTGCTGCTGTCATTTCTTCTGGGGAAAGGCCCCCAGTGAGAGTGGCAGCAGGGGGAAAAGCAGGCCCATCCCACTGGTCCTTGCCCTCTACCATCGCTTTTGCCAAGTGAGAGCAGCTGTTGTGTCCAGGGCAGAGCAGACAATTAATCACCTAATGGCAGCGCAAGGTTTACTCACAAGGCAAGAGCAAGAAAAATGTCCAAACAGAGTTTAGGTTCTGAAGCAAAGAAATCCAAAGGATAAATCCAGGTTGTAGTGAAACAGGCAGAGGTTCAACATAGTCCAGATACAGGAGAACATGGCACAGGGCTTCCATGACTGTAAAGTTCAGTTGCTGATCCTGAAAGGAAAGGGTCAGCTGAAAGCCTTTTATCTACTGAGGCTGTCACCACAGGTGTTCCTTCATTAGGGCTTGTTTGTTACTTAAATGCACTGAGCGATGCAACCCCTCTCTCTGATGTCGTCTCTCTTGAATGGTAAGTGTCTCTGTTATCTCATCATCTGATATTTGTTCCCCTTGATCAGGCCCCTGCTGTTGCTTGTTATCTTCTCCTGAGCAAGCTTCTGGGGAAACTCCTGCCCCTGAAGAAACTTCTGCTTTGGATTCAGAATCTTCCTTACTGCCAGGGACTCCAAGGCAGGGTGTGGCAGCAGCGGCAGCAGTCCAGGCTTGTAGGGGGCCTGCCTGGGATGTGACACAGCAACGCACTACAGGCAACACACTAATATATCGTGACACACCATTTGGAAAGCCCTGGTCTAGACCTTCAACATTGGTGTCAGAACCACCAGCAATACCTAGCACACCTGGCTGCTGCATTGAGAAGGAGCTTTTTAAATCTAGGTGGAAGAAGCAGAGAGAAGTTGCAGCTGACGAACTGGTGTGTCTTCATTTGCTCCCTGTAGTTACCATCTTGGAGGTTTCTGCTCTGCCTTCAACAGTGGCATCTTAGGAGCAACTGCCACTTGATGGTGCTTCCCTTCAGTGGTTGGATTGCTGTTGATCACCATCAGCTTCTCCAGCTGTGTCTGAGGGTGAGGTACTCAAACTTACTCCTGCCTGTTGTCATACTGGGCCAAGTTCCAGCCCCCCCCAAGACTGACTTCTGCCCTTGAATAGGAGCAAGAAATTCCCCAGTTTTCATTAATTCTTCACTGCCACCACCCACTGAATTCTGAATTAACTGAACTGCACAGTGGGACTCTGCTCTACAAGTTGCCAGTCTCTATGCTTAAGGTCCTTTCCCTTCCCTTCCCTTCCTTTCCCTCACCTCCCCCTTCTGAGTGAGAGAAATCCTAGCTAAGCATGTGCCAAGGAATGGTGTGGGAATGGAGAGGAAACAGAGGTTTTACAGACAAGTATTTATTTTAAGGCATGCAAGTAAACAAGAAAATAATACTCATGAAAGGCTCCCCGCTCTCAGGTACACTTAAGTTACAACTAGTTATAAAAAAAAGGTACATTCTCCAGATCAGCCAAACTTTCAAAATAATAAAAGACTTAGTGTGACTAACTACTTTATATTCCAGCTACTCACATTGGGGATCAAAGGCTTCGATGGTCTAAGGGAAGAGTGAGGCCAGGAGGTAAGGCCTAGGACCTGCAGCCTGCTACTGGCATAGATTTCATCTCCAGGATGTTTCTTTGTTGTCTCCCTACCACTTGGTCTCTCAAGGATTTTTATAACTTCTCCATTGAAGCATCTCAAAGATTCTCACCCTTTTCGCCTTGATTGGGGCAATTCTCTCCATGTGACCTGTGATGCTGACCCACAATAAAAAATGTAACTTAACCCCAACACCTCATTAACCCTTGGTTTACCTGGAGAGGGAAGTATCCCTCGTCAGCTAAGTCTGGATAATGGCCCCATTATCACGCCTGTCAAGAATCTGTGGTGCAGGGTGTTAACACTTGGGTTGAGGTCCAGAGATGTGCATCTGAAGAGAGTCACCCATTCCTACCACCTAGAACCCATCATGAACCCACCTGTTCTCTTGCTCCAACTTGCTCGAGTCGTAGGGAGGAGTTTCGCTCACAATCTCATTGTGAACGTTCGTGTTCTCACTTGAGGTCTATGTCCAGACATCACTGCTGTCGAGGCTCTCGCCATACTCAGTCTTCTTCACAATTGTGATCATCCACTTGATCTCGTTGGTATTGACGAGTTAAACTTATTCATCGGGAACAGTCTCCATCATGTCAATGTCAAACTTATTACTATTATTCACCCTTGGATTCTTCTGTGGATCTTCTTCTGAGGAATACTATATTCTCCATCATCAACATAAGAAACGTCAATATTATGAGGAAGTCTTACCCTGTCGATGTCATCGTTCCTCTTCACTGGCTGATTCAGGCGCCTACCAACCCCCTCCACCCTAAGTGTCGCCGTTGTCAACCGCCTGCGGAGGCGGCTACGGCCCAACCACCAGTGACAACAACAGTCTTGATTGCTGAGTGGGATCCTTCTACATCTCATGGCTGTGTCAATGTCAGGCGGCGGCTAAGCAGACACAGAGGCAGGAGCTGACTTTATGGCTTTAGTGATAAATAAATCAAGAGGTTACGTCACCAAAACAAACATCCAAGTCCCAGGAGCAACAAACTCAAACGGCAAGGTTTAGCCTGGAACAGAAAGCCCATGACACAGGATGCAGATTCCGAGTTGGTAGACAGTTGTTGCCCCGTGCCCAACTCCAACAGCGTCTGTCTTAAATACACAGTCTTTAGCCCAGCTGGGGCTGATCAAATGTCTGTTGGCCCAGCTCACAGCTGGAGCCCCTCAAGACTTCAGGACCGATTCATCAGACACTTCTCCCGCAGCCACTGAGACCTCCGAACCACCCCCTTCTCCAACCGCGTCTGGAGGAACGTGGGGGGAGGGTCTGCTGCGAACTCCTGGCTGGAGTCAGAAACACCAGCCTCTGTCGAGTCAGAAGCACTAGCCTCTGCCTCTGGAGCAGAAACATCTGCTGCAGGTACTGGCTCGGGATCCATGCCCGGGACAGCTGTGGGGTCGCTGGCAGACTCCTCCCTAGACACTGAAGGAGCCCCCTCTCCCGAAGGCCCCTCCAAGAGATCCTTCCCTGACTGGGAGTCCAAGTCTAAATCTGAGTCCAAGTCTGAATCGGCAGCACGCTCAGCCTGGCTCATGACAGGCTGCTCCTGCTGTGACAAGTTGGCCTGCCAAACCCCGAAGTAGCTTCCTGCCTTTCCCCTTCTCTCTCCCAATCTGTATCTAATGACTCTGGTGACTCTACTAACCGGAATAACGCTAAATCCCCTGACCTGGCTGTATACCAGTGTGAATGCATCTCTCCGTTGGATGACATTCGTACCTTCTCAGACTTTGTCACCGGTATGGCTAAAAGGCTCAACTTCAACACCAAGGCCTGTAAGGAATCCTTCAAAGATCTGGTGTACCACAAATCACAAGAACAAGTACATTCCTTGTCAGCAATTCTTCTTCTTCCATACTTACTCCATGTCTTCAAAAAAGCCTGGTCTTCTCCTGCCATGGCTCCAACCACAACCAGGAAATTGGATTTACTGTACAAAGTCATCGATAGTGGCTTCAAAACCATCTGAAGCCTAAGTTGGTAATCGTCAACTCCGCTCAGGCTAAAACTTCCCAGAGCCTTCATGTGAATCCCCCAGATAAGGAAGGGAAAATTTTGGACACGATAGGGCGGAAAAACTATTCTAATGCAGTGCTGAAATTTAAGAGCATCAGCTACTCAGCATGGATGGCAGCTTATGACCAGTTTCTCTGGGAGAAGATAAGGATCTTCTTCAGCAGGTTTCCAGATGAAGAGAGAAGAGTGGCTGATGTTTTTCTTGCTGAAGTGCACTGTTTAACTAATCAACAGATCACTACTGCGAGGCATGTTGTTGACAGCACATTGAAGGCCTTTGCCTTCTTGGTAGTGCTTTGATGCCACTCGTGGCTTCATTCTTCTGGCCTCTCCCAGTCAGTGCAGTCTCTGGTTGAGGATCTTCCATTTGATTCTTCTGGACTTTTTAACTCTTCTACAGACAAAAAGTTGGAACATACTCACAAGATTCTCCACTGTTAAGGAATGCAGGCGCAACAAACATCTTACAGTTATTGATATCGTTGATACTGGCCTGCCTCTCATCGCCTATATAGTTCATATGCTCCTCAACGTTCCTCATAGCCTTCCTTTTCCCAACAATCATCTAGGTGTCTTCCTTTATGTCAGATGAAAATGTAACGCAAAAAGAAAACTGACACCTTCAAGCATCAGGTTTGACTTGTCGGAGGACGATTCCACCATGTCCTACACTGCTGTTACAAAGTCATTCGTGACAGTGGAAATTCCAGTCCTGGTTGGAGCAAGAAAACATACTTGCAGAGGAACAAGCTGGCTTTAGGGAAGACCGGTTCACCGTAGATCAATGCCTTGTACTCCACCATCTTATTGAAACATATTCCTCCCGCAACACAGCCTCTCTCTATGTTGCCTTTATAGACTTTAAAGCAGCTTTTGATTCCATATCTAGAACCAAACTGTGGGAAAAAGTGGAAGCTTCCTCGATTGATCAGCATCTATTCCACTTAATACGTATGCTGCATGAAGGAACTTCACTCAAAATAAGATGTAAGCCCCAGGGTCATCTCACCAATGCCATCGACACTGAGAAGGGTGTCAAGCAAGGTTGCGTACTAGCTCCACTCTTGTTCAACTTTTACATCAACTGCATGGTGGGCCTTCTTGACAACACAAACTTCCATCCCCCCAAAATAGACGGAAGACATATTTCAGTTCTGCTTTATGCTGATGATGCTGCAGCACTATCAAGAACATCCATTGGCTTAAAAAGAGTGCTAAGAGCACTAGCACAGTACTGCAGAGAGCATCAGCTAGTATTCAATTACCAAAAAACTAAAATCATGGCATTTGCTAAAAGGTCCAAGAATCATACCTGAAGTATAGATGGACAAAAGATTGAACAGGTCTTCTCCTTCAAATATCTGGGGGTAATCTTTCATGCTACTGGCAGCAGGAAAGCACATGGAGATTATGTGACCGGTAATGCACAGAGGAGCTCATCAGTTGTCCTCAAATTTCTTAAGACAAGAGGAGGCCAATATATACCCGCGACGCTCAAACTCTTTGAAGCCAAATCAGTAGCACAACTCCTTTATGGATCCCAACCGGACCCTTGCCGAACCCTGCACCATTAGAACTTGTAGAATCTAAATTTTTAAGATCAGCTTTCCAAGTTCCAAAATGGGTCTCCAATGCAACTCTGCGACTAGAGTCAGGCTTTATGAAAGTGGAGGCCAGATTATGGGTAACTGTACTCAGCTACTGGCTTAGACTATCCTTCTTTCCCACTAACCTTGAGAGATGACTTCCAGTCATCTTCCATCTTTCTTGCAAAGAAGCTAGTAAAATGCGGGCTGGACAGGGCTACTGTTAGTTGGATTTGTAATTGGTTGGCCGAGCGAACCCAAAGGGTGATCACGAATGGCTGCTTTTCATCCTGGAGAGAAGTGACTAGCGGGGTGCCACAGGGTTCTGTCCTGGGCCCAGTGCTGTTCAATATCTTCATCAACGACTTGTATGAAGGAATAGAGGGCATGCTCATCAAATTTGCAGATGACACCAAATTGGGAGGGGTTGCTAATACGCCAGAGGACAGGATCAAAATTCAAAATGACCTGGATAGATTGGAGAGCTGGCCAAAGCTAACAAAATGAAATTCAACAGAGAGAAGTGCAAGGTCCTACACTTAGGTAGAAAAAATGGAATACAGAAATATAGGATGGGGGACACGTGGCTGGATAGCAGTACGTGTGAAAGGGATCTAGGAGTTTTAATAGACCACAAGCTGAACATGAGTCAGCAGTGTGATGCGGCAGCCAAGAAAGCCAACGCAATTCTCAGCTGCATCAACAGGAGTATGGTGTCTAGATCGAGGGAGGTACTGGTACCACTCTACTCTGCTTTGGTTAGACCTCATCTTGAATGCTGTGTCCAGTTCTGGGCACCCCAATTCAAGAAGGACATGGTCAAGCTGGAGCAGGTCCAGAGGAGGGCAACCAAAATGGTGAGAGGCCTGGAAGCCATGCCGTATGAGGATAGACTTAGAGAGCTGGGTATGTTTAGTCTGCAGAAGAGAAGGTTAAGAGAGGGGACATGATAGCCATGTTTAAATATTTGAAGGGATGCCATGTAGAGGAAGGAGAGGGCTTGTTTTCTGCTGCTCCAGAGACCAGGACAAGGAACAGTGGATTCAAGCTGCAGGAAAGGAGATTCCACCTGAACCTCAGGAAGAACTTCCTGACAGTCAGGGCTGTCCGGCAGTGGAATATGCTGCCTCGGAGTGTGGTGGAGTCTCCTTCTTTGGAGATTTTTAAGCAGAGGCTGGATGGCCATCTGTCGGGAGTGCTTTGAGGGTGTTCCTGCATAGCAGGTGGTTGGACTGGATGGCCCGTGTGGTCTCTTCCAACTCTACATTTCTATGATTCTTTGAGTCTATGTGGAAACAGACAGTGATGACTAAAATCTCATCACTGGGTTTTTCCCCAGAGCTTATGCTCAGCATGGGATATGATAAGGCCAAAGCAGCTATCAAACAATGGGTGGTAGATACAGAGCGACAACTGGATCTAGCTAGCACCTCATCCTTTATTGCTATCAACAGATATCAAGCTTCACCTATGGCATACTTAGCAAAACTAGAAGTACCTAAACACCGGAGGGCCTTCACCTTGGCACGATGTCATGCCTTCCCGTTAGCTGTCCTGGAAGGCCGATACAAGAAGATCCCCTTCTCAGACAGACTGTGCCCCTGTGGGTCCAGCCAAATTGAAACAACAAAGCATGTGCTTCTCCAGTGCTCGTACTACAGGGACATCCGCTTCAGCCTTATTTCCCCTCTCTTGCATAAATACCAAGGATGCACTGGAGAATTCTACACGGCTTTGCTACTTTCAGACACCAGCCCCCATATAACATACAATGTTGCCAAATTCTGTGCAGCAGCGGTTAAAATTCATCAGGCACTGACCTCCGCAGTAGACTACCTCCAAGATTGTCTTGTTGTATGGGAACTGTGCAACCTGAAGGAGAATTTCAGTGCTGTCTTTAACCTCTTTTTAACTTGTGCTTTTGTCCTTTTCTGTATCTTCTTTTTACCTGTGGTGGTCTATGACCGTAATTAAGATTCTATTCTATTCTATTCTATTCTATTCTATTCTATTCTATTCTATTCTATTCTACTCTACTCTACTCTACTCTACTCTACTCTACTCTGCTCTAAGTCATTCGTGTCATCTCCATCCAGCACTCTTGACATCACTGTAGCTTCAGCACCCACGCTACCTTAACCATATACACCAAACCCATTCTTCAGGACCGAACTCAAGAAACATCTCTGAGTTTGGACATCGATCATGACCAACTTCTGGGTGTTCGACATCATTGCCAGGGGTTACATGATTGAATTTCACAGACCTCTATTGGTAAGCTGGATTCACATCACCTGCCCCTCCGCCCTGTCGCCGAGGAAATATCTGTCCTTTCTGAAAAGGGTACAGTAGAATGGATACCAGTGGATTCCATTTCATGCTCTCCAAAACAGCTTCTCCTCCTGATACTTCCTTGTATCGAAGGAAGACTGAGGAGTTCACCCAATCCTCAGGGAGTCAACTTCTACATCAAGCCCCATGGAATTCAAATGTTCACTTTAAAATCGATCCTTCCACTTCTACAGAGAGGTGACTGGTTTGCAACCCTCGATCTAAAGGATGAGTATTTTCTGATTGTGATTTGGCCAGACCACAAACACTTTCTGTCCTTCACCATTGGCAGATGGGCGTACAGATTTTGAGTTCTCCCCTTCGGACTCAGCATAGCACCAAGAGTCTTCACGAAGTGCATGGCAGTAGTAGTAGCATCTCTTCTGGACATGGAATTGTCCTCTTCCCCTATATCAGTGACTGGCTGATCATAGCCTGCTCTTGAGAACAACAACTACAGGACATCAATACCACACTCAGCCTTCTCCAGGATCTCAGTCTCATAGTCAACTTCAACAAGCCTCAATTTCTACCAGTCCAACGCATCCAATTCATCAGGGCTATTCATGACTCCAATAATCAGTTAGCTTTCTCCCATGAGACAGGGTTCCTTGACTGTTCAGGATGGCATGATCTCTGCAGCAGTACCGTCAGGCCACTGCTCGATCGATACAAGTGCTTCTACAACTCATGGCATCAACAACGAATGTCACTCCCTTTGCCAAACTGCATATGAGACCTCTGCAACAATGATCCCTGGACGTCTTCCATTCATTTGTCGACAGCCCATGTTGCTGATTCATGGTACTGAGCCAAATTCTTCAATCTCTTTTGTGGTGGAAGAGTACTTGAAATGTTCTTGTGGGCATGCCCTTCCATCCCCCTGCCCCTTTCGATATATGTGATCTTCATTAGATGGATAAGGTGCACATACTCAGAGCCTGTCAGAGCCCTTTGGTCAAGATCGACTGAGACCCTTCACATCAATGTGCTTGAGCTGCTAGCAGTCATTAAAGCCTTCAGAGCCTTCGAGGATGTTCTGAGAGGACAGACTGTTCATGTCCTAAAACAATACCACATAGCCTACTGTATCAACAAGCAGCGGTGCATGAGGTCGAAGATTCTGTTGAACCTGATTCTATAGTTGTGGAGGTGGTGCCTGGCTCAGTGTGCTGTCCTGGTCACACTTCACTTACTAGGGACTCAAAACACAGTAGCAGACTCCCTCAGTTGGACTCCACTGGCATGCCATGACTGGAATCTCAACAGGGAAATGCTACATGACATTTTCTTGATATGGATGATTCCAACAGTCAGTCTCTTTGCATCTCCATTGAACAGAGAGTGCCAGCTCTTTTGTTCAAGAAATGGGACTGACAAGGATTCCCTCAGAGATGTGTGGTTTTTCTTTCAGTTGGAAAGGTCCAATGGTCTGCCTATTCCCACTGTTTCCACTGATCATGAAGGTAATACAGAAAATACATTGAGACAGGGCCTTGCCAATCTTGATCACACCATGGTGGCTTTGCCAACTGTGGTTCGCTCCACTGCTGCCCCTATCCAGCTCTCGGTAATTTAAGTCTGCTACTCAAACCAGACTTGCTGGTGATGAACAATGGTACCATCCATCATCCAGACATTGCCATTCTCAAACTAACAACTTGGAACCTGTTATGATGACTTCATTAATATTATCAGTGTGACGAGTGTGACTCTAATACCCCAGAGAGGACAGGATCAAAATGCAAAATGGCCTTGACAGATTGGAGAGCTGGGCCAAAGTTAACAAAATGAATTTTAACAGAGAGAAATGTAAGGTCCTATACATAGGCAGAAAAAATGGAATGCACAATATAGGATGGGGGATACGTGGCTGGATAGCAGTACATGTGAAAAGGATCTAGGAGTTTTGGTTGACCACAAGCTGAACATGAGTCACAATGTGATTTGGCAGCCAAGAAAGCCAACCCGATTCTTAGTTGCATCAATAGGGGTGTGGTATCTACATCAAGGGAAGTAATAACACCACTCCCTTCTGCTTTGGTTAGACCTCATCTGGAATATTGTGTCCAGTTCTGGGTACCTCGTTTCAAGAAGGATATCGACAAGCTGGAGCGTGTCCAGAGGAGGGTGACCAAAATGGTGAAGGGTTTAGAAGCCATGCCCTATGAGGAATGGCTTAGGGAGCTGGGTATATTTAGTCTGCAGAAGAGAAGGTTAAGAGAGGAAATGATAGCCATGTTTAAATATTTAAGGATGTCACGTTGTGGAGGGAGCGGGCTTGTTTTCTGCTGCTCCAGAGACTAGGGCAAGGAGCAGTGGATTCAAACTGTAGGAAAAGAGATTTCACTTAAACCTCGGGAAGAACTTCCGCACAGTCAGAACTGTCTGGCAGTGGAATACGCTGCCTCGGAGTGTGGTGGAATCTCCTTCTTCGGAGATTTTTAAGCAGAGGCTGGATGACCATCTCTTGGGAGTATTTTGATGTGTGTTCCTGCTTTGCAGGAGGTAAGACTAGATGGTCACTGTGGTCTCTTCTAAATCTATAATTCTATTATTCTTAGGCATGTATGTGTGTTCCCTTGTGCTCAGGTGGGTCGATGGGGGATAATGGGATAAGACAGTGGAGTGGGAAGAAGGAAGGCATTGCAGTAAGGTGAGTGGACAGGGAACTAGGCGTTGGAAGAGGGATGGATGAGACTGGCTGGAGAAGCAGAAAGCATTCTGGAAAATGTACAACTCCATCAAATGTGACAAGCCCGAGAAACAGGGTGCGGACCAACAGGGAATTGGAGAATCAGTGGGCTAGACAACAAGGAGTGAAAAAGACGCCTGAGAGAAGGGGCTTGCTTTAAATGTGGTAAGTGAGGTCACCTAGCAGCAGAATATCAGGACAAAGGAAAACAACCAGAGGAGAAGAAGAAACCGATACCCCCTCCCAAATCCATACCTCATAAAAGTGAAGTGACTGAATCACAGGCTAAATGCTCAGGCGGTGGGTCTTTCGCACATTCTTGCGAGGAGAAAGAAAAACCCTTCACTCTCCTCAGAATCCGACAGTGACGAATGGAACCAGGAACAGTGCAAATGTGAGTACTAACAACTTTTGTCATGTTTATGTCACAGTCCAGTTGCAGGGGAGCGATGAGGTGAAAAGAAACTACCACGGGTTTCTTGACTCAGGATGCTGTAAAAGTTTATTGCACCCTTGTGTGGTGCAAGAATTCTCTTTAGAATTCAAGCCCTTAAAAAAGGCAATCTGTCTGACTCAAATGGATGAATCACCTATGGCGGGAGGAGAATCGCTGCAACAATGCACCAAGCCCATAAAGGTGAGGGTGGGGAACATACAAGGACCCTTACAGTTCCTAGTCCTAAGTCAAATTGGATTTCATTTGGTCGTCAGCTTTGACTGGCTAAAATTACACAACCCTCTAGTTGACTGGTCCAAGGGCTCAGTGATAACCAGAGAGGAAGACATTTAAGACCCTGCAGAATCCTCCTTTACCAGTGGAGGAGGATAATGGCATAGCTGTGGGGTTGTGTAATGAGGAACTGCAAAACAAAGTTCCCCCACAGTACTGGGACTTGAAAAAGGCATTTGAACCATGCGAAGCTGATAAACTTTTGCCTCATAGAGACTTTGACTGCAAATTGAGGCTTTTGAAAGGAGTTGAATTCCCAAAGCCCAAGATATACCCCATGAACAGACTATAATTGTCTGCACTACAGGAGTTTTTGGACAAAAACCTGAAATAGGGGTTCATTCACCCTTATTCCCCACTTGCCAGCCCTGTATTTTTCTGCAAAAAGAAACACAGAGGAGATCCGAGATTGGTAGTTAACTACTCTCAAATTAATCAATTACTGATCCCCAACACATACCCGATTCCGGATTTCTCTCACTAGAGACATAACAGGACCGTTAGTACGAGGAAACTACTTCACCAAGCTGGACCTCCGAGAAGTTTTTCATAGAGTAAGGATGGATCCAAAAAGTACTGCCCTTCGGCCTGAAAGCTGGTCTTGCTGTGTTCCAAATGTTCTTAAATTCTGTCTTGCAAGAATTCCTCTACAAGGGGTTGGTAGTGTACTTGGATGACATCCTGATTTACTCCGAGACATTCCCTGAGTACATCGCACTAGTCTGTAAAGTTTTACAAAAGCTCGTCGACAATGAGCTCTATGTTAAATTATCTAAATGTGAATTCCACACACAGACATTTGATTGTCTTGGATACAGAGTCACTAAAAATGGACTGCAGATGGTCCCTGCTAAGAGTCAGACAATTTTGGACTGGCCAATCCTTTCATCATACAAACAGCTCCAACAATTTCTGGGATTTGCCAATTTCTACCACAAGTTCATTGATAATTTTGCCCAAATCACCCTCTTCCTGACGAATTTACTGGAAACCACAGATTGTATATGAAAACAAAGGACTCCTGTACCCAATACGCTACAATGGAGTGATGCCTGTCAATCGACATTTGATGAACTCAAGCGTATGTTTACCACTGAGCCCCTCCTTTTTCTGGACCCTGAGAAAAAATTCATCATTCAGAGCAACACATCAGATTATGCTATGAGAGCAGTCCTTCTCCAACATGACAATGGACACTTAAAACCCTGCGCATTCATCTCAAGGAAATCCAGTCCAGTGCAGAGAAAATGGATGATTTGGGAAAAGGAAGCCACTGATATTCACTTTGCACTAACCTCTTGACGCCACCTGCTGGAATGTTCCAAATATGCATTTGAAGTTTGGTCTGATCATTGCAATCTCAAAGCACTAAAGACTGCCAGAAAACTAAACCCTAAAGAAGCAAAGTGGGCAGAATTATTTCAATGCTTCGACTTCAAAATTGCATTCAAACCAGGCAAATCTAACACTCTTGCTTATCCACTTTCACAGTTGCCCACCCATGGATCACCTGAAGATCTACCTGAGCCAAAAATATGAACAGTGATCACCCCAGAGACACTGGGGCTTGGAGTCACTACTCATTCTCAAGCACAGCTGCAATCTATGATTTCCACTGTCTTCGACTCCGAATTTCTGAATACCCTAAAGGACAATTATGCCAGTGACACATGCCTAAAAACTCCCACCAGCCCTGTAACATGGTCTGATGATATTGCTTTTGTGGGTGACAAACTCTACATCCCTCAACCTTGCAGACAAGAAATTCTCAGGAGACACCATAACCTTAAGTCCACTGAACATTTTGGTTTTCTTAAGGTGCTATATGCTGTAAGACGCAAGTTCTATTGGCCTGCAGTACCTAAGGATGTACAAGGATATATTAGGACTTATACTACTTGCATCACTTGCAAAACTTGGACTACAAAACCACATGGCCTTCTGACTCCAGTTCCAATGCCTCCCAGGCCATGGCACACCATTTCATGGTACTTCATTGTTGGGCTGTCTGGCAGCAATGGTTGCCATGTCATATGGGTGGTCACTGATCAGTTCGCCAAACAATCCCATTTCATTTCTTTGAAGAAAGTCCCAAATGCTGAGAAGCTTGTTCAACTTTTCATCAACAACATATGGCGTCTTCATGGGACTCCCTCCTGCATTATCTCTGACAGAGAACCACCTCCAAATTTTGGACACACTTTCTAAAATCACTGGACAGAATTACCCAAAATCACTGGACAAAATCACCCAAAAGTTAGGGACCAGCCATCATCCACAGACAGATGGACAGACTGAAAGGGTTAATCAGTCCCTGGAACGGTATCTGTGTTGCTTCATCAATTCCAAGCAGTCCAATTGGGTGGTCCTTCTTCCTTCTGCTGAATTTGCTTACAACTCTGCACTTCACTCTTCCACAGGAAAGTCACCATTTGAGGTGGTTTTTGGCCGCACTTCTGACACATTGCTTCCCATTGTACCTTAAGAAACTTATCCCTTCTCCCTCAACAATTGGATTCAACACATTTCTGAAAGTTGGGACTCAGTTCGCTCTTCCATTATTTCGTTGAAAGCATCTCACGAACAATATGCTGATAGGAAAAGGCTACAAAACCCTAACTACCAACCTGGAGATCTCGTCTACCTTTCTACCAAAAATCTGACTTTTGAGGTCCCCTCCAAAAGACTTGCTCCTAAATTCATTGGTTCCTTTCCCATCAAGAAAGCAGTCAGTGATGTGACTTTCGTACTATCTTTACTTCCTAAATACAGACTAATTCACCCTGTGTTTCATTGCAGCTTACTGAAGCTGGCCCCTTTCACAGTTACTTCAACGACTGATGCTGACATCTGTGAAGTGTCTGCAGTTCTTGACTCCAGAATCCACAAGGGCTGTCTTCAGTACCTGATCCTTCGGAATGATTTCCTGCAACTGATGTTTCTACTCCTGGACTCATCGCTTCTTTTCACAAGGCTCACCCTAACAAACCATCTCCACCTTGATACTAAGCTCTTTATCTTTTCCACCTTTTCCATACCTATCTCTGGGACAATGTTAGCATTTATTTATTTTTTTCAGATGGGGCAGGAGCTTGGGTAGTTCCACTGCCCCTCCATGATATATTAATAGCCTGTGTAGTTGAGGTAGCTAGAAACCATTAGGTAAACACTGCCTGGTACGGCTTTGGAATGTACTCATGCTGATAACATGGTTCCCAGGACCTTCAGACGTGGGAGGGGCCATTGGGGAATCTTAAGCTTACTCACTTTCATTTTGCTTCAGACCTTGCACTAAAGTCATTACATATATTACACTCCAAATAATTAGTTCTTATTGGAACGTGCTATTTGCATGTGGATTCTGTTCCTGACACTCAAAGTGTGGTGGAGTCTCCTTCTTTAAAAACTTCCAAAGAAGGAGACTGGATGGCCAGTCCAGAGGCTGGATGGCCATCTATCAGGAGTGCTTTGATGTGTGTTCCTGTGTGGCAGGGGGTTGGACTCGATGGCCCCTGTGGTCTCTTCCAACTCGATTATTTTGTGATTCTGTGATTGTGATTCTGTGACTAAGCCTATAAATACAAATATGTCACACTAAAGAATATTCTTCAATATCTATTCACCTAATCAAGTAAACAGAAAACTTGATAGTGTCATATTTACCTGTGTTTCTGCACTGCTAAGTGAATGAAGATCTAAGGATGGGTCGGTTCTGAGCTCAGGCTCAGGAGCTGCTATTGGGGCTTTCAGCAGAATCTCTTCACTGAGATCAACACCCAGATCTGTCTCTTTCTGGCCTCCTTCACCATGTTCCTTCGCTTCTGCCTCGTTGCCTTCCTCCTCAGAGACCTGAGATTTGGGCCTCTTAAGGAATGATGAAAACAGTCGAGACAGACCTCGACTTTCAGAAGTGCGGTCTTTGTTTTTGCTCTGGTCCTCTCGTGTGGGCGTGTCACCGTTGGATGCTTTCGGCTTCTTTTTTGATTGATTCTCTCTCTCAGGTTCTTTTTCCAAGGAAGCTTCCTGTGTTCCTCTCTCGGCAGCTACTTCCTCCTCTTTTGCTGGCTGCTGCTTAGGAGATTCAGCCTCTGCTGATAAATTCTTTTCAGTCGTCATTATGGTTCTGCAGACATAAATAAATAAAAAACATTAACTGATGAATTTCTGCATGAGTATATACCTTTGCAATTCAGTATGAACACTCCAGAACGGACGTGGATCTTCTGTTACTTCTTCCCCATGACGACTATGTTACTTGGCGTACTTCCAGGACCACCCAAATACCTAACCCCCTCCCCCCCAAAAAAAGTAGTCAATGACTTCAAACAGACTTTAGAAGGACTTAAATGCTCTTTGGAGAATCCTCTACTCTCAAACAACCACAACACCTTCAAAACTTGCAGTTGTCCAAAATGGAGGCTCAGATAGCACTCTGACTCTCTCTAGAAGAGTCGAAAATTGGGCAGTGTGCTTTCTGGAGCATGCCTGTTCTACAGAATTGTCAAATCAACAGTTGTCATCCCTTTTAGTCACTACTAGTGCCACAGACTTTGGTTATGTTGCAACAGGCATTCTCCATTGCCAATGTAATATTTATTTAAGACATGAACCAGAATATCAACAAATACAAAACTGATTTTGCATTACAACTCTTGGAAAGTCTTAAAACAAGAACATAGATTTATAAATTATGACTGACAAGAGTTTTGAAATCATTCTCATTATACTTCTATTTACTGTATTCTGTGTATTCCATTGTAAGAAGACTATTTCGTCATAAAAGAAGCAATGTAGTTAGTTACTCACTTAAATATACGAAATAGTCGAAGCTTCAGAATAAAATCCATGCTAGGTATTTCTCTCAAAATGTAAATTTGAAACACCAGAATGTAAAATAATGTTACATAATTTGTAAACATAGTTTTTATAAATACAGTAGCCCCTCCATCTTTGCAAGGGTTTGGGGTGCGGAACCCTTACAAAAGTGGAAAAACCACCCTTCCCCACAAATCCCCTCCAGAGCTCCCTGCTCCCATTCCTTTGCCTCTGGTTCTGGTGGGTTGGGGGGAAGACAAGGTAAAAGGCTTCCCGGTACTCTCCTCTCGGAGGGAAAAGATCAGAGTTCTTGACTTCTAGTTACTTCTGGTAGCCATCTTGAAAAGAGAGGAGTGGGAGTGAATAAAGCACCTGACCATCCAACAGTCATTACAGAGCAGAAAGTGCAGCCAAACAGCAGAGAAGACACACCTCCAGCAGTTGGACTAGATGGCCCCTGTGGTCTCGGAAATTCCAACTCTATGATTCTATGACCTCTCAGAGTGATCAAAGCGGCACATAAACCATCCACTGTGCACTCCTACACTTACAGGTATGCAAGATTCATTGAATTTCTCTGACCTTGAGGGCTCAGTATTGACACCTTTGATACTGTGCACTTGCTTGAATTCCTCTCTTCCTTTACCGAGAAGGGCCTTTCATTGTCATCAATCAGTTGTCACCTATCAGTGATCTTGTCCTGTCTCCAACGTCAGGGCCGGCCTTCTTGTTTTTCTGACCCGCTGGTTTGAAGTTATTTAAAGGGATATAAGCATCTATATCCTCCCATCCTATTACTGACCTGAGGTTGGAGTTTACCTCTTGTGCTTTCACAGCTCTCCAAAATACCTTTTGAGCCGATGGCCGTGAGGTGACCTGAGACTTCTCTCTTGGAAGGCAGCCTTTTTTGTTGCCATCACTTTGGCTAGGAGAACAAGTGAGCTTTGTGCCTTACAAGTTGACATCCCATATCCTCATTTTCATTGAGAGAAGGTTGTCCTTCAACCAGACTTTCTTGCCCAAAGTGATGTCGGCTTTCCACATCAATCAGGGCATTATTATTCTTGCTTTCTTCTAGAGCCCTACAACAGATTTGGAAAGAACCTTAAATGCTCTGGACATTAGGCGTGCACTCGCCTTTTATGTACAGTGCACTGCTGAATACAGAAAGTCACAGAGACTTTTCCTCTGCTACTCTTTAAATAAAAAAGGGCTCCCAGTTTCATCCCAAAGACTTTCCAAGTGGGTGGCTTCCACCATTAGACTCTCTATGAACTGGCTGGGAGAGACCCTCCAGCTCAGTTAAGAAGCCATACTACCAGAGCTTTATCTGCATCTGCTTCCTTTTTGAAGGGAGTCCCTCTGAGTGAGATTTGCAGGGCTGTCACATGGTCCCAGCCCACGACATTTATCTCACATTAGAGGGTGGACCAAAGGGCTGATGGCAATTTTGGAAGGACTGTGTTCTCAACTGTTCAGTGATTCACATCTTAATGTTTGATGGTACTTGAGTATTTTCTTGCGTCTGATCCTAGCCTGTTATTTAATAAACCATTGTTTGTGGTTAATGCCATTCTTGCCTAGCGTTTCATTGGTGCTTATGCACTTAGTCTTTATTCACTGGTTGATCTTTGTACTGTGGAATTTTGCATGACACTCCTGCCTTCTGAAATAGTAGCTTGCTAGTCTCCCATTTGTGTGAGTCATAGAGACCACAGAGAAGGGAGACAGGTTGCTTACCTGCAACTAGACTTCTTCAAGTGGTCATCTGTGAACTCACACAACCCCATCCTGCTCCCCTCTTCGCGTCCTGCTATGTTCTATGTTCCAAGGCTGCCACAGTGGTCAAAGAACTAGCAGCAGTGGTGGCAGGAGGCCTTATATAGCCTAAGAGGAAGGGGGCGGGGTTTCCACCAAAATGCTAGGCCTAGTGCTCTAGAAGGTTCCAAAGGCAGTACTGAGCAGGTGCAGACAACCTATTTGTGTGAGTTCACAGATGACTGCTTGAAGAACTTGAGTTATAGATAAGCAACTTGTCTGTCTCCCTTTGGTGATCCTTGTTGGTGTTACAGGGCTTAGGTTTTTGCTTTATTTTATTTTAGCCTTATTGTAAGATAGGATATAAATAAATTAAAAGTTAACAAATAAAGATAAGTTGTTTGGGAATGCATTGGGCTGGTTCTGTAGTTATGTTCCCTGTGGCATGCTCTCAGGACTTATTCTTCAACATGGCACTTGGGCTCTGAGGAAGAGCAACATGTCCTTGATGATCAGTTCCGTCCTTTAAATCCTTTTAGCAGCAAAAGCATCCCTTTGCTATAGAAATACCTATTAGGCATAGAGGTGCCCGTTAAGAGGTTACACATGCTGTCTTTCTGTTCACTCCGCACAATAGATAAGAACGAAATATATATCTGTAGGTTATAGCTGGGTATTCATTATTCAGTGATCTGAAGTTTTCTTAGTAGGAAAGGGCAGGATAAGCTCCCCTTTTTTGCAGTATCTCGTCTACCCTGTGGTCTTACTTGCTGTTTAGGTGTTCACTATCTTATGTTTTATGTGCACATGTACACTGCTATTCTTATGACTGTTCTTATGGATGTTGACACATTGATTATCTCCAACAGGCATTTTTATGTCTTAAAGAGTACATGAACTGAGAATAAATGCGGGATTGGCAGGCAGCTATTTGAACCACCTTCTGAGCATCCCTTGTTCAGTTTTAATATTATATAGCGCACAGATTTCTGCTTTGTGTATGTATAGTTTCCAAGCAGAAATATTGTAATATTCCCTGTTTTCCTATGTGAAAATTAATTTGTTTTTAAAGGCAGGGGTATTTACATATAGAGTGTACAGATTGAAAGTTAGTAGCATATCTTTTGAGCGCTAAAAGACTTTATGTAGAATGACATGCTTGCCTTTAAGATTTGTGTCTCTCTGGTTGTGACCTAAAGTCAGGATGAAAGTATCATTCATTACTTACACATAGTGCTGTTTTTCAAATCAGTTAGCCAAGATAAGTTTTAGTGAATCTATATTTGCCTTCAGAGCCAGTAAGGCTGTGCTTAGGGGGTCTTTTTTCACTGTGAAAAGCTAACAGTTACAGCATCAGCACTTTTTTTTAAAAAAAAAATTGCCTAGCCTGCAAAATTACATGTCCACAGCAGTTACCCATGGGTGGCTTGTATGTCAAGATGTGAATATTTTATTACTCTGGTATTGTATATTAATAGTCAGACATACTTTTAAAGTACTTTCTACTTAAATCTAACTATAGCTATAGTGATAACACATTGAACAAAATGTTGTGTAGGCTAAGAAAGATGAGGTTAAGAGGCTTAGTGTGATAAGTAGGCTATTCTTTCACCTCAGTAGACCTGCTTCCAGATCACACTTAAATTGTGTGGAAAAAAAGCAAATAACCTCTTTCTAGCTTCTATACACATTTGCCTTGATACTGTACTTGTCAGGAATGGACCCAAATCACAATAAGTAAGGATTCAAAATCATACTTTATTGGCACTTGTGCACAGACTAAAGGAAAGGATCTTAGTAACTCTACTGCAATTCCTATTCTTTTTGACAGGCTGAATGACTGCCCAACAGTACTGGTTGTTTTGGAAACTGAAAGTTTATCAGTTTTGTGTAAGTTTATCAGTTTTTATGACTGATGTGCGCAGCAAAGCTCTCTTTAGAGTTAAGCTGCGATCCTAAACATACTTACCTAGGAGTAAGTGTGGTTAAACTCAGTAGGACTTAAGGAAAGCATATATAAGAACTGGATTGTGTTCTCTTCACTGCTGTTTCTAAAGTATTATAACAAGGATCTAAACAACAATAATGTGGTTTCAAGGACAACCATAAATAAAATATGGAAGCATATACTTGGTTTTTATTCTATTCTAGATGCATATGTTATTTGCAAGACACACATTCAAGCCTTTCCTCAAATTAAGTAAGCACTTGAAGCAACATGAACAATATAGCAAATATTGGCTGTGATCATATGATATGGTAAACCAGGTAACAGCAGACTGAAAACTTGGTGGTGTACCCTGGTTGATCACCTATAACATCTGTAACAACTTTTCTTTGCCAACTAAATATGATTTTTATTTTTTTCATTTTTTATTGTTTTTTCTGATTTAAATTAGCTTAAATTAGTTGCTTTTTTATTATTGCAAGGGTTTAACCTAGTTTTCATATATCAGTGGGCTCAGATATGCCTGCGTTGGCATAGTAGAGGGATCTGTCTTTAGTATGATAGGTTCTTCAGATTCCTTTTCCGAGTATGGGCATTTACATAGCCAAAATGGCACAATTTACAAACAAGAATGAGATTTCAGCAAACTTGGGAAAACATAGTTTTAAGTTGAATAGCCTAAGCTGTGACTCCCTTTCCCAGCACAAGGAATGTGTAACGTGATCAATAGCCAGAGAAATAAGAAGAGAGGCAAGAGAGTTGGAGTATTCTGAAAGAAGGTGTGGCTGGATGGAATGCTGAAAAGGACCACTCCATACTGTTTTATTAAAAATCCCACTTTTTAATTGACTGATTCTGTGAGAGTGGTTTAAAAACATTCATGAACATAATTGTGCTTGTGATTTATCCTTGTTGAACTTAGCATTTCATCTAGGAGTAAAAGTTGAATTAGATATGGAGTCAGGAATCCTATATACATTCTCCTGGGCAGACATGCATAGAACTGCAGAATAAATGCATCTTTGCCACTTCTGGGCAGCTGATAATTATTAGGATTGCAGTAAGCAGAGGGGAAGACTTTAATCTTTTCCTCTCATATAGTTGTGATGAAACCCACTCCTAAGAAATTGTTGTTTGGTTTAGGAAAGTGTTGTGAGTTTTTCATCCAGTTAAACAGTGTCTTCAGAGGAACAATTTTTGTTTTGACCATAACAAGGAAAGGATTAAATCCTTCCCAGCTTCTATAATTCCAGTCAGTGCCAGCCAGTTCTTTTTAAAATGCATATTTAAATGCAAAGAGAACTTTGAAGTTAAATATAGTTTGATCAGAAGTGAATTGTAACATCTAATTTTAATTAGTTATTTAATGATTTATACTGTGATTTTGAGTTCATTCACAAGGATGCATTAGCTATCTCTGCTTGAATTTACTGCACACTAAAACAGCCCAGTTGGTATCCACCAACTCTTGCTATTTGAACTCTTGAACAGTACATTTTCATGTTCTTTCTATTGCTTGCCAAGCTTAGTAAAGACTAATTGCAGCTATATTCTTACAGACATGGTTGGATGCTGCCAAAGAGATTAAGAGACAAGTTCATGGTAAGTAGCTTGCCTCTTTTTTTCTTTTTCTTTTTCTTTTCTTCTTTCTTTTTATTTTTATTTTAAACTGTAGGTGTTTATTTGAGGCTTTGGCATATTATCACACAGCATTGCTAAGTTTCATGTAGGAGTGATGGAAAGGATCAGCCCAGATTTTAAACAGAATGTAATAACTAATGAAAAGACATGCTAAAAAGAGAGGATAGAAAGCTTCAGTTGCCTGATACGGATGTGTTGCGACCTCTTCTGATTTCTTGAACATCCATTCTTATGTTTTTACTCACCTAAGGAGGTCAAACTGCTGTGTTAACAGCAGAAAATACAATTTGTTCCTTTTGAAATATGCTTTCACAGAATTAATGAGGTGAACCAGCTTTAGTTGCATCAGTCCGTGGGTAAAAATGCACATTTGAATATACATTCCATTCAGAGCATTACAGTACATGTGAGTGACATCCAAAACAGTTTCATATGCTTGATTCTCATTCTGGAGGTGTCCCAGGTGTTGAAATCTGCTTCTTTTGCATGTCTTTGGGCAAAAATGGATGCAAAAGCTTAGCTCAAGAACGTCTGGTAGCAGCTGCCTAGATTGGCCAATTTAATGGTGCCCTCATGATTTTGCTGGGTGTTAGGCTTTCCTTAATCAGTCCAGTAGGTTTCCCTTGATCTAATCAATGGAGGAGGCACATAGATACTTAACTTTGACTCTGCAGTGACCTTTACAACCTTAACATTCCTGTCAGCTTTCCATGCTAGTATTTCCAGAACAAAAAGGATTCTGGAGTTCAGGTGTTAGGGCAAAATACAAAGCATCAATTGCACATGGATAAAGACCAAATAAAACTAAGCTCCTTTATAACAGAAAATAGTAAAGACAAGCTACAGTTGGCCTTAATGCTATTCTTCTCTAAAACAAAATCTTCTTATGACACAACCATGTCTATTTTTACTTTGTGATTGTCCTCATTTCTGCATTAGGAATGAGAATGGGTTGCAGGTGGATATCCTTAAACCATTATCTAGGAAACAAAATTACTAAGTAATTTCTTGCTGTATTTTATATTATATTTTATATTTTATATTATTTTATTTTATATTTTATATTATTTTATATATATATTATATTTTATATTATTTTAAAATGATACTATAAAGCAACAGAAGGAAGGGGTGAACCTTCTAAACGTTGTTGGACTTGAACTTGCATCAGCCCCAACTAATATGACCAACTAGTACAGGGATTTAGTTCAGTAACTACAGGAGGACAACCGCTGCTCTAAAATAAAGATCCACAATAAATGTTTTTTTAATTGCAGGAGGCCCATGGAATTTCACCTTTAATGTCAAGTTTTATCCTCCAGATCCAGCACAGCTGACAGAGGATATAACAAGGTTTGCATTTTCTCCAAGAAACTAATGTTGAAGTAATATTTGTATTTGAGAAATCTATAGATGTGACAGATAAGAAGTACTCACACAGTTCTTTAGATCCTAGTGACTATATTTTGTATCTTCTTAAAATGTCATTTATAAAGGTGAGATAAACGTAATTTCGGGGATTTAAAAAACTTTGTGGTTAGTTTGGGAAGTCCATGGTACCTTTAGGCGTTCATTTCTCAAAGAGCACTCCCCATGCCACTTCGCAAACTTGTTTTTGAAACTAGGAGTGTGTTTCAAAGTTTATGATATAACATTCTGGAAGATACACTGTTCAAAGAAGTTTTGTTGAGTGCACACAGTTTCTTGAGAGTGCCTAAAGTAGTTTGTAGTTTTCTGGTTGTAATATTTGCTGTTTCGTATATGCCCAGGACAGGAAGTATATAATTTAAAATTTTTGGTGTTGTGAATCTCACATAATGGCATAGGAAGTATATTACTACTGTTCCACAGGTTTGCTTGTGGGACAACCACAAAGCAGCAGATAGGTATTCCATGAACTCCAAATGGCAGGATAAGGATATGGTGGTGGCTGCCTCTGGTTCTGTTGATAGGGAGCCTCTGCATTTTGCCCTGCATTCTATTGGTCATAGCTCCACACTCACTATACATGCTTTATTTAACCACTGTCTTTTTTTTTTTAAGGAAATAATTCCATTTTTCAGTGAGTGCTTCTGTATAATATAATAAAGAAAAAAGAGAGATGAAAGTTACTGTTGTCAAGTTGACTTTGACTTATGATGACCCTGTGAATGAGAGACCTCCAAGTCATCCTGTCATCAACCACCCTGCTCATGTCTTATAGACTCAGGCTTCCTTGATTGAGTCTATCCATCTGTAAAGCAGTCTTCCTTTTTTCCTGCTAACTTCTACCTTACCAAGCATTATTGTCTTTTCTAGTGAGTTATGCTTTCTCATGAATTGGGCAAAATAGAAGCATCTCAGTTTATTCACAGAATCATAGAATCATAGTGTTGGAAGGGACCACAAGGGCTATCCAGTCCAGTCCCCTGTCATGTGGGAATATATAATCCAAGGACTCCTGACAGATGGCTATCCAACTTCTGTTTACAAACCTACAAAGAAGGAGACCCCACCACAGTTCGAAGCAGTGTATTCTACTGTCAAATTGCTCATTAGGGAGGTGGAATCTCTTTTCCTGTAGTTTGAACCCACTGCTCCATGTCTGATTCTTTAGAGCAGCAGAAAACAAGCTTGCCCCATCTTCCATATGACATCCCTTCAAATATTTAAATATGGCTGTCATGTCACCTCTTAACCTTCTCTTTTCTGGGCCAAACATGTCCAGGTTCCTAAGCTGTGCCTCACAGGATCTGGTTTCCAGCCCTTTACCATTTTGGTTTTTTTCCTGCGGACATGTTCCATCTTGTCAATATCCTCCCTAAATTGTGATGTCCAAAACATGACACAATATTCCAGGTGAAGTCTGACCAAAGCAGAATGAAGTGTTACTATTACTTGCCTTTACTTAGACATTATACTCCTATTGATGCAGCCAAGAATCACATTGGATTTTTAGCTGATGCATCATCTAGGCTTCTAGGGAGAGCACAAGGTTGTTTTACTCTAGGACCCATTTATTTGTCTTTTTAGCACGCCACAGTATCTATAGACCAGCAGCACGTTTCAAATGAGTTTTCTTCCTATCAGCTTACTTCACTGTCCATGTTTTACATCTGTACATAGAAATTGAAAATGATGGCATGGACAATCTGAACTTTAGTATTCAATGATATATCATTACACTTCAGGATCTTGTCTAATTCCTTCAAAGCTGCCCTTCTAAGTCCTAGCCTTCTTCTGATTTCTCGATTGCAGTCTCCATTCTGATTAATGACTGAGTCAAAGTAACGAAAATCTTTATTGCAATGTCTTCACCGTCTGCTATAAAGTTATGTAAATCATCTGTGGTCTTTTTTTTTAAGGTTCAACTGTCAACCTGCATTTGCAGTTTCTCCTTTGGCTTTAATCATCGTTCCCAATCTTTTCTATTTTCTGCTAGTACTATGGTGTCATCTGTATTTTTAAAATTGTTGATGTTCTTTCCTCCACTTTTCATATTCCTCTGAGTCTGATCCTGCTTTATATATGATATGTACAGCATACAGATTAAACAGGATAGTAAAATGCTGCCTTCTTGACCCCCTTGCCGCTTGGAAACCGTTTAATTTCTCTTTATTCTGTCAGATGGAGGTCTTTGTCCTGACGTGTAACCAGTATTCAGGACAAATCAAATTGTGGCATGCTAATTTCATTAAGAGTAGTCCATAGTTTTTTATGCTCTGCACAATCAAAGTTTTACTACAATCTATAAAATACAGGCCAATTTTCTTCTGAAATTATTTGGTGTGTTCCATTATCTAATGCATGTTTGCAATATGATCCCAAATGCCTCGTCCTTTCCTGAGCCCAGCTTGGACATTTGGCATTTCTGCTCAATATCTGGCATAAGTCATTGTTGTGGAATTTTAAGCATCTCCTTTCTTGGGGATCAGAATGTATATTGAATGTTTCCAGTCTGTGGGCCATTGTTTTGTTTCCATATTTGTTGACAGGTTTTAGTTAGAACTAGAGTAGATTCTGACTCTGTAGCTTGAGGCAGCTGTGTTGCTATTCTTTGTGACTTATTTCTCCCAAGTGCTCTGAGTGCAGCTTCTTCACTTTCTGAAATTGTAGAGTCATTGTCAAATTTCCCTGAATGAATCCAAGAGTTATGCTACATAATAATCTTATATCTTTTTCAGATTGAGCAGATGAGCAGCCTTAGTTGATCTCAAAGAATACTTTCTCTTAAACAGGTTTTTTTGCTCTTATGGCTGGACCAACTGTCAGTCAAATGAAAATGTAGTAAGACACTTGCATATAGAGCCAGCGTGGTGTAGTGGTTTGAGCATCTGGCTACAGCCCTGGATTCCCAGGTTTGATTCCCTGTTCCATCATGGAAACCCACTGGGTGATTTGGGGTGTGTCACATACTCTCAGCCCCCAGAAAACCCTGTGATAGGTGCATCTTAGGGTCTCTGTAAGTTGGAAATGACTTGAAGGCATACAACAACAACAAATGCACTTGAATATTATAAACTGTGGCTTTTCAGTGTCACTCAGAACAGAATATATCTGTTCAACAGTTAATGGAATGTCTCCCTTTTTGAGCTAGCATGGTATAGTGCTTTGAGCGTTGGACTGTGACTGGAGACCAGGGTTTGACTCCTTCCTTGGCCGTGGAAACCCACTGAGTGACCTTGGGTGTATCACACACCCTCAGCCCCAGAAAACCCATGATAGGGTTGCCATAAGCTAGAAATGACTTGAAGGCACACAACAACAACAACAAGATAGTTACAATAGAAGATAGCATACTAACTTGTTTATATATTGCAATAGGAGCCAATGCAATGGCTTTTTAATATAAGTTTTGAACTCTGTATTGTTATGCTCCTTTTTTGGTCTTTTCAGGTACCATTTGTGTCTCCAACTGAGAAAAGACATAATCAGTGGGCTACTTCCTTGCTCTTTTGCAACACTAGCTTTGCTGGGTTCTTACACAATCCAGTCTGAGCTAGGAGACTATGACCCAGATCTGCATAGTGCAGATTATGTCACTCAATTCAAGCTTGCCCCAAACCAGACAAAGGAACTGGAAGACAAGGTCATGGAACTACATAAGACGTACAGGTAAATGTCAAGTCTATCAGATATAAAGTAAAAAACTATTATAACATAATGGAAGTAGTCAATGTAAAGGGAAAATGTGGACATTAAAGTCCAAAGGCAGCTCAATGACTGCCTATGGGATTGTGATAGATATCAGGAGACTGGTATCTCCTGAGGTATTTTTGTGTGTATGTATACATACACACAAACATGCACACACACACACACACACACACACAGAGCCTTGCTAGCATTTGTTGTTATGTTTAAAGACAGGACAAATCTTACAGGAAGTATTTTTAATTCATTGTGTGTAGCATGGACACAGTAAACATTTACACTGCTTTCAGGCATAATGGTGAATTTTTCTCCTTGACAGAGATTATTATTCTTTAAAAGTGGATGAAAAATGTGTGCTTCTCCAGGTGTTGATGAACTGCAAATGCCATCAGACTTACCCCATAGGCTTTGATGAAGGATAATGGGAATTAGTAATACAACAGTATCTGGACAGTCATAAACTTCTCATCTATGTTCTATACCAATCCTGTGTCCTCCCTTGTTCTTGTCTATAAATCCCATAATCAATGACCAGCATGGCCAGAGATGAGAGGATTTGTAGGGTAAATATTTAGAGGGCACCAGGTTCAGGAAATCTTGTCAAAATCATTCTGTGTATGAAGCATTATTTAGTTTTACCATGAACTAGTCAGTTTGATTTACCTAAGCTCCTATATATAAATTTTCAGCGGGAAATATATTTAAATTTTCATCAAAAGTGCCATGAACCTTGTGGAGCTCAAATTTGGCTTTTAAATGTATTTGATGCTTGAAGTCAATATGACATATCTAACATGGCAAACTAAAATGTAAAAGAATTGTAATAAAGGAATTACAACTGTATTAAAAACATACTAATTTCCTAGAAGCTTGTGTATACATATGTAATTTAATTGTCAGATCAGTTCTGAGCATTTTTAAAGAAGTAGCTATCACTATATTCAGGGGTTACTTTTTTCACCTTGTTATTCTAGTTCTTTCTTATTTTTTTGGTCTCCTTTTATTTAAACCAATTGGGATGGTTTAAATGGGGAGATCTAATCCTGATGCCACTGTGAGGACTGGTACTTGCAGAAATACCACCAGCAGTAAAACTGTGCGGCCCGTTGGTATAGACTGGAACCTCTGGAATAGATCCAGAGAGGTAGCTAACACATGTGAGAGCTGTTCAAGGAAGGAACCAATTGCTTAGGAAGGTGGTGAAGTACCCTTCTCTGGATGCCTTCTAAAACAGGCTGGACAACTACTTGCTGGGAAGGCTCTAGCTGGAGATCATGCAGGAGCAGAGGGTTGGACCCAGTGGCCCATGGCACCCCCTCCCAATCTCTGATTCTGTGAGTTAGTCTTCCACAGATATCAAGCTAGTTGAAGTCTTCCATAACTACTAATTCTTGTGTCTTGGAGATTTCTTGTAATTTGTTTCAGAAAAACATCATTCATCACCTCTTCTTGGTATGGTAGCCTTTAGTAAACTCTTACTATAATGTTGTTTTTGTTTCTTTCTCCATTTATTTTTACCCAAATGTTCTCTACTGGCCTACTCTGATACCTCTGGGTTTCTGTACAAGTGAATTTCTCTTTGACATGTAATGCTACTTTCCCTCCTTTTTTTGAAGAGATATATCCTTCAGCTGTTATGTTCCAGTCCTGGGAGTCATTCCCACCAGGTCTCTGTTATAACTATAAAACCATATTTACCTTTCTGCACTTGGACCTCAAGCTCCTCTTGTTTGTTTCCCAAACTTTGTGCATTGGTATATAGACATCTAAAGCCTTTTTTGTTCTTTCCTTTAATTTTACTGCAAATTTTGCTGTGGCTTCCATCCTGTCTCTCAGCTTCTCCTCTAGAATTCACATCATTGTGTTTAGAGCTTGCCTTTGCGTAGTGTTTTGAGCTCTCATCTCCAGCTTCCATATTTAATTTAAAGTTCTCTTGATCAAACTTACCATGCTTCTGCCAAACACATTCTTCCCTGTCTTTGTGAGGGGCAGCACATGGGTGAGAAGTAGTCCTAAAAAGAGATACCCATGATCTGCAGAGCTGCTGCAAGAAGCATTCACCTGCTGTCCTGCCCAGAAGTTGACTTCCTAAAGAGCTGTTGTTGAAGGAATATGAATAATAAGAATGTATTTTTCATATAAAGTTCTTTTGTGAAATGTACATGCTGTAGCATTGGGTTTGATAAGTATCTGAAAACAATATTTTTCTAAAAAAAATAAAAATAAAACTGCAAGTCAACTGTGTCGTTTCCATTGTATCTTGTAGATCTATGACCCCAGCTCAAGCTGATCTTGAATTTCTTGAGAATGCCAAAAAGCTGTCTATGTACGGAGTTGATCTTCATCAAGCCAAGGTAGAAGATTTTTTAAAAAATATCCATTAATTTCCTTTTGTTATTAACTGTAAGACTATGATGTAGTGAGTGCAAAGGGTGTTTGGTTACAACCAAGGTTGAACCCAAGAAGTTTCTCAGCCTGTTTGATTGAAAAGCTGATAAGGCTGCAGCCCAAATCTTAGTAATGTCATTGTATACAATATGGGATGCTTTTGGTGTCTAAAAGTGGGTCATTCTCTGGAAGGCCTCAGGAGCGATCCACTACCTATTGGGTTATCTCTACACACCAGCTGATCGAGGCAGGACTCAATATTCCAAGTCATTGTAAACGTTGGCTTTGTAGCTCATCTTCAGTTTTAACTCCTGCCTTGCCAGCTGGTTGAGGAAAGAAACCCTATCCTGTGGTTTTTAGTACTTAGGCAAAATTTATACAAGTAGGAAGAGAAATAAGTATTTTATTCTGGTTAGTGAGGTAAATAATGGAAGTGGTCATGGAGGAAAATCGAAAAAGAAAGAAAATTCCCAACACAGAAGGGACTGAAGAAGCACCTCAGCGGGAGAAGCGGAAAAAGGAAATTAACAGGGGAAATGGCTCTCAGATCCCTGTAGGACTACAAAGCAAAGAGTAAAATGAGTGAAACAAGTTGCTGAGTTGAAGGTGGTGCCAATCAGGTCAGCCTGGAGAGGTGGACCGGTCATCAGGCTTTAGCAGCAAATGCCTTGCTGTGAAAAAGATTTAATTCATCCAGCAAAAGCGAGTCTGAGGGGAGATTTTCTTTGCAAAGGACAGAGATGCTGTCAAATATGGAAAAGGTAAAGGGGAATGACTCTAGGAAGCCCCTTGAAGATAAAACTAAAAGGAAAAACAGCAAACTTACCAGATGGTAATGTTCAGCGGTTAAATAATGGTGACAGAACTTCACCTGGAGCTGTAACTTCTGGTCACCATATTGAAAGGGACATTCTGCAAGTGTGGGTGGGGCAGTGATTGGAAGCAAGCCAGTCCAGTCACAGCCCTTACAGGAGATAGCCCAGAAGCGAAGGGAGGAGAAGAGCAAGGAAGTGCAGCAAGTAGCATGTAGAGGGATGAAGCTCTCCCCTTAGCCAGTGTAATGAGTGACAACCAGAGCATGTTAGCCAATTTAATCGTGCTGTACTACAGTGTCTAATCTGATGGGAAATGAATTTTCAGTGGCATCATCAACTGGCCAAGAAGTGAATAGTCAGTTTATTAGAGAATATATTTAACAGCTAATTGCTGAGGAATTGAACATGCAAAGTCAAATGCAAATGAATAGAAATTAATGAATTCTCAGTCTACAAACAATTTATTGTCTGTGTTATTTAAAGGAGAAATGAGTTCAATTAATACAAGACCAACTGATCCCTCAATTAGTTTAATGAATTGTGCTGCGTCTTCTGCATTCTGTTGGGAATGCTTTGATGGGTGTTCCTGCATGGCAGGGGGTTGGACTCGATGGCCCCTGGGGTCTCTTCCAACTCTATGATTCTGTGATTCTATCTAACAAAGAAATCCAGTGGAGCTGTGCCAATTTCCCAAGGATAACAAGTTACGAAAAAGTCAAACAATCTAGAAATTATTCTCAACTCTGAAATCTTAAGGTCTGTTAGATATCGGGAAGCTCAGTTGGATTCAGAACAGGAGTTAGAAAACGATTCTAGATGTGAAGGTGAGGAGGCTGACTGAGAGGAATCCTTATTCTTCTCATGAGAAAGAAAGGGATGGCAGTGATAAAATAAGATTGTTTGATACAGAATTATTCAGGTTAGTTTTGAGGAAAGTATTAATGACCATAGGGTTAGATGTGGCAGAAGAAAAATCTAAGGGAAACAACGACAATGCTGTTGCTGTGATAGGAATTAGCAGCTAAAATCCAGTGAGATTCCAATGCCAGAATTTTTTTCTAGATCTCTTACAATTAGAATGGAAAGAGGTGTCTGCTTCTAAGAAGTTCAAGGGTTGTAGTAAGTCTTTATTTACTTTTGAGAGGAAGGCAATGGATATTTTGGCCACTCTGCTAGTGGATGCGCTGATTTCTATGTTGGTCTCTAACACTGTACTCCCTGAGGCTGGAGACACTTTACTGGGGGATGCAGATAAGAAGAGAATAGAGTCAGCATTAAAAAGATCGCGTGAGGCTTCAGCAGTTGCAATTAGGGCAATGGTAGGAGCTCAGTGTTTGCTAGAGCAGGTCTGATGTGGCTCCATGAAGTGTTAGAGGTGGGTGATGTTTCACCTCGAACAATTGATAAAGTACTAATTAAATTGGAGCAGATCTTAAAATACATTGCTGATGCTCGGTATGATGTAGCAGCTTTTGCGGCTAGATAGATTTTAGCAACGGCAGTCAGTTGAAGGTTGTTGTGGCTAAAACATTGGGATGTTGATATTAAATCAAGATCTAATTTGGCAAATGTTCTATTTCAAGGTGGAATGATGTTTGGAGATGAGGAATTACAGAAGGTGTTAGTGAAAGGCAGAGAAAAAAGAACGGTTCTTCCATCTTTACAAAGAAAGAAATCTGATAAGAGATGATTTCGAAAAGAGTATTACTCCTTTTGAGGAGGAAAAATGTATCAAAGACATGGGGAGAATAGAGGATTCAGACAGCAATGGGTGAGGAGTAGATATCAATATAAACAGCAGAGACAGCAACGGTTGAGATGAACATCAGCACAATCAGGTGAATCAGATAAACAGCCATTCTGATTTGGAAGGCATTACATTGGAGGAAGATTACTTCATTTTGGTCATCTGTGGTTAAACGTCACATCAGACAAATGGGAAGGATATCAAATATCTTTTGCAAGATGACCAGGAGGAAGATATCCACCTTCACCAGTTCTAAGAGACAGAAGGTGATAGTTCAGAACAAGATTCAACATTTATTAGAAATACAAGCAACAGAACCTCTTCCATTCAAGAAGAGGTTTCAGTAAGTGAATACAGTGTTCTTCATTGTTCCCAAGCACAATGGGGATTACCATCCTGTGTTAGTCTTAAAATTCCTGAATGGATTTGTACAATACAAAAGGTTCAAGATGGAGACACTGCAGAATTTGAAATTAAATGACTACTTTATATCTGTAGACTTGCAGGAGGCTTAGCTGCATGTTCCAGTGAGTGAGTGTAAGTTGCAGGAGATATTTAAGATTCCATTTCAACAGCAACCATTATTAATTCAGAACCCTTCCTTTTGGGCTGGCTTTGGCACCCAGAGTATTCACAAAAGTCCTAGTTCCAGTAATTGCATAGTTGAGAGAGCAAGGGACATCTTGCTGAGGGCAAACAGTGTGGACAAGGCAAATCTGAATCTTATGTTAACCTTGTGGACTCTAAAGGAATTAGGATTTCTTGTGAATCTCAAGAAAAGTCACCTGAATCCAGTGCAGAGAATTCTTCATTTGGGTTGTGTTTTCCTGTCAAATAAAAGAATTCTAAAGTTAAAGAAGGAAGTATCAACTGTGTTGATTCAGAAATCAGTCAACCTGATGGATCTGGCCAATCTGTTGGGAAACCTGGTCTCAGCTGTTCAGTTGATTCCATGGGCTAGGTTTCATATGTGTCCTCTGCAGATGTTTCTGAGACCTTTCCAGGGACTCAGTATCAGGAAAAATGAACAGGACTTTGAGACTGATGTCTTTGCTGAAGAAGGAATTGAGATGGTGGATGTGTGGTCAAAATTTGGAAAAGAGGATATTATTTGTTCCCCCGGACAAAATCTCTGTCACAACACATGCAAGCCTGTCTGCTTGGGGGTCACATTGTCAGAAAAGGTCAACTCAAGGAAAATGGTCAGATCTGGAGAAGCCTTTGAATATAAATGCTCTGGAAATGAGAGTAGTCAGATTAGCAATGTTAGAGTTTGCTGAAATGATAAAAGGCAAAAACGTATTGATATATACAGACAGTGTTCCAGTAAAAGTGTACCTGAATAATCAAGAAGGTACGAGATCAAAACAGCTGATGAAGGAATCTGGAGAGCTGTTAATTTTGGCAGAAAGGGACATGAGTTCTATTGCCACAGTACATCTGAAAGGGGCACTAAATGTTCGAGTGGATTATTTGAGCAGAAATGTTATATTTCCAGGGGAATGGATTCTAAATAAGGAGGTATTCCTGACTCTACAGCAAAAATTTGGTGGATTTTCTGTGGACTTGTTTGCAATGGCACAAAATCACAAACTTCCAAGATATTTTTCAATAGATGGAAGTTCAGGTGCTGGAGAACACAATGCTTTGGCATCAGTATGGCCAGACGGCCTGCTATATTTATTTCCACCTCTATCGATCTTACAAAAAGTCCTACAGAAAATACGACTAAACAAAGCTCAAGTGATGTTGATAGCTCCATATTGGCTGTGCTTGCCATGGTTTCCACAGTAAGGCGTCCTTGGTGTCTACCAGTAAGGCCAGATCTGTTGACTCAGAGGCTGATTCTTCATCCAAATTCTCTTTGGCTAAACAACCACATGGAGGTTTAGAGGAGCTATTTAAGAGATAAAGGTTTCAGTGAAGCAATAATTGGTATCTTACTGGTTTCTAGGAGAACCTCCACTAAAAAAAAACTATGGGTCAACAGGGGAGGTCTTTAAGAAACGGTCCTGCTTGAACTCAGTGAATGTGGATGATGTTGAAGTAAATGAAGTACTTGAAGAAAATGAATTTCTTCAAGATGGTCTAGAGGAAGGGCTCCGTCCAAATATTTTAAAAATGCAGGTGGCAGCTTTATCAACAGTTCTTTCAGATGGGGAGAAACTGATGTCAGCAAATGAGTGTATAAAACAATTTCTTAGCGGAGCAAGTCTGCAGGCTGCACCAACCATTCATAGATTTCCTACTTGGGATTTAAACTTTGTCTTGAACAGATTAACTAAGCCACCATCTGAGCTGTTGAGTGCAGCACCTCTGAAGTTGTTAACTTTAAAAATTGTTTTCTTAGTAGCTGTAACATCAGTGTGAAGGATGTTTGAGGTTGGGGCTCTTTCAGTAAACCCTAAGTTGTACAAGTTTGAGGAATATTCCCTAGTATTAAATGAGGACCCTTCCTTTAGACCGAAGAGTATGGCATCTGGACTGATTCTACTGTCTGTTACACTACTAACCTTTTATCCTAATCTGGTGCTTCCAGTTGAAAAGAAATGGCACTCACTAAATGTGAGGCGAGTAGTTAAGGTATACATGAACAGAACAAAGTTGATATGGAAAACCGAGGTTCTCTTTGTCTCTTTTAATTCAAGTAAGTTGGGTTACAAAGTATCTAGTTCTACTATTTCTAAATGGGTGAAGAGTTGTATATTTTACTGTTATGACCATGCTAAAGTACCAAGGCCAGAAGATGTATGAGTGCATTCTACACATTCTGTGGCCTCCACTGTAGCCTTCAGATCATCAGCGTCTTTGGAAGATGTTTGTAAAGTTCCTGCATAGGAGGGGGTTGAACTGGATGGCCACTGTGGTCTCTTCCAACTCTATGATTCTATGATTGTATGAAGGTAGCTGATTGGAAAGAGCCAAAAACCTTTATAAAGAATTATAAGTTGGATAAGTTTGCATCAAGGCAGGTTTCTTTTGGAAGATCAGTTTTACAGGTTGTAACTCAAGGAGGTAGCAGCCATTCCCACTCATAGTGTTTTTAGCTTGAGTATGTCCCAGTGGGTATTGGATGGCTCCTGAGGCCTTCCAGAGAATGACAAGTTGATACTTACCGAGAAGGATCATTCTTGGAAGGCTGAAGGAGCAATCCATGCCCACTCAGGCTAAAAAAAAAAGCGGGCGGGGGGGAGAAAAGTAAAGGAGATATAAAATAGAAGAGGATACAAGGAGAGTTTTATTTAGGAGTAGTTTGTAGAATAGGAAAAGATTTTTAGGGCAGGCAAGGCTATATGGCCAAACTGAAGATGAGCTGTGAGGTCAGCGTTTATAATAGCTTGGAATGTTGACTCCTGCCTTGATCAGCTGGTGCGTGGAGATAACTGAATAGGTAGTGGATTGCTCCTTTGGTTTTCCTAGAATGATCCTTGTCAGTAAGTATCAACTTATCATTCACCTACAACAGTAGTGATGAGAGTAGTGATAGGAGCCACAGTCTAACACTATCTAGGCTTTATCTGCTTTTAACACATACTGTTTAATTCAGCCAACCCATGAGTTAAACAATAGATCCTATACTATCACCTTTTTTATATTAATTTCAGTCAGTCCCACATGCATTTACCTGGGACAAATCTTATCAGATTCTATCACTCTTACTTCTGAGTATGCATGTATGGGGTTCCACTGCTGTCTGAGTGGCATGATTAATCTCTTGCTAATAGAAGTGTTCACTTGAGCCTATTGTTTGAATTGAATCTATTAAATTGTGCACTTATCATTCCTTTCACTGTACCTGATTTGCATCTGCAGTGACTTTTGTACGATTTAGAACATATTAAATTATTTTATTAGTTTGTGGTTTTCATGTTCTTATATGAGGATTTTTATAGCTGATTATACAGTGAGCATCTTCTGATTTGGAAAAAAATTTTTTTTATTGTTTTGCTATTAGATGATTTCGCAAGCAGGGTAGCTCATGGCGGGTGGAGAGTTATTTTCAGATCTTCTTCATGTGGGCTGCATGTCTATCATTTTCTGAAACTGGAAGTGACATTTTCACTGTTGTGGGGTGGATGATAGGTTTTATGGGCAAAACTACATGTCCAGGCCAGTTCTTACATCTGGAAATAGCAGATTTTCAGACATTTTTAAAGTTATGGAGTTAGGGGCTCTGTGAGCCACACTATTCCCAACCCTGCAATAAAGTCACTAGTGTCAATAAAACCTAAATTGTAAATAATTTAGTTTTTTTTTGGAGATTTAATATTTATTAATTTTAGTACAAAAATACAAATTACAGAGAATAAAGAACAAAAGAAAAGGGAACAAACTCTACATAAACAATATACATGTATAATTAAAACTAAAACTAAGCTATACTAAATTATACTAAACTAATGATAAAGCATAATAACAAAACCCATTACTAAAAGACTGTTACATTAAACACATCCTAACTATGCTAACTTACTGAAACACAAAAGAACCCTAACCCTCCTATACAAATTGTAATGAAGAAGAAAAATAGCTTACATGTCCCATGTCTTATTCTGCCATCTTGTCTAATATCTCATTGATTCATTGAGTGCCATCTCACTATTGAATGCCACCTTCTGGCATTGGCACTTTTTTCATTTTGGATCGTCTTGTTATAGGAATTTCATGGTAAAAGACATTCAGAAAGGGTTTATCATGCTTCCTTCTGTGCAGGACTAACAAGCGCTAGGTATGGTGTCACTGCCCTTGTCTCTGAGAGATCCTCTGCCAGTGTCACTGGCCACTACTGCTGCTGCCCAGTAGCCGTTAGGCACATTTAATCTGAATCTTCTGTAAAAGCCTGTCTGACATGGGAAACTCTACCAACAAAATGTACTGAGCATCAGAACAGATGTCAGGGGCAGGAATATTGTTTGTAAAATGCCTGTAAAACATTTACCTCTTTGAGTTTAGCCTATTTAGCTGCAGTCTAAATCAGGCAATAAGTAATATTGTGTTAACACTAAATCCATCTATATGTTCTTAGTTGGCTCCATAAAGGTCAAATTTGGGGAGGGTTGTGCTGAAACATGGATCTGTAAGCACCTGAAAGGAAATTGCTCTCTTTTATAGGACCTGGAAGGTGTGGATATCACTTTGGGAGTCTGTTCCAGTGGCCTCCTTGTCTATAAAGATAAATTGAGAATCAACCGTTTCCCTTGGCCCAAAGTGTTGAAGATTTCTTACAAGCGCAGCAGCTTTTTTATCAAGATCCGGCCTGGTGAGGTAGGCTGTGGAGACACATAGTATTTCCACCCCAGTTTTCTGTGTTTGACTTCTGTCTCAGAAAAGTATTGGAAGAGTGAATGCATTGTTCTACAAACAACAGTGCTGTCTGGACAATAGACAAGATATATCACATATGTGATTTTGGTAGATCACTGGCTTGATTCCTATAATACAGTGGCTCTTAATCCATTTTAAGACCAATAGTGTGTTTCCCAGCATAGAAATACCGGGTTGGAAGGGTGTCCCAATGGCCAACTAGTCAAATCCCCCATCATACAGGAATACACAATTGAGGTACACCTGAGAGATGGCCCTCCAGCTTTGTTTAAAAATTTCCAAAGAAGAACGGCTCCTTTTCCTGCTCCCCAGCAAGGCAGTCTGTTCCATTGTCAAACAACTCACAGTTAAGCACTTATTCCTAATGTTTTGGTGGAATCTCTTTTCTTGTAATTTGAATCCATTGGTTCATGTTCTAGTTTCTGGAGCAACAGGGGGAAAAAAGGCTTTTCTCCTTCTTCTACTAGTATACCTGGCAATCTAACTTGTTCCTTGTAAGGTTTGGTTTCCAGACCTTTGATCATCTAGATTGCACTTCTCTGGACCACATTTCAGTTTTTCAGTATTCTTCTTGAACTGTATGCCCAGAACTGGATGCAGTATTCCAGATGAGGTCTAACCAAAGCACAGTAGAGTGACACTTCTGCTTCCCTCAGTTGAGGCACTATACTCTTGTTGATGAGGCTTTTTTGGTTGCTGCATTACACTGTAGACTTGTGTTTAGTTGTAATCTATCAAGACCCTTTTCACATGAACTGTTTTCTAGCCAAGTAATACCCATCCTATATTAGTACATTTTGTTTTTCCTGCGTAGATGAAGTACCTTATGTTTATAACTGGCCCAGTTCTCTAAACTGTCAAGGACATTTTGTACTGTCCTCTAAACTAGAGTATTAGCAACCCCCCCCCTTTGATGTGATCAGCAGATTTGATAAGAATGCCTTTTATTCCATCATCTAAATCATTTATAAAAATGTTAAACAACACCAGATCCTGGACAGAACCCTGAGGCACCCCACTAGTCACTTCTTTCTGAGATGGAGAACAAATGGTGAGTATTCTCTGGGCTTGATCTGTTACAGATCCACCTAACTGTAACACTGTCTGTTCCACAGTTCACCAGCTTGCCTGCAAGAATATAATAAGTGACCTGGACAGAAGCTTTACTGAAAACAAGATATACTACACTCATAGCATTCCTGTGATCTGCTAAACTTGTATCTGTCAAAAAAGGAGATAAAATTAGTTTGGCATGACTTGCTTTTGAGAAAGTCACGCTGGCTCTTAGTAATCACTGCATTTCTTTCTAAGTGTTCACAGACTAATTATTTAATGGTCTATTCTAGAAGCTTTCCGGGTATTGACATCAAGCTGACTGGTTGGCAGTCATTTGGATACTCTTTTTAACCCTTCTTGAAGATACATGTTTGCCCTCCAATCTGCCAAGACCTGTCCTGTCCTCCAGGAATTCTCAAAGACTATTGACAGTGATTCTAATAAATTGATTGTGGGCAGTTTCTTGTAACATATGTGTGCTGCATTTTTATCTTTAATGTTTTTAAAATATTTTCACACTTTAAAAAATTAATATGATATTTTAATATGATGTCTTGTTAATTGGATTTTAATTTTTAAAATCAGGTTTTAGCTTTATCTTGCTTTAGACTTTTTATAGGCAGCTTTGGGTCCCATATCAGAAGAAAGGCAGGATAAATTAAAAAAAAAATTGAAAAACAAACCTTTTCTTATGCTGACTGCAAACTGACTGGCCAGCAGCTGTTCTTCTTCCTTTTTGAAGATGGATATATTTGTCTTCCTCCAGTCTGCAGGACCTCTCATTTCCTCCCAGAATTCTCAAAAGATTGTTGATAGTGACTCTGATAGTGACTCTGCAAGTTGCTTTGTACCTTTGGATGCAGTTTTTCCGGCTTTGGATACGTGAATCTATTTAGAATAGTTAGGTATAACTGTCTACTTTTTTATGTATTCCAGACTGCAGTCCCTTCAGTGCATCACTTGTTCTATTTTTACCAATAAGAGCACTGGTTTCCTTTAGGTAGAAGACTGAACATAGCCAAAAATCCTTTTTATTATTTCTAAACTTTATTGCAGGCCTGAGCCCGTTCTGAGATTTAGCTTTTCTGCCTTTCCCCTTCCAATACTGGCTATAAGTATATTTCCTCTTTTGTGATTCCTTGTACATCCATCCTGGTTTCTTTAGACACTACCCACTTTTCTTAATCATTGGAATTGTTCACAATTGTGTGTGCTTTCAACCTCTCACCTTTAAAAATCATTCTGAACTCACTCCCTTTTGTCATTTCTGACCATATGCTCTCACCCGATATTTTCCTAAGCTTACAGAAATCAGCTGCCTTGAAGTTCAGAGTGCATATCTGACTATTTGTGGCTTCTCCTTTCTCAGTACAACAAGTTTCAGGAGAACATGGTCACTCCTTCTGGGTATCTCATTACTTCCACCTCACTGTCCAGTTCACCCCTCTTGGTTTGGATCAGATCTAAAATAGTCAATACTCTTGTTTCCTCCACTACCTTCTGGACAATGGAATTGACTGCAAGGATAGTGCGGAATTTGTTGGACTTTACATTCTTGGCAGAATGTGACTTCCAACAAATATCAGAGCATCTGAAGTCTCTCATTATTACTTTATCTTTACTTTTTGAATGTTTGGCTGTTTGCTCTAGGAAGGCATCATCCAGATCTTCACTCTGGGGTTCCATAAAGGTGTTAGACTTACTGATTGCTAAGAAGGAAACATTGTACATTTCTGGAGTTGAGTATATTTAGGTATTATCTGAATCAGGTAATAAGTAATCTTACTCAGGATACATCTTTTGAGCTGATGCTATAGGCACATAATCTGTGCTGTTGTTCTCTTTAGCATGAGCAATATGAAAGCACAATTGGATTCAAGCTTCCTAGTTATCGGGCAGCTAAGAAACTGTGGAAGGTCTGTGTTGAGCATCATACATTTTTCAGGTATGTATATTTCTAATTGCAAGGATAAATTATAAATGATGTTTCTGTGTGTTTGAGGTATAGTGAGGTTTTATTCCAGCTAGCATGCATTCGAAAGGAAGACCTGCATTTATTTCTTTACTTGTTTGTTTAAGTTACATCCACCTTTCTTAGATTAATGGAATTGAAAGCCGCTTACAGGAATTTTTTTTAATAATTTTATTTTATTAAAATTCAATCATCATTGCAGATAAATATAACCATAGAAAACAGTAAGCTTATATATAAGACGCAATATAATTCATTAATATATTACAGTTCAGCAGTGTATATTGAGAGTTATAGTATTATTCAATAGTAAACTATATGTAGGAAAACAAGCACAAAACTTATGCTTGTCTATAACTGATGTAACCTGAGGAAGACAATAATTGTTTCATCCAAACAAGATCATAATCTTTATAACCACTGTATCTTATCCTAAATAGCTATTGTCACATCAGTTTAAAAAAAACTAATTTGTTTAACATTTAGGCAGAGAAAAATGAGAACAGGCATAAATAGTCAAAAAAGAAAAACCAGAAGAAAGGAAAAAGGAAAAAATAGAAACAAAAGAAAGAAAAGATGTACAGAACAAAATCATAAATAGGTGACTTAAAAGTAGGTTATAACTTAATCTAGAAGAGATATCCCCCCCCCCACCTCTCTTTCCATACACTTTTTAAACTTTTCCATTCTTGGTTTAATTTATCCATGCTTTGATTTTGTTATAAGCGTGGTTAGCATATCCATCTGGTACATACGAAGAAGTTTAAATAACCACTCTTCACCTGTTGAAATCTCTTTAACTCCATTTATTGGCGTACAATTTGCAATAATGATATATAGAAGTAGTCTTCCGTATTTCTTTTGCTCATCAATATTAATTCCTTTTAATATATTCAATAAAAATAACTCCAGAGTCATCGGAAATTGTAGACTCGTTATGATTCTAATTTGATTGTAAATTTCCCTCCAAAATATTCTAGCCTTTTTACACGTCCACCAGATGAGAAAGAAAGTACCTGTTTCCTCTGTACATTTCCAACACATCAGAAACATTTTTATATATATTGGCTAATTTCGCTGGTGTTAGGTACCACCTATAAAGCATTTTATAATAGCTCTCTTTAAGAGAAGTACACTTTGTAAACTTCAAGTTTACTGTCCACGATTTCTCCCAATCCTCTAAAGTTATATACGTCCCAAATTTTGAGCCCACTTAATCATATTATCCTTGATAGTTTCTTTTTCTAATTCTAATTTCAGTAAGTATTTACATATTAGTGATATCATGTGATCCTTCCATCTAACAATTTAATGTCGAAAGCATTCCTTTTTTCCTCGGTACTTTCTGTATTCATGTCAATTCTGTATCTTTTCTTTAACTGTTGATATAAAAAGGCAATCAAATTTAGTACCTGCTTTTCCCAGTTCCTCAAGGAGTTTAAAAATGTCACCACCTGTTTTACTAGCCAGTAAATCTTCATAAGTTAACCACTCTCCTATTTGAGTATATTCCTATTTGCGGAAGGCTTTCTGCATAGATTTCCAATGTGGGATTTTAATGTAAAATTTCTGTTTTTATAGGTTCCAAATTCTTAACCAGGAATTTCTTATGACATGCTCATTGAATTCTTTATCTGTACTAGCTTTGTTATCTCTTAGATAGCTGTGTCAACCATACTTTGTATTATACCCTTCTAGTTATAAGAGTCTTCTGTTTTTTAAATTTATCCAATCAAGAACCCAGGACAAGGCACAAGCGTGGTGGTATATCTTGAGGTTTGGGACCTCCTTGTTCTCTGCTGTCTAACAGAGAACTCCATTAAATTCTTGGTCTTTTCCCAAGCCATATAAATTTCCTTATCTCATTATACAACCTTTTGAATGTTTCTTCATGCTTTATAATTGGTAGATTTTGAAAGAGGAACATGAATTTTGAAAGTACATCCATTTCAATAGTAGCTACTCTGTCTAGCAAAGATCATTTTAAATTTGACCATTTCTTAAAGTTTTCTCTAATTTTGCTCCAAGTGGGTTTGTAATTATTTTCATATAAATCTAAATTCTTCTTTGTAATTGTAATTCTTAAATATGTAATTTTTTTCCAAATTTGAAAATTTGTCAGTTGTGTTAATTCCTCCTCCTGGTCCTTTGTCATATTCTTTATCATCATAATAACTTGTTCTTGATTTATTTTGAAACCAACATAATCTCCAAACTCATATAGCATTTGTAATAATTCCTTTATATTTTTGGAGGGGTCTTCTAGAATTAAAACTAAATCGTCCACAAAGGCCTTCAATTTGTATCATTGATCTTTAATTTGTGCTCCCTTAATTCTGTTATTATTTCTTATATTCCTGTTCAAGATTTCCAAAACCATTACAAATAGTAAAGGGAAAGAGGGCAGTCTTATCGGATACCTTTTTCTGTATTTATTTTATCTATTTTCTCACCACTTATTATTATTTTTGCAATTTGATTGTTATAAATTGCCTTGACCCAATTAATATAATTTTTTCATCAGTCTAATTTCTTCATGACTTCAAACATGAAGTACCAGTTTACTGCTTACAGGAATATTATAAAAAGAACACCATTAAAAATACACATTCCCTGCTGCGGTATACTAGAATTCACCCTAAGGACATACAGATAACAGTGTCTTGCAGAACTATTAATTCCCTTTGACTTTTCCACATTTTGTTGTGTTACAGTCAGCCTGAAATTGAAATGAATTTAATTGGAGTTATTACCACTTCATGTACACAAGATACTCAACAATGTGAAAGCACAGAATAGTTTTACTGTGAGACAAAAGTTTAGTAAAGAAAAACAAACTGGCATTTATTTATTCTGTAAGTATTCACACATACACCTTGAATCAATGTTTGGTAGAAGCACATTTGTCAGTGATACAGCTGTGAGTCCGTGTGGTTCAACCTGTGTGAGCTTTGCGCATCTGGAATATTCATTTTTATGCCCATTCTTCCTGGCAAAATTGCTACAATTCTCTCAGGTTGGATAAGGAGTGTTGATAAACATTATATTTCAAGCTGTGCCCCAGAAACTTGATTGGATTACATTTCAACTAGACATTATAAAACATTCCAGTTCTAGTTTTTAAACCAGAATAGGGTCGCTGTCTTACTAGACAGTGGATCTCTGTCCCTGTCCCTGTCCCAGGTGCCTTGCAGACTGAAACAGATTTTCCTCTAGAATTACCTTGTATTGAGTTCCTTCCATTTTGCCCTTAATTCTGAAGAGTTTCCCAGTCCCTACTGAGGAAAGACAACTCCTCAACATGATGCTGTCAGTACTGTACCTTAGCATGGAGCTGGTCTCTTCAGGGAAATGAAAACTGTTGGCTTGGTGCAACACATAGGGCTGAATCTTGTGGTTAGTCCTCTGAGTGATGCAATTTACCTGTTGACGCACCATTCAGTAATTAATTTAATAGTTTTACTCTGGTTAGGAATAACGAGTAAGAATCAACTTACAGCATTCTGCAGTAAGGCCAAAAAGTGTAGTTTTGATTTCATCAGAACCCTTTCCTACAGGTTTGCTGTGTTTCACACATGCCTTTTTGCAAACTCCAAAGGGACTTTGATGTGGATTTGTTTCAGCAGTATCTTTCTTCTTACTCTTCCATAAAACCTGGCTTTGTAGAGTGTCTGGATGATACTTCACAGTTACCATTGGCCTCTAGTTGCTTGTATGACTAATGGTGTTCTCACCTGGTCACTGAGTTTTGATGGACAGCCTTCTCTGGTCAGAGTCACAGTTGTGCTGTATCTTTCTGTTTTGTAATAATGGATTTAACAGTATTCCTGGTGATGTTCATAGTTTGCAGTTTTTTTTTTATCACTCAGCCCTGTTTGGGCTTCCACACAACTTTAAACCAGATTTGTGTTGACAGCTTCTTGGTTTTCATGATGCTGTTTGTGTAGATATGTTCCTACTAAATTATGGGGCTTTCTATAAAAAAACGTATTGAATCTTAGATTGTGTGGCACTGGAATTGTACACACACAGACTCCATTCCATTACTTATGTGACTTTTGAGGGCAGTGGGTTATACCATAGCTTATTTAGAAGTGTCACAGAAAAGGGGGTGAATACTTATGTCTGCTCCTTTGTTTTTATTAAATTAACTTTTATGCCACAATAAATTTATTTTCCACCTTCAAAGGGTTGAGTATTTTGGGGCAACGATTAAATCCATTTCAGTTCCAGGCTATAACATAAGAAAAAGCGGAAAAGTCAAAGAGCAGTGAATATGTTTAAAAGACACTGTGTGGAAATAATAAGGCAGGAGAAGATTCTGCTTTGTAACCTCTAAAATTCATCAGATAGCTTTGAAAGTATAATACTAACATACTGGTCAGGATGTATTAATATTCACAACAGAGAAAAAGGGTGTGGATATGTCTTAAAAACTGGGATAGGGGAGGTGCAGCCTTTGAGCCACTTTTTATGGTTTTTGGCACCTGCCCCCCAAAGATTCCCAAGCGCCCCATGATCAAGGAGAACTGGCACTAATAATCAGCCTGGAGACTAGAACACCACCCCTCCTTGCGTGTCCTGTTCAAGATGCCCCTCAAACCCGTCTCCTCTTTTTTGCTCATCCGTGGGGCTCTCCTGCTACAAGCAAAGGCAAACATACTGTCAAAGATGCCTTCTTACTCCTTCCTGTTGCAGAAGCTTTGCCATCATCCTCTGTGTTGAGCAATTCCTATTTTAGGCAAAACTGAGGTAAATATGACTAATCACTTACTCCTTCAATCTGCAAGCACATAATCCCTCCTACTTTAGCTTTGTTGAAGCCACTACTGTAACATTGTCCTTAATTGCAACAGTTATTTTCTCCATCTTGAGTGAAAAGTGTTCGTTATGGAAAAATCAGGTGTGACACTTCAGGTTGCTACTAAGATTACGCTAGTCACCAGTCTTATTACCCTTATGCTTTAAGTAGCAATATGATTTCTACTAGTTTGTGTTACATTGACAGCTGTAATCATGTGAAAATGTTGGATCTTATCTGATACACCATGATCAATTCCTTGGTTAAAAATGAAGTAAAATTAAAATGTGTATGTGCCTTTTAGGTTAACATCTACTGAAGCAATTCCCAAGAGCAGGTTCCTGGCACTGGGCTCTAAATTCCGCTACAGTGGTCGGACACAAGCTCAGACAAGACAAGCTAGTGCTTTGATTGACAGACCTGCACCTCAGTTTGAACGGACGGCAAGTAAGAGGGCCTCTAGAAGCCTTGATGGTGGTGAGTATCTGAACTTATAAATACTTGTGTACCAGTCTTAATCTGTAGGTTTACTGAGCTTACAGTTTTAGTTTAATTTAGTTTACACATTTTTGTATTTCTTCTAAAGAAGTGTTACTAATCATTCTTTTTAAAACTTCATTAATAAATTGGTTTTATAAAGGCATGAATTGTGTGTGGCGCAGAGGAACAAAGATTGGGTACTCAAATAATTTAGGCCTAGTTCTTAATCTTAGTCTGGTTGCATGGGAGTCACTGCAATGCAATTTCTTCATGCAATGCTGAATAACATGAAGAAAAAAATTCTAAAGAAATAATGCTTATACGAGGATGAACCAGAGTCAGATTCTCTTATATGACTCAAAGTTTCTTGTGATTTCAGATGACAATGGGAAGGGTAACAGAAAGTTCCCATGCTGGTGTGATACCCTAGAATTCAGAAATGTTCATAAGAGTACCTCTAAATTATCCTGAAGGACTTAATGTTGTCTGTTCTAGTGTATCTTGTTAATTATAGCCAACAGTTGTGCACTTGATCAGATAAAATGTTAAAGGTCTTTCAAACTGAAAGTTAAACTGAAAAATCAACAAAAGAAAAAGAGCAAACAATATTTTTATCCACAACTGAAATCTGAAACATTATATACTGTGTTCTGGATATTCTGTAACATATGCACAATTTCTTCAGCTAAACGTGGCTCTCAAAAAATTCAGTTCAGACCCGTAGAGGAGGAGAAGCAGGAGCATGTGGTGTTGGTTGGGGTTCCGGAATCAGAACCTGTGGAACAATTTCAGGAGAAGCCAGGTATCGCTGTTGGTAGCTCTGATTTTATCTCTCTCTTCTTAATCTGCAGTGAGTTTTCTGTCCTTTTATAAAATCGTTCAGCCTTTCATAAATGGATGCATAGCTTCGGATTCTGAAATGTTTCACATGTTCTGGCATGTGTCTTCCTCCATAAAAGAGGGAAAAATGAAATTTCACTTCAGTTGGCTGCTTGTGTACTTAAACCCTCAAGGCCCTCAGACTTACACTGAAAACTTTAATAGCTTGGGTAAATGCTTTTCATTAATTGGATTGTCAAGTGACTGAAGTAGAACTGTCTGATCATATGTTATCAGATTTCAAAATGGAAACAAGATCTCAAGATGGAGCTTTGTCCCCTTTTGCATCATCCCAGAAAACATATTTGCAAACCTGAAATTATATTCAAACTGTTCTTTTGATTATAGGATTTGCTTGCTTCATTCAGGTTTGTTTAAGCTTTATGGTTCATGGTTTTTAATACTCATTAAAGTTGAAATATGTCTTTAAAAGTATAATTTTGCTGTATGCTATCTTTGTCAGAGAAGTGGTACATAACGTTTCTCCTGACGTATTTTTTAGTGTGCGCCTGCTATACTGGCTTAGTCTGTTTCTCTAGTAATTGTTTTTGAACTGTTCTCAGATCTGCTTCTTTGAATTAACCTTTTATTTTACCAGTATTCTTACCAACAGGGTCTAGTCAGAGCATTTTGTTCATTCACATTCACAAATGAAATAGGGTCATCCTGGTGTGCTTCTGTCTGTATGAGTTTCCCATAATCCTAGTATTGGTATTTGAATATGGGAGAATAATTTTTTACACCATAAAGCTAAACAAAGGAATTTGAAAAAACTAGTATGCTTCTGTATATACCAGGATGCCTTTTCTGTTATTTCAATGTGTAGGTGGTAGAATTTTTGTAAGCATCTAACTTCAAAAATATCTGAGAAACATTGTATTCTCCTTAGCTGTGTCCTTGTGGTGGAACAGTATAATCCTTCACATTTCATAACACCTACAGAATGCTATCTTCTTTACATAGATAAAACATATGTAATTTAATTGATATGCAGTGCAAATTTAGCTGTGTTGTCTCATATAAAAACTCTCCAAAATGTAATAAACTTTAAGTATTTTGTGACCCAACTAAATATTACGAAATATTGAGCAAGTTTTCCAGTTCTACAGAACTCTTCATCGGCTATATGGTCCAAAAAAAAAAACCAGGGGCAGGCAAAAGTGGAGAAACAAAAGAGTTCAAAATAGGTTAGATACTCTTAAAGGCTCTGTTTGGATCTAATCAGAAAATGGTGTTGTAGGTTTGAATGAGTTAATCTCTGCTGGGTCTTTCAGGTCATGTTTCATTTAGAATCAGCTGAACACGACTTTTAGTTTCAAAAATGGATGGTGGACCTTGTAACTGTTATACATAATCTGTCTTTTCTCAGTCTTCCTACCCTTCTGGCTTTTGTACTGTTAAACATGACCTGGAACTTGAAATCTTGCTTGCTCTTTTGTGACATTTTGGACAGTCCTATAACATTTCCTATATCTAACTGTGCTGTTACGGAGGCAGTCTCTTACTGAAATCCTGTTGGTGGAATATTAACTATACAATTCTTTTAGAAAAAGATGTTATTGAGAATATTGACAAACAAACAGTGACTGAGACGGAGCTGAAGGTGATTAATGTTCCTGTTCAAGAAGCAGAGTTAGTGGAACGATTAGAAAAACAGCCAGGTACAAGTGTGAGAGCTTCTCATATTGGTGTGGTTTAACATTCCCTGCTACAGTAGCTAATTCTGCTTCTTTTTCTTTTGCTTGCATGTAAGAGGTACTACAAATCCCTCTTCCACATGCAGAAGCCTATTTCATCCAACTCATTATGCAAACAACTTGTGCATAACTTTGCACATTCCCTTTTGGAACATTTAGTTCCCATTTCTTCTCTAATATTTTAATTGTAACCCTCAACTTATTGAAAAGAGTAGAAGGCAGTATCAAGCAGTAAGCATACAAAGGTAAAGATTTTTTCCTAACTTATTGCATAGAATCACAGAATAATAGAGTTAGAAGGGGCCCTTTGGGCCCTCATGTCCAATCCCCTGCTCAGTGCAGGATCTCCAGCTAGAGCATCCTCAGCAGGTAGCTATCCAGACTCTTTTTGAAGATATCCAGAGAAGAAGACCTCACCACCTTTCTAGGCAACTGTTTCCCTTGCAAATCCTCTCTTGCTGTCAAGAAGTGCAAGTGACGTCTACCCTCCTGTAACTTAAAACGATTACACCTAGTTCTACCCTATGAGGCAGCAGAGAACAAGCCTGCACCCTCCTCTTTGTGGCAGCCCTTCAAATATATAAAGAGAGTGTATTGTCATGTTATACTAAGGATAACAACCATACAGGTTTTGATCATATATGCCTAACTTTTTGTGCTAAAACTACTTCCTTGTGGATCAGAAAAGTCAGTGCTTGGGGAAGGCGAAGTTTAAAATGATTGGCTGCTTGTAAGTAGTGGGTATAGATAATATTTTTTAAAAATGAGTGTCTCCTGAACATTTGGTCCCTAATAATGTGCTGCAGGTAGTGTGTGCATGCATGTTGACTTACTCTCTTCTCGCTGAAGACTAACAGATGTTGAACAGCTTACCAAATGTGAAATATGCAGTCTTTATAAACAAATCAATAGCAGTTTGCTACTGTTCTGTGTTTGTGTAATGCATGATTTATTAAACATGTTAAAGGACATTACTAGAATCTTAGTTTGCAGAAGTTAAAACTATTTTGCAGAATTTAACTTTAGCACTTAGGCAAGGCAGTTTGCTCCTGGTAGTTCTTTCCTTGATGTATTAAAATGCATGCATAGCAAATAAGTACAGTAAAGAAAGAGGAGAAAAAAGAAAAAGCAATTTTGGTGTAATTTTAGAACAAAAAGCATTATTACTTGAATCTGTTCAGGAGAAGTCAGGTATAGCAGTTTCTCACAATTTGCAGCTAATATGTTTTCCTTTTTGGTAATATGTATTCTCTCTTATCTGTCACATAAGAAGTCAATACCTCTCATTACACTGGGCAGTGCTTACCAGTGTTATGGCACTTTCACAGAATGATGTGAGAATGTACAGAGAGCAATCATTCTGTCAAAAGGCTTAAGGTTAAATTGCTTTGTAGAAGAATGTAAAGGGTTGCAATTTTTCTGGCATTGCATATGATATTGTGAAAGTTAGGGAACATCTACAAAGACCAGTTGTGAAAAGGGCTGCTAATGTGGGTTGGATGCAGTCTTAACTTTGCAATATGCATGTTCTGCAGTGCTCCTGTTTCTCTGGGTCCATAGCTGTACTTTGTGTTCTCTAGGGCAATTAAATGATTAGTGTAGATGAGAAGAAGCATGATCTTGCAGTAGTAGCATGGCATAGATCCAAAATATAGTAGAATAGGGAAGAAGTTTATACCTTTGGGATATCACTGAAGGTGTAAGTGCACAATCGTGTAGCCTGCTCACAGTCAACCAAAGTTAGTTCTTCTTGTTTTGCAGTAAATACTTCCATCTAGAGCATGGAAATTGTTGGTGTCAGAGATCACATTTTTAACTTGAGTAGCTTTTAAAGAATTGATGTATATGTAAGTGATGAAAGATGTACTTAATAGGTACACTTGGGTTTTGAAAATGACTTTTATGTCACATATACCTTTTGTGGGAGAATGTATAAAATAGTTGGCTGCTAAGAATTCGGCTTACACCATAAGTCTGTTTAAAATGGGAACTAACATACAGTTAGGGGAACTAGGGTGTTTGACAGTATTGTAGCAGTATGGAAAAGAAATTTATGTCAGAATGGAGAAGTACACCCATCTAGACAGAGAAAAGCCAGGTGGTTCTCAACTGGATCATAGAATCATAGAGTTGGAAGAAACCATAATGGCCATCAAGTTTCAATCCCCTGCCATGTGGGAACATACCCTCAGCAAATGGCCATCCAACCTCTATTTAAAAACTTCCAAAGAAGATGATTCCACCACACTCTGAGGCAGCATATTCTACTGTCAAACTCTTCTTCCTGATGTTTAGATGAAATCTCTTTTCCTGTAGCTTGAATCCATTGTCTGTGTCCTAGTCTCTGGAGCAGCAGAAAACAAGCTTTCTCCATCTTCAGCATGACATGAATGTACAGTATATTTTGTAGTAAGCAAAACTTGTATATACTATGTAAGTCCTATAAAGGGATGAGCAAACTGTGTTCTGCTCCACTGCATTAACTTTTTTAAAAAAAGCGCTCTAGAGCTGGAGGAGGAGATTTGCCAGGCCACTTCCCATTCTAGAGATGTAAAATTTCTGGAAATTTTGAAGCCATAGAAAAAAACTTTTTTTCTGTTTTTTTTTCCCAGAAAAAAAATGGAAATTTTTGGGAGAATTGAAAAAAGTGCAACATTAGCACTTTTTACAAAGTCACTCTGTTACTTTAGGAACATAAAATATGACTATGTACAAATTTGATTTGAATAAAACAATCACAATTGTTTGAATACACTGTATTTTTCGTATACCAGTTATTACAAATGGAATTTACTTTTATTTTTTAAAAATTTTCATTTGTAACAAATAGAGAAACAATCTCCTGAACTGTATGAAATCTTTGGTTTCGTGGAGTTTATGTGGAACAGGCAAAAAAATTTTTAAAAAACAGAAGAAACCATCAACATTAGTAACAAATTATTTATATTTCCTCTCCACAGTATCAAATAGACATAAAGCACCCATTCCCATAAAAAGAATGAAGAGGGGGAAAAGTATGTAGAAGGGAGGGAGGGAGGGACTAAGATTCAATGAATAAGCATGAAATTGAATCAGACTCATTTTCTGTGCTATAGTTATCAGTATCAGTTTCAGTCTCGGCTTCTGCTTCATTATGTTGTCATCATCATCATCACAGTTGTCATGGACTTCTAAAAACCAAAGGTTTACCGGGATTGAAACAAGCTTTACATGTCAGTTTATTTCTTGCTTGTCCTCAGTGCACAGAAATCAGAATAATCTGATACGGTACATAGTTTTTAGAAATGATTTGGAGAATATATGAACACCTTGTCTTTAAGATTTTATTCATCATGCTAAAATAAAACATTCCATAATCAATTTTTTTCCTTTTCCCAATTTTTTGGAAAAACAAAACAAAAAAGCTTCAGGGAAAAAAAAAAGGAAAAAAAACTTTTTTTCCTGAATTTTTCCAGTTTTTCTCCCCAGGCCTTCACATCTCTATTTAAGCCAATGCTGTTTTTCAAAAGTAGAAGTGAGTAGCAGGCACAGGGGATGTTTCCAGGAGCATAAGGATGGGTTGTGGGGGCAAGTGTGTCATTCTTTGGGGTATCTGTCACTCCTAGACTTAGGAAGGTTGCAAGCCCTTCTTTAACTTTCACGGGGTGAAATTTTCTGTTCTTCTTCGTGGTTTCTGTGCCTCACACAGTAGGCTTTTGTGGCTGTGCGGTAGCCAACTTTGGAAAGTTCTAGAGCTGAGCAGGTTGGCAGGAACCCCTCCCCCTCTTGTTACTGAGCATGCTCAACCCGTCAAGCTGCCTCCCTCAGTTTTGTTTTGTCCACCAAATGGTTAGCAGCTTGCGGAGGTTCCTCTTGTTGAGTAGCGCTTCACTGAGTATTTTCCTATTTTTCCTTCTTGCCTTATCCTTATTCTATCCCTTCTTTTTTTTTCTTTTCCTGTTAAAAAAGAAAAGAAAAAGAGGATCCTCCCTTATTTTTCCCCCTTCTATTTATGTCCACTGCTTTCTTTAAGCTCTGCTGTCTTGCAAGGTCGTGCTTTTGGATGCTCGCCTGGAGTGTCTCTTCTGTCTGGGAGAGGGGCATAACGTGAAATCTTGCCCTATCTGCAAAGAATTTACCTCCCAGACACTGAAGAACAGGGCTTCTCACTTGAAATCCTTTTGTTGGGAGCAAGCCCTGAAGGTGAAGGAACAGGCAGCTTTGAACACTGCGCTGTTCATCGCCTCTTCTTCATTAGTTTTGACTGAGTGATCTCCAGTACAGAAATCGTCGACTTCTACCGAGTTTCTGTCTGTGCCAGAGCTCCCTACAGATTACCCATCCATACTGAAACCGTTGACATTGACAAAGCAGCTGTTGGTACTGACTCCATTGAGATCCTCGGCATTGATTCTGAAGGTTGAAGTGCCAACTCTGACAACCTCAGCCTCGAAGGCACCACCATTAAAGAAGCTCAGCATCCCCACAACAAAACTGGCTTCTCAGTCTTTGCTTCCGAAGCCATCTGACATGGCCATGGCTGCCCCTCAGTCCAGCCACGAGAGCAGAACACCAACACTCCTCCCACACAGTACCGACTCAGTCTCCAAGGGTGGCCCTGGCTGCAGCTGATAGGAAACGCGCAGCCTGTCAAAACATTACTTCAACTAAGGCCAAAAAGAAGAAGGTGAAACATAGTTGCCAGCCGCTTCTCCGGTGGCATCAACATTGTCTCCGTCGGACATCCTGATCCCAGTGGAGGAGGCTTCACTGCGCTCTGTTCCAACATCGGCACCATCATCAACACCAACAGTAACTCTGACTCCAGTACCGTTAGCGCCCATGCCTTCACAACTATAGCAGACCCAATCTGCAGTACACCTGATGCCTTCCATTTCCTATGTGCAGGGAGATCGGGAACATTCGCGCAACTGAGAAGTTCTTCTTGCTCCACTCCCTCCTTGACCCACTGACAGAAGATTACAGATACCAGTCTTATCATGGCAGATACTTACCTTCAGACTGTCAAGATCGTCGTGGATCTCTATGACACTATGACCGATATTGACCAACCTACCTGGTACGGAGCACTCAGGAAGGATCTCCACTTTCAGCCGTGTCCTATCCGGAAAGGCAGGGATATCACCACCATCCTTACCGTGCCTACTCACCTGCATACCTCAAAGCGATACAACATGGCATCTATTATCCCTCAGCCCAATTGACCTCCAGGCAGCGTTCTTGTTCTCGGTCTTACTCATAATCTCCGTTGAGAAATCCATCACACTCCCATCGACGTTGATCCAGATTCAGATCCCAGTCCCGATCACCTTATTACTACTGCTGCTACTGCCACTAATATTCACCCACAGACCTATCCGTACTGGTATCATCCTCTGTCACCGCTACCTTCAGTAATGGCAACTATCTCTAGACCAACACTAGAGCCTCCACAACTTTGATGCCTCCACCTACAGGACATTCATCAGTACTGACCCAAGCTTCATCAGCACCGATGATGGTAGCACCTCTCCCTACTATGCAGCCTCCATCACAGCCACCTACAGCCCAACTTCAGCTGTCGGTACCGACACAACCTCCACTGGCACCTCAGCAACCTGACCCTGAAGTATCCGTCTCGGGAGTGTCAGACTCTTATGACTCAGAGGAAAATTCACCAGACTCACAGCCACCCTCTCAGAATTCTTCACCCCTCACCTTCGGCGAACTGACACTGGATACTGCCCCAGAAGATGTCAAACAACTTTCTGACATTCTGATGAAGATGGCTAGTGCAATTGGCCCGGACGTTTTGGGCCCTGCTCCATCAGTTCAGGACCTGTTCTTTTCATTTTGTTGACTCTGGCACCCCAACAACAGTACCAGTCCTGTTTCTTCCAGTGCTCCAGGAGGTCATGAAACATCCTTGGTCACAACTGACATCCTTTCAACCCATACTCTGCAGTTTGGAACACCTCTACTGTACCCAGCACAAACACATGGAGTACCTATTCAGTCATCCTACTCCTAATTCCATCATTGTGGAAGCATCCCAGACTAAGGATGGCAAACGAGCACACATCACTCCATCTGATAGTGCTTAGACACATTTGGGTATCGCTTCTATGCGGCTGTGTTGTTGATCTCCAGAATTTCTAACATCCAAGCCTGCTTTGCGGTGTACCAACGTTCTGTGTGGGAGAAGATGTTCCCTCTGCTATCCTACCTGCCCAAAGAACAGAAGGCGACAGCTTGTTGAACTACATAATGAGTTGGTAGCTGTCACTACCCAGCTAATTCCGTCCTCTCATCATGCAGCAGAGTGTACGGCCAGGGTGATGATGGGTGCTGTAGCGCTATGATGGCTTGCATGGCTTCACTCAGCAGGCCTAACAGATGACACAAGAAAGCAGATTGAAGATCTTCCCTTTGATGGCCAAGATCTCTTCTACTCGACTACTGATGACGCGATGGACCATCTAGTCAAAACAAGACTCACAGTCAGGAAGATGGGCTTCCCTCAACAGCCACGTGCACGCAAGTCCTCCTCATACCACTCCTCCTGGAGAAGAACTTCATCATCCTATCTCTCCAGATCACTATGCTGCACATCCCAGGCCTCTTCAGGTCTGTCTTCATCTTCTTGCTGCCCTTACAAGCAGCACCAGTCATCCCCCAAGAAATCATCCTCAACATCTAAGACCAGATTTTGACTCCTGTTGCAGGTCTCCACCAACACCAATCTTTGCCCTTACTGCCCATATACCATCAAGGACACCAAACCTCACTTTTCCACCTGGCAGACCATTACATCAGACGCTTGGGTCTTCACCATCATCCGCCTAGGCTACGCCATCGAGTTTACGCGAATCCCTCCTATAGGGGTCTTCTGTTCCACAGCACCAAACCCAATCCTCCTAGAAGAGATTGACAACCTTCTGCAAAAGGGATCAGTGGAGAAGCTCGGTCCATCCGCCAAGACAGCAGGCTTCTTCTCCCACTACCTTACCGTCCCCAGGAAGGATAGTGGCCTTTGTCCAATTTTGGATCTCCGGGATGTCAATGAGTGCATCCGCCCCAGGAAATTCAAAATGGTCACGTTAGGCTCCATTCTTTCCTTCTTCCAGAAGGGAGACTGGTGGTTTGCCTCAGTAGACCTCCAGGATGCATACTTCCATGTATCCATCCATCCACAGCGCAGGAAGTACCTCCGGCTTGCAGTCAAAGACAAATGCTATCATTACAGAGTGCTCCCGTTCAGTCTATCGACAGCACCCAGAATTTTCACCAAATGTATGTCAGTTGTTGTGGCCTTCCTCTGGATGAGGAATGTGACAGTGTATCTATATCTCAACAATTGGCTCCTGGTGGCGACCTGTAGATGGAAACTCTACAACAGTATCCATGTTACCCTGTCTTTTCTTCTTCACGATCTGGAGCTGCAAGTCAATCCCAAGAAATCTTGGCTTTGGCCAGTGTGGGTTCTGGACTTCATTGGAGCTACGCTGGACACACAGGAAGGGAGGGCCTTCTTGCCTCACAACCACTTCTGCATGCTGTGCCAGAAAGCCGGCCAGGTGCTTCGCAGCACATTGGTGTCTGCTTATCAACTTCAACAGTTACTGGGCCTCATGGTGGCCACAACAGTGGTCATTTACTTATCCCACCTGCGTGCTTACCCTTTTCAGTACTGGTTCATTCGCAACTTCAGTCCTCTCCTAGACACTCAAAATATGTGACTCTACCTGCCGAAATCAAGGACTCCCTTGTCTGGTGGATGTCCCATCGCAGCCTCCTTTCAGGCATGCCGTTTGTCCCTCCGAGACCAGACATCTCAATGACAATAGGCACCTCCCTTCTAGGTTGGGGCATTGCGGCAACCTACGAGTCCAGGGCTGCTGGTCAGCATCTGAGGCACCCTTTCACATCAATGTTCTTGAGCTCCTCCCAATATTCAAAGCACTCAGATCCTTTGAGAGAGTCCTACATCACAGAGTAGTCCAGGCCATTCCAGACAACATAACAGTATGCTGTGTGAACCATCAAGGTGGTACTCACTCGTCTGTTCTTCTCCACCTAGCCCTGAGGCTTTGGAATTGGTGTGTGCTAAGAGGGCTACACCTTGCCGCCATACACCTTGCTGGCTGAGACATTGTTCTCGCTGACACTCTAAGCAGAGACAGATCAGTTCATCACATATGGTCACTGTCAAGTGCAGCATTTCAAGCCATAGTAGCCGCTTGGGGCCAGCCAAATGTGGATCTCTCCACCACTCACAGGAACAAGAAATGCCACCAGTATTGCTCTTGAACAGGGAAAGGTCCTTAGTCCATGAGAGATGCTTTCCAATTCCAGTGGACAATGGGTCGATGCTACATCTTTCTCCCATTCCCCCTCCTCGGCAGGGTAATAGCCAGGATAGACATGGACAATACCAATGCCATACTGATAGCCCTGACTGGTCGAGACGGCTGTGGTATGGTCACCTTCTCACGATATCACGAGGCCACTGGATCCCATTACCATCTACTTCAGATCTTCTGTCACGCTCAGATGGTCAAGTCGTTCATCTCGATCTGCCTCTCCTCCACTTGACCTCATGGAGAATAACACCATAGACTCCCCCTCGATTCAAGTTGTCCTTCAAGCATCGAGGAAAGAGTCCACTTGAAAATCATTTCTCTATAAATGGAGGAGGTTCGCCACCTTCACAGCAGGTTGCGCTGAATCCCCATCTCCAACTGCTGTGTCTACTGTCTTTCACTTCCTCCTTCATCTTAAGGAGCAAGGTCTTGGTTTTTCATCCTTGAAAGTTTACCTCTCTACTATAGTGGCTTTTTAACCTGCAAATGTGCCATCTGCCTCCTTATTCCATGACCCTACGGTCAAGCGCTTCCTTAAGGACCTAAATCATCTTTATCTCCTGGTTGTGCCACCACTAGCCCCTGGTCACTCTCTTTAGTTCTTTCGCAGCTCATGCGACACCCCTTTGAACCAATGGCCAGAGCCGATGACCACATTCTTACCCTGAAGATGGCCTTTCTGGTCGCTATCACCTGACCCAGATGGTCAGGAGAGCTCACAGCGCTTTTTTCAGATGAACCCTACTTGGTCTTCCATAAGGACAAAGTAGTGCTCCAGCTAGACCTAACTTTCCTCTCAAAATAGTTTCATATTTCCATGTGAATCAGGATATTGTCCTGCTGACCTTTTACCCTGAACCAACCTCAGCTTTGGAGCGTTCGCTCCATTCACTTGATATTCATCAAGCACTCACCTGCTACATTCAAAGGACTGCCTTTTTTAGGAGCACATCTCATCTCTTCATATGCTATGGGGGTCCAAAGAAAGGACAGAAAGTGTCTGCACAGCGTTTTTCCAAGTGGGTGGTACAGGCTATTCGAATTGCTTACAACCTTGAGAAATGCCCTCCCCTGGTGCATGTCAGAGCACATTCCACTAGAGCTATGGGCATCATCTGCTGCTCTGCTTCGTGGAGTGGACCTCTCTGAGCTGCGTTAAGTGGCAACATGGTCCCAACCGTTGACCTTCATTCAACACTACTGCCTAGACCTGAGAGCACTCCAGGAAGCTTGTTTTGGTTGTGTAGTGCTGTCCTCTGTCCTCTAGGACTTGACCCACCTTCCAACTGGTAAGCTCTTTAATCACCCATTGTGTGAGACAGAGACCACGAAGAAGAAGAAGAAGAAGAAGAAGAAGAAGAAGAAGAAGAAGAAGAAGTTGCTTGCCTGTAACTGTGGTTCTTTGAGTGGTCATCTGTGCCCTTGCACAAACCAGCCCTGCCTCCCCTCTTTCAGGTCCAGCATATTTTGGCAGACTTTGAAACTGAGGGAGGCAGCTTGGTGGACTGAGCATGCTCAGTACTGGGAGGGGGAAGGGTTCCCGCCAAGCTGCTCAGCTCTAGAACTTTCCAAAACTGGTTAACACGCATGTGTGAAAACTCGTTGTGTGAGAGCACAGATGACCACTTGAAGAACCACAGTTACAGGTAAGCAAACTGTTCTTTCAGTACATCATTATGAAGTTAATATTAGTAATGTGTTGCTGATATAGTTGTGGTGATTATTTTTCATGCAGTATTAGCTGTTTATTACAAAGTTACTTGAGGTGTGGCCTTTTGCCAGTATCTAATTTTGCTTACTTAATTTTTTTTGTGTATTAGTAGTTAAAAAACAAATACAAGGTAGCGGTTTGTGCTAAATGTTGCAACTGCTTTGCACATCTTTCTTTTGCAGTGCTTACTTTAAAATATTTTCCTTCATTTTCATTTTTTTTAATGGGGATAGTGCTGGTGGGGTCTTGAATTTCTTCTTTTCTCTTGCCTACCCCCCCCCATTCCTACTCAGCAGTAGCTGTGGTTACGCCTGACCGAAGCCCACGACCTACATCTGCACCAGCCATTGCTCAGAGCCATTTAGCTGAACCATCTCCACTACCTATATCTGATAGCAAGGAACCAACAGTCACTAAAGCTGAGAAGGAAACCATTAGAAAAGAAGTAAAAGTTGAAGAAGCTCCACCAGAGAAGTTGAAAACAGAGTTAACTGAAGGAGTCCAGGTGTGTTAGACCACTTCTGTTAAATAACCATGTATGTACATGTATACATGAGCAAAGTACGATGGTGAAGTGTCTTTAGTATGGGTTTTGAAATTCTTCTTGGTTTCCAGGATAATATGATATATGGTATGTGCCAATGCAAGAAATTTATGGCCCATTATTTTGCTGATTATTTCAAAACAATAGGAGAAGCAGGAGAAATTCAGCCATTCTTGCCTTGTCTTCAACCCTCCTTGCCCTTTCAGGATTGCTGAAAGGCTCTGGGGGGCAATGAGACCACAATTCCTCTGCCAGAATCTCCCAGAAATAGCAAACAATTCATAACATTCTGTAGTTTCATTATTTGCATAAAAATCATCACTGCTTTTTGTTTGTAAACCCTATTCTAGTCCAGCCCTTTGCAACTTCGTGAGCTGAACGAAAATACCTTCCACAGCATTCTTCTTCACAGTCTTTGCTACAAATTTGAATCATCCTGTGCTTGTGCAGTTACATATTTGGAAACTCCCAGAGTTAAATACTCCTTTAGGCAGGAGCCATACTTCCTTTCTGGTGCATGCTCCTGATTTCTTCCTGCTTAGTTGCCACAGTTCCTTTTCATCTGTCCTGTTAACAGCATCATCAGGAAGTTGCTCTTCTGAGTCTTTAGCTTACTAATCTGAGCTTACATGAGAGATTCTGGTTTTTTAATGTCTGTTATATTTTTAAGATTTTTTTTATTAATGTTTTATTTAATTTGATTCCTCAGTCTTTTGGCCATTCCTGTTGCCTTCTTTGGTTCAGAGAGGTACACATGGTAGACTGTTCTCACTTCAGAGCCTTCACTCCCCAGCTAAGCAGAACTGCACCTCATGGCTTAAAGCTTTACTATCTGAAGCTGCTGCTTAAAACAAGCTTCTTTGTACAGCCTCCACTGGAATTTGTGCTGGAAAAAAGATTGATGGAGTGAGCTGAAGAAACACTGTCTGTATCTTCTGTTTTTGAACAAGCTCTTCAGCAGGTACTCTGCTTGGTACCTAGGACTCTGGAACAGGAGTCAGAACATGTCCTGATCCGGACCGCCATAGGAAAGTCTTCAGAACCAGCGGTTGAGAGGACTAAGAAAACGACCTAAGAACAAGAATTGCGATAAACAGAATCCTGTGAAGTGCAAGGTCTCTGGCCACAGTATCAGTGATTCCAGCACTTCTCAATCGCTTCGTCAGATCCATACAGCAAACCTTATATTGGACCTGACAGAGGCCACTGTCATTCTGAGGATGGTTCCTCTGCTGGTCTCCTAAAGACCCCCTTTTGCCACAGTATCTCTAGGGCTCCAAGGCTCACTTCCTCTACTTTTAAAAATATATTAAATAGTTTCTCAATTAAAAATAGACAATTTAAAACCAGTTACAACAATCTTGAATAATATAACCATAAAACATGGATAAAATCTTTTTGGCCTGAGGGCTTTAATAAAAAGCCAAGCTTTAACATGAAGCTAAAATGCTTCCAACATTGGTGCCAGCTGGGCCTCTGTGGGTAGCGAATTCCACAACTGGAGTGCCACTGCGGAAAAGCTTTTCTCTCATGTCTTCCTATAATGAATTTACCCTATTGATGGAATATAGAGAAGGTCCCTGCCAGTAGATTTCAGTTCTTGGGCAGGCATGTATAGAAAGAGACACTTCCTAAAGTATTGGGATCTCAACCCATTTATGGCTTTTAATGTTATTGCTAGCACCTTGAAATAAGAATAGAAACACTGGTAGTGCAGTGGCTTCAGAACTTACATTATATATCTCAATGGAATTCCAGTGAGCAGTATAGCTGCTGCATTTTGCAGTAGCTGAAGTTTCTGAGTGCTCTTCAGGGGCAGCCCCATGTGAAATGCATTGCAGTAGTCTAATTGAGAAATTTCCAGTTTGTGGACTACTGTGGCTAAGTTATCCCTGCTCAGGAAAGGCCATAGCTGGCAGACCAGTTAAAGCTGGCCCTAAGCACTCTAAACCGCGAAATCTACACAGGCTTCTACTGACAAGGATGTAAGAGTAGTCACAGAACAGGAGTACTCCCAGCACCTGCTCCTTCAGGTGAAGTGCAACCCCATTCAAGAAAGGCAGCCTACGCAGTTCCGGGACTTGAGAACTGCCAGTCCACAGAGCCTGCATCTTACCGAGATTCAGTTTCAGCTTATTCACCTTCATTCAGCCCATAACAACATATAGGCACTGCTCCAGCATCTCCACAGGCCCCATCAACTCCTGTGACAAGGAGAAGTATCCAGTTCCTAGAGGTGGTACTCAATTCTGTGAGATCCTGAACTTTACTTTACCTGAGGACAGTGCTTTTGCCCTGAAGGCATCAATATGGAAGCTCTTACAAAATTGTTATATCAAGATCCATTCAGGTTGTGCTGCTGTGTTGATTCCTTTTGCCCAGATTCAAAAATAGTTTGCTAATACTTTGATGTAGAACAGCACAGTCCAAATGTTCCTCTTGGTACCTCACTAGGTTCTTCTCACCCTTGGCTGGTGAACCAATCTTTTCATGACCATGAGAGGGATGCCTTTTGCCTAACCTACCATATCTGCACTTACCACAAATGGAGTTGGGATGTGGTCCAGTGCTGAAAAATAATTTGATATCAACAACCTCAAACTGCTTACTGTGTGGAAAGCCTTTTGTATGTTTCTAAAATTGTTTTCTTACAAGACTATTCAGGTGGCTATGGACAACACAGCAGCCCTCTACCTCAGCAAGCAAGGAGGAATGCATTCCCAGACCCTTATTCAGCTCATTCTCTAGATCTGGGACTGGTGCATCTCAAAGGATGTGTTCCAATTAGTGGTGCACTAGCAAACAGGGGATGCAGTGCAGTCAGTTTTTGAAGCAGGAGCTGTTGAAGCAATTTTCACATGGATTGGACTCCCGCTGTGTGCTTTTCCTCCTTTTTGCCTCATGAGTGGTAACAAAGATCCAAATGTTTTGAACACCCCAGAGTGACACTTCCAATCATGGTTCTTTCAGACTGTCTGGCAGCACCTTTCCATGATGCCCAGATCTTCTACCTATGTGACACAGCAAAATATTCCACACAAATGTAGCCACCCTCAGCTCGCTATTTGGCACATTTGCACTCCCCTGAGCTTTCAGATGACACCACGGAAGTGATGTTTACTGCCTGTAAGCTGTTGACAAAATGTTTCTATGCACCCAAGTGGATTTCCTTTTTATCTGTCCTGAGGAACAAAGATATGTCTCCGGACAAGTTCTCCCTTGAAATATGTCCTTCACTTTCTTATGTCTCTGCAAACCAAGAATCTTTCCCACTCCTCCTTGAGGGTCTATCTGGTAGCTATCTCCACTCATTCCAAGTTGCAAGATGCCGTCTCCTGGATGGTCAACCTGAATATAAGGACCTTTTTGAAAGGCTACATGCACGTTCATCCTGCTAACCAGAGACCGCTCCCTGCCTGGAACCTCTGCTTAGTCTTGTGGTATCCTGTAATCTTCACCTGCTCTCCTGGAAAACAGCCTTCCTAGTCACCATTACATTGCTCATAGAGTCAGTGGGTTGATAATCTTAAGGGTGGATCCACCTTGTTCTTTCATAGACACTAGGTGGTCTCTCTACAGACCTCTCCTTTCTGTCTATGGGTGCTGTTTGCCTTCCATCTCAGCCAGTCCTTAGTCCTTCTACAGTTGCCATCCTCTGACCTTGAACATCCTTGACCTTGAACAGATGTTGGGGGGCACTCCTATTCTATGCTGCCTGGACAAAACAGCTCCTGGGAACTCCTTTATTTTTCTTTTTTTACCACAGTTACAGGCAGGCAGTCTCATCTCAATTCTACCATTCAGTGGGGAATGCTGTCTTCCTTACATACTGCCTTGCTGGGAACCCGCTTCCTCTATGAGTCGTTCAATACGATCAGTTGCCATCTTTGCATATTTCAGAGGGCTTCCTCTCCCAGAACTTTGCCAAGCAGCAACGTGGTCACAACCATCTATATTCCTGTCTCATTGCAGACTGTGCACTCACTCCTGCTCTGATACAGCTTTTGGTAGGGCAGTATCGTCATTGGTCCTGGCATGACCTCAGTGAGTTACCTTGCTATTCTCCCATATGTGTGAGTCAAAGAGACGACAAAGAAGAAGAATAGATTGCCTACCTGTAACTGTGGTTCTTTCGAGTGGTCATCTGTGCACTCACTCAACCTACCCTCTTCATGTCCCTCTACACCAGACCTTCTGCTGGCAGACTTGGAACTGGGTTTTGGCAGAAATGTATGGCGTATATCCCTGCAAGTGAGGGGGCAAGTTTACCACCAAAACACAGGTTTGGAAGCTTCTGAAGATCTCTGCTCAGGCACAGAATGATCCTGTACGTGTGATTGCACAGGCAGCTACTTGAAGAACCAGTTATAGGTTGGCAATCTGTTTTCAATGCAGTATATAGATTACTCACATTTCTTTTACTTATTTTTGAGGGAACTGTGAACTTATCAGTAACTGTGGAAACACTTGCACATTTGTCTGTGTAATATTTGTTAACAAGACTATCTGTTGAGAAACATAGTCATAACAAAAACTTGGGAAGAATTGTTTAAAACACTGTATTCAAAATAACTGTTTAAAAAGTGGTGTTGAACTAACAAATTATCACTGTAAGGTATGGTTTCACTTATTTCCCAACTGCATGTGACTTATTGCATGTATACACAGTGTTTCAAAAATGAATAGTTGTTTTTGAAACAAAACTGTCTCTAAAGCCCTATTAACAAGCAAAAATGTTTTTGCCACTGTTAAAAAACTTATATGTGGAAATTCATGTTGAAATATCAGTACTACCACAAATGGTGACTGAAATTATGTTTGTCTGGTTAGGTTGCTTGTATTCTTTCCTTTAAAAAAAGGGAGGGGGGAAGGCTTAAAACATCGGTTTCAAAATATATAAGTGAATCTACTTCTTGTCTTCTTTTAATTATCACAAAACAGCAGCATGCAGAAAAAGAGGAAGGCCCGATAAGAATGAGGAAGGTTAGCTGTTTTTTCACTTCCATGAAAAAAAAATTGTCGTATCTCTCATACATATGTGATATATTTAAAAAGACAGTGTTCTGGCTTCTTCATTTGCTTTTATTTTAAAGAGTTGCTATTGTTTGTGGAATAACCAACTCTGTCTGAAATGAACCAGAAAAGGTTTTTAAAAGACTTTTTTTAAAATCAATCCACAATCATATTCTGGATTTCTCAGTTCCTTATTCTAATTATTATTATTGTTGTTGTTGTTCTTGTTGAATGATTCATTTGTAAGATCTGTGAACAATCAGCATCTGAGGAACAAAAGAAGGTTTGACTGTAAAAGAAAAGAAAATATTTTGAATTGTAAACTTAAGCCTAGGTGCATAATATGCGAATTTTAATAAATCCCTGTTTTAAAAATGATTTTTAGGTGCAATACGTTGAGGACACTTCTGATGTCCTGCATAGCTATATTGCTCAAATCTAAATACTTCTACAGAAAAAGCAGTCGATGATTTCTTTGTTGAAGGAAGCAATGTATGCAATGCAGATAGGCCGATGAAGCGCTTGGGGCTGTCTTTTTAAGGGTATCTCATTACATTCTCCCATGATTCATGAACAAACCATTACATTTTCCTCAGATTCTTCCCATGAACTTGTGGCTCTATGTTCAACACTCCATTGGCATACCACAGCTCTCCGAATGTTAACCTTTTTTGTTTTCCAATTTGCAAATTCCTGCAAGAACAACCTTCTTAATTTTTTTGTGCTTATTTGTTTGTTCCCCCCCTTTCTTTCACTTTCACAGAAAAGATCAAAGAGGCTAGATGGTGAAAACATTTATATAAGACATAGCAATTTAATGTTGGAGGTTTGTATGAATTTGAAGCTTCTTTCAGTTGTGTTTGCCTGGACCTTCTGCATTCTTTGCTGAACTCTTTTTCTTCCTCTGCTGCTACATTTGTTTTGTTTTGTTTCTGCATGCTCTTGCATGAAGTTGTTAAAAATAGGCTTTTGCATGCCAATAAACATGACATTATGCAATCATTTTTTCCTACCTTTTAGATTTTTCCTGTTGTGTTTCCTTTAAAATATATGATTGGGATAGCTGTTCGCTTAACTATTTAACTGAAGCCTCAATAACTTGATTACCTGGTTATTTATGAACACTGGTCTTCAAACAATGGGTCCACAAAGCTATGACTCACATGAAGGAAGTAGCTAGGATTTCAAAGTTTGTGATGCCATTCTGTTTCTCTAAAATAGGAGTAAGGTAACTCAGGCCCTGCAATCATATATGCCTCTTCCCTGTGTGTGAGACTCTTAATCTCTCCAAACTCCTTGAGAGCTCTTTTTTCTTTTAAACAAACAAACCCATTGAACTGCCTGTCTTGAAAGCCTCTGGGAGTGATGATTTACCATATATATAGATTGCAGGATCTCACTCAACACAGCTGCAGAAACACCTGTATTCTTTGTAGTCCACTGAATAAAATTGAGAGTATATGTGGACTATACATATCCTATGTGTTAACAGTTTCCACTAGAAACATACCTACTTAGGGTTTTTTTTTCTCCTCAGAAGGAGCAGATGTGTTTTAAAAGAATAGAGACACTTTGGGGCATCTAGGCATGGGAAGTTTCTAAATATATGGTTGCTGGATTATCAAAGCAAACAACCTTAAATCAAGCCAGAACAAGCCCTGTCCAGCTCAGTACTGTCTGTATTGGCTGGCTTTAACTTTAGCCTTCAGACAGGAGACTTCCCAGTCTTACTTGGAAATCCGAGAGGCTGAACCTTTCAACTTTTGCTGCACATAATGTACTCTGCTCCTGATTTACTGCTTGTCCCATCATATATATATATGCATGAAATGCTTCCAATTGTGCCCTTAGAAACAAAGACTAAGTTCTAAATCTCAATGAACTGAAGAGGAAAATAACTAACTAGATAAATACTGTTTTTGCTGGCATATAAGGCTCACTTTTTTTCCAAAAAAATACTGTTTGAAAATGGGCTGTATCTTATACACTGGTGCGTCTTATACGCCAGCAAATGCTGTAAGTTATCAGATGAGTTTGGCAATATTGATATAGTCAAGTAGAGATTATTTTCCCATTTCCCCAAATTTAAAAAATTATTCAACAGTGGTTAGAAGCACTGATGATGGCATAAATTCTTGTAAGTCTCCAAAAATGTTGAAAACAGAAAATAGAGGATCACCACGATAGATTATTCTTGAAAGCATATTTTAAAAAAATTTTGTTGGTCGTTCCACAGATGAGAAAGAATATTTTCTTGCAGAATGGTACTCACTATATTTCAAATGATTCAACTTACAATTTTGGAATTCTGTAATAATTAAAAATTTTGGTGAATTCGATTTAATGGATAGTGGACACCTTGCTTTAAAGGCATGCAATCTTGATTATTTTTCTACCCCACAGTTACAGGTTTTTAATAATGTTAACATTCCAATCATATATCATTGATTTTGCAAAATAAGTGGCTTCTTATACTGACTCTTATTCCTGTGTGGTATGTGTTTTATTCAGAATTAGAGAGGCAGCAGCTAATAGGAGTCTTTTTTTAACAGTGTTCTTTTAAATGTACTTTCTTTTTAAATTAAAATTTAATGCTTTACAGCTTTTGGGTATGTTTTCTACCATGCAGAATTTTGGGCATCAGTAAAATGGTAGTCCAGTCAGCAGAAGATCATCTGCCAAGAAGCTGTTTTCACCCATGATCTTTTAGTCCCACCTTAAGCTGATTGCTTAATCTATTGTCTCTTCCCAGTAGAGATTTTCAACTTGATGTACTTGTCTTCACAACTGTTATCCTCCAGACTCTTTTAGCACATGTGAACCAGTGCTTGTTACTAATACATCTTTACACACTTGAAGTATTCATCAACTGTTTTGTTACAGGTGTTTATACAGAAAAAAAAGAAGAAAAACTTACTAGATATTTTGGGATAGTTGCCTAATTCCCCTGCCCCCCCCCCCCAATATGATTATGTTTAGCACAGAAAACCGATTTGCAAAAGCATAGAACGTTAGATTACAACACACTTTTGATTGGCAACTCTTCCTAAATTTGGCAATACTCTGTGCAAAGTAGGCAGGTGTTCTTAAGCTGCACTCATCCCCCGCACTGGTTGTTCCTTCACTTTAATTTGTCTTGATTTTCCAAGAGTTCTCCTTGGCTGTATCCATTATTTTTACCACTGCTTCTTGGGGCTTCACTACTGCAAATTTATCAGTTTTAGATTTTGGATCCTAAAGCACTGGTGCAAGCTGAACTTAAAGTTATTGCTACTATATAGAAATATGTTGTCAACTTTTTACACAAAGCCAGTTTATTTGTTCAGAAACCATACGTCATATCATTTCCTTGGCATCATATCACTTCAGATTCTTATGGTTCAGACTTCAGATAATACTCTTAACAGTGAGGAACATGAAGATATCACAGAAGTCTCAGAGCCTCTGAGTCTAAAGGGAAACAACACAGAGACTTACCTAAGGCAGAGCCCATTTGTTGTACTCTGCTAGAGATAGGCAAGTCAGACTTTTGAGGACTGTGAATTCATGCTGAGGTAGAAGGGTTCAGGGTTATTGAATGCAGTGGTCTTCATTGAGAAAGAGAGGAAAACTATAATCCATTTATACTTTAGTGCAAGGTTCTAAGTCAGAACACAATCCTCTGATATACATTCAGTCCTCAGCTTGACATCTGGGACTACTCTAATCATTTGGCATGTATCAAAATACTAGGCCTCAAATCCCCTTCCAGAGCTGTGGTTCATCCTGCAGATGATATGCCTGACAGAAATCAGGGACAACATTATCTGAATATATGAAACTTGCAACAACAGTGCAGTCTGGTTAAGTACTATCACCAGCTCTTCCCTCTCTAAACTATAGTTTAGAAAGTTATTTTTAAGATGTAATTAGTTGCGGTTAATAGTTAATTGCTGTTATACCGGGATTTTTATAAACAATTCCTTGTTTTCCCATTTCTCAAAAGTAACCAAAATAGTTTCTTCTTTATCATGGTGTTTGCGCATCACACATATAGATTTGTGTCTATAGGATTCATGATCTCAGAACCTTCCAAATTCTAGAGACTTGTGTTCCTGCTCCTCTTCCTTTATATGCACACTTGCATTGCACTACCTGCAGTTCTGCTTCATACATCACAGCAGTAACACTTCTCCATATTTCTTCTAGAAATTTGTGGTTTTAAAAAACTTTTTTCATCTTTTCATTCTCATTGGACTTCTTTTTTCATCTGTTCTTTTTTCATCTTTACCCTTAACTTACTGATCATTGCCAATTTTATCCTCAGAGGTCTGTGGCCTCATATGCCTTTCTTAAATGCTGCACAAAGTGTGAAGGGAAGATTCTTATCATGGATAGTCATGGTAAGAGCTTGCTGTGCTTAGGCGATCATCATACCACAGGTTTGGTAAATTTGCTGGAGTTTTAGTGGCCAATCCCATCAGAATCGTACTTCTTGTTTGAGACTTTGTGTCTGGCAGTATTCCATTGAGTCCATTGTTCCAGCTGAGACCATGGTTGAACCAGCAATCTAAGTCTCCTGGTGTTCTTAAAATACTTATCTCAACACTAGGCTTTGTTGCTGTTAGTATCAAAATGTCTACAGGGCCCTTGGTACATCCTTTTGTGTCACTCTGCAGATTGTTACAGGTCTATAGCTCCCTATCTAGATACAGATTCAGTAAAGATCTCACCTGGAAGAGTAGCAAAAGCCCAACAGGAAGAAGCAGAATCTTTCATTTACTGGATAATTACTAACCACTTTCCAATATCCTTGTTTTGGCCAAGATTTTGAACACATTGTGGCCTGACGGCTGCAGGGATTCCTGAATGAAATTGATTACATAGATCCATTTTAATCTTGCTACAGGCTAAGTATGGGATGGGGAAGGTTTTGGTCACCATCTTGGATTATCTGTGCTGGGAGTGGGACAGTGGGATTGTGTTCTCATAGGTTCTTCTGGGCCTGTCAGAAGCTTTCGATACCATTGATTGAGCTATCCATCTGGGCCACCACCTATGACCTAGGGAAACTCTTTTACAGTGGCTCCAGTCCTTCTTGAAAGAGTGAGCTCGGAAGGTGGTACTGGTGGTTTCTGTTTGACACTCTAGTTGTTTGAATGTGAGACTGTTCAGAACTTTGTGCTGTCCTCACTGCTAGGTAGTATGACTTTACTAGGAAACTTTGTCTGGAGTTTGGGGCCTTGGTGTTACCACTATACTGAAAACACCCAGCTCTAATCCTTTTCCATCTGAGAAACTTTTCATGCTAACTTGATATCTGTTGTTAGAAATGAACTGGAAGAGGATTGGTAGATTAAAGTTTAATCCAAAGATTCTCCTATTGAATCAAAAAGAAAATCAGGGAATAGGGATTCAGTTGGTGCTGGATGGGGCTAAAACTCCCCTTGAAATCTCAGGCTAGTAGCTTGGATGTACACTTGGACTCAGCACTAAGCCTGGATGCCAGATTTCAGTGATAGCCAGGTAGTGTTCTAGCTGTGCCTTGTCCTGTCTCAGTCCTGGCACAGCTGATAAATCAAACAAAACAAACTGAATATCTCCTAGCTTGTTACTTACTTCCAGGCAGTAAGCAAGGAGTCATAAATGAAGTCCAACATAAAGTTCAGCAGGGCTTTATGGCAAGGGAGTGTCCAAGGTCAATCCAGGCGTTTGTCAAGGCATCCAGCAAGGTAGCGGATCAGATAAGCTCTGACAACTCCTGGAGGCCAGCTAAATAGACCCAAAACCTAGCGCAGCTGTGCCTTGATTGATTGTTGCCAGATATAAATTCTGAGAGAGCAACTCTGGGTCTCTCTTTGCTGCCTATGCTGTGTCTGAGAGAGCAAAGCTGGGTCTAGGTAAGTGTTCTTCTTTTGAAGAGGCAGGACTCTTTGTTGGAGCTGGCACCATCCCTGTTCTACTTCTGCCACTATAACCTCTCTCTGTACAGCAGTCCCTGTTTCAGCCTCTGGCATACCCTTTGCTTCAGACTCTGAGTCAGAGTCCATGCTCTGGAAGCAGAGCATGACACTACTCTCCCCTTCATCATGCCTCCCCTCTGATCGAGGGGGACCCGACTTGTTGGGTAATGGCAATGGACGCGCCGAACCAGGTCAGGGGCATGAATGTCCAAAGCGTCTTCCCAGGAACATTCCTCCGAACCATACCCTAGCCAATCAACCAGGTAGTGCAGGTGCCCCTGATGCCTCTGAGAGTCCAAGATCTGGACCACTTTGTACTCCCCCGTCTCATCCACCCGCACCAGAGCTGGCAGAGGTCCTTAAGCGGTGTCCTCCCAAATGTCACCAGCAGGAACAAACAGAGAACAGTGGAATATGAGGTGGATGCAGAAGGACCCAGGGAGCTGAGCCGAAAAGCCACTGAATTGACCTGAGCGGTGATCAGATAAGGACCAACGAATCTGGTATCCAACTTCCAACAAAGATGGGGCAATGGTAGGTGACGAGTAGGCAGCCAGACCTGGTCTCCTACTTTCATTGGGGGCTGTGGCTGTTGGTGCTTATCAGCCTCTCGCTTATAGGCTTCCTTGGCAATTGCTCTCAGAGGAGTGCCTGGGCCGCCTGGAGTTTCTAGAGCCACTGGTCTGCTGCTGGAACTTCTGATTGTGGGGTCGTAGCAGGGAACAGATATGGATAATAGCTGTAGTTGACAAAGGGGATTGCTGGGTCGAGGTGTATCAGGTGTTGTAGGCGAACTCTGCCAAGGGGAGAAGGTCAATCCAGTTGTTCTGTTGGTAGCTGGCATAGCACCGCAGGTACTGCTCTAGGGTAACATTCATGCGCTCTGTCTGCCCATTGGTCTGAGGGTGATGGGTCAAGGACAGACGAGGGTCAATATCAAGCTGGTGCAAGAGAACCATGCAGTGAATTGTGAGCCGTGGTCGGACAGGATCCCATCTGAAAGGCCATGCAAACAGAAGACATGATCTATGAACAAGTGTGCTGTCTCCTTGGCAGTCAGGACAGTGGGGCAAAAGGATAAAGTGGGCCATCTTGGTGAAGAGATCCACCACCACCAGTATGGCAGTATGTCCCCTGGCCAAAGATAGGTCTGTGATAAAGTCCATGGATACCACCTTCCAGGGTCCTGCAGGTGTGGGCAATGGATGGAGGAGTCCTGCAGGGTTTCCTGGCTGATCCTTGGTGCAACGACACACGGGACAGGTCTGCACATACTGATCCACCTCAGCTCGTACTGGCAGCCACCAAAACTCTCAGGTAACGAGATGTAAGTTCTTCTATAGACCAAAGTGCCCGGTGGGTTCTCTTCAGCCTGGCAGGACCCAGCAGGCAGGTAGAGACGCCCTCAGTGGTACAGGAGCCCATCTTTCGTAGAGTAAGGGGAGGATCCTCCATCCTCCCAATGTGCCTGGACCAGGGGATCAAGGCGCTGGCTATCTCAGATCTGGTATGCCAGGGAAGGGACTGTCTGGGTGGCTGCAAAATGTTCTGGGCAGGGGATCGTACTCTTACTTTCTGTTTCTGGTGAGGAGGCATACTCTAGTTTCCTCGAAAGTGCATCCAATTCTGGGCACGGGGGACATATTGCAGGTGAAAGTTAAGCCTGGTGAAGAACTGTGACCACCGCATCTGCCTCTGTGTGAGTTTCCATGCTGTCTGAAGGTACTCCAAGTTGCTGTGATTGGTTCATACCTGTGCGGGATGCACCACTCCTTCCAGGTGGTGGCGCCAATGTTCAAATGTCACTTTAACGGCCAGGAGCTCCTTCTTCCAGATTGTGTAATTGCACTCCATGGGCACAGCTGATGAGAATAGTAAGCGCACAGCAGTAGGTGGGGACCTGTGGAGACAAGTTGCAGGAGCACAGCTACAGTAGCGACATCCAAGGCATCAGTCTCCATGACAAATGGAGTCCTGAGGTCTGGGTGCTGGAAAATGGGTTCTGACATGAACCGGGCTTTTAGGTCCTGAAAGTCCTGTTGAGCAGTTGGAGTCCACTGGAAGGGGCCTTCCTTCGCAAGAGGTTGGTGATGGCGGCCTCCAAGGAAGCAAAGTTGGGGATAACTTTCTTATAGAAATTGGTGAACCCCAGAGAACGTTGAACCTCCTTCCAGTTCCTAGGGGATTGCCAGGAGACTATGGCCTCTTCTTTGCAGGATTCATCTCCACACCCCTGGGGGAAATTTGGTATCCCAGGAAACCCACCGCTGAGAGGTCAAACGTGCACTTTTCTAGCTTGGCGTACAGCCAGTGCTCCTTGAGGTGCTGAGGGACTGTGCGGACATGGGCAACATGGCGGTCTGATTTGGAGAGTAAATTTAAAAAAACGTCCAAATAAATTATCACAACTGGTCCAAATAGTCTCGAAAAGCATCATTGACAAAATGCTAGAAGACTGCAGGGGCATTGCAAAGGTCAAAGGGCATGACCGTATATTCATAATGGCCATGCTGGTTTGAAACACAGTTTTCCATTTGTCCCCAGCAGGGATGCGAATCAGGTTGTAAGCCCCCCCAGAGGTCCAGTTTTGTGAAAACCTTGGCATGCCTCAACCATTCCAACAGTTCAGGAATTGGGGCAAGGGATAACGGTTTCACACAGTAATGCGGTTCAGGGCGTGGTAGTCATTGGAGAGATGAGGTTCTCCACATTTCTTGTGGACAAACAAAATGGGCACTCCAGCCAAGGATGTGGAAGGTCTAATAAAGCCCTGGCGGAGGTTCTTCTCTAAGAGGTCCTGTAAGGTGGCAGTTCTGGCTCCGACAAGGAGTAGAGGCGGCCAGCAGGAATCGGAGCCCCAGGTACCAGGTCTATGGCGCAATCATATACATGATGTGAGGGAAGACGGTCAGCCTCTTTCATATCAAATGCACCTGCAAAATCCTGATGCTTTGCAGGTGGTACCACGGAGGTCTCTGTGGCTTCAGCCTCCAGAACAGCATGCAGTTGCTTGGGCCAGCAATGTTCCTGGCAGTACTCCGAGGCAAAGAGCACTTTGCACTGGCACCACGAGATGTGGGGGTTATGTCTGGACAACCATGGCATCCCTGGGACCACAGGGAAATGTGGGACTACTGCCAGAAAAAACTGGGTCTGCTCAACATGGCCTTGGATCTCCAGGGTTAGCTCCGGGGTCTGGTATGTCACAGGTCCAGAACTCAGGAGCTGCCCATCAATGGTTTCAACAGGCCATGGCTCAGACAACGGGAGCATGGGTACATGGTGCTGAGTGGCAAAGCCTAGATCCGTGAAGTTGTTCAAGGCCCATGAGTCAATCATGGCTCCCACAGGCATTGGCTGGGCATCACCTGCTTGGATTGTTGCAGCAACCAGCAGGAGGTCTCGCTTGGGCCCTGCAGGAGGCACCAATACTCTTAAACCTGGTTCTCCCAGGCTGTAGAGTCCTTCAAAATCTGGGAGAGGCCCATTTCCCAGCTAGGAAGAGTCTCGCCTCTTGGCAGGGCAGTCTCTGGAAAAGTGCCCCCCCCAGCCCACAATACAAGCATAGTCCAGCCTGTCTCTGCTCTTTTTCTATGGCAGAAAGGCAAGGATATGGTCCCTCAAAATGCACTGGTTCCTCAGGGAGGGCAGAACTACTGGAGGGAACACCTGAGGTAGCCAGAATGTAGGCAGGAGGGGCACCAGTGGTGGCTGGAATGCCAGCAAGAGGTCTGGAGTCCTAGGAAGTTGTGCCTCTGTGGGCCTGACAGTGGACCTCCAAATGGACATCTGTGCCTGCTCAATGAGCAGCTGGAGAGTGGCAGGAGGAGGGCTGCAAGCCAGCTCATCTAGTATTTTAGGAGCCAGGCCTTCTTTGTACTGCTCTTGTAGGGCAGACTCATTGTAATCCAGGTCTTGGGCCAAGAGCTGGAAGGCTGTGGTGTAAACTCACACACTCCCCTTCCCCCTGCTGTAACTGGCAAATTTGCCAACTGGCTGTCTCAGCTTGTACTGGTTATCCCCACACAGTTCTAAGTTCTCACAGGAACACCTCCAGACTTTCCAGGGCTGCTCTGTCACAGCAACAGAATAGCCCATTTAGCAGCCATGCCAGACAGCAAACTGATCATAAAAGCCACCTGAGTAGTTTCATTAGGGAAGTCCTTTGCTTGGACCTGTATATACAGTCTACATTTAGCAAGGGCTTCCAAGTGGACCATATCCCCAGAAAACTTTCCTGGCACAGCCACAGGCACCTTTGCATGGGCTGTAGAAAGCTGATTAAGCTGCAGTTGCAAGCTGTTGACTGCAGCTGTTAGCTGAGTGAGCTGTGCCTTTAAGGTTTCATTTTCCTCTTACAGGCTTTCCATGTTATCAGCTGCTGATAAATCAAACAAAACAAACTGAATATCTCCTAGCTTGTTACTTACTTCCAGGCAGTAAGCAAGAAGTCATAAATAAAGTCCAAAACAAACAAAGTCTAGGGCTTCATGGCAAGGGAGTGTGTGCAAGGTCAGTCTAAGCATTTATTAAGGCATCCTGCAAGGTAGCAGGTCAGATAAGTTCTGACAACTCCTGGAGGGGAAGGAGGCCAGCTAAATAGACCCAAAACCTAGCGCAGCTGTGCCTTGATTGATTGTTGCTGGTTATAAATTCTGAGAGTGCGACACTGAGTCTCTCTTTGCTGCCTGTGCTATGCAAAGCTGGGTCTAAGATAAGCGTTCTGTTCTTCTTCTGAAGAGGCAGGACTCTCTGTTGGAGCTAGCACCATCTTTGTTCTGTTTCTGGCACTGTAACCTCTCTCTGTACAGCAGGCCCTGACATGCCTTCTGTTTCAGCCTCTGGCATGCCCTCTGCTTCAGACTCTGAGTCAGAGTCCATGCTTTGGAGGAAGTAGGGCATGACATGCCTGCTCTTTGTGTTGTTGCATCCTGTTTCAGTTACTATAAAACACTCTGTGTGAAGCTGTCTGTGGAAACTGTTGAGAAAATTTAGCAGGTTCAAAATATTGGAGCCAGAAGGATCTCTCACTTTGTGAGCCTGTCTGAGTTTTAAGATCCTCAAGGGATGTCTTAATTCCTTTTGATCTGATCACTGTTATATGCCTTCCTGATGAGAACATGAGAAAGGGCATTCTCAGTGACTTATCCTAAGCTGTAGAACCATCTCACAGCAAGCTAGATAGACTCTCTCTCTCTATTCTTTTTCTACTGACTGATGAAGACCATTTTATTTAAATAGGTTTTGGGGTATTAAGTGGATGTGTGCAAGGGTCTAAATTGGTTGTGCAATAGGTAGCTGTACTTCTATTGTTATGTTTTGAAATACTTTTATATTGTTCTGAATTGTTGCTATGTGCCTTCAAGTCAACCCTGACTTATGGCAGAGGTTTTTTGGGGGGGGCGAGCAGGGGGGGCAAGATGGCCCTGAGCTTACAAGACCTGATAACAGAGTGACTTAGAGATATGTTGTTCGTAGGATTATTGTAAGTTGAAGTCAACTTGGTGGCAATTAACAACAAAGATTTATTCAGAAATGGTTTGCCATTGCCTTCTTTTTAGGTTGAGAGAGTATTAATTGCCCATGGTCACCCTTTGATTTCTGTGCCTGAGAGGGAATTCTAATCCTGTTTTCCCAGAGTCCTAGTCCAATACACATACCACTATACCCTACTGGCTCTTTTTGTTCTAAATTAATAGTGTTCTAATAGGATAGGTTTCTTTAAAAGACTTTTTAACACCATCGTTTTTAGTTATATCATTTTTAATTTATGCTGTCAGCCACCTTGGATTCCATGTTGGGAGAAAGGCAAGATACAAACTAGTTGTATAAATAAATCTAAGTAGATCTACAATCTTTACTAGATTCAGAAACAAAGTTGTACATATTTATTTCTGGAGAAAGTGGGGTATAAAATCAATACAAATATTTCCAAGCATGAGGAAGCCAGTTTAGTTACTGTTGCTTCATCATCCAGCTGAAGTCCTCATCTGTCCTGTCTACCAAAGAGGAAAACATTTCAGCATATTGAGCCAAACAGGATACGTGGTTTCTTTTCTTTTGCTGATGATCATTAACCAGTAAGTTGACCACTAAGCTTGAACATTTCTTTCTTTGGGGAAAAAAAATTATTTTTTGGCTCAGGACAAAAATGAGGTGGCACATTTGTTCTTTGTGGAAGCTGGAAACATACTGATTTGTGAAATGTTTCCAACGAACACTCGCTGTGCATATCCTTTTGGCTCTCCTTCATGGTGCTTCATTAGTGTTTTGCTTGAAGGTAGCAGGCTCAACTTTTGATGGCAACTTGCTCAGTGGGAAGACAGATAAAAAACTAATTGTCCAAAAAACCCCCCACTGCGATAGATTCACCTTAGGGTTGCTAGAAGTTAGAAACCACTTGAAGGCACACAAGAGGAAGGAGAAGGAGAAACATTTGTGATGATTCTAGTAAAGTATTTAAACTCTGGGATGCAGTCTTTTCTTAAATAAAGAATATTGCTTATTTATTTTGCATTTTACAAAGATTTCAGAATTGGTTCTCCTGGGCTTTTTTCAAGGAGAGAATGTGGACATGTCTTGCAAACTTTTAATTAGTTGTTTATTAGTACCTGCCAGATTGGTCATCACTTGAGTGTGGAAAGATTTAAAGTGGATCTCTGTGACCTGGCATAATGAGGTATTGCAGCTAGCTCTGATTGAAAAATTAACTAACAAACTTCAAATAGCATAAGGAAAGAAAGAAGGGGGGGAAAGGAAAGAAATATTGTTGTGAGGTAGATTTGTTTTGTTGATTATATGGGTGGTGGGGAGATAATGTTGCTCTTCCAAAGGCATTCAAGTCTTTGTGGCTATCTGTGTAAGGAAACACATTTGACATCTTTTATTTTGGTTCCATGGCTCTGGAACTTAATTGAAAAGTAAATGTATTAACTGTTGTCAGGAGGATTAGGGATGATTTCATAATATAAAATCAATTTTTTTTGGAAGAAGTACAGTGAGTCTCTCATCGTACCAAAATACAAGCTGAAGAACTTCGTGTAGAATTTAAAGGCCATGTGAAAAACAGATTTAAGCTATGAAACCTTAAAGGAACCAGAAGAACTCTGGATTGACACCAGGGACATTGTCAGGGAAGAATGTAAAAAGACACTATTTGTAGCCAAAAAGAAAACCCTCTTTGAATGAGAGATGAAACTCTTCAAATGATTAAGGACAGAGGAGCAAAAGTAAATGATGATAAAAAACAGAGTCAGACTCCTGTGCTTTGGGAGATAGAGAACTACTATAATAATCAGTAGAAGGAAATACAAGAAGACGACAAAAGGCCTCTGCCGCAGAATCAGAGAAATGAAAAGGAAATTCAGACCAAGAATTGCAGTGCTATATGATTGACGGAGGAACATGTTATGTGATCAGGACAAAATAGGAAGTAGATAGAAGCAGTACAGTAAGGAACTAAATAAAACAGATGAAATCATAGCAGATTCCTTTAACAAAGAATGATGAACTCACAATTTTAGAAAGCAGTATAGAAGATCCAGCCCTCTCACAGCTCCAAAGAATTAAAACCATCCTAGCTAGTACTAGAAAACCCAGCATGCCGTTGCCACTTCAAATGACAGCATTCTGTATTTCTCCTGTGTAACACAGTGTTGGGTCTCTTAGTAATGTATTATGCTACCTTCTTGTTGCAGGGAAAAGGGCTGAGGGTGTTTGTTTTTTCATTAAAAGTTTATTTCACTGTTTTCAGAGCTTATCTGGTTCTGGCATCCTCTTCTGTGATACTGTTCACATTGTCAGAAGTGAGACATTTCCTTCATCGTCTACAGAATCTACTTTTGCGTAGATCTATCTCAAGTGTAGATACTTACGGATGCATTCTGCAGCTTATGAAGCCCCCAGCAAGCCCCCCTCTTGCCTTTGTATTAATAAAGTGTTTATCTCACAGTAACTTTCTTAATAGTCACAGCTATGGCTTGCCATGTTACCAAGTAATTTGCAGCTTCAGTATGTACCCTCAGTCATAACTTATTTGGCACAGAGTCAAGATGTTATTCAGGTTGAGTATTACCTTCCTGCCAAAGCCTGTGTCCACTTTTCACCTAACCGATGAGGTGATTCTCTTATGTTCTATTCTAATCCCTCAACATCTGTAGAATGCTCATTGCATTGTCTTGTTGTAGTGCACCAGCATTACATAGGCTAAGTTGCCTGTTTCTTGGTAGTCAACTGCACAAGGGTCAAGGCTACTTTAGCAGCCTTTTTAAGTGATATAAGTCTGAAAGACTTCATTGGTTGACTGCCTAGTCTCAGCTGTCCATCTTTACTCAATACTGCTGCCTTGATACTCATGCTGGAATTGCTTTTGAAAGAGCTATGCTGCCATTAGTTTTGCCTGAATGTCCCCTTCTGCCTTTTTTCTCTAGTAAGCTGGCTAATTGGCATATATGTGTAGGATGCACAGAGACCACAAAGAAGAATAGGTTGCTTATTTGTAACTGTTTCTAAGTGGTTATCTGTGCATTCAAACAATCTGCTCTTCCTCTCTGTGATGGTACATTGGTAGATTTTTAGCTTCTTTGCTTACCACTTGGCTTCTTCTGAAGAGAAAGTAGGACAGCAGGAGAATGAACATAAAAGCAGTTACTATCAAAATTTCTAGAATCTAGAAACTTCTGACATCTTTTGCACATGCATAGGCTGACATGTATCAAAACAAAGATGATCATTGAACTACAATTACGGGTAAACAACCTGTAATTGTAGTTCAATGCAACTATAACAAACCGCACAGTTGAAATTGATGATTTTGAGCAACATAAGGCATAGCATTAATTATGACATATAGTACCTATAAAAGTCAGAGATATCAGAAAAGAAGTGACGTAGTTTCTTGAACTTTGGCTTTAATGTGATATGGTCATGCCTTAGTTGTTGCGAAAAGGAAGTAATAACAAATACTTGGTTACTTGTGGCAAGTTACTTTCAGATACATGTTTTCCCTCCCCCCTCCATATGTATTTTCTTGCATTAAGTAAACTAGGATGAGAAGAAAAAAAAATCTTCTTCACCAAATACATTTAGTTTTCCATGAATAGGTGAAATATAAAAACACATGATTTCCGTATCTACATTTTTTTGATGGTAAAATCATCAACAAAGGAAATAATATTAGATTGCAAAGTGCAAGGGGGAAGTAACATAAATTCAAAATTCGTGTCCACTAGTGACTCTCTTGTTGATTTCAGAAAATATTTTTGTGCACTTTAAGTGAATTTATGTTCATGTGTTGCAAAAAGGGTGTTAATGGGCTGCTTTTGTTACGAGCAATGGCACGCAGACATAGGAGTAAACAGATACTGGAAATAGTCCCTTATAGCTCAATCCTATATATGTCTACTTGGTAGTAAGTCCTACTAAGTTCAGTGTGGCTTCTTCTCAGATAAGTAGGTATAGGATTACAGCCTTAGAGATGCTGATTGTATTTGCTGTGCATTGGGAAATTAATTAACTTACAAATAAACAAAAAAAATGAGGCAAACGATGTTGACTTCAAGCTGTGAGTTAATTTTTTTAGTGTAGTTGGCAAGGTTTTAAAATGAAAATTATTTCTTAATTTATTAGAAATTACTTTCATCTCACTAATAAAATCTGTTCTTCCACATCTAAGGGAAGGAGAGACAGATGATGTTCCCAATGCCTTTTAATTTAGCTTGTGTATATAGCTGAATGGAGATTGATCCACTTAGTGCTGCAAGTGTGATAATTTAAAGAATCATAAATACATTTTAAACAGCTTAACACATAGTTTATATTCTGGATCTTTTTTTAATGACAGGATCTAGACAAAACTCAAGAGGAGATAAAGAAACATCATGCAAACATCAGCGAGCTGAAGAAAAACTTTATGGAATCTGTCCCTGAACCACAACCAAGTGAATGGGACAAGCGTTTGTCAACTCATTCTCCCTTCAGGACCCTTAACATCAATGGACAGATTCCTACAGGAGTAGAAGGAGTGAGTACTTTATGTAATATGAAATTGCTAGTATGTTTGGCTTTGCTCTTAGTTAAACTTAATTAAATTAAAAAATTTTATTCTCCAAGAAATAAAATACTTTTGGGGGGAAAAAAACCCAATGGTTAAATGAGAATATTTATGGTTGATTCATATTGAATGGGATGCATTTTCACATGCTTGCTGAAACTTTTTGTCATAGTTTTCAAACCACTTTTCCTAAAAGTGATTCTTTCTCACATCTTTGAGATTACTCAGAAGTAAAGGGGTTGAAAAATCATAGCATGATATGGTATCTTTTTATTAATGGCATTCCCGTCACATAAAACCCACATTAGCAGGTAAGACTGGTACAGCCTGTGTATCCATGTCTCAACTGTGATTTACTATCATCACAGGGCAACTGTTCCAGCTCCCCAAATAGCACTCGTCTAGATTCTGTACTACTAATAAAACACTTTGACATGAACTTATACTTTGTGGTAAAATTGGTATATTATTGGTATAATTGTTGTAGTAGTAGTGATAGTAGTAGTAGTATAACTTTACTGATTAGTCAGTTGACCATATTGTAATGTAATTGTAATTAGATTTGATCAGATCCAGAGGTGTCTTTCCACATGTGGAAGGCATCACAAAAGGGACTACATGAGAAAAAGTTGGACTAGTTGGAGCAAAACTGAATCCAAAAGTATTCAACTACTCATGCAATAACTTGTATGACCTCTTGTACAGATAGAAGCATAAGAACCTACCTGCTATAGTGCTGTGTGAATTATTGTACAAGCACTGTCAAATGGCAGTAGCAGCTATTTCCCTTTGATGTTTTATTCTTTGTGTCCAGCCCAGTTATGTTGATGTGGTATTCAGGAATACATGCTCAGACTAAATTTTAGTTTCACTTACAAAGAATATTGTTTCCATTGCAATAGGCATAGGTATTTTTAATAATGTATAATAACGTTTCCAGAAATTACTGTTATTTTGTGGGGAGAGAGTCTTTCATGGGGAGAGAGTCTGGGCTGGGGTTTTTTGACATTTCATTATAATTTCGTTTTCATTGAAAGATCAAAATGTGAATTTTCAAATATTTTGTTAGTGGTGGTGAAATAGTATGCAGAAACTTTAATGGCTGGCTTATGGAGGTCTCATTAGAACAAATGGTTTATGTTATGCTGTTGAACAGACATCACAAAGAATTGCTTGCTTGTAAGAAGTAATGGGCAAGGAAAGTTGTTCATGTATCCTTTTTTTTCTTTTTATGAGAACAGTGTCACTTGAGAACAGTGTAAGAAAATGCTTGTGTGTTTCTTGCATTTGCTCTGATTTGTGCACAAATTTTATTTCATTAATAATGTAGACTAGTAGACTCTTTTTAGAAGAAGTAATTAATAGTTGTAGTAAGAGGCATTTGCAGGCGTCTGTATCTTGTCTGTTAACTTGCTGCCTTATACAGTTTGAGTAGTGTATTATAATTAGCCATCACTGGTATCTGTGCTTTTTATTTAACTTTTCCACCACCATCATTGTCATTATCAGGATCAGCATCATTACTGTTGTTGTTGTTCACAAGACAACTGAACTTTCCATACTTTGTGCCAGGTCAAGAAAGCTACATTTCAGTCCTGTGAGAGACAGGTTGGTGGGCCAGAGGTAAAGCTGCTGTTTTGATATGTGCTTCTGAGTTAGACTTTTGCTATTGTAATGGCACTGAGCAAAATGAAAACCCTCAACAGCAGCTGCTGAGTGACATTTTCTTTTGGCTGCCTTTTAAAGTAATTTCATCTCTCACAGCCTCCTGATCTAACACCTTAAAAAGACTTGCATTGCTGCAAGCTTTTGCAGCTTTTCAATTAATTTAGTGCATGGCTGGTTGGCAAAGTTGCATGAAGATGTTGCCATATATTTGGAGAGAAAGAGCAATGATGAAGGTTTAACTATACCCTATTCTTTTTATGTTGTCTCCCTCTCTTTTTCCTGTTTTTTTTGTTTTAACTTTCATGTTACTCTTGCATTATATATCATTTCTTTTTCGCTGCCCAGGCCCCCAGCTACTTTCTTCCTGCTACCCTCCACTTAGGGGTGTGCAAAGACCCTGTCCCCAAATACGAAGCTAATCATAGAAGACTGACTCAGCTAAAAGAGCTTAGAGCCAAATTTTTCTTGTCCTAAATACCTCTTTTATTTGCCACTTATAGCAAGAATAATGGGATACAAATATCTTTTTAATAAACTGAAAAAAGCATTTCCCACAAGTTTTCCAGCCTGTACTCAGTTTTCATATAGGTTGCAATATTATTTATATTGTTTTACATTATTTACACAAAAGTGGCACACATAAAATGCACAACAAAAATCCATTCTTTCTAATCTGCTATTAAAAAGTGATAACATTTTCTTGAATTTTAGGATACTGAACATGTTGCACTTTAACTACAACATAGTTTTGATGCAGAAATTTTGATACTATCTTCCATGGCAATAACATTTACAAAACTTTGAATAACTATATTTGCATTATAATTTGTGTGATATCTAACAAATACTGTAAAGCCATTTTGAACATCAGTGTAGTGTAGGATATTATGACCAACATTTTATATAAGAGTATTTGTAATGCATGAAGCTGATAGTTTCACACATTTTCCATAATTTAACTTTCAGAGAGATATTTCAGTATGCAGGTGGAGTTAATATGAGATGAGGTAATAAAACTGTTGACCGCATAGGACTAATTCATCCAGTTTGAAAGCAACTTGTTTCTCCAAGCAGTTTTGCCCCATGTACAAGATTATTGAAGCAACCTGTTGTATGCACCAGCAGGGCCCATCTTGATTCTTATTTAGCCTGAAGAAATTTCTGTGACTTTTGTCATTGCACATCCCTAAATATCATTTTTGAGCACTTTTCATCTGTCATTTTGTTCATCTCTCTGTCTTCTCTTGATCTTCTATCATGAAAGGAGACACAGGAACATCTTCTGTTAGTTCAAAATGAAGACAATATAAAAAAGCAAGATGCAACTACTGAGGGAAATTTGCTCGACCAAGCAAATGAAGAAATCCAGGCAAAGATTTCTATTCCAATTCCTGAGGAGCAGAAATCACTCAAAACATGTCACCTGTACTCTAGAGTTTTTCCTACTCCACGTGTTCATTTTGTGATGTCGTTTTTGGTGATCCTTGCGTTGACAGTGTGGTGGCTGGTTTTTCTGTGATTTTGAAAGTGGAGGGGCTTGCATGAAATGACTTCAAAGTAATACGCTTCAATTCCTGACTGAAGCAGCTGTTTTTCCTCTATGTTAGCTTGTTTTTATAGTTCGGTATCCCAATCATCTGAAATCCCTCTTTTTTTGAAACGGACAGACACGCACACCACACTGTCACCGAGCAACATATAGTGGGTATAGTGGAAGACACAGTGGGTCATCAGACAAGCTGCACTATGAAAAATGTTCAGGTTTTGTGTCCTGTTCAGGAGATTTCTAAATTATTTCAAGTGCTCAGCATGTGTTTTGATGCTTATAGTTCTGGAGGTCAGCAGTTTGTTGAAAGAAAAAGGATGGTCATTTTCTTAATAACTCTTCTCTATAGCTTACAGTATATTTGGGAACTGGAAAAATGTAGCAAAAGTGTTTTAAAGTCTTAATATTGAAGGCAAAGGTGTTTTAAACAGGATCTGTTGTAAGGAAGCGAACAAGTGTAGAACTGCTACCCGTGATTAAACTCAACTCTTCAAAAATTAATACAGAAGTGTGTATCAATGTTGTATACAGAAACTAGTTAATTCCTTCAGTGTAAATTAAAATGCATTTCACCCTATCTTTATTAAAGGCTTTTAGCACATTATCTGAAGACATTTCTTTGGGAATTATGTCCCACTTATCAGTATGACTTCCTGGACTCGGAGCATGATGCTGGTGATATCCTGGCAAGAAATAAAGTTGATTAATACCATATACTGTCTGACAGTGGTTGCTGCCTTTTGTATAAAAAATAGTATACTTCTATTATTATTTGTATAACTCAGTAGATGAAAAGATTGTAATTTCTGATTTCTGTGGTGGGTTTAAGGTGATAAAAAATGAACAGTGTGTTGGAAGCTGTGCTTTATTAATGTGACCTTACTTGTTCTCCTGTCACAACTTCAATTTTTTCTATGCTTTTCTATCTCTTTTCTGTCATACTTATTGAATGGTTTATTTTTTACTATAACAATTATCTGTATAGAAGTAACATTTTAAAAAGTATATGTCCTATTTTTTTTCATGTTTATGTTCACAGTATTCACAGTTAAGTTGACTCAACCATGTAATAGTGCTGTTCAAACTGTAAATCTAATGTCTACTTATTGGTTAATTGTGTTTATTTAAACCTGTACGTGTTGTTTGACATTTACTGTACAACAAAACACTGGGTGGTTATTTGATATCGACATACTTTAAATATTTAAAGGATTAAGTTCAAAAGTTGGTCCTTTATTGATGTATTATGCTCACATGGCTGAAAGAATTTACAAAAACAACTGGTGAAAATGCTGGGGATGCTTTGAAAACACTGATGCAATATTCAGCCAAGCAGAGCAACTGGAACTCTGAGGAGAGAAAGAAGGTGTATGCAGCAGGTACCTTGACATACTGGGTAATGCTGCTTATTAGTAGAGTGTTGGTGAGGAAGAACAATAAAGTTGAGACAAATAAGCCAGGGGCATTCCAGTAGGAAATGTTATGGAGTGGCCTCTGCATGCACTGATATCTCTCTAGATCATCTTAACTGGTGACAGAACTAACAACTGAGACAAAATGTAGGCTTATGAATCTAACATTGTTACTTTTCTTCTCCTGTATGGTTTTTAACATCTTTGCCTGATGGAGAAGCCAGTGAAGCTTCAAAAGTTTGCATGACATATTTTATGCTTTTTAGCTGGCTCATCAAATGTATCACCGTTTTTTGATTTTGGGTTTTGTCATAGAAATCTTTAAGTGATCTGACAAGTACCTACAAAGAGCCCATTCTAGCTTCTTCCATGTTGGTGATGGAGGCAAAAGAAACTATTAATTTTTTGGTACTATTCAGTTTGTGCAGTGCCTTTTTAGCAGAAATTGATGAATGGAACAGGGTATTATTCAGCTGTTTTCATAGACCTTTGGATGACCTATATGCTAAGCACTTTTGAGAATAAATGTCTTATATCTCCTTCAATGTAGGTGCCATGAGTTCTGCAGCTGTGGAAGTTTTATTAGATGGATTGATGAGGCCTGAGAATATATTTAAAAAGAGTTTTTTTCTACTATTTAATTGCAAACTCTTGCTCCTTCTGGCCTATATCATCTTCTAGGGCGGAGAGAGAGAGGGAGAGAGAGAGATAGAGAGAGAGAGAGAGAGAGAGAGAGAACAGACATGTGCTGTGTATAGATCAGGATGTAATAAATGCTTTTCCAGGAAAAGAGCGGTCCCAAACTCCTTATACACAATTTATTTTCCTTTTAGGAAGTTGGTCATGGAGATGGTAGCCATACAAATCAGGTCATTCTTGGATTACACTAATTCTCTAGATCTGTTTGACTCTGATTTCTGTCTTTTTTTTGACATGGAAATTATCTTGATCATGATGATCGATCGAAAAAGGGATTGTAACTCAGCAAGCTACTTGACTTCTTGACAGTTTTCAGTACTATTGACTTGTATCCTTTTAAATAGACTCTTTGGATGAAAAAGTTCTCCAATTGTTGCACTCTTGCTTAAATATCCATTTCTTAGAGGTAGTACTTAAAAACTTGTTCAGATCAAAGATAAATGCTGTGATTTCCTTGGGACTCTGTTTCTTCTCATAAGTTAGTCATGCAGGAATTTTGTGGAAAGGTATAATCAGTATATGGCAGGAAGTGCTGAAATGGCATTTGCAAGCCAAAAAGGATAGGTTGATCCCCCACCCCACGTATCAATCCAGGTAAAATGTGAGAGATTATGCTCCCCTGTAAACAAATGCCCTTCCTAACCTCTTTTGGGTCATAGATGCCTTTGATTAAGGTATGGATCCTCTTCCCAGCAAAGTACACATAAGCATGTAAAATTTTGCATAAAATGTATTTTATTTAGTTTAGTTTATTGCCTTGGAAATTGTTTTAATTAATATATACTAATCTAAAATGAAAAAAATCCCAATGAATACTTGAGAAGACTTTAACATTCAAAGTGATAAGAATTAAAAGAAAGCAGAAGGGGAAAATTTTGTTTGGTTCATTGGATTCCTGGTTAAGAAATCTTGCCACAAAGGGTACATAGACTAAAAGAGCTACTACATTATCTTCTGATTTTTCAAGTGGCATTTATACCATGAACAGTTTTCACCAGTTGTGACCCTTCTCACACCGAGAGCCTAGGTGTAATTACTTGTAATCTCGGAACTTTAGAGTAAAAGAATGCTTGGAAATTTCAGTTGGTCCAGGATACTGCTCCTAGAGTGCTAAGTTGGGTCAGTGGAACATAACATACAACTGTTTTAACAGTTGCAGTGTTTGCTCATTTATTTCTGGGCAAAAAGCCAAACTCCTGTTCTTAATATTTCAAATCCTTATATTGTCTTACAGCCATAGGACCATATATTCCCATGCAAACTTGTCCAAGTATTAAAATTACCTGAATTTCTTTTCTCTCTAGGGTTCTACAGGGTTCTAGGGTACAGTACAGCACATCAAGTAGAAGCATGCATACTAATGACCTTCACCCAACCACATATTCCCAGTAGTACCCCTGTTCACCTTCCTTGGTAACCTTATGTTACCAAGAGTTATACAGCCCTATGGAGAAACCCCCTGTTACCTACCACAAGACACAGACAAGACAAGCACAAAACAGACAAAAGATGGGGATGTGGTTAGAAGTGGAAAGAAAATGGCACAGGTTATATTCCTCCATCCTGTATTCTACATTCATAACCACAGAGAAAGCACGGAGTGATTTGGAATAATCTCTAGGCTTTCTCCTCATTCTGTGTTTGGTATAAGAGTCATTCCTGTCATTAACATAAATATTGCTATTCTGATTTCATTAGCCTTATTAGATTTGGCTTGCCTCCAAAAAGTTACTGTGATTCAGGGCATTGTAGCAGTATACTAGCTTTTGATACCATGAAGCTGTATGAAACTGAAGAACAGTGTAACCTACTAAAAGACATTTATTTAGAGAATGCAGATCTAAATGCAGGTCTTTCTAAAGACGTATATTAACAAAAGCTAGGAATTGTGTTATTGGTGAGAACTGTTCTGGAGATTGTATTACATGTTTTGAAAACAGCAGAAAACCTAATTTAAATGGGGCATTTTGAGGTTACATTAGTATACGTTTAGCACTTTAAAAATAGTTCCTAGATGCCTATATTTACAAACACTTTTGCTAAACCAGGTGAAATTCTTTATAATTATAAATACCTGCTTCTCTACAAAGTGACAAGGGAATGTAGAAATCCATACAATTTATCATGTGTAAGTAATAGTAGTAATAATAATGATGATGATGATGCAGTGTATCCTAGAATGGTGTGGTTATTCAAGAAAGCGTGATCATTAATTCCATTTGAAATGGTCCAGCACCTTTAACGATAAAGTTATTATAACATATGAAATTGACGTAACTTGCCTTCATTACAAAAATCCTTCTGCATCCACTAAATTTTAGTAGAGTATATTTGCAAATCCATGCAAGTGATGCTGCCGTCAGTTTCTCTGAAGAAAGACTTTAATCCATGGAGCACTTTATCGGAAAGTCAGTCAACTTTTCCCTCATTTTGAGTTAAACTTTAAAAAAAAAAATTGATGACTTGTTTACTTCCAGGAGACAAATATCCATTTGGTTTACAGCTTGGTTAACAATTAAAAAATCTGCCAAAAGTTGTAAAGCTACTAATAGCAGGTATAAATGAATGTTACCAAAGTACTTTTAGTTTTTTCTGTTGTTGATTCAAGATATCATGCTTCCTTCTGTAAAAACAGAAGAATCAAAAAACTGAAATTAGGGATTTCTATTTTCTGCTTCATAATGCTGCTTGCTCAGGTACATTGACAGCTCTGTAGAGACTGGATGTTTTTCATCAGTTGGTCTGTGGAATTCTTGCTGGTGAGTGTGGTACATTATAAAATCAATCCCTGCTTCATGCTAAGTGTGCACTCCTAAGCATTTTTCAGTGTTTCTGCTTCTGCACAGACTTTGTGATTTGGGGGATAATCTAATATTAATACTATATAGCATGAGTTGGTTAGCAATTGTGAGTTAACTTTTTTGTAATAGATACTTGATATTCAACCTACGTTTTATGAGTATGAGAATTTAACAGAGTAGTGCATATTTGAATTTGCACTGTTTTAAGCATTCAGAGAGAGTAGGTATAGTATAATTGAAATCTCTATGGTCAAATAAAGCAACTTTTTAGGTATTGTAATTTTTAACTACTAAATAAGGTGGGATCAATCCTTGACATTTTAACATCAAAAGATATTAGTTTATCCCCTACTTGAATGTTTTGTTCTGGTGCTCTGTTTTTATACATGTTCTAACTGATCCAAAATAACTGGAAGAATAACATTTTCCTTCTCCTGTGGTGTTGAAGAGAGTTCAACACACACAGCAGTGATTGCACATTAAGCTGTCATCAGTTGCATCATATTCCTGTTTGCACATTACAGCTCTGATATACAAAAAGAGCCTCAAATTGAGAATATATATATTTTTAATATTAATATAAATATTGATATTAATATAGGTACCATTTGGTATTGTATGTTATTAATATTAATGTAGATATGTAATATTAATATAGGTACCAATTGGCTTTATCCATCTGTTCTAGGTTGTGATTTGCAATGATATTCAGGGAGCACTGCATCTTGCTATATTTGTATATATGACTTCAGGCCATTTTTGTTTTGATTGATTTTACTGTTTGTTGTTAAGTTCCAGTATCTTTCTTTGAAAGCTTGGTAAGATCAGATGTTTAAATTCAGTCACTAACATAGATGTATTGATATGAAAGAGAATATGATATCCATTACAGACTCATAAAGATTTTGTGTAGTCTCTTAAAATATTGGCATTCTAGGCTAAAGTTCTGAGCATAATAGGAAAGACTTTTTGCGCTATCTAACCTTTAACTTTTCTGAGTCAGGCTCTTAAAGGAAATTAATTCATACTTCGAATATGCAATAATTCAGTCTCATGGCATGTATATATGAATCAAGTCCTGAGTAACAAGTATTTAGGTGTAAGGGACTTCAAATCTGATACAAAATACCTAATCTACATAAGACAAGAAATGCCAATAGGCAGAAGAATTCTGAGAAGCTGACTTTTGATTGGTTTCAATCAGACAACAAGAATGACCAACTGATCTTGTCATGCTTCCTCCTGCACTCCCACTGATTTGCACGTGGCTGAATATTAGTATTGGAAATGGTCACATTATAGATGGCATTTTTGTATGCATATGTGTACCATTATCCCCAGTCAAAATGGCATTTCACTGCAAATTATTTGGCCAGCTTGTTTATCAAGGATCTCATACAGTCATCCAGTTGCAAAATAAGAGACATAAACTACTGGCAGCAATAAGCTTTGACTTGGCACTTTGGAGCCAGCACTGGGGGGAAAGCTGTTGTATACCGTCTACATGCTGCACAATATGTATATGGAAGAGGTAATGTTAAGAGTAGGACTAGTAAAGCCTATCCTTCTAACAGAAGCACATATTTGTTTGTTCCAAAAGCTGTAGCAAGGGAGGTGGAAGGAGTCTCTGGAGTAGAATGGAGCAAATATGTACAGTATATCCTTAACAATAGTTTCCTGCTGTTGTTTGTCAAAAATTAAACCCTTGGTTAAGATCATGTTATCCATTGAGTTATCCAGATTATCAGCATAAATTAGTCTTAAAACTTCTTGCAGTTCCCCACAAGAGCAGACCAATTAAATCACTGGTATTTGTACAAGTGTAAATTCAGCAATCAATTCCATGAGTTTGTTCTAGTTGGGACTTAAAATTGGATTTGGCCTTGGGACAGCTCACAGTATAATAGTATTTAAAACAGGAAGACATCCTCTAGAATCTGGAGGGCTACAGCTGTCTCCAGAGTTCCAGTGGTCCATATCATGACATTTCATGCATTTGGAGAACTGGGAATGGCATTGCGTTACATCATTCTCAGTCACCTCTAGGGTGTTTTCAAGTTCTGTCCATGTATACATTTTTGGCTGTTTCAAGTCCATTTTAAGTCCATTTAAAGCAGCTTTGGTGCAGAACTAAATGTTTTTTTGTTTGTTTGGTTGGTTGGTTTAAGAAAGTGAGGGCTTGGTGCTTAATTTGAGGATGAGATTCTGGAGACTTGAGACAGTTGGGATTCCAAAGGCTGTATTGGACCTCTGAAAGAAATCTCATGCAGCCTAGGGGGCACACTATTCCTACTCTAGTGATTTAACATTTCACTAAATTTAATGGCACTTATTTCTAAGTGTACATACTATTAGTTCCCTAGCTGATTCTGAAACATAATAGTTTGGTACAAGGAACAAAATATCAGCCCGCTCAGATTTCTTGTATTTGCATTTGCAGATGAAGAAAAGTGGTCTGTATAAAGGGCAGAAATAATTTCTTTTTAATTTAGAAGAAACATGTGTTTATGATGATTTAATTGGTCTTTATTCTCCCTACTTATTAAGGTAGAATGCAGTTAAATTTTTTGTGGTATATTCTACTCCTATGTAGTTATCCATTTTGAATATATAGTTGTTTATTATATTGATTTGCTGTATGAACCGTCCTTTCCACTTATTTAGAAAAATTACTCTAGAAAAAAGTACATCCTTTCAAACTGAAGTGCAGTTTTTGAATTCATTGCTTGTGGCTCTCCTGTTATCTTCCCCTTTCCCTATTTAAAAAGAGAAAATCCAGTGGGTGATTGGGACAGCCTGATTTTATGCACATTTTCTGGTCTAGTGCATGTTTTAACTCTTGTCTTTTCTTCTGTTACTATTCCTTTCCTTCAAGTTCTAGCTAGAGGGCCTGCAGAGATGTATGAAGACCTAGTTGAGAACTTTCTAACAGGCGAACGATGGAAGACAGAATAGCACCAGCCTTGGTTAAATCCTCTGGCTTGGCACAGTCTTCCAAAGTATCTCAGGTGCTATGGACACACTTGCTTTCTTTTAGGAAGACTGGATTTCTTTGTCTCACACCATATTTGTATTGTCGCAGACTTTACAGTAAAAGTTCAAAAGAATTGGCATTTCAAGGTGTTCAAGAAAGTCAGATAGTGTATTCTGACAAACAAAAGCATTGGAAATAATTTAATAATGACCCTGTGATGCCATCTTAAGGCTGTAGCATGATTTCTTTGGTATGCTTTTCTTTGGGGTTCTCTTGGCATCAGATCTGATGGGTTATGATTTTTATAAAACAATCAGTAGTACCATCTGTTTTGAAGTTATGCATGATGTTTCAATTCTGGGAGGTGCTATAAATCAAGTTTTCTCCTGGACTTGTACATAAAATGAGTATCCCAACTGATTAGAAGTTTGACAGTTAAGAAAGAGGTGTTACTTCCAAAAAAGAAAGAAAGAAAGAAAAAGAAAGAGACAAGAGGAGCTCTGTAAAGTACTGCAGAACCTTTTTTGATAACAGTTCTGGGTGCAGTTTTGAAGTTCTTGGTTTTTAATCTCATTTTAGAATAATTAGTCTGTGTTTTCTTTCTCTATTTGAAAATTTTTTTAAAAGAGTAAGGCTTGGCAAGTAAAAGGTGCATTTGATATATTTCGTTTTAAAATGAGTTCGTGATTTAGAAAAGAATCTTATCTTGTACAGAAAAGCCTTGATGTGGCACAAGCTCCGTCCATACTTCCTGTGCCAGTGAGGACAAGCCAGGTGTAGTGCTTTTTACACTTAAAAACAGCTATGGGATGTGAATTGGGGCTGCAGCAATGGGAGGCTAACCTTTTCCCTCTGGTATTATCTTACTGTTTTTAATCTCGTATCCCAAGTTGCTGTTAGCTGTGGAGGAGAAATGAAATGATGGGTGCCTTTCTTTTTCCTCCATAACTAATACCTTTGGGAAAAGCACAATTTAAATTTCGGGAGCTGGGCCCTGCTCTCCAGGACTGTTACCCCAGGTCCTCTGTGGATCTCCTGTGGCTACTTTTAAGTCTTTAAATGTACTTCATATCTGTTTGACCCTGCTGTACATGGTAGTCTCAAATGAGTTGTCTGTTACACAGTACTGACAGTGATCCCTGAATGTCCTGCCACCAAATAGCAAGATTATTTTCTGCTGAAAAGGAAAGGAGAGGCAGGCAAGTGACTAATGGATCCAATGTCATCCAGTCCCCCATTTGCAGTTACTATCAAAGTGTTAGGCTGGCTGCTGCTACAACAACAGGGAACTCTATTAGCCTGCACATGTTGTTGACAAGTTCCTCTGAGAGAGTAGGGGATATATGCAGTGATATCGTCCTGGCCAAAAAAATAACTCCCATTGGAATCTATAGTATTGTTTATTCCATTGTGTCAGGTTGGCTATGACCTGGCAATTCAAAAAGCACTTGAAGTGCTAGTCTTCTGCCATCACCTTTTTTGCTCCCATAAGGCCTATGCTGAATTTTGCTACATTTATAGATGTATGCTGCTCATGCCCTGTTCCTAATTCTTTTTGGCCTTCTTTGTGTATTCATTTCTCTTTAGAGTGTTTGTGACTTCAAAGAGGATGCGGAATCAGTGGTGGCAGAGGGGAAAAATATTACCTCTCACTTTGAATGGGAAGTCTCAGAGCACTCAGTAGACTTTAGAGAGAGCCAAATGTCAACCATCCAGGGATCTGAACAAACTCAGGAATCTGATGCTTCTTCCATAACCAACAAAAAACAGGAGGAGGGTGACACTTCCCTCAGTGAGAGCAAGGAAGACCTAAGATGTGAAAAAGGATTTCACTCATATGTGGAGAAAGAGGCTGAGAATTCAAAGCAGAATGAGATAGAAAGCTTTATAATCCCTGTTTCTCCACTTCTTCATCTCCATAAGCGAAAGGAGGAAACCTGTGGTGTTGAAGAAAAACAAACAAGCAAGCTAGTTAGAGAACTAAGTGAAGAAAGTCACATCTTAAATATTGATAATGAATTTACTGTCCTCATTCGCTGTTTCCAGGTAGTAAATGTGAACTCAGAACATCTTCTCTGTTTTGCCATCTTTTCCTGCTACATTTTCTGGAGACGCTCTAAAAACACTGCAGCAAGCATATGCCACAAATCTATGAAGAAGATTATGTTTAAAATGCCCTGAAATCATTCCCCAAATTAATTAGCTAGTTATCTTCTGCCTATTGTACAAATTTGTCCCCTTCTCTTCACTGTTACATAAAATGAATGCATAGATTTTTTTAATTAAAAAGGAAAGAAATCTATTGATTCAAGCAGTATTGCAGAGTGAGGAAACACCTATTTGAGAGTACTGAAAAAATGAAGTACAAAAAAATAAACTAAAAGTATGTTTTCCAGTTTTGCTCTATCTTTATTTACAAACAAAAACATAGTTCTTCGTATTTGTAGTTAAATCTCCTAAAATCCCTCTTTCCTAATAATCACAATATATATGTGAATGTAGTTATACATTTGCCTGCTTCAGTGTTGATCTGCTAAAATATTTCACTATTTTATTGGGTAATAAGGTGATAACTTGCAGACTTTGAAGAGGTGAAGGTAGAATAAATCATGTGGTGTTCTCACTAATATATTCTCAGGTGGTGGTAGCATAGCTGCTTTTTCTTTCTTGAGATTTGAATAAATGATGTTTTGACATGATTTAATAGAAGCTAGTGGACTGTACAGTTTTCATATTTGGAATGCTATCTTTGTATTTTCTACAGTTTTCTCATGTTATTATCTGAAGTCCATATCATTTCTGAATAAATTATTAGATCGGCTTCCTCTGCCATATGTACCTGACAAATTTGACTTATCCTCTTAGTTGTGATCAATTTCAGTTATGTTAGTTTACAGAAATGCATTGTTTTCCCAAGGAACTAGGAACATGCATGAACTCTTCCACTTTTTCACCAATGTTTTTTCAGAGCTTACCTCTGAAATATGCCTTGAAATTTTAACAACTTAATAAATTAGATTTATAGAAAGAGTCCATGGTGCTTCTATCAGATCAATACTAGAATGATTTTCAGTAGTATTGTGTGAGTATAATGATGCTAAATATGCTTTGTTTCTAAAATGCTGTTTTGTAGCCACCTCTTGTGAAGACTCAGACAGTTACGATCTCTGATGTCCCCAACACTGTGAAAGGTGAAATTCCAACTAAAGAAGTTCCTATTGTCCATACAGAGACCAAAACCATAACTTATGAAGCTGCACAGGTGGGATGTTTTATGTCTGATGTGGAGTGCTGCTGCATTGTTTTATACTATAAGCTTATATGTGACATTATGTACAGATTATAATTTCTGTAAGAAATGTTAATGTCACTCCAGTGTTTCCTGCAGTAAACCTATAAGCGTATGCCTAAATGCATGAATTTGGAACACCTGTAGAGTTCTGATTTAGACAGTGTGTCCAGGCTTGTATGCCTGCATGTATATGTGTGATAGGAATGCTTTCCATATTTGCTGTGGGGTTGAGTCGTGTCATGTTTCATACAACAATTGTGTGTGTGATGTTCACTGACTTTATCAAGATCATATCCAGCATACTTGTACAATGACCATACGTTTCACAAAAGTCACGAAAGGAAGAGGAAAGTGCAGTTGAAGTAGCTACAAAAACTAAGACTGCTAGATAAACCGGTCTTAAAATGATAACTCCAAAATAAAACTGGCCCAAATGAACGGCGTTGCTTCTAGGAAATAAGTAGCATTGGTACCTCATGCCTTGGCTTCTCACTCTTTGGAGAATTTAATGGGAGAAATCCTCTCTTTCAGTGAATAGAATGATTCTGTTTCAAAACTGAAGGTCAGAAAGATAGTGTCTGTATCACAGATTTGCATGAATTTGTGTTCTTGTGCACACACACACGTGCATACAAGGATGGAATTTTTGCTTTACTGTTCCCCAGAGAAACAAACAAAGGTCATTGGAGATGCAGAGCCTACCACCTGCTTGCTCAGACACAGCTCTTCATGACTTGTATTGGGCTTAGCAAAATAAACTCCCAGCTGTTGCTATGAATGTATTTCAGAAAGGCATGTCTAATTTAAAGAGACAGTTGTTTGCCCTTAATTAAGAATAAGCTTTGCTCCTAGCAGTATTGTTCCTGACTGACTACTCAGTCAGTGGTCTCTACAACTATGGCAGAGTTGTTGCGGGGGTTGTTCAGTGTAGATTTTAGGACTGTAACCTCCTCAGTTGTCTCTATGACTGATCAGCATCTGGAACAGAACACAGGAAGGTATAGCTCTGCTCATTTCTCTTGATCATTCAATCACATTTTGTACAGTTTGGTATTAAATCAGTTTGGGGTTAGCTAAGTTATGTGAAAATTTGAGGTCCAGCTCTGCAGTGGTTCTACTCCTGCACAGTTAGTCTCCACTGAAACACAGGAGTGACTGTCTGCTGCTCTGTTCCTTTTGGAATTTTTACACTTAGCATATCGCAAGGTTGAGTGGACCTCTCTGCTTGTTAACATTTATGCCTAGATCATTGAACGTTTGGAGTGTAGTGTCATCATTATGACTCTTTCTTGCCCATCAAATCATGGAGAAGCAAGGTTTTAACTGAACAATGGGATATAATTTTGTGCACTGGACAAAAAGTTAATGTTAAGTTGACCCGAAGGATGAGGGGTTAGTGAACTTAGTCCTTATTGAAAAAGTTTCACTTTCCTTGAAGGAGCAAATATTGATAGCATGCTTTTCAACCTTGCCTTTCTTCTTAATGTCAACTGACCACTATGACAAGGAATACTTAGAATCATAGAATCATAGAGTTGGAAGAGACCACAAGGGCCATCAAGTCCAGCCCCCTGCCATGCAGGAATACACCATTAAAGCATTCCTAGCAGATGGCCATCCAGCCTCTGTTTAAAAATCTCCAGAGAAGAAAACCCCACCACACTCTGAGGCAGTACATTTCATTGTCAAACTACTCCTGCTTATTACCAGTTTAGGCCTATGAGCTGGCTGCATCCTTTCCGAGTCAGTAGGGATTTGGCATCTGTTTTTCTTCTATAACGATTTGGCATCTGTTTTTCCTAGATTTATAAAAATGTAAAATATCACTTCTTCATCCAGAAAATTCTAGGCTACTGTGCAAAAGGGTGAACTATTCAAATACAAAAACCTAAAAGCTCAAACCTATAACCACACACTCTCAGCGCCAGAAAACCCTGTGATAGGTTCACTTTAGGTTCCTAAGTCGGAAATTGACTTGAAGGCACACAACAACAACATAACCAGCATAAACTACAACATAACATTCAGGAGACTCGAAACAGACTTAAAATCATAGTATCTTAGAGTTGGAAGGGACCATCTAGCCCAACCGTCTCCTTCTTAATATACATCTATTTGACATCCCTTCTATTTAAAGATAGTTTTTATGTCACCTCTCAGTCTTCCCTTCTCCAAGCTAAATACACCCAGGTCCTTAAGTTGTTCTTCATAAAACTTGGTTTCCAAACCTTTGATCATCTTGGTCACCCTTCTCTGGACATGTTCCAGCTTGTCAATGTCCAGAATTGGCCACTGCAGAATACAGTGACGCAATACTGCTTCCCTTGATCTAGACACCAAATGCCTGTTTATACAGCCTAGAATTACACTGGCTTTTTTGCCTACTGCATCGCACTGTTGACTCAAGTTTATTTTGCTGCCTTTTCACATGTACTGCTTTCAAGTCAGGTATCCCCTGCCCTATATTAGCGCATTTCACTTTTCTTGTCTAAATGTACTTCGAAAGAGAGAGGGAATAAAATTGCAATGTCCTTTATTAATTGAGGAGAAATTGCATATAGCTTGCATCTCAACGAGAGCAAACTGTACAGAGTGTAGAATTACTGGCTTCACAGCGCTTACTTCAGAGCACTTCACAATATGCTGATTCTGTCTGCCTACATGCCTTACAATGTCCCCACTATTGTATGTTGCTTTTCCTTCACTGAAATCAGCAAGAGACATTCTTGCCTGCATTCTGTCATCCATTCAGGTGGATGATAGTGGTGTCATGCAGTGTACAAAAAACACTTTGCAAGAGATCTCCTTGTTATTTTTCTGTAAGCAGGTGAAAAACTTTTTTTATTTTTAAAAAATCTTTTCAGGCAGGCATGTTTGCTGTGCATTGTTTTGGAACATTTTGATTCCTTTTCTAAACATTAAGTGCCTTTTGACAGACGGTGAAGCTTCTAGATGTCTGAAAAAGGTGTTTGAGTATTTTTCAGCACTTTTGTATACCACTGTTTAATGGTCAGCTATTTAGTTTAATATTTCAAATAACCCATCTTCATGTTAGAGGTTGGGTCTAGATTTACACATGCATTTTTTAGATTATACCAGTTGAAGTCAATGGGACTAGTTAGTTGTGACTAATTTAAGAATCACTGACTTGGGTACTCTAAGCATGACTAGTTTTCCAGCAGTGGAGGAGAGTAGTCTGGAGTGGGTAACTCTTCCTTGGTGCTTCAATAGGCAGGGCCACCCAATTGGATCTTTTGACTTTTGAGTTCTGAGAGAGAAGTAACCCCCTCCAACCCAGTTTCCAGTTCTGCCTGCTCCAGTTCACACAGGTAATTTCTTGCTCTGTTCTATTCTTTTTACACTGGAGAATGACTTATGTTCATAATGTGGAGGACAGACCAGCATTGTCACTGGATTCTTCTGAGGACATTTCAGATGGGGAGGACCATTGTAGAGGGAGGCTTCTCATTTCATGGCCTCATTTAGGGAGCAGACCCATCCACTTGGGTGAGGAACCCTCCTTGGTCTCTGTTGTGCCACCAGAGAGATGCACAGTCGCTGCCAAGCCTCCATTTTGTTGCGAACAGATAGTGCCAGCTCGAGCTCCAGCCATGGCCAAATCTCAAGCTGCCATTTCATTCAAACCCTGTTGTTAAGGATTTCTCCTTCCATCCAGAGTTTTTGAACTGAATTCATCAAGTAGTGATCAGGGGGGTGTGGGCATGGGAAAGGGGGATGTCTTCAATCATGGCTGAGGGGGTTTTGCTAAGGAAGGATCAGTTAGCTCCTGTTTCTTCAGTGGTTACATCAGAGGCTACTGTTTTTGGTGTGTGCCAGGGAAGTAAATCTCTGACACCAAGGAGAACTTGTGCCACCATTTTGGGACCAGAAAAGTATTTTCACTTTTTTGGCAGATAAATGGTGCTTTTTTGGCAGATAAATTATGCTGTGACTGGGGCTGTGCTCTCTAGGGGCTGCTACTCCACAACATCTAATAAGCAACATCATTCCTTAAAACAGCCCTGCTTTTCCTGCCTCAACCCTAGGCAGCCTAATGGCTCTACCTCTTTTCATAAGAGGTGGTCTCCTCGCATAAGTCACTCTTCTTTGGATTCTGATAGGGGGATGATGACACCCATTGCCCTCAGGTGACATTGCACAGTGCAGCTGCTTTAGCTAACTTATTAACCCATTGGTGAAATTTCATGTTCAATAGGAATATCAAGCAATAACTCTTTGGCCCATTTTATTGAAGCCCTAGTGAAGAAAGAAGCTTTGTGAGACTTGCACAAAAAAAAGATTCACTCTTTTTGTCCACTTTTCTGGCCACAAAATGGTGGCAATCTATAGGTGTCATAGTTATCTTTAGGGAAACCTGATCAGCTCACTAGTGCCACAATGGGGGCATCTATAAGAAGGTTCTTCAACTTAGCCTCAGGAGGAACTGTATAAAAATTTATTCTGGACCAAAGAAGACTTAGAGAGCACCCAGAAGAGGTTTATTCCTCTAAGACAGATTCCATAAAAATGTCAGGAAAAGGAACAGCGACTTAGCTCTAGCTACCATTTCTGGTAAGCTGTCAGAATTAGAAGGCTATAGATCCACCCCATCAGAGATCGGCAGGACCTTCCCAGCTTTGCCCAGGAGGGTGTTAACATCCTATCCTGAAAAACACCTGACTTGCTGAGACTTGGAAGAAGAAGCATTCTCACTCAGAGACAGTTCCCCAACCTCCCTGTCAGAGTGCAAGGAGGAGAAAGAGTCTTCAGTGGTTACATCAGAGGCTACTGTTTTTGGTGTGTGCCAGGGAAGTAAATCTCTGACACCAAGGAGAACTTGTGCCACCATTTTGGGACCAGAAAAGTATTTTCACTTTTTTGGCAGATAAATGGTGCCAACAAGAATTTAGGCAATTCAGATTAATGTGGAATGAGTCCAGTTTCCAGTTTAGATAACAGGTCCAGAAAGGGAGAAGAACATGAAGCAGATGTGGCATACAACAGTTCTGATTCAGATACACCTCAATAGGGGACAAGTTGTTTTTCAGCCGTCATTTGAAACAGGTTTAAAATTTGGGGTAGAACATTCATTTTGATAACTGAGATTCTGCCTAACAAAGATGAATTCACTATCTGCCAGGTTTCAAACTTCTTTTGAAACTGTCGATTTTAGAAACTGAATCTTCTAGAAAGATAACCAAATAATCAGCAAAGGCTTTAATTTTATATTCTTCTTCTCCAATTTTAACCTCTTGTAATTGATTGTTATTCCTTATGTTCCTAAGCAAAGCTTCCAACACCAAAATAAATAAAAATGGTGATAAAGGACAACCTTGTCTCATCCCTTTCTCAATTTTGATTTTTTCTGGCAGTTTACTGATAACAACCAAGCAGGCATTTTGGTCTCTGTAAATAGCTCTGACCCATGTCTGAAAATTTTCTCCAGATTTCATATGTTCAAATATATTTCATAGAAACTGCCAATTAATGTTGTCAAAAGCTTTCTCATTGTTGAGAAAAATTAGTGTGCCTTTTTCTCATGTTGAAATTCATAATATTCTATAACATTCATTACAGTCCTTATGTTACCATGCCTTTGTCTTCCAAGGAGGAAGCTGTTTTGATCTTTGTGGATATAATTCAGTAAAACCTTTTTAAGCCAATCGGCCAATACCAAAGCAAAAATTTTGTAGTTCTCGTTTAGAAGAAAAATCAGTCTATATTTTTCATAAGAAAGACAGTCAGAATCTTCTTTAGGGATTAATGTTACATTGATCTCTTTCCAGCTTTCAGGGTTCAATCCAGTCTGTACAATTCCGTTTAACAGTCTTTGCATTGGTTTCAGTAGTTGTTTCTGAAATATTTATAGTAACTTGCCATTAATCATAGAACCACAGAGTTGGAAGAGACCTCAGGGGCCATCGAGTCCAACCCCCCACCATGCAGGAATGCCCATCAAAGCATTCCCAACAGATGGCCATTCAGCGTCTGCTTAAAAACCTCCAAAGAAGGAGACGCCACCACACTCCGAGGCAGCATATTCCACTGCCAGACAGCTCTGACCGTCAGGAAGTTCTTCCTGAGGTTCAAGTGGAATCTCCTTTCCTGTAGCTTGAATCCATTGCTCCTTATCCTAGTCTCTGGAGCAGCAGAAAACAAGCCTGCTCCCTCCTCGACATGATATCCCTTCAAATATTTAAACATGGCTATCATGTCCCCTCTTAACCTTCTCTTCTGCAGACTAAATATACCCAGCTCCCTAAGATGTTCTTCATGGCTTCCAGACCCTTCACCATTTTGATCGCCCTCCTCTGGACACATTCCAGCTTGTCAATATCCTTCTTGGATTGAGGCGTCCAGAACTGGACACAGTATTCCAAATGAGGCCTAACCAATGCAGAAAAGAGTGGTACCATTACCTCTCTTGATCTAGACACCATACTCCTGTTGATGCAACCAAGAATCATATTGGCTTTCTTGGCTGCCACATCACACTGCTTGTGTGTTCAGCTTGTGATCTACCAAGACTCCTAGATTCCTTTCACATGTACTGTCACGCATCCCCCATCCTATATTTGTACATTCCATTTTTTCTGCTTAAGTGCAGGACCTTACACTTCTCTCTGTTGAAATTCATTTTGCTAGCTTTAGCCCAGCTCTCCAATCTGTCAAGGTCATTTTGAAATTTGATCCTGTCCTCTAGGATATTAGCAACCCCTCCCAATTTGGTGTCATCTGCAAATTTGATCAGTATGTCCTTTACTCCTTCATCCAAGTCATTGATGAAGATATTAAATAGCACTGGTCCCAGGACAGAAACCTGGGACAGTCACTTCTCTCCAGGATGAAGCGCAGCCATTGGGGAGCACCCTTTGGGCTTGGTCAGTCAACCAATTACCAATCCACCTAACAGCAGCCCCATCCAGCCCGCATTTTACTAGCTTCTTTGTAAGAATGTCATGGCTAACTTTGTCAAAGGCCTTACTGAAGTCAAGATATGCTACGTCTACAGCCTTCCCTTCATAAGCCTGTCATAAAAAGAGATAAGGTTAGTCTGGCATGACTTATTTCTGAGAAATCTATGTTGACTTTTAGTGATTATGGCATTGCTTTGTAAGTAATTCGAAATTGACTGTTTAATGATCTGCTCTAGGATCTTTCCTGGTATTGATGTCAGGCTCACTGGGCGATAATTATTTGGGTCCTCTTTTTTCCCCTTCTTGAAGATGGGGATGACATTTGCCCTCCTCCAGTCTGCTGGGGCGTGTCCTGTTTTCCAAGAGTTCTTATAGGTTATTGCGAGTGGTTCAGAAATGACTTTTGCCAGTTCTTTTAATATCCTTGGATGTAATTCATCTGGCCCTGGAGACTTGAATTGATGTAGTTTAGCCAAATATTCCTATACTACTTCTCTACTTATTCTGTGCTGCATTTGCCCCCGTTTCTCACCTGTTCCCCATCCTCCAGGTTGAGTAATTCTATCCTTTTGGGAGAAAACTGAGACAAAGAAGGTGCTGAGTACTTCTGCCATCTCTCTTCCCTTCGTTATTAATTGGCCATCTTCTCCACGCAGTGACCCTATCATCTCCTTGTTTTTCTTTTTGCTGAGGACATATCTAAAAAAGCCCTTTTTATTATTTTTGATGTCCCTGGCAAGCCTGAGTTCATTCTGTGCTTTAGCTTTTCTAACCTTCTCCCTATATCTCCTGGCTATTTGCTTGAATTCTTCTTTGGTGGTTTCACCATTTTTCCATTTCCTGTACATGTTTCTTTTAACACTTAGCTCAGCTGAGAGTTCTTTAGTCAACCATTCCGGTTTCTTTAGACACCTGCCATTTTTCCTCCTTATTGTTTTCAATTGTGCCTTCAGTATCTCACTTTTAAGAAACTCCCATCTGTCACGAACTCTTTTCTCTTTCAATATTCTTTACCATGGGATTTCAGCAAGTAATGTGTCAAGATGCATGTCTGGTTACACTTGGCTTCACCTTCCCACTGAATGAGAAACTCCAAAAGAGCATGGTCACTCCTCCCTAAGGATCCCACCACCTCCACCTGATCAACAAGGTCATCCCTGTTGGTCAGGATCAGATCTAAAACAGCTGATCCCCTTGTTGCCTCTTCCACCTTCTGGACCATGAAATTGTCTGCAAGGCAAGTAAGGAACCTGTTGGACCTTGTGGTCTTGGCAGAGTTTGACTGCCAACAAATATCAGGATAATTGAAATCTCTCATTAACACTGCATCTCTCCTTTTTGAATGTGTGGTCATCTGCTCCAGGAAGGCCTCATCCAAGTCCTCAGGCTAGCCCGGAGGCCATACAGACCTGGTGTTTTCCTTAATTTAATTCTGTCAATGGCTTCATTTATTTCTGTTATCAATATTGATTTGTTCAATAACTCCCAATGCTCTGGGTATATTTCAGGAAGAGGTTGTAATAGGATCATAGAAACATATTGTTGCAAGAGACTACAATGTCCATTGAGTCCAACCCCCTACCATGCAGGAACAAACACTCAAAGCACCCCCAGCAAATGGCCATCCAGCCTCTTCTTAAAAAACCTCCAAAGAAGGTGACTCTACCACACTCCGCGGCAGCGTATTCCACTGCTGAACAGCTCTGACTGTCAGGAAGTTCTTCCTCATATTTAGATGAAATCTCTTTTCCTGTAGTTTGAATCTATTGCTCCATGTCCTAGTTTCTAGAGCAGCAGAAAACAAGCTTGCTCCATCTTCAACATTATATCCCTTCAAATATTTAAAAAGGGCTATCATGTTTCCTCTTAACCTTCTTTTCATCAGGCTAAACGTACCTAGCTCCCTAAACCTTTCCTCATAAGGCATGGCTTCCAGACCCTTCACCATTTTCATCATCGTGTGGTGCCTGGAACTGGACACAGTATTCCAGGTGAGGTCTAACCAAAGCAGAATAAAGCGATATTATTACTTCCCTTGATCTCAACACTATAGTCCTATTGATGCAGCTCAGAATCCCACTGTTGACTCATATTCAACTTGTCGTTTTCTATATTTAAGGGAAGGGACTGTGATCTTAGGTGGTCTTCTATACTATCGTGTTTATTATCAGATATAAATTATTAAAATAGTTATGAAAGAGCTTTTGTATCTCCTTTCCATCAGTGATTCTCCTCTCACCATCCTTAAGTTTTGAAATTGATCTTCTTTTCTTTCTTTACTTATTCTACAAGCAAATCAACAACTGGGTTGATTGGCATGTTCGAAATTGTTTCTGTCTCCTTCATCAGTCATTGTCATGGAACGTTATTTTTGTAATATCTTCATATTCCGAAGAATTTCTTTATTGTTTAGATGTTTCTTCAAATCTGTTTCTAATTCCTTGATTTCATTTATTAAATTATCCATATTTTCTCATTGTTTCTTTTTCCAGTCCAGATTCTTTTGCATAAACAGACCTCTCATAATGGCTTTAGCTGTCAGGAACAGAATCAACTCATACAAGATATAGGCAAAATCTATACTTTATTGAAGTTGGATACACATAATGGCACTGTTTATCTAACAGCTAACAAGCTGCTACTACTACAGTGCCCATCATTATGTCAGGGCAGACTGAGTACCTGACATCCTGCCCTTCTTGAAAAAAATATGCAAGTCGGTACACCAGTGAGGGGTTAGCGAGAAGGTTTGGAAGGGTTAGAAAGTTGAAAAGATTTTATTAAGTCTGGAGCAAAGAAATAGCAGCATAGACCCATTCTGCAAACTGAGGAGGAAAGTCTTTCCAAAGGACTAGGTACCGGAGGTGGCCTTTGTGACAATGAGAATTCAAAACGGCAGTGATGTCACAAACAGAAGGATCAGGGCTGGAAGTAGAGATTGAAGATGCTGGCTTGATCAAGCGGCAATGAAAAACAGGGTTAATAAGTTTGTATTCAGGAGGCAGGTCTAACATGACAGTCAGTTTATTAACAATTTTCCTGGTTGGAAAAGGCCCTACTGACAATTGATGTTCTTTGTGGAGAGCTACACCAAGTCCCCAGGTGTATAGTCAGGTTGGGGGGTTCTTTTCTTGTCAGCTTGTACTTTATGTGCCAGTTTAGCCTTGTTGATGGACGCCTGAACACTGTGCCAAGCCTGAGAGATGTTTTTAATCCAGTTGTTCATAGAGAATGGATAGTCAGTGGATGGAAGTAAGGGGGGGAAGAGGTTTGGCTGTTCATACAGCACCTTGAAGGGTAATTTCCCTACAGAAGCATGGACTGCCGAGTTGTAAGAAAATTCAGCATATGGGAGCAAGGAAGTCCAGTCGGATTGATTGAGGTTAATAAAACAATGAAAATATTGCTCAAGGGATTGATTGGCTCTTTCAGTTTGTCTGTCCATTTGTGGGTGGAGTGCTGTATTCAGTTTTTGTTCAATGCCAAGGGACTTAAGGAACATTTCCAAAATTTAGAGGTGAAGATGGGGTCCTGATCCAAGATGACACATGCAGGCATGCTGTGCAGTGTCCAGATCTGCACAATGAACAGCTGAGCAATCTTTTCAGCAGTGGGAATTTTTTTCAATGGAATAAAGTGACATTGCTTAGAGAACTGGTCTCTAGCAACCCAGATTATTTGATATCCCCTACTTGAGGGTAGTCCCAGGATAAAGTCCCACAAAATAGATTCCCAAGATCTAGAGGGAGGAGGCAGAGGGTGCAAAAGCCCAGATGGCCTGGTGGTTCAGGCCTTACTGGTTGTATAGGTGGGGCAGTTTCTGACATACTGTTCCATGTCCTTGCAAAGAGAAGGCCCAAAAAACTATTTTCGGATGGAATGTAGTGTTTTCACGTATCCGAAATGTCCAGCTAATTTGAGATCGTGATGTTATTTGAAGATTTCAGGTCTGCAGAGAGGAGGAACATAGATCTGCCCCACATGGGCAATGCCCTCTTTCCAAGACACATTGTGCGAGGGGTTTTTCAGCCAGGGGTCATTAGTATAGTTAGCGTTTAAAGAGTCTTGCAACTCTTTGTCCAAAAGAGTGCTAACTGTCTTACCAGTCTTTGCCTGTCCCCGTGTGGTTGCTCCCAGTCCAAGTGTCTTGAGTGTGAAGAGCACTTCAGTGTTGGTGCATGAGGTGGTTCCATATTCTTCATGTTGTGGGGGCCTAGAGAGAGGGTCTGCCAAGCTGTTGAGTCTTGCCAGGTTTGAATATAATCCGACAATTGAAACACTGGAAGAACTCAGCCCAACAAGCTTGCTTGGGGCTAAGCCTTCTAGCTGTTTGAATCACCTCAAGGTTGTGGTGGTTACACCAAACTTCAAAAGGAGTACATGATCCCTCAACAGATGGTGCCAAGTGTTCAGAGCATAATGAATTGTGGCAGCTTCTTCCAACGGGCCCAATGCGTTTGTGTTTGATTGAAATTTTTAGAGATGAAGGTGCACGGTTTAAGGGCCCCGTTTTACCATTCTGCAGGAAGACAGCAGCCATTGCACAGTCACTGGCATTAGTCTGATCACAAAAGTCTTCCTTGGATCAGGGAGTTTGAGAAGGGGTTCAGTAATAAATAGAGATTTGAGTTTGTCAAAAATCTGCTGGCATACTGGAGTCCAGACTATGCATGTCGCTTCCCCTTTATGTCCATTGGGCCCTCTGGGTTTTTGAGAATTTAGCAAATTAGTTAAGGGCAGGGCAACTTCAGCAAAATTATTAATAAAGTTCCTGTTAAGATTAGCAAACTCCAAGAATTGCTGAAGCTGCTTCTTTGTGCATGGGACCAGCCAGTCAAGTATAACGTGCACTTCTGCAGGGTCCATTTGTGGTCCATTGTTAGTAACCCTACACCCCAAGTAGTCGAAGGTCTGAGTGTGGGACCCACACTTGAACAATTTCACAAACAGCTGATTATCTATGAGTCTCTGGAGCACTTTGCGAACCAAGTCTATGTGCTCTGGGACAGTTTTGGAGTAAACCAAGATGTCATCTAAGTACACTACTACTCCTTTCTATAAAAGTTCTTGTAACACAACGCTCAAAAATATCTGGAAAATGAAAGGCCCTGCTTGTAATCCGAACAGAAGAACTGTCAAGTGGTAGTTCCAAAGAGGGTTAGAAAAGCAAGTTAACCATTCACTCTCTGGTTTCATTTTTATGTGTTGAAAAGTTCCCACTAAATCAAGCTTGGTAAAATGTCCCATAATGTCTTTTGTCAAGGATATGCAGTATGAATTTGAAATTCAGATCTGATTCAAAAGAGAGTAATTAAGCACTAATCTCGCACCTCCATCGTTGCTTCTGGTAGAAGAAAACAGGCGAGGTAATAGGAGAAGTGGATGGTTTTATAAATCCATTCTGCAAGTTTTTGTCAATAAATTCACGTAAGGTTGGCAGTTCCAATGGAGACATCAGATACAGTTTGGGCTTGGGCAGTTTTGCTCCCTCCATTAACTTTAATTCACATCATACTCTCGATGAGGTGCAAGTTGTTTGCTTCCTGGACTTTAAAGGCCTTATTCAAATCTCAGTATTGCGGGGGCGGGGGCAGTGTTTGGCTTGTAGCTCTGTTTGGGTTAAACCCACAGCCATCCCATTTGGTGCTTCCTGCTTGGCAGGTTTCTGTAGCGTCCTAGCACTGCTGTGGGTTTCCCTAACCTTCACTGAGCCAGTATGCCAGTCTTTTGAGGGGTTTTGCTTTTTCAACCGATCGTACCTGAGCACTACATGAAAACCTATTTGCTTGGATACCAAAAATTGTAATTGTCCATGTATATCTCCCACGCTCACTTTTACTGCCTGGGTGTGGCTACATAGTGGCCCTCCCTTCATGGGTACTCCATTCATTTGAGTTAATTTTATGGCCTTTTTTAAAGGCGTAAGCCTAGGAACAGTTCTTGAGCGACTTGTGGGTGTAAGAAACTTTTACAGCACCCAAAGTCAATTAACCCCTTGTAACACTGCTTAAGTCCATCTGCTACCTGCAGTTCTACAGTCACATATACATGGTGGGTTTTTTTGTTACTCACATTGGGAGGGTTGTTCTGGTCCCATTCATCGCTGGAGTCATAAAGTCATAGAATGATAAGAGTTGGAAGAGACCACAGGGGCCATCCAGTCCAACCCCCAAAGTGGAGGGCTCTGTTCCACTTTGCGGGTCTGGCCAAAATTCCCCCCTCCTGATCGCTGGGGCTGAGATTTGGTTGCCTCACTCTTGCAAAGAGGACTCCCTTTTCATGGCGTGGGTTACTTCTTGTCCTCTGCATTCGGCTCTTTTCTCTGGCAGTCAGAAGCAATATCCACTTTCTCACCACATTTAAAACAGGATCCCTCCCTCATTCAGTGTCTCCTTTCCTTGCTGCTGGATCCTGCTGGTTTCTTATCACTTGGGGTCCTCTTGTCAGGAGCTGCTGTTTGGAGCTTTCTGACTAACTACACACTTTCTTTCAGGCTTTCAACTTCACAGGCTAAATGCATCCAACCAAGGAGATAGACTGGTTAGCTCTATGTGTAATATTTATCAAGGATATCTGGCTGCAGTCCTTCTTTGAAGAATTCAATTTGTGTAGATTCCTCCCATTCAGGGGCCTTAGCTGCCAGTCTTCTGAATTCCCAAGCATATTCAGCCCCTTCTCTGATGCAGTTTTCGCATGAGGTGACGGGCCTGTTCACACAGGAATGGATCCTCAAATCACTCTTGAAGGCTGGTCATGAACATGTCTAAATCAGCAGTTTCAGGGACTCAAGAGTCAAAAAGAGAAGCCACCCATTCCACAACCTCTCCTTGGAGGTGGTGATGATGTATCTTACTCTGGCTGCTTCATCCACAAAGCTGTTCCCGTAGTCAGCCATAAAATTGGAGGTCACATTCAGGAAGTAGGTGAGGGTCTCCCGTTCTCCACTGTAGGTTGCCTTTAACTCCCTGAAAGGTCATTGAATGGGTGGCAGGGCAGGCAGGCTCTGTCCTGAGACACTGCTCCTGCTCCAGCTGCACCAGCATCTCCTTGTTGAAGGGGGCTATCATAGCAAGGAGCGGTGTTCCTTCTGTCTGCCAGACAGGCATGTAGTAATACCATCTCCTCGCAAAGCCTCTCCACTTCATCTTTGGCCAATAGTTACTCCATAGCATGGCCTCAGTAACATTCAAATCCCATCGGGTAGCCCTGCATTTCTGGCGTTTCCCGGTGTCCTCCCTTTCTCTCCAAGTCCAGGTTCTTCCCTTGGCTGCTGGGGTTGCTGAAAAATGGGTGACCCCAACCTTGGGCCGCACTGCTGGAGTGAGGGTCGAGCTGGTGGCTGCTTGTTCTGGGAAGGCATCTGCTCCCGCTTCTTCCTCTGCGAGGTAATTGTCAGCTTCTTCGCTTTTACCCTTTTGAGACATCTCAAAGTAGTTCTAGTGAATTAGTTGCAAAAATGTACTGAGTTTGATCACTCTGTCAGGAACGGAATCAACTCATATAAGATATAGGCAAAACCTACATTTTATTGAAGTTGGATACACATGATAACTTTAGTGACCAGACTAAAGCAAGCAGGAAGTGCAAGCAGTTTGAGCTGCAGTGTCCTAAACTTCCCCCACATGGTTTTGGTGAGAGCGAGTTCTTATCTACTAAAGCTGCATTCTGGCTACATTTCTGACCTCCACGCCAGGCACTGCTTATCTATCAGTTAACAAGCCACTATTACAGTACCCATCACTGTGTCAGAGCAGACTGACTACCTGATCTTAGCAGTATCCCAAACCATTATCCTTTATCCAAATTCATCTTAAAAAATTCTTCCAATTCTTTTTTAAAAAATGAGATTGCCTCATCTTGATGCAACAGCATGTCATTTAATTGCCACCTTCTTTGCACGGAATGAAATTTAATGGTTAGAGACACCAGATTATGGTCTGAAAATGATTTGGTTAATAGGGCAGGGAGTAGATACAAGGCAGAAGGGAATCTCAAATTGACTATGCAGTATCTTCAGCCCCACTGTTTTAAAATAAATTGCAAACAGAATTTGTTGACATTAATCAAGTGTCTGTACCACTTAGGGGCAGAGCTAGATACCACTCCAGCATGTCTGTTTCTGTTAGAGAAAGAAGGGAAAAGATAATGTCATAAATAAGGAAACTAATGATGACAACTGTAGACTTAATATACTTTGCCAAATAGTTGTGCTAGTGATATTGGCAATGCAATTGCTACTTGCACATTCATTTTCATTCACGGCACTTTTAATTGCTGCTGTGACCCTATCAGATGGAATAAGGAACAAGAAAGATTGCCAGATAAAGTTAGCAAAAGAATTAAAGGGTGGTTTCTTGTAGTTATTCAAGACAAGAATTAGTTTAGAGGAGTTTCCCTTCTACAGAAAAAGATTCTAATAACCATGAATGAGAACTCAACAGATTGAGGAGAAATTTAAGAGAGAAATCAGTTCAAGATCAATAGCTGATGAAAAGTAGGAATCAGAGAATGATTTTCTTGAAGTTAAGAGCAGTGAGACTAGCACTTCTAAATTTTCCGAAGATAGAATCATAGAGTTGGAGGAGACTACAGTGGCCATCCAGTCCAACCCACTGCAGTGCAGGAACACACATCAAAGCACTCCCGACAGATGGCCATCCAACCTCTGTTTAAAATCTCCAAAGAAGGAGACTCCACCACACTCTGAGGAAACGTATTCCACTGCCGGACAGCTCTGACCGTCAGGAAATTCTGCCTGAGGTTCTGGTGGAATCTGTTTTCCTGCAGTTTGAATCCATTGCTGCTTGTCCTAGTTTCTTGAGCAGTGGAAATCAAGCCCATTCCCTCTTCAGTATGACGTCCATTCATATATTTAAACTTGACTATCATGTCCCCTCTTAACCTTAACCCCTTTTAACCTTCTCTTCTATAGACTAAACATACCCAGCTCCCTAAGATGCTTCTGATAGGGCATGGCTTCACCAATTTGGTCGCACCCACCCCTCCCCCCAGACATGTTCCAGCTTGTCATTATCCTTCTTGAAATGAGGTGCCCAGAACTGAACACAGTATTCCAGAGGACGTAACCAAGAATTGCGCTGGCTTTCTTGACTGCTGTATCACACCACTGACTCATGTTCGGCTTGTGGTCTACTAAAACTCTTAGATTCCTTTCACACATATTGTTGTCCAGCCAGGTGTCTCCCATCCTATATTTGTGCATTTCATTTTTTCTGCCTAAGTGAGACCTTACATTTCTTGCTGTTGAAATTCATTTTGTCAGCCATGACCCAGGTCTCTAATCTGTCATGGTCATTTTGAATTTTGATCCCATCCTCTGGAGTATTAGCAACCGCTCCCAATTTAGTATAATCTGCAAATTTGATCAGCATGCTCTCTATTCCTTCATCCAAGTGATTGATAAAGATGTCGAATAGCACTGAACCCAGGACAGAGCCCTGTGGCATCCACTAGTCACTTGTCTCCAGCTGTTGGTGAGTACCTTTGGGTTCGGTCCGTCAACCAATTACAAATACACCTAACAGTAGCACTGTTTAACCCACATTTTCCTAGCTTCTTTCCAAGAATATCATGGGGAACATTGTCAAAGGCCTTACTGAAATCCAGAAATGCTACATCCACGGCATTCCCTTCATCTATCAAGCTTGTAACTCTATCATAAAAAGATGTAAGATTAGTCCTCCAGTCTACTAGAACTCTCCTGTTCTCCAAGAATTCTCAAAGATTAATGCCAGCAGTTCTGAAATTACTTCTGCCAATTCTTTTAATATGTCTGAAAACTTGCATTCATTTAGAGTAGACAGCTATAACTGTACTACTTCTCTACCTATACTGTGCTGAGTTTCTGCCACTTCCCCGCCTGCTCCCCACCCCGCAGGTTGAGTATTTTTTTCCTTTTTGGAGAAAACTGAGGCAAAGATAGTGTTGGGTAGTCCTGTTTTTTCCCTGCCCCCTGTTAGTACTTGGCCATCTTCTCTATACAGCCCATCATTTCCTTGTTTTTCCTTTTGCTGCAGTCATATCTGTAAAAGCTGTTGTTTTGCTTTTAACCTCTCTGGCAAGCCTGAGTTCATTCTGTGCTTTGTCTTTTCTGACCTTCCCCCTACATATCCTGGCTATTTCTTTAAATTTCTCTTTGGTGATTTCCCCATTTTTCTATTTCTTGTACATGTTTCTTTTAATATTTAGCTCAGTTGAGAGTTCCTTAGTCACGCATTCTGATTTCTATGGACATCTCCCATTTTCCTTCCTAATGGAACAGTTTTAATTTGTGCCTTCAGTATCTCACTTTTAAGATATTCCCATCCATTATGAACTCCCTTCTCTTTCAGTATGCTTGACCATAGAATTTCAGCCAGTAGTTCCCAGAGTTTACAGAAATCAGCTTTCTTAAAGTCTAGAATGCATCTGGCTACATTTGGCTTTCCTTTCCCATTGAATAACAAATCCCAGTAGAGCATGGTCACTGTCACATAAGGATCCCACCACTTCCACTCCATTAATAAGGTCATCCCTGTTGGTTAGGATCAGATCTAAAATAGTTGATCCTCTTGTTGCCTCTTTCACCATCTGGACAATAAAATTGTCTGCACAGCAAGTGAGGATTTTGTTGGACCTCTTGCTCTTGGCAGACATATATCAAGATTGTTGAGATTTCCCATTACTACTACATCTCTGCTTCTTGAATGTGTGATCATCTGCTCCAGGAAAACATCATCCAAATCATCAGTCTGGCTTGGGCGGGTCTGTAATAGACCCCCGTAATGACATCCCTATTATTTCTTGCCCCCTTAATTCTTACCCAGATGCTCTCAACCTGGCTTCCTGGATTTAAGTCATGGATCTTTTCAGAGGTGTTAACATGCTTGACATATAAAGCTACTACTTCTCCTTTCTTGTTACTCCTTACTTCTCCTATCACGAAATAGGTGATACCCCCTAATTGCTACATTCCAATCATGAAACTCATCCCACCAGGTTTCAGTGATACCAATTATATCATGTTTATTCTGTTGTATTGAGTTCCAGTTTGTCTTGTTTATTTCCAGTGCTCAGTGTCTTGGTGTAGAGACATTTAAGACCATGTGCCCTTCCCACAAGCCCTTCACTAAAGTTGCTTTTCCTCCCACTGTTGATCTCTAGTACTACTTGGCCTGCTCTTTCTCTAACATTTGGGCTGTTCTCCTAAGCACTTGCTGAACTCCTGCCCTGAATACTACTGTCTCCCTCCCCCCGCAGAACTCAGTTTAAAGCACTCCTGATGAGATTTGGGAGACTCTTAGTAAAGAGATGATGATCAAGATGATCAAAGGGGAGCATGAGCAGACAGGCACAACAACACCACAGTAAGACTGTACATCAGAAAAGAAGGAGAATCTTCACTAAGGCTGATAAAGGAGGCAACCAAAACAGTTGGACTGAGGAGACAAATCAGTCTAGTCCGTTTTGGTAATTTATTTCAAGGCTTCCTAAACACTCAGGTAGTTTACTTGAACCGTCACAAGATCCATCCAGGCAACGTTCCCTAAATCAGGAAGCATTTCAGAGGCATCTGAAAGACTCTTTAAGGTCGTTTCAGGCATACATGTATGCACTAAGAGTGAATTCAAAGTTAAAGCGGATGAAAATGCTATGTTGGTCCCATGGCCAAGAGGATATTTGTATGTATTTCCTCTGATAGCAGTTGTGCAAAAGGTTTTGAGAAAGTTATGACTGGAAATAGTTTTGTAGTTGCCATCGTGGGCTTAACCAATTTGACTTCCATTAAGATTAGATCCGTTAATGCAGAAGCCAGTTACTTGTTTGTTACTTGTTACTTGTCACTGCTCGCTGAAATTGACTGCTTGGATAATTGCACTCAGAGATTTAGGGTACTTGGCATCAGTAACAGAAAAATTACTGACATTACAAAGAGAGTCAGCACAAAGAATATATGAAATGACTTGCATTTAAATTATGATGCAACATTAATAGTGTGGAATATAGGGTCCAACCATTTCTTAGACTTGCAGACAATTTTATTGTCCAGAAAACAGAGATATGATATGATAGCTGTCTTTAAATATCTGGTGCAGAGACTAGGACACGAACCAGTGGTTTCAAATTACAGGAAAAGATATTCCACCTAAATATTAGGAAGAATTTCTTTATTGTAAGAGCTGTTCAGCAGTGGAATGAACTGCCTAGGAGGGTGATAGACTCCTCTTTGGAGGTCTTTAAACAGATGTTGGATACCTTTAAGGAATAACTTGTTCCTGCATGACAGAGTTGGGCTAAAGGTCTCTTGTGATCTCTTCCAACTCTTACATTCCTATGATTCCTGTATAGCAAAACACAGTCAAGATCGTTTCCTATATTTGATCAATATTTCTCACTAAACAAGTTATTTATCATGGGAGCTAATACCCTCTGTATCTTCATCCATGCACATGCACACACATAAATATATACGTTTCTGTATCGTTGCCATAGACTGATGATGGCAGCAAGGATATAGACCCTGGCATTCTGCTAACAGCTCAGACCATCACTTCAGAGACCACAAGCAGCACCACCACTACACAGATTACAAAGGTAAAAATCAGTATTAATAAGATTTCCAATCTACTTATGTGTCAAAGAATGCATTACAGAGCCATTATTTCTGCTATCTGTCCTTGGGTGACCCCTTTAGAATAGGATTGAAAGCATATGCAAAACTGCATTAGTACCAACTGGTTGTAGAAGTCAGGTCTTCTTTTCCTTGTTCTGTGGTACTCTAGATGGGGCACAGGAAACAGTAATGTTTCATAGGGATTTTCAATTTGGACAACCGTATCCATAGGGTATTCTTTTATTTGTTTCAGTGTGTAGTTAAAGGGTTCCTATGGATTCACATGGAAATTATTGATTTATCCATACATATACTGGCTTTCTGCCATCTGTCTGTGCTCCCAGCTAAACTAGAGCATAATCCAGAAGCACAGAGATTGTTCCTGTAAACAGCAAGTATTCCATCCCCCCACCCGAGATACTGACAATAGAAGAGGAAGCTATTAAACAGCAGAGGTCAATCTTGCCATCATCTCTGGCATGCCCACACATGCCCATTACAGACTGTTTTATTAAACAATTGAAACTCTACAGGGACAAGTTATGATTTTTATTTCTGTACATGGTTCAGCTATCTCATAAGAACTCACACAGGGCTGTAAAATATGTGTGTCTCCACATGTTATACTATACAGCCTCAGTGTGTAGAGCTAGCCGGTATAGCTAATGATGTCAAATGATGAGTGCTGTGAAACACATGCTCCTCTTCTCTGACTTAACAAGCAGTGACTATGTAGTTTTCTCAACCCAGATAAGAATTTGTGATGGATGACCTATCATTTTTTTCACCCTCTAGCTAAGTATTTCTGTTTGCCAGGATAGCAGTTTGTAAATATTTAAAGAATCTCTTTAATTCTAATGCTCTAGTGTTAGAATGATTGCACTTCAGAAGTATTGTGTTAACAGTGTATTGTGTTAACAGTGAGAACAGAACTGATGCATGCTGGCTTTTCTGTCAAAGCAGTCTTTGATGAAAAGCAGATTCATTTTACTTCAAGAAATGATACGGTTCTATCTCAGCTGGCTATCTGCATTTGTGCGTACAAAAATGTGGCTAGGGTGACTGTTTAAGCATTTTTACCTATCTCGTATTGGCATTAGAAGTGCATGCATTTAATTTAAAGTTTTTCAGAGGCAACTTGAGGCTACAACTCTGTTAGCTAGATTAATTACTTTTTAAGTCTTAAAAAGTTTAAAGAAATATCTCAATTCATTTTACAGTTCAGAAACATGTAATGAAAGAGATTAGATTTTACTGCTTTAAGAGTTTCCTCACTCAGAAATGCCCATTATGAGGTTATATTTGCTACAATGTAAAATAAAGTGAAGACAAAAGCAGTATGATTCTCACTTTATTGGGTGACAGGTCTATTAGAAAGACTACAGAAATGTTTCAGACAATTGTTTTTCTGTTTGCATCTTTCTTGCATTCCTGTATGTGACATATATAACGTGCTTTTATAAGAGTCGATGTATTTAACCTTCGTGAAGAAAAGCATCAAATTCCAGTTCCAGTCACCAAAAGAAAAAAAAATGTCTTCATTTTAGATCCTGATATTGAAAAACTTAACATTCACTCAACTATCTGTTGGCCTGGATCAAATAAGGGTGGTGCTGAGTTTAGTCATGAGCTGTGGGATGATAAAGCATGATAGAAATTTGTCCTAACACTGACCATAATATGAATGACTTGGCCTTTTGGCTGCTCGTATTAATAGCAGCATATTATTGGGGTTTTTTTTATGATGTTACTGTTTATTCTCTCATGATAGACTGTGAAGGGTGGAATTTCAGAAACACGAATTGAAAAGAGAATTGTTATCACAGGAGTTGCAGACATTGATCATGATCAGGTAAAAAGTTCATTTTGATTGACTGTTCTGAATGTTGGCACTTTTTTTCTGGAAATTTTTATCAGCAGGGTGGTTGGAGGATCACATGCATATTTGCATATAAAAGGCACACTCCATATCATTTCTTGAAATATTTGAGAATACAGTAAAACCAAAACTGTAACTCAGGTTCTTAATTTCTGTTTAAAGCCATGAAAATCATTATTGCTTGCTACTTGTACATAGGTCTTATACATTTTGATATAGACACTAATATCAATAAGATGCAGATATAAATAACTCTGTCTTGCAATAGCAGCTTGTTGTTGTTAAAGTTAAAGTTGAAGGTAAAGTGGGTATGTTGATATGATTTCAAGTGACTAATTGGTCTGCTGTTGATTATCTACGAATATAAAATGCTAGAAGCTTTTTTTTTTTTTGCTATATTTGCTAACATTTTCCAACATTGTTCGTTGTGTACTGCCTTATTTTTGAACTTAATTGTAGTGCTTACAGGGTGGATTTAATTTAAGTAAGCTGACCTAAGCTTCAAGGCTGGAGAGAGCCTGGTTATGAGACAGTAACTTTGATTGAACAAGTGTTGATTACTTCAAGGATGTACAATTGAAAGAGCATCCCAACTGCGCATAGCTGAGATAAGAAAACTGCTAATGACCTATCTTAAACTCTGAAGTGTTGAAACATAGGGAAAATATTGTAACCAGTCTTATGCTGACACCGTGTGATGATAAATAGAAAATTTGAATATGGAAATTTGAATATTGAAAATCTTCTAAGCATATAGACACAGTAGAAGTATAGATTATAGTGTAGATTATAATTAATATTATAATTGTACTAAGCTTATCATGAAGAGAAATTAGATATCCTCATTTCACTGTTATATTCTAACTGTTAATTGTTACATTCTAGCTCTTAATTATTAACTGACAAAATTTATAGAAGGTCAATGTCTACAACAAAGCAGTTTAATTAAGAAAAAAAGGAAATACATTAAGAATGGCAATTACAAGAGCTTAGGCCAAAATCCGTACCCTGACAAGAAGAAATCAACCCATAGAGCCAACTATTTCATTTGCTCAAACTACAGATTCATCAGTGTTCCAGGAACTGAAAAAATTTACAGCACAGATTACCCAAGAGCTCAAGAATATGTGAGCAGAAATGAAAGCTGACCTGGAGAGAGAAATATGGACTTTAAAAGAAGAATTTGAAATAACAATTACAGAAATGAAAAGAAGAGATAATAAAATTCAAGAGTTTGAAGAAAAGATTCAAGAGGTGGAGAATATTAAAACAAACATAAAAGATATACAAGACCAACTACGGCAAATGAACAATTTAACTGAATACAAACATATACAAAAATGTATTAAACTGAGAGGTTTAAAAGAGAAGAAATTTGAGAAACTGGAGGTATAAGTGATTCTGGAACTGGCACAATTTTCAGGTTGGCCTGTGGAACAGCTGGACCTTGAAGTTGACAGCATGTATCACGTTAATTCCTCTATAGCCCAAAGAAACAAACTCCCTGGAGATATAGCTGTTTATTTTATTAGGCAATGAGTTAAGGACCTGATAGTTCAAAAGAGCTATATCAAGAGATTGGTAATTGAAGGACAGGAGGTCAAAATTTTCAAGGATGTCCCAGGTGTAATATTACAGAGAAAAAAAGATAATACTTTTCTGACACAGCTGCTAAGGAGAGCAGGAATCAACTATAAGTGTGGAAATCCAGAAGGCTTGTCTTTTTTGTTTAAGCAAAAAAAAGAAGAATCAATATAATTGCAAAAAAGCAAGCAGGGAAATTCTTAGATGAAAATTGAGAGGCTTTAAAGAAAGAATTTAGGAAGTCTGAGGAAGAGGAAATACAAGAATAAATTGTACTAAAGAAGGATCAGGGACAAAGATTTTCAATGAAAAAACAATCAGAAATACAAGAGGAAGAGGAGGAGGAGAGGAAGTACAACAAAGAATTTCAGACCAGGACAAAGAAGATCAAGGAAACACAGACCAGAATACTAAGATTGTAAAAGAACCTTAAACTGTTAAGATGGAATGTCTGGCATTTGAATGCGCTCAGAAGAAGAAGCTTATTTACTTTTTAGAAAAGCAAAATTGGATGTGGTATGTCTACAAGAATTGCATGCTAGACAGGAGGATGTAAGACATCTAATTAATCCTAAACTAGGAGAACATTTCATTTCTGCATACAAGAAAAAGAAAAGAAGAGTGATGATGTATATAAACAGACATCTAGCTTTGAAAAAGATATTTCATGATAATTTAGGATATTTTTTAGGTGTGGAGATCAAACTTCGAGATATTAAAATTTTGCTGATAGTAGTTTACACTCCAAATGAAAATGATAGTATAAGAGGTGTAAAGATAAAGAACATGAATCAAAAGGTGTGTGCTTATGCTGATGATTTGATCATGATCTTAGATAATCCTATGGACTCTGTGAATTGTTTAATTCAGACACTAAAAGATTTTGGACAAGTTCGAGGATTTAAAATTCATCAAGAAAAAACTGCCATATTAACCAAAAACATATCATCAGAAGAGGGGGGAGAAATACAAAAGATAACCAATTTTAAAATAGAAAGGAAGATTAAATATTTAGGTACATGGTTGACCAAGAACAGTAATGATTTATTTAACAGTAATTATTTGAAAAAATGGAAGGAAGTCAAAATTGATAAAGCGACATGGGACAAAGTTAAGCTTTCACTTTTGAGGAGGATTTCGGCAATTAAAATGACAATATTAGCCTAAATTAATTTTCTTTTTCAAAATATACCTCTAATAATTAAAAATGATGTATTCAAACAGTGGAAGAAAGCTCTCACAAACTTTATTTGGGCCAATAAGAAACCTATATAATAAGGTGGACCTTAATGGCTGATCTTAAGGAAGGAGGTAGCCTTGGATTAATAGATCTTAAACTGCACACTCACGCAAATATTCTGACTTGGATTATAGACCAGTTAAGATTACAGAAAAATAAAATACTGCTCTTTGAAGGAGCAGGTGTGAAAAAGGATGGCACTCATATCTGTGGTACAATTGAAAACAACCACAGAAAGAATTCCTCAAAACATCCCTTAAGAAAGATCTTTATTTACCATATGAGTGACATATAAACAATGACTGTGCCCAAAGCTGCCCTTATGAATTTCCCCTTTAGAAGCCTTTTATGCTAATGAGATTTGCCCCCCCCTCCAAGGATGGTGGACTTCTAAAGAACTTCTTAAATTTCAAGAAAACAGAGCTATTTTCAAAGATGAGTATGAATTACTAGTGGAGGGGATGGAAAGTTCATTACTCTAATATGCACAACTTTATTCGAGACTAGCATATTTACCCAGCATTGTCCGGTATTTTATTTTCTTCTTAAGAACTCATCCAATTGTCTTCTCCAGTATCTGTAACTTTTCCCCATATTTCCAATGCAATTGTATTCAGAGTTATTTACATACACAGTTTGGGTTCCTGAGGAAATACACTGTTCTCCTTGCTGCTAGACCTCATCTTCATAGCAACTAGCCTATTCTAGTACCTGTAACTTTTCCCCATATTCCCCAATCCAATCTGTATTCAAAGTTGTTAACATACAGAGATTAGGTTCCTGAGGGAATGCACTGTCTTCCTCCTTGCTGCTAGGCCTCATCTCTGTAGCAGCCAGCCTATTCCAGTACCTGTAATGTTTCCCCATATCCCCCAATCCAATCTGTATTCATAGTTGTTAACATACAGAGATTGGGTTCCTTTAGGAGTACACTGTCCTCCTCCTTGCTGCTAGACATCATATCCATAGCAACTGACCTATTCCAGTACCTTTAACTTTTCCCCATAGTCCCCAATCCAATCTGTGTTGTCTGGCGATGTTGACTTACTGGCTTTTGATTTTTTTGCTTTCTGTTGAATTTGTGCAATGGAAGCATGTTTTGTTTTGAATTTCAACTTTAAGATTCTTCACATATGGAACCCATACAATCTACTGTGTGAAGCAAGAAGACCTTGTAACTATGTTGTGTATGTCACTTTAATTTTTCTCACACATGCCTCCCAAATGTTTTCTGACATCCTTATTGATGGTAGGCCTCATCTCCATAGCAACTGGCCTGAGGCCCAAAAGCTCTCTGCTAAGAATTCTAAAGGCCCCTTCCTAAACTGCCAACCCCAGGATTCCATAGAATCTTTACAGCCAGCCAATCATATGAGGTCTTCTCACCTCACACAGCCAATCATATGCATTCTTTGCCTGCCTGATGCAGACAAACTCACAGACAAATATTGACTTTTATATAATAGATTTACACAAGATCATAGAGAGGAAATGATAAATAATGTGAATACAGAATCAGATCTTATTTTGGGAGCAGAGAATAGACATTTGATGGCAAAATTGTATAAACCTTTGTTAAAATGGAATATGGAGCAAGAAACAGTTAAAAACACTGTGATCGGAGGGTTGGCTTTGCCCAATATTAGATTGTATTATGAAGCCAGTTGTCTGACATGGATTAAATCCTGGATTTTGTTGGATAATCCCAGATTACTGAGTTTAGAAGGTCATGATCTACTGCTAGGTTGGCATTATTACTTATGGTATCAACAAAAAGAATCTCCTAAACTATTTAGAAATCATGTCATCCGTAGATCTTTTCTTGATCTCTGGATTAAAATTAGAAGCCACTTAGGCTTGGGAATCTCAATGGTGGTATCACCGCCAGAAGCTTTTTCTATTCAAACTTTGAGGAGAGATATAATATGGACCAATTATAAGGATTTAACTTTCAAACAAAATGACCAGATTTCTCTGAAGGATCGTTCACAATTGGAACAGGAAGGAATTATTCTACAATGGTTCCCCTATCTACAGCTAAAAGAAAGATTCAACAAGAACCTTAAAGAAGGGGGCTTTGTAATTAAACCTTCCCAAATTGAACTGATTATGAAAAGTGGGGAACGTGGTCTATTGTCAAAATTTTACCAATATTTACTTCAACTTGACCTAGAAAATGAGGTGGTTAAGGACTATATGATCAGGTGGGCTAGAGATATTGGCCATACTATAGATTTAGATAATTGGGTCGGGGCCTGGAAGAACGTGCGTAGGTTTACTAGGTCTTATTACCTCCAAGAGAATGTCATCAAATTATGGTTCCGATGGTATCTCCCACCAGTTAGGATAGCCAAAATCTCAAATAATAATAAGGACTCTTGTTGGAAGTGCGATAAAGAAAGGGGAACGTTTTTTCATCAGTGGTGGGGATGCGATAAGGTAAAAAAATTCTGGTCTATAATTCGAACTAAAATGCAAAGAGATCTGAGTATCAATATAGAGCTAATTCCAGAAATTTTTTTACTGGGAATGGTAAATTTATGCACCTCAAATAAGCACATCCAGCGACTGGTGTGGCACATGATTATATCAGCCAGAATAGTTTTGGCTAGACATTGGGGGAAGAAAACTATTCCTTACGAGGAGGAATGGTGGGATAAACTTCTGGAGATAGCAGAACTGGATAAATTTACCTTTATGCTTCAATATAAAGCTACAAAGCAATTTTAAGAAGTTTGGCATCCCTTACTCAATTATGTTAAGGATAATTCATAAAGGAAGTTGTTATTGTGTACCGGGTACTCTCGATGCTGATGTATTTGTAATTTGTACTCGCATTAATTCATAAGGGCTATCTGTACAATCATGTGGAGAGAGATATTGGTGGGAGTAATTGGACAAGATTTTTCTTTTCCCTTCTTAATAAAAGATAAGAGGAACACAACCAATGTTTATGTTAAGGATACGATCGGAGGTTGAAATTTTTTTCCCAATTAATGTAACAAACTCGTTTTGGCACGGGGGGGAAGCTTTTTTTTTTCCTGTGGGGGGGGTGGGTACTTCAGTCAGATTAACTATGAATTAATTTTGATTGAGTATTAACTATGCATCAGATTATTGTTATGAAAATTGACAGATATTATTTGGTATATATTATGAATATATTGTACTGGGGGTAAATGGAAATATGTAGTTCTGGAATGTAATCTTTTTTTCTTCTTTTATCCTTTCTTTCCTCCCTTTTTTTTAACAGTAAAATTTAATTAAAAAAAGGCACTGTGCTCAAATGGGCACAAAATATTGGATATCTGATAAAATTACATTATTGTGAATAATCATGTAAAATTGGGGATTTTACGAGCTTCCAAGTGTTTAAAGAAAACTTTTATAAAATGTTTTCTAGATGGCACTTAACCCCAGCAAAAACTGGCAAAGATATACAAGAGGGACAGCAATAACTGTTGGGAATGCAAGGTTGAAAGGGGAACATTTTTCTTTGTTGGTGGCAGTGTAGAAAAGCAAAAACTTCTTAGAAAAACATCCATTTGAAAATTACTAAAATTTTAAAGAAAAATTTCCCCATGCAACTGGAATGCTATTTGTTGAACATGGTTTATGTGATAGAGGTATATGTTTGAAAACGAAACAAAAAAAATTTGTTTTATATGGTAACTAAAGCAAGATTGTTGTATGCCAGGGACTGGGAAAAAAGAGAAGGTGCCAGAAATTGATTTAATGCAAATTGATAAATTGTCAATACTATTAAAAGATAAAACTTTAAACAGGTTCAGAAAAGATTGAGATTGTGTGAGCAGCTATTTGGAAAGAAGATGGAGGTTATCATCAGTTACTGTGCTGAAAAATTAAATTTGTCAGCATATAATTTGTAAAATAAACTAAATAATGTAGGAAAGTATATACTGTAAATAATGTAAAGATAAAACTTCTCTCTCTCCAAGATATAAGGCATAGGGTATACAGGTTCAGTTGTTCCTATGTAAAATAAGTTAAGTTTTGGATTACTATTGAGGTCCTTGAATTTAGAACTTTGGATAACTGGATATTCAGATATATGGATGTATCTACCATAAGTATGTGATTAATTTGGAATGTTTATATAATAAACAATAAAAATATATAGAAAATCATTATTGCTGTAAACACACTCAGCCTTCCACATTTGCTAGGGTTGGGGCACTTTTTCAAAAGTGAAAAAATCACAAATACCAAAATGTGTGTGTCTATCTGTGGGAAGGGGGTTAAGGCATGATGAGGAGAACAGGCACTCAGGGTCTAAACCAGGTCAGGGAAAGGAGAGGGAAAAAGAGTGGGTCAGCATAGTGGTCTTATACTTCCTGTCTCCCACCCATTTCCTTCCTTGGGCGTGTGGGGGACATAGGGAGGGGATTGTGGTGCTGAGGAATTGGACTGAGAGCCATCTGTAGCTGGCAAGGCAGCAGCTGCTGGAGGAAACCAGAAGTGGGCTTTTAAAGGACTGTGTGGCCTGACTGGAGCCACTGAAAGGGAAGGTTTCCCTGGGAAGGAAGCCAGGGAGGGGACCAAGGGTTGAAGAAACTTGCAAATAAATCTATGAAAGTCAAACCTGCAAATGTGGAGGGCTGACTGTAATTGAGAAGTGTTTTCCCTGGTGAAAGATTATACATCTTTGAGTTACAAAGTGCAAAGAAACTGTTTTATTTTGGTAACATAATGGTATAACTAAAATAAAAATTGGATGCAGGTACACTTGTATTATATCTCTGTGATAATACACAGTGTGACTATTATGCAAGGTGACAGATAATGATCCCAAATTTGCCAGAGAAATTTAATTTAAAGATGCTATATGACAAGTAGATGGTAGTTAGATTATTACAGGCAGCACAATGGGTGCTTTCTTGAGTGCAATTCAGATAGCTTGTTCTTTATGCTATCTATCTTTAGGTTCTTGTACAAGCAATCAAAGAAGCAAAGGAGCAACACCCAGACATGTCTGTGACCAAAGTGGTTGTCCACCAGGAGACTGAGATTGCAGAGTAAATAGCAAGGCCAGCTATATTTATCAGGTAACACTCTCTTTTAGCCCTTCTGGCAACAGATTTAAACCTTAGTTATAAATGGAAATGTTGTATTGTAAACATTTTCAAGGAAACCCTTTTCAGAACCTATCCTTCATACTGAAAGTATTTTGAGTCTATTCTAACATAACTGATTAGGGCTTCAGCGGTCAAAACCAGCACTTTGAATTCTGCCCAGAAACAGACCGGTAGCCAATGCACCTGTTTTAACAGGGGAGTCACATGATCCCTGTAGCTAGCCCTGGTCAATAGCCTGGCTGCAGCATTTTGAACCTGCTGAAGTACAGTTTCCGAAGGACATTGCAGTAGTCAAAACAGGATGTAATTAAGGTATGTGTCACTGTGGCCAGATCTGACATCTCAAGGAACAAGCACAGCTGGCACACTAGTTTTAACTGTGCAAGTGTACTCCTGGCTACAGTCAAAACCTGGGCATTTAATCTCAGATCTGAGTTGGGGAGCACACCTAAGCCGAGAACCTGAGATTTCAAGGGGAATGTAACCCCATACAGCACAAACTGAATCCCTGTTCCCTGATCAGCCACTCAACTGACCAGGAGCATCTCTGTCTTGTCTGGATTACTTTTCAGTTTGTTCACCCTTATCCAGTCCAATGCTGACAGCAGACACTGGTTCAGTACTGGGACAGCTTTCTTAGAATCACAAGGGAAGGAGAGATAGGTTTGGGTGTCATCCATGTATTGGTAATACTGAACCCCAAAACTCTGGATGACCTCTCCCAGTGGTTTCATGTAGATGTTAAAACACCATGGGTGTCATGCCCCTGCCTTGGAGATTGTGGCAGCGAGGAAGAGAATTCTGACTCCAGGGCAGAGGCTTCCCCAGAGGCTGAAGTGTTTCCAGAAGCTGTTCCAGAGGGAGATAATACACAACAACAAGGGGCTGAGCCAGGGGAACAAATAGAGGAAGACATAGCTGACACACCTACCTTGCAGCAGAGATACCGTGAAAGGGAGGGCTTGTGTCACTCAGCCTGTTTAAGTAGTAAGTGAGCCCTAATGAGGGAACACCTGTGGCGACAGCATCCATAGATAAAAAAGTGCTCCAGCTGGCCTTTCCTCCCAGGGTCAGCAACTGGTCTCTTTGGCCCTGAAACCCTGTGCTGTTGGATCTGGTCATCTTGGAACTCTGCCTGTTTGGACCACAGTTTGGATTTGCCCCTTTGGATTTGTTTGCTGTAGGCTTCCTTTCTGTTTGGACATTCCTTGACTCTCACCTTGTAAGTAGGAGCTGTGCTGCTTGTGATTTACTGCCTGCTCTGCCACAGACACAACAATGGGGGACAAAAGAAAATCTGAGGGACCCCAGGGGCCAATGACCAGGGCATTGAATAGGAGGCCCCTCATCACCATAATTGAGTTTGCCTCTCCAAGAAAGACCACTGCATAACAGTGCCAACTCCCAACACAGAGATTCAGACCAGAAGGATACCATGGTCAATGGTACTGAAAGCCACTGTGAAGTCCAGTAGAACCAACAGGGACATGCTCACCCATGCAATTGCCTGGACAGATCATCCACCAAGGTGACCAAAACTGTCTTACAACTGAGAAGTCCTTTCTCATGTTCCTCTCATATTCCTCTTAGTATAGTAATTGAGAGTGGTAGGATATTCAGTAGGGCCTATGGGGAGAAAGTCATATTCCAAGCAGGCTCATAAGTCGCTAATCTTTCAGATGACCTGCCCTAAGCCATTTGAGGCTTTGTAGGACAAAACCAGCTTCTTGAATTTTGCTCAGAAACAGGTAGGAATCCAGTGGAGTTGCTTAAAATGATATATGACTTCTGAAGTGCTTGCCAAAAAACTGTTTGGCTGGAACATTTTGCAAAAGCTGAAGCTTCCAAAGTAGCATATAGTAGAAGGCGCAAAGCAGAAGCTCCAGGTAGTCTAATTGGGAGGGAATTAAGGCATGGATTATTGTAACCCAATTTTCTTTCTCTGGTAATTGTCTCAGCTGATAAACTGTCCAATAATGATCTCATATAGAACCATTGATATATATGCTGAAGGTGTGTGTGTGTTTGTTTGTGTGGTGGAGTCTCCTTCTTTCGAGGTTTTTAAACAGAGGCTGGATAGCCATCTGTTGGGAGTGCTTTGATATATATTCCTGCATAGCAGAGGGTTGGACTGGATGGACCCTGTGGTCTCTTCCAACTCTATGATTCTATAAACAGAGCCCCTAGGTATCTCAGTTTCAGCCCATAATCAAGTCTATGGGAAGTTATAAAGTCATCGCAGTCATAAAGCTGGCTGGGTTCTTGTGTTTATTCCAGCTGTTCCAACTAACATAGGTCCGTTTTGCAGGACTTTGTCATCCCACAGTGTGGATGGGAGAAGGACCGTGATGACTGTTATGCATGTCACGGTCTCATCCTTCTGCTGTCCTCAGGTGGTGCAATCACAGAGTAAATCATTGACAGGTTTTCCCTGTCAATGACCCATGATTGCACTGCCATCCTGCACTTACTTGGTGTGCAGAGAGTCCAGAAGTGCAATGACTGTGCTTCCTGCCCCAATACAGTCTGGGAAAGTACCCAGCTGCACTGCAGGAGGAAGAAGTGGGGCCATTGTGCTTCATGGATCATGACAGCAACCAGTGAGGAGGGGAGTGCTCCCATTGCACTCCCCTCCCAGCAGAACCACTGCTGGGGTCCCCACAGGATGCCACCGAGATACGATAAGTTGCAGAAAGGACCATAGTTTCAGATGACTACAAGAACAGCTTCTTTTTAACTCATTAAAAGTTCTCCAGTTCCAACAGGTCACATCAGCCATTAGATAAAGGAGCTCCTTTAAGCATTCACAGAACCTTCTCTGTAAGGATAATGCTTGGTGGCCAGGTACTGAATTGATATCAGAGAGGACCCTCCACTTCCCTTATACTGGCTTACATGTCTTGGGCTTTAAATGCAAGTTGAGGTCTTTCCAAAAGTCCAACAGTAAAATTACTCTGCCAGGTCAGTCTTTGATTGACTGAACTGGTCCCTTGTGGTAAGAAGCAACCCACTTTCACATATTCACGAAAATAGACACTATGGTTCATATATTCAGGTTTTTTGATACCCATGGGAAAATTAGTCTGGGTCATATTAAGGAACTTATATATTAGGATCTTTTATAGAAACATTTGGGAAAGTTTCCAGGATTGTGTGTACTTACTGCTATGTAGCAAGTTAATTGCTGTTTCTCTGCAAGCATCTGAAGTTGAAATCCTACTTTTATCCTCCTTTTAGCTATGGTAAACATAAAAACCCTGGAGTAATTTTAGATATTGAAGGTCACTTTCCTACGTACATGCATCTGTTACTACATACATACTTTGATTTGTTAATTTACATTTTCATTCTAGGTGTGTAACAAAATGATGATAATAGAATATATAAAGAAATGATTTAAAAAAAGGTCTAAACTCAGTCCATTCTCAAGCTCTTGAATATCAGGTGCTCATAAGTTAGCAAGAATGTTTGGTCACATTACATCTTCTAATAGAGTAGGGCAGAGGTAATTCGCAACTGATTTATGGCAGTCTGCTTTGCTCTTCAGACCTGTCATGTGTGAAAGGAGTATGCCTGCATATTTCTATGTATTCATTTTTTTGGTCCATCTTTTGATTACAGAATTATGGCAGCAGTTCACTAGCACATGTTGCAGTATTTCCAGCCTGTGTTGTGTTATCACTGCTTGGTAACCTAATGTAAATTTCTGTTTTTCTAGATGCTGTCTGTTTTCAGACTGCGAAGGCCACACAGATATACCAGCAAAACTGCAAGGAAAACTACCTTAGAGCACCGTGACCTCAAGCTTGCCAGACTTACTCCCAAACATTTTATCATTTATTACTAGGAAGTTATGCTTGTAGATGTTTACTTGGAATTCTCTTTAATACAACAGATCCTTTTTGATTATCATTTTTATATTGTAACTGACAGTATGCCATACTTTTCACAGTACTGAAATATTTTTACAGGTTTCCTTTATCTTTTTTCTCCCTTTTTTCTTTTTTATTATTTTCATTATCATCATCATTACTATTTTGCATTCCCTTTTGCACCACATTTTGTCAGTTTATTTTATAATGTCAAAGATCCATGCAAAAAGGACCTGTAGGGCTTACCAAAAGTGGTTGCCGTTTCTTCTGCATTGCCCTCCTCCTGCTCCCTCTGTTCCTGGATCAGCTTGCAGTATTTCATACCTCTTGAACACGTTATAGTGTGGCAGTATCAATTAATTATCCAGGGGAAGACACTCTTTCTAGAAAAGTCAGAACATCAGTTTGTTCAATATTTTTTCTTGCCTCTTGTGACTAAAATAAAATAAACCCAGAGTTTCCCAGGTGCAGCTATTATTCTGCCCTTTTTGCTTCTGGATTTTCCTAACTTTTGTGGGTTTATGAACCAATAGATTTTTTAACTCAGCAGGAGGTGATGGTATTTGCACAGGTATTTCAGTAGTTCTCTAGATTTAGGAATAATGAAACTTGCTTTACCTTTTATACTGTGAATTCTAGAGCTTTTAAATGAACTGTGACAAGGCATCTTGCCTTCCTTCACTTCCTTTCTCCTCCTTTCACTTTTTTGCACTCCTTGGAAATCTGCATCTCTTGTCAACCTCATATGCCATTTTTTTCATTTTGTTTTCCATTAAATTAAGTCTATTAGAACTATGTGTTCAAATGGACTGAACTTTGAATGCTGTGAAGTAGGTTGTGATTTGTGATAGTTCTTCCCCGCTCCCCATCTTCCAGTTACTTGTGTTCAGGTGTTTATGTTTTGATAGGATAGTTTTAAAACCATGCTAAATTTTTAAGCACTGTTTAAACTTGGGAGAGCCACTGTGATATAGTGGTTTGAGGGTTGGACTACAACTGTGGAGACCAAGGTTTGAATTCCTGCTCAGCCATGGAAACCCACTGGGTGACCTTGGGCAAGTCACCCTTCCACAGCCTCAGAGTAAGGTGAAGGCAAGGGCAAACTCCATCTGAACAAATCTTGCCAAGAAAACCCCATGATCAGGTTGCCACAAGTCAGAAACTACTTGGAAGGCACACAACAGCTACTTTAAACTTGGGACACTGGAAACAAATCAGAGCAAGGGATATATGAGTCTCAGTCATCCCTTAAGAGGCAATCCAGTGTATTTCAGCTTTTAATTTTTAAGCTGGCAGTTTTGAAGACATCCAGGTTGTAAGTGGTTCCCATTGACTGCTGTTTCAAAAGAGTCTTTTCAGAGAGTATACTTGTTTTCTAAGATTCCTAACAAGTCAGTATAATAATCTTTTGTGTTTCTTGGGCTCAGTCTGCAGAACACACTGCTGTAAAACTTGGTCCCTTTATTTCAGTCTGGAAGACACTTTACATAAGCTCACCAGAACGAAGGGAGATGTAGACAAGCCATAGTGAATTACTCCCTCAGGCTCCTTCACTGCCATACTGGAATGAAGTGACAGAGCCCAGTTTTGTCTCAGTTCTCAGCATTTTAACCTGACTATGATCACTGGAAAATGTTATAAGCTATCAAAATAATAGTATCTGTAATGATAATATGACCAAGAATGGAATCAAATAATTCTATGACTGGGTGAAGGTATTTTTTTAAACATTTGTTCTCCTCATCTATTCTGTTTTTTAAATTACCCATGTAAATAAAACACAGAAAAAATGTTGATAGGAATACCACAGTAGGGAATATTTTATCTTCATGTAACATTGGCTAGAATACTGTAGGGGAATTATGAATGTGTAAGCACTGTAGTTGTGGTGCTTTACAGTGACTCTAACCCTTATCCCTCCAGTCTGCACTTACTGAGCAGTAGCTGTTGTGATCGGTGAGGATGTGAGCAATCATCAGTGCAGCAGGCAGAAGGAGGATTATTGCTATTCCCCCTTGTATGAGGAGCATGAGGCTGTCATTCAGCTGCTTTGTGCTCCCCAGGAGAACAGACCTCCATCAATCACAGCTGCTGCTTCCTCATAAGTGGTTAATAAGGGACTTTCATGGTCCCTGTATCTCCCCCAAATTAAGAACTGCACAGGGATTGTGAATACAAAACAGTCATGAGTATGTAGTTCTTGGTGACACAAGTATGTAACTGCCCAACAGGATTCTAGCTATTATCATTGCTGGTGTGATAGATGATGCGATGCCAAATTCACAAATAGAATGAGCTTCATTGGCAGTGCTAAAAACTGTAGACTTGTTTTTTCTTTCCAGTGGTCTATAGAAATCTATTCTGAACTTTCTGTTCTGTTTTGAAAATTGTGTGCAGTGTTACTTATATGACAGATAGAAGATTGAAATTGTATTGAGTGTGCTGCATAAATAGCGGACATGGGTGGGAAGGGGGGCTTAATTTTAGCAAATTAAAAGTGGAAATGAAACTTTTGTACAATTTAAGTTAAAAGAAATCAGACATTGTTAAAAAAATTTGAGTTCTATGGATATGAGCACAGGTTTACTTTTTGACTGGAACACATGTCTTTAAGCTATGTTGACATATCATGCATAACTTTTAGTCTTTGATTTGCGTACATTTTAATTAGGGTGTCAGCATTGAAAACAGAGCGAGAACAGTTATGAGATTATGATTCAACTTTGTTCAGTTTTGCTCTAATATGCACTGGGTGTACTGCAAGCCACAAAAGCTTCAAGTAGTTATTATCTGGTATCTGCCATCTGGTATCACTGGGACTTATTCCAAGTGAAGAAGCATTAGATTGGGCTAAACTATTCAAGATGTTTGTTTGTTTGTTTTGTTTTGTTTGTTTTAGATCCTCCTCTTCACAAATCAAAGCCATAGGGTTTCTCTCCTAAGAATCGTAAGACTGGACTTTTATTTAAAAGTCAAGTACATAGCATTTAAAGGAATTTTATTTATTGTGAATGACAACATTGGGTGTGTCACATTTTTAATGCAGAATCTTAGTACTTATGCAGCCTTTTTTTTTCCAACAGAAAAAGCTTGAAAAAAAAGACTGGAAAAAATCCATTATTCTAAAGAGGCATGTTTAAAACACTAGACCTTATCGTACTTACAGCACTGTTGCTCCTTTAATTAAGCAACTATTGCTCTTCGTTATGCCTTTTAAGAAGATATTTTGTCCTTCCACCATCTTTTGTTCAGTGCAATTTTGTATGAAAGGTGAATCCCTCATTAAATAGGTGTTTAGAAATATGCATCTCAGATGGCCGTTTTCCTTGCCACTGGTCCACCTGTTTCTCTTCCTTTTAAAGAGTACTTCATCTGCACTCCTTTTGGTCTCCAAATCCAGCCAACCAATACCCCAACCCATTTCGTAATTCATCATTTGTGGGGGGGGATGTTTCAGAACTTTCACAAGCCCAGCTGCTTTTCTTTTCTGCTGTATCATATAGCTTCTTTTGTACACAGCTAAATTCTATACACAGCTGACTCTTTCATTGTTAAGTATTGCTTAAAATAAATGGACTCTGTTTTCAAGAATAGTCAGCAAGGAAATGGACAGTGGAAGAAACTGTTTTGTTATTATAGTATTTATGCATTAGAGATGTTCTTGGAAAATGTTTTAGGCATTTAGGACGAACATGATAAAAGTTAGTTGCACTTTCTGTAACTGAAGCTGAACATGTCCAAAAGAAAATTCTCACCTTATAGGAAGATTCTCACCTTCCTATAGGAATTCTCACCTTCCTATATTCAAGGTTTTTGAACAAAACAATTTAAAAAAAATGACCCAAAGTAAATGATTTTTCTGCGATGAAATACTGAATTTTGCATAGTATTGGATTTGTGGAAATCAAGCTGGCTTGTCTCCTTTATTTTCCATTGTTTTCATGTTGAATCATTTGTTCTGCTTCTCATGATTATAAAGAGAAGCAAGTTGTGATGTATGATACTATGGCCCCTCTCTCCTTTGGAAAATCTGACTCAGCAATTGCTTTGGGTTCTAGATTTCACCAGATACTCACTATATACTTTTAATCTTAATTTTGCAGCTGCAATTACTAGAAACAACAATATGAAACTCCTCAGGAACCTGAATTCTGTGGCCAGTCTCACATTATTTGACTTTTCTTCCATGGAATTTCAGCATTCATACCACTTTAATATACTCCTTTTGTTTGACATCTTGGCTTATAATAAATGCTAATTATTAGGCTGATTACCTGTGATAACCAGGGACATCATCTTGGAAAAGGACAGTCTTTGTCAACAGAGCAAGAGCTCCCATTTCTTCTGAAAGAGGAATCTTACTAGTGGCTGTACTCTCACACTTGGCACCATCCCTTGGATAGTCTGTGGAATAAAATGGACTTTTAACATGCTCAGCATTTACAGGGCCTAGCACTGCCAGTCATTGCAGTAAAAGAAATATAGTTTATTTATAATGCTGAGATAACAGTATAACCCCAAATACTTCCTTCCCCAGTCTATGAGATTATCTGGATATTATCTTAACTGTACAATAAATGGAAGCTATTTATATATGCATGTATGTACAAATGGAAGAGCAGCAGCATGGTGATTCATACTGACCAGACTGAAGGAAAAAAAATGCTACAGTTTCACTTGCCAATAATTGAAGTTTTCGTGGAGGAGGTTCTTAATGTGGTTTGCCATTTTCAAACAGTGCATAATGAAACATTTATGTTCTATGTTTGTTTTTTACACATTTGATCACAAATTTGTTCAAAAATTATTTCAATGCAGATATGAAGGAGCTTTGTAAAAATTTTAAGACAATGGTGAAGTGTATACAATTGCTAATTCTTTCTTTTAAAAGAAAGCTGAGTAAAAGTAAAATGCAGCTGAGTAAAAGAAGCAAAACTATAGCTCATATAGCTTTTACTTTGGATTTTTGTAGTCAAAGGGAAAATAGGTGAAACATTTAGACATAAGTGTTTGAACTTGCTACTTGTATTGCATTTTTCAATAAATTTTCAAATATAAGAGTGGCATTCTATAATTACCTTTTAAAACTTCACTTTGCCAGCGCAGGCTAAATTGCTACAAGCTGCTGAATATTGAATGTATCTTTGCATGTAGTTCATGTATCCCTAACAAAGTTTCAGAGAGCACATCATAGAATTGCACAGTCCTTCCTTCCTTGTCTGGAAAAACAATCCCCATCAGTTGCCTTAGTACCCAACCTTTCTTCTGTCCAAGAATAGAACCCAACACGGTGGCCTGTTCACATAGCTCACAATAGTCAGTGAGGCCTTTCATCAAGATTAAGTGAGAAATATGGAAAATGGATTACTCTTAAAGAAATGGCTGTTTCACAACATTTGATTGTCCTGATGTGTGATCTGTACGCAGGACAAAAGGCTACTGTTAGGAAAGAATATGGAGAAATGGAATGGTTCTGAATTGGCAAGCGAGTGAGGCAGACTCAATCAGGAAAAGTCACGGCCTTCAGTCTGCAAGACCTGAACAGTGCTGTTGATAAGAGGGTGACTTGCAGGTCTCTCATTCATATGGTTGACATAAGTCAAAGCTGACTTGACAGCAGTTAACAGGACTACTTAGATATGAAGTGGGTCTTCCCTTTTTTAAGCGCACATAGCCATTAACCCATTATTCTTATTTGGAAAAAACTTGCTAATGTCAAACCAAATTTTACAAAATGGCATTCTGTTGACCAGAACAGAAACTACTGGGCAAGATTTTATAATTATTTGATCTTGAGTTACTCCGTTTGACTTCTTGCTGAATGTGCCAAAATGGATGGTGAATAAATGAAAAATTGTAACTCCTCCTCGGTAATCTACAGGAATTACATCCTGCTAGTTTGACATCTGTTCTAAATAAGGTGGTGGGGTCTCGTCTGAACATCTTCGAAAAGAGGCTGGACAACTACCCACTGCTGTTGGTTTAAGCTGGGGATCCTCCATTGAGTGGGGGAATGGACTCAATGGCCTGTGAGTCCCTGTCTCCTCTATGATTCTACAATTCTAGAACTTCACCGTCTGTTTTGCTGATATGTGGGACGCCAAGGCATCTGTAATGTGTGCTTTATGTCTTGGAAGCATCCATCTTTTCACACTAGAGCAGGAATTCTATGCATTTATTTACAATTCTCAATTTTACACAATAGAACCAGCAGAGGGAGCACATTATTAAATTTGGAAAGGTTGTGCATACATTTGCTTTGCTGTAGAAGAGCAAAAAACATGCAGAATTCAGATAGCTTCTCCTTGGATATCCTGTATTTTAACATCATGGCTCATTCTACTGACTGTCTTTTTAAAGACACCCTGTTTGTTCCCTTATCTCCTAAATTCAGGAGTCAATATCTCAATTGTCCAAATCCAGCATAAATCCACATGCTTTGCTAAAGTCAGGCCATATAAATATTGATTCAGCTAGCCCAGAATTGTGTACTTAATTTGGAAGTAGTTCTTCAAGGTCTTAAGATGGTGTCTTTCCTAAGGCTGGCTTAAGTCTATGGTGATTTTGTTTTTTGGAATCACTGTAGCTTTCACCAACCAGGCACTTTCCAAATAAGTTGGACTGCAGCTCTTTAAACTTTAGCCAATACAACTAAACGCAAAGCTTGCAAAACTTATTTTTAAACTACAGTTTCGAGAACCCCCCAGCCTACAAAACTAGTGGCTGTACTGGCTGGGGGATTCTGGAAGCTGTAATCTTTTGCAGACTCTAAAATGTAGCACACAATGACCAAGATCCTACACCATACGGACATTGTAGGTTTCTGCCTGTGTATGTATGGGAGACTGCGAAGATACTGGCAGTGCCTAGCTACTTCTCATTGAGATGTAATGGCTGGGGCGTGCTGTGCTCAGTACCATTTCCCTAGCTACTTCAGTGGTGTGCCTTGGCTCATTCTACTTGCTTTTGAGCATATACAGGAGACGCAGCCTCCATACTCAGCATAAAATTGTTCTTTCTTTCCTTGGAGCTCATGAGCCTAATTCCAAGGAATCAGTTTCTGTGCTAAACCGGCATCTGTCAGCTGTAATGTACTGGATGGAAGGCAAACAAATTGAAGCTTAATCCACATGAGAAAGGTGTCTCTGGTCAGTCAAAAGACAGGTCTGGGAAGAGGGATTCAGCCTGTGTTAGATGGGCTAACACCATTAAAACACAAGTTTGCAATTTGGGGGTACTTCTGGATTCAGCCCTGAACCTGGAGGCACAGATCTCAGTGGTGACCAGGAGTTTATTTGCACAGTAGAAACTTGGGCACCAACTGCATCCATTCCTGGAGAAGTCAGATCTGACCACAGTAAAACATGCCTTGGTTACATCCCACTTGGATTACTGTGATATGATCTACATGATGCTGCCTTTGAAAAGAGTTCAGAAGTTTCAATTAGTCCAAAGAGCTGCAACCAGATTCCTAACAGAGGGTAGCTACAGGGAGCACACAACGCCCTTGTTACAGCAGCTACAATGGTCTGTTTTTGGGCATAATTCAAAGTGCTGGTGATAACCTATGAAATCAAGTATGGCTTGGGGCCAGGCTTTTTGAAGGCTCATATCTCTCTATATGAACCCACCAGAGCTCCAGGATCTTCTTGAGGGGATCTTCTCTCTGTCCCACTACCTACTCAGGCTCATTTGGTGGAAACAATGGAGGGTGTCTTCTCAGTGGTTCTTCACAGACTTTGGAACTCTCTATCAACAGCCCTGTTCAGGTCTTGCAGACATTGGAAGCCAGGATGACCCCATACTTGTTTCCTTCCATCAGCAAACTGAAACAAGTTTATACTCTCAGGCTTTTGATGCTGTTTGGTGCTGTTTTTTTAAGGTTTCCATGTAATCTTTCAGTGAATTTTAATGTTTTTAATGTTTCATATTTTTAACTTTATAAATCGGTTTAAATGTTTTTAAAATAGCTTTTATATTTATACTTTTATTGAATGTTTTGCATACTTTTAATCTATATTGCTTTAAATATGCTGTTAGCCACCTTGAGTCTCATTACAGGCTTTATCTACTTATCTGACACATTAGGGATGATCAGAAAGTGGAAATGGTCAAAAAGAAGAACCCATCTACTATAGGGAACATGAAGGAGTTATGAAGGCTTGCTTGGGACTGACTGTGCACATTTGCTGCTTGTAAAGTCACTCAGCTGGGTTTGCACCTTTTCTCCCCTCTGAGTTTGCTTTGCAAGCAGCACATGCACAGCCCCAAGCAAGCCTCCCTAGGCAAGGAGAACTGACAGAGACCTGCTGTTTAGATGCTTGCAATACAGACAAGTTCCATTAATTTGATCAGAGGATCTGGTCTTTCCACAGGCAAGATTTGGGACTGTGTGTGAATGATCCCAAGCAAGCCTCCCTAGGCAAGGAGAATTGACAGAGACCTGCTGTTTAGATGCTTGCAATACAGACAAGTTCCATTAATTTGATCAGAGGATCTGGTCTTTCCATAGGCAAGATTTGGGACTGTGTGTGAATGGTCCCAAGCAAGCCTCCATAGGCAAGAAAAACTGATGAAAGAGTGGACCCCAGATCAGATTAATGGAACTTATGCTTAATTTGGAAGCAACAAAAGAGTGAGTTGTCAGACAAAGTGGGTTGAAGGGTGGGGGCTTCCTGTATTGAGAGACAGGCAGGATATAAATGAATAGAAAAAGGCAAAGCAAAATAAGCAGAAGAAAAAGAAGAAGAGCCAGAACAAGCCAGGGCACACTTTTGCAGCCAATTACTAGCTGGGGAGATGGAGCTGCACCCAGCAATTTCTGTCTATTGTTGCGCACACGGGTGGTTGCCTTGTGGAAGAAGGTACAGGATGCCTCCTTCCTCAGGTCCTAAGGAACTCTTCTCTAACACCACATTAGAAATGGGTTGATTTTCTTTCTTTCTTCACTGTCCAACTTTCACAATGATACATAGAAATTGGAAATTCAATGTCATGGACACTCCTAACATTAGTATTCAATGATACATCTTTACACTGTACACCCAATGAGAAGGGGAAAGAGGAGAGGAAGAGTGAAATGCGTAAGTTGCACAGCACAAGAAGAAAGGAAGGGAGACTCCATGGCACCTTTAATAATAATAGTTTTATGGTAATGGCAGCTTTTACCCTGCTTCGTTGCTTCCCTTCTTCCCATTCATTCCAAAGATTCCCTTTTTTTGGGGGGGGGGGTGCACTCTTGGCCACAGGTTCTACAAAGCAGACCTCAGCTAGACGTTCTACCAAAAGCTAGACTACCAAAAGCTAGACTTTTCTTCAGAATTAGACCCTTGTGGGAGAGAATTGGGAGGAAATGGGTTAAGTTTACATTTAAAGTACTCACACAGTGAAGCAGTGAACTTTCAAGATTTTTAACATGGAAGAATGAGCAGGGAGCTTAATGAACTTTTAGGCAGCAGTTTTATTAAAATGGAGAAACATTATACACACACACACACACACACCCTACTCTTCTTGGAGAAGAACATAGACTTCTCATTGTCTAGGCACATAACTGAGCATCTTATACAGTACAATGGTATGATCCCTATAGATCTGCATTTGTAAGGAATGCTTCATATCATCTGTTTTATTTCTAGCAGGTATCTCTATAAATTAATTCATAGAGGAATTTAAACATCTACATGTTAATAACAAAAAATACAGCCTAGTCACTATTTAGAGAAGAGACTCTCCTACACTCTCTCTTACCAGACTTCAAAGGGTATTTATCAGCCAGAATCAGCAGCATAAAAACTGTTGTAAACACCCTTGTTGGAGACTGTGTAGACAGCCTGTTGTGTCCAGCAGGTAACTTTTACACTGTTTCTGGCTTTTATACTATCATGTCTGGTCCAGACCCAGCTGGTAAGCTGGTCTTTCCTACGGAGACTATGGCCCTTCCACATGGGGCAATTAAAACGGCGCAGAGCGACCTCCGACGGAGGTCGTCTGCATGGTGGAGTGGACTGGGTCGGACTACTTTTCGTAGTTCCTCACCTCAGTCCGCTCCGAAGCGACCGGAAGTGGTAGCGCAGCATGCTTTTTAAAAACCTCTTTTAAGAGGTTTTTCAAAAGCACGGAGCACGCAACTCCGTGTTGCTCCGTTGCCGCGCTCCGGTGCAGATTTGCAGGCGCGCACTAGTGCGTGCCTGCAGATCTGCCGGGGGCAGGCTTTAGGCTGGTGAGCTTCTCCGGTTGGTGGAGAGCCTCCACCAACTGGAAGCCGCCTTTTTGGATGCCGGAGCAGTGCGGAGCGACGAGCTCGCACTGCTCCTCATCCCGACGGACTCAATCGGACCCACGAAAAAGCCGGTGAGTAGCGTTTCTACGCATTTCCTTCCCCATGTGTGGAAAGGGCCATTGTCCTTTTTACTCTATTCTTTTTCCCTTAACATACAGGCTTCGGAGGCTTCAGTTTTGCAAAACATGTGCCAAAGTAGTGCTCAGCCAGTAATAATGTCATGTGAGTTCTGAGTAAGAAAACACAGCCATGTAGGAGTCACCCCTTGAAACGCTACAGTTCTCCAGTCTGTACATCTGGAAAGCAACATGGTGTGGAAGCTGATACAAAGCATCAAGAATTTAACTACAGGAAGAAAACTACATGAAAGATGCTTTTCCCTCTCTCTCTCTCTCTCTCTCTCTCACACACACACACACACACGCACACACACGGACATGGACACACACCACTGTGCAGTGTTTAACTGATGAATCTGATAGGTTTTTAAATCATGTTATCAACAAAACCATTGTCTTGGTTATTCAGTCAGCTGTCTTTGCTGAGGTTTTTTAAAAAAAAATAGTTTAATAAAACTGCACATGACAAGCACTTTGTTCCTGTTTCCCTTTCTCCCCTGTAGTGAAGAAACTATTTGGGTAAAATTCATAAAATTTATTGATTAAAATGGCTACAGAGACAGAGGGTTAAGGCACCAGTTGTAACATTGTTAAAGAACTGGGATCTCTTTCTAGAAAAATGAAGGGAATTTCTGAAAACTTGTGATGTGGCTGCTGATTTTTGCTCATCAGTCTGGAGCTCTCTCATTCTCCGTTCTTCCTCAACAAGCTGTTGCTTTCCTCCATGCTGCTTTACTTGCACTTGGCCAGTGTGTTTACAAGTGGGTCATTGGCAGCTTAACGTGGATGCAGCCCATGGAGTAGGCCTGGAGCTTGGAGTAGTGATCAAGCTTTCTGATTACAAGAAAGATTGCAACAAAAGGTCCTGCTAGAGGAGGAGGAAAAGGGGGAGAGCGCTGGCAGCATTTCAGTTCTTAGAATGAGAAGGAAGGAAACATTGACTGGCCAGTGCTGTTTCTTAAGGTTGCTACAGCTTGAAAATGTTTTCTGTTTTGTACTACAGATCTCAGAAACCTGAAGCCAGCATGACACCAAATAGGAAATTCTGGGGGTTGTAGTGAAAAACTACTTTCTTCAAAACACTTTGGTTGGTCTCTGCTGTGCTCTAAGCTTTAAAAACAAACAAACAGCAAAAACCACAGAGTTTGTAGTGGCACTAATTTCCTGTCCCCGCCCTCCCCCCATGCATATAAAACAAAGTCAAAACAAACTTTGCTTCATGCTGAACCATCAGGAAACTTAGGGAGCTTGGTATGATGACTAAAAGATTAAGAGGAGACATTGACAGAGAAGCCTGGAAGCCTGCAAATGATGGGATTTAGAGTAGCACACAATAGTATAGAAATCAGTTAACCAGGCCTCTGCAGACCTTTATAGACCTTTCCTCTCTTCTCACGATCTTAGCATGTTTTGTTATAGACAAATAGTGAGGGCTGGCACCTACAAAAGGACAGACTGATGTGGAAAACATATGGACATTGGGAATGGAATGTTATCAGTAGTTAACAAAGGATCCAATAGCGCCAACCTCACCCATTAAGGAATGTAAGCAGGCCCCATTTTGGATAAACAAACAGATAGGTGATAGGTGGCTGAGGTATTGGGGGGGGGCACTATGTGACAGGGCGGAAGCACAGGCTCTGAAGCCGGCCTTACGTAGAGGGGATGTAGCTTAGTATGCTAATTTTGTTTCTTGTGAAATGTATAAATGTATATGCCTTTCTTTGTTCTGCACATCTGATTTGGGATTTCCCCCGGATGTCTCTTTGTTTCAGCCTGGGTTGAATAAAAGATTTTTTCCTCTTTTGAATCTCCTGCTGGTGTGTAACTTTTGGTTGTGTCGCACTTCAGGGAAACCTGCCCGTTGTCGCTAACTACGTGATAGCCACATTTAAATATTTGAAGGGATGTCATGTTGAAGATGAAGCAAGTTTGTTTTCTGCTGCTCCAGAAACTAGGACATGGAACAATGGATTCAAACTACAAGAAAAGAGATTTCACCTAAATATCATTCCTGGCAGTCAGAGCCATTCAACCATGGAATATGCTGCCCTGGAGTGTGGTGGAGTTACCTTCTATGGAAGTTTTTAAGCAGAGGCTGGATGGCCATTTGCTGTGGATGCTTTGAGTGTTTGTTCCTGCATGGCAGGGGGTTGGACTCAATGGTCATTGTGGTTTCTTCCAACTCTGTTTCTATGATTCTAGTCCAGCCCCTTTTTTTCCAGCTACACATCTAGCAGCTTTCCCATTGCAGAGCCGCAAATCATTCCATTTTCTGTGCAATTGCATGCCAAAAAGAATTGTGTCAAATATCACAAATATAGCAACAGAAAGATAGAAAGGCTGTGGGGATAATCACAAGAGAAGTCCTCCTAGATCGAATTGAAAGGTCGGCATTTAATCGGCATTCTGTGTGGCAGCCTCATCAGCCCCTTCCCCACCTGTTTCTTTAAAGCAAGGCCTAGATCCATTTATGTCCTTCACGAAATGATGAAAACTGCAACAAAGTGCTTTTCAAAGCTGAGCCAATTAATCAGCTTCTTTGGGGAAAAGAAAAATGCTGTCCCCTTGCCAAAGCAGTGCGCATTGCTCAGACAGGGAAGGGAACAAAACAGAACTAAAAAAAGAGGTAAGATTCCAAAGCTGGGTATTTTTAGTTTAGCCTGCCCATCTATGCAACTTCTCCCCAGCAAGAGCAAAGGGATCCGACTTAATCTGTTGCAGTTCAAGTTTATTTATCTAGGCGCATGTCAAAAGGTGGTCTCAACCCCTCATAGAATTTTGGAAAAGAGATCAACTAAAGAGGAAATCATTTGTGGAGAGTGCAGTTTCCCAGAAGAAGAAATTCTGGAAAGGCCTGGGCTGTTAATATCCAAGAAGGGTTTCAGAGCCACAGAATCCTAAGACTTGAAAGCACACAGCTATGGTTGCATTTAAGGCAGGACTGGGGTATAGGGGTAGGCAACCCAGTACCTTTGAGATTTTTTTTTTTTAACCACAGACACCACATTAATTGGTCATGCTGGAAGGAGCTGATGGGAATTGTGGTCCAAAATATCCAGAGACGGGGCTAAAGAGATGGATGGGATGGTGAACAAAATCCCTAGGATCTGAACCTCTCGGGGGCGTCAGCTTCTGGGACTTTAGACAGTGGAGAGAGGGGGAATGCAATACATAACTGAATACAGGCCATGCAGCATGTGTGAAATCCAGTTTGGGGTGGAAGCTGTTGGGACATCCCGTATTTCAACCAAATGGCTGGTCAGATTTATACCAAATTTTGGAGGGTATGTTTGGGATGGTCTGATTACAACTTAAGTCACATGATATACATGAAATATAATTTAGGGAAGTGACAGGCAGGACATCTAAATAATTAATCCAAACAAAACTACGTACTTCTTCTAGTTTATTCTGATGATTCAAATTGAGACCGGAAGTCCTCAGACCTAGTAGTGGGCCCCAATTCACTGAACTAGTAGGCCTTAGTTTTCATTCACCCCACAAGCATTTCTTACAGTCTTCCTATACTCCACCATGGCAGCAGTTAAAGAGAAACCTAACACAACATGTTGTGGTGGTTTGAGTGTTGGACTATGATTCCAGAGACCAGAGTTCAGTTCCTTGCTTGGCAATGAAAACCAGTTGGGTGACCTTGGGTGCCTTACACACTCTCAGCCCCAGAAAACCCTGTAATAGGCTCACCTTGGGGTTGCCATAAGTCAGAAATGACTTGAAGGCAAACAACAGCAACAGCAACAACAACACATCACATGGGAGGGTGTATCACCTCTTCTTATTTGGGCTAGGAGTAAAACATATTGGTACAAGTCTACTTTGGTGTTATAATTGTTTTGAGATGAAATTAACATTATGGAGTACCAGTACAAATCTGGAACGCAGAAGAAAAAACAGTGAGGAAAATATGAGAAATCCCCTCCCTCCGAGCCTAGTCTTTGTCAAAACCATACAGTCATAGAGCTGGAAGAGACCACAAGGGACAACCAGCCCCACCTCCTGCCATGCAGGATTACACGATCAAAGCATTCTGGACGAATGGCCAACCTGCTTCTTTAAAACCTCCAAAGGAAGAGACTGCACTATGAGCCACTGTATTATTGTTGAAAAGCTTTCACTATCAGGAAGTTCTTCCTAATGTTTAAGTGGAATCTCTTTTCCAGTAGTTTGGAGCCATTGCTCTGTGTGGTGGTAAGAGAGACAGTGAAAAACAGTCATTGGATGCTTAAACTTTATTTTTAGAAGAGAAAACTAATGATGATTCTGTTGAGGTAGAAGAACAGGGTTGCATGAGCACTTCTCAAGGTAAGGATAGGTTAATCTTTTCTCTCCGTGGAGACTTTATTGTGAACTAATTTGCTTGTACACTTAACATACCCAGAATAAATTTTACTATTTCTTTCATTTTTGTTAACCAAATAGGACACACCTGTTCTACAAACATCGAGAATAGAATTCAGCATGTGGCTCACATCTTGGTAACTGCACTTACATGTGAGGGAAAGGAAGCTGAATATTTTTGCCAAGTCTGTATTCACCTAGAGGCTGCTGTGACATTACAACCTGCAGGCATACATTAAACAATGGTAGCCAGGTAGCATGATTGACATGTCTAATATGCAAAGGGCACTGATGCATGCTGGGGCGTGCCCAATGTGCAGCTGAACATTTGGGCAACTGCTGGAGAGTGCCCAATTCACATCAGAAGTGCCCAGAAGTACTAATCAGGAATGCCCAATCAGCACCAGAAATGTCCAATGTACATAGATTTTTTGATTTATTTGCTTTGACAGGTCTTTGAGAACTGATTGTTTAGGTGGGATGAGCTTCGTACAATGTGCTGGATTTTCTAATTGTTATTTTGTTGTGCTGCCACGGAGATCAAAATTGACTCATGATTCCTCATGATTCCTATTCCCTACCCTATTGAATACATAAGGATTGTGAACATGAATAAATTTTGAACACATAATTCTAGGTTAAACATTTGTAACTGAGACTGTGAACTCAAACCTCCATCAAAACATTGGGAAGAACTTTTTTATAAGAACCCTTTAACAATAAAATAGACTGCTTCTGAAGGTGGAGGACCCTCCTTCTTTAGAAGTCTTTAGAAAGATGTTGGATGGACATCTTTCAGGAGTTCTGTAACTGAATGGCAGGGAGTTGAACTAGGTGGTTCTTGTGGTGCTTTCCAATTCTATCATTCTATTATTTTAAGCTACAGCCCCTCCAGAAAGGCAGCCTGGTTCACACTAGGACCAGCTGCACAGAAATCCAAGGGAAACATGCTGATGATGGAGAAGGAGGTAAGCTGCCTATAATTCCAATGGAGACTGAGGACAGACAAGAGACAGGACTTCTTTACAGAGACCACAGACAATCATGCTACTTGCTTCTACAAGATGACCATCATAGAATCATAGAAATGGAAGAGACCATAGGGGCCATCCAGTCCAACCCTGTGCTATGCAGGAACACACATCAAAGCATTCTCAACAGATGGCCATCCAGCCTCTGCTTAAAAACCTCCAAAGGACACTCCACCACACTCCGAGGCAACATATTCCACTGCTGGACAACTCTGACTCTCAGGAACTTCTTCCTGAGGTTCAGGTGGAATCTCATTTCCTGCAGCTTGAATCCATTGCTCCTTGTCCCAGTTTCTGGAGCAGCAGAAAACAACACCTCTCCCTCCTCAACATGACATCTCTTCAAATATTTAAACATGGCTATCATGTCCCCTCTTAACCTTCTCTTCTGCAGACTAAACATACCCAGCTCCCTAAGATGCTCCTCATAGGGCATGGCTTCCAGACATCTCACCATTTTGGTCATCCTCCTCTGGACACATTCCAGCTTGTCAATATCCTTCTTGAATTGAGGTGCCCAGAACTGGACACAATATTCCAAATGAGTTTGAACCAAAGCAAAATAGAGTGGTACCATTACCTCCCTTGTCTAGACACCATACTCCTATTGATGCAACCAAGAATCACATTGCCTTTCTTGGCTGCTGCATCACACTGCTGACTCACGTTCAGCTTGTAATCTACCAAGAATCCTAGATCCCTTTCACACGTACTGCTATCCAGCCATGCATCCCCTATCCTATATTTGTGCATTCCATTTTTTCTGCCTAAGTGCAGGATTACATTTCTCTGTTAAAATTCATTTTGTTAGCTTTGGCCCAGTTCTCCAATTTGTCAACATCATTTTCAAATTTGATCCTGTCCTCTGGAGTATTAGCAACCCCTCCCAATTTGGTGTCATCTGCAAATTTGATCAGCATGCCGTCTACTCCTTCATCCAAGTCATTGATGAAGATGTTGAATAGCACTGGTCCCAGGACAGAACCCTGTGGCACCCCACTAGTCACTTCTGTCCAGGATAAAAAGCAGCCATTGATGAGCACCCTTCGGTTCAGTCCGTCAACCAATTACAAATTCACCTAACAGTAGCCCTGTCTAGCCCACACTTTACTAGTGTCTCTGCAAGAATGTCATGGGGAACTTTGTCAAAGGTCTTACTGAAATCAAGATATGCTACATCTACAGCATTCCTTTCATCTATCAAGTAGTAAACCTATTGTAAAAAGAGATAAGATTAGTCTGGCATGACTTATTTCTGAGAAATCCATGTTGACTTTTAGTGATTACGGCATTGCTTTCTGAGTAATTACAAACGGACTGTTTAACAATCTGCTCCAGGATCTTTTGTGATATTGATGTCAGACTGACTGGGCAATAATTATTTGGGTCCTCTTTTTTTCCCTTCTTCAAGATGATGACAATGTTTGCCCTTCTCCAGTCTACTGGGACTTCTCCTGTTCTCCAAGATTTCTCAAAGATTATTGCAAGTGGTTCAGAAATGACTTCTGCCAGTTCTTTTAATATCCTTGGCTCTAATTCATTTGGCCCTGGGGACTTGAATTTGTCTAGTTTAGCCAGATAGCCAAACAGATGGATTTAAAGAGATAATAGAAATTTGTGGAGAGCCAGGCTATTAATATCTAATTTTGTCAGGATGGCTATATGTTACCTCCTGACAGTTATACCAGGTAGGAAGACCAGAGGAAGGGCTATACTTTGCTGTCTGGAATGATCCAGTGGGTTATTGAGTGAAACAGGATGCTGCATTCAACAGGCCTTTGGTGTGATCCAGCAAAGTTCTTCCTGCAGTCAAGTGCTGATCTTGTGAGTAATTAATAATTATAGGCCAAGATCCTGCATTGCTGAATGTGGAGTGTAAAGCTCTGCAGCACCATACATCACTCTCATATCTGTCAAACCCAAGAAGGACATAGTTATCATAGAATCATAGAGTTGGAAGAGACCACAGGGGGCATCCTGTCCAACACCCTGGCATGCAGGAATACACATCAGAGCACTCCCAATAGATGGCCATCCAGCCTCTGTTTAAAAACCTCCAAAGGAGGAAACTTTGCCACACTCCAAGGCAGCATATTCCACTGCTGAACAGTTCTGACCATCAGGAAGTTCTTCCTGAGGTTTATGTGGAATCTATTTTCCTGTAGTTTGAATCCATTGCTCCTTGTTCTAGTCTCTGGAGCAGCGGAAAATAAGCCCACTCCCTCCTCAACATGACATCCCTTCAAATATTTAAGCATGGTTATCATGTCACCTCTCAACCTTCTTTCCGTCAGGCTAAATGTACCCAGCTCCCTAAGACTCTCCCCACAGGGCATGGCTTCCAGACCCTTCACCATTTTGGTCATCCTCCTCTGGACATGCTCTAGCTTGTCAATATCCTTTTTGAATTGAGGTGCCCAGAACTGGACACAGTATTCCAGATGACATCTAACCAAAGGAGAATAGAGTAGTACCATTACCTCCCTTGATCTAGACACCATACTCTCTTGAAGCAACCAAGAATCATGTTGGATTTCTTGGCTGCCACATCCCACTGCTGACTCATGTTCAGCTTGTGGTCCACCAAGACTCCTAGATCCCTTTCACAGTACTGTTATCTGGCCAGGTGTCTCCCATCCCAGTGGCAGAGCTTGGAGTGTGTTGGAGGAGGGGCATGAGGCTATGGCATGAGGGGCATGGCCACAGTGCATGGGGGCATCACCATGGTGCGCGGGGGCATGGCCAGGGTGCATTGGGGCATGGCTATGGGCCAGGAAGCCCCAAAAGCATTGCTGCCTGGGGCGAATCGCCTCCCCGCCTCCCCACCGCTATGCGATTGTCTCATCCTCTATTTGTGCATTCCATTTTTTTTTTTTTTGGTCTAATTGTAGGACCTTACATTTTTCTCTGGTGAAATTCATTTCATTAGCTTTGGCCCAGCTCTCCTATCTGTTCAGGTCATTTTGAACTCCGATCTTGTCCTGTGGGGTATTAGCAACCTGTCCCAGTTTGGTGTCATCTGCAAATTTGAACAGCATGCCCTCTATTCCTTCATCCAATTCATTGATAAGGATGTTGAATAGCACTGTGCCTAGGACAGAATCCTGTGGTACCTCGCTAGTCATTTCTCTCCATGATGAAGAGAAGCCATTGGTGAGCACCCTTTGAGTTCGGTCAGTCAACTAATTACAAATTCACCTAACAGTAGCACTGCCTAGTCCATATTTTACCAGCTTCTTTGCAAGAATGTCATGGGGAACTTTGTCAAAGGCCTTACTGAAGCTTGGAACTCTATCATAAAAAGAGATAAGATTAGTCTGGCATGACTTGTTTTCGAGATATCCATGTTGACTTTTAGTGATCACGGCATTACTTTCTAAGTAATTACAAAGTATTTAATGATCTGTTCTAGAATTTTTCCAGGTATTGAAGTCAGGCTGACTGGGCGATACTTATTTGGGTCCTCATTTTTTCCCTTCTTAAAGATGAGGATAACATTTGCCCTCCTCCAGTCTGCTGAGACTTCTCCTGTTCTCCAAGAATTCTCAAAGATTCTGAAATTCAATGATTCTGAAATTAGGTTTACCAGTTCTTTTAATATCCTTGGATGTAATTCATCTGGCCCTGGAGACTTGAGTTCATTTAGAGTAGCCAGGTATTCCTGTACTACTTCTCTAACTATTCTGTGCTGCATTTACCCCTCTTCCCCACCTCCTCTCCACCCCTGCCCCAAGGTTGAGTACTTCCTTCCTTTTGGGAGAAAACTGAGGCAAAGAAGGTGTTGAGTAGTTCTGCCTTGTCTCTTCCCCCTGTTAGTATTTGGCCATCTTCTCCATGCAGTGACCCTATCATTTCCTTATTTTTCCTTTTGTTGTGGACATATCTAAAAAAAGCCCTTTTTATTGTTTTTAATCTCTCTGGCAAGCCTGAGTTTATTCTGCACTTTAGCTTTTGTGACCTTCTCCCTATATATCCTAGCTATTTGTTTGAAGTCTTCTTTGGTGATTTCCCCATTCTTCCATTTCTTGTACATGTTTCTTTTAACATTTACCTCAGTTGAGAGTTTGTTGTCAACCATTCTGGTTTCTTTAGACACCTTCCATTTTTCCTCCTTATTGGCACAGTTTTCAATGGTGCCTTCAGTATATCACTTTTAAGAAACTCCCATCCATCATGAACTCCCTTCTCTTTCAGTATTCTTGACCATAGAATTTCAGCCAGTAATTTCCTAAGTTTGCAGAAATCAGCTTTTTAAAAGTTTAGAGTGCGTGTCTGGCTACACTTGGCTTCACCTTCCCACTGAATAACAAATTCCAATAGAGCATGGTCGCTCCCACCTAAGGATCCCACCACTTCTACCCCATCAACGAGGTCATCCCTGTTGGTCAGGATCAGATCTAAAATAGTTGATCCTCTTGTTGCTTCTTCTGCCTTCTGGACAATGAAATTTTCTGCAAGGCAAGTGAGGAACTTGTTGGACCTTGTGGTCTTGGCAGAGTTTGACTGCCAACATATATCAGGATAGTTGAAATCTCCCATGACTATTGCAATTTTCCTTTTTGAATGTGCGGTCATTTGCTGCAGGAAGGCATCCAAATCATGAGGCTGACTTGGAGGTCTGTAGTAGACCCCCACAATCACATCTGTATTGTTCCTCTGTTACCCTGATTTCTGGGGTCCCTTGGGGGACACCTCAATGTGCTCCACATGATGGGGAATGGAAACTAGCCAGAGCACAAGCAAAAGCAGTGCGAGAGGCAGGGTAACCTAGCAGGGTCTTTTTACCCAGTTTTTACAGGGTCAGGCCAAGCCAAAAACCAAACAAAGATGTCTGATAAAATGATTTTATTGAATGAAAGTCTCAGTCACCAACGCAATCACTCACGCACTCACTCAAGACCTATTAAGAAGCAAAAGAGAGGAAACTGGATAGGGGAGTATTGAAGGGGTTGCGGCTGGGGTAATACTGCACCTTTTCCTGAAGTCCTTGGTCCGGGAAGACAGCAGAGAAGTGGGGCTCACCATGGGGAGGGCTGAGGGGTTACTCAATGGACAGAGCAATGGTCTGCTGGGGTGACTGGGAGTGATCCAAAGAACTGCTCAAAAACTGGGACTATTTGTAGGGGGAAAAGTACCTGGAGGGCTAATCCTTTCCCAGGGAGAACAATGGGTATTGCAACAAGAAAGAAGCTCCACAATGGTAACTTCCTTTGCGTGACGAGATTACAAGGTGTTGCCAAAGTCTCGGGATCTTTGGCTGTATTTGGTTGTGGTGTGACTTCATGTAAATGGTTCTCGTCTGTTAGGATATTTGCTCAACTTGGGGCAAACACACTAATCCCCTCAAGTCGGCTTCTCAGGGGCTGAGGACCCTTTGTTTATTGTGGGTTTACACATCTTGAGGTCTCCCGGGGCTATGTGACTGGGGATTTTACTGGCCTGACCTGGTTTTTGAACGTTCGACTGTGGCTGCCTACATGCTCATCCGGGCAACCTCTCAGGCACATGGGATCATATTTAATATCAAAATTGTAGACCCCAGGATAGGGTTTTTCCAGTGGAGTAACATCTTGCTCCCTTAATTCTTACGCACGTGCTCTCAATCTGGCTTCCTGGATTTAAGTCATGGATCTCTTCACAGGTGTAAATGTCCTTGACATAAAAAGCTCCTCCTCCTCCTTTCTTGTTTGGTCTAGTTCTCCAAAATAGGTTATACCCCTCTATTACTACATTCCAATCATGAGATCCCACCAGGTTTCAGTGATGCCTATTACATTATTGTTACTTTGGTGTATTCAGAGTTCCAGTTCATCTTATTCCCCATGCTCTGTGCGTTAGTGTAGAGACATTTAAGATCATGTGCCCTTCCCTGAAGCCCTCTACTAAACTTGCTTTTCCTCCCACTGTTGACCTCTAGTACTGCTTGGCCTGGTCTACTTGGGCTTTTCTGCCCAACACTTGCTGAATTCCTGCCCCAAATAATACTGTCTCCCTCCACACCCAAACTCAGTTCAAAGCCCTCCTGATCAGCTTTGCAAGACTCTTAGCAAAAACATTCCTGCCAATGGCTGTGAGGTGCACCGCATCCATTGCCAGATGACCATCTTCGCGAAAATGCAGACCGAGGTCCAAAAACACAAATCGTTCCTGGCAGCACCATCTGCAAAACTGTTAAGTGGATAGGGAAGTGGCTCAACTTATCTGCAAATGCAGCAGAACAGAAAGAGAAAGAAGGTCACTCTCCTAGATGAGGAAAGGAAGCATGTTTCTGTCCAGTTTTTGCCAGGAACTACCCATAGATCTTAAGTGGGGGGAGGGGTGAAGTGCAGTAGTTGTTAGGTCATTATCGTGTCCCATTCAGTCACAGGTGTCTCATCACAAAGAAGGGAATAACAAGTGTCATTTTCAGCTTGTCTGAGTCATAGCAGCAAAGCAGGAATTCAAAGTAACAAGCCAGAAAGGAGTCCAAAAGCAGAGTTTGCCTAACAAAGCAAAAACAATTGACAAACAATTGGAAAAAAACAATTGACAAACATTAAAATGCAAGCCTATAGATCAGCCAAAGCAATCCTGAAGTTTGCTGCTACTAAAGGAAGTAATTTAGGAAACCCTGCCTTATCTGTTTACAAAGCCAAAACATTGGCACAAATCCTCTATGGGGCTGAGGTTTGGAGTATATCTAAAGTATAAGGACTAGAACCCCCTCAGAATTACTTTATGAGAGTATTGTTTGGCTTACCTAAAAATGTTCTAATTGCTATGATTAGATTAGAAACTCGTGTGTCAAGTATAGAGAGTCAAATAGGTAAGAGAATAATATGTTATTGGCTTACGGTACAAGAGATGGACAACACTAGGCTTCCAAAAAAGTGTTTGATAGAATTATCTAATGGCCTACCAATTAAAAATTGGGTACATTATGCAGCCCAATTAAATATCAAATGTGGGCTTTCACTGATCGAGCTTAAAAGATCTCAACTACTTGCAAAGAAAAAGATCATTAGGAGTGCTATAAGGAAAGTAGACACACAAATAGACTTAAGTACTGTTCTTCATTCCCCTTGTGCACCTTTATATCACAAGCTCAAAGAAGCCCGTGAATATCCAGACTATTTTAACAACTTTAACAGTTGTACGATTGTGGAAAGCTTTTTCAGAGCTAAGATTAAATATGATGGATACTGCCTATAGAGTTGAGAGGCAAAGGAGTATTCCAACAAAATGAGCACCTATGTGTGGGAGGTTACCTGGAGCCAGAGGATCTTGTTCACTATATATTATATTGTTCCCTATACAATGGCCCAAGGGAACGATTTGTGACTCTCTTAGCTCTTCAGATATTGACCTTGATTCCCTCAACCTTGACTTCAAGCTTCTTTGACTCAGCTTCATTTAACTGGTATGGCATTGGCAGCCCCTTTCATGTACTGCCTTTTCTGTGATGTGGAAATCCCTGATCGCAATGGGCATTCAAAGTGTCTCGTCTGCCTAGATGAGACCCACAACATCTCCACTTGTAGGCACTGCCAGGCCTTCACACCTCAGACAAGGTGGAATAGAGAGGCCAGACTCAAAGCCTTCTTGTGGGAGAAGGTCGTTCAGCTGTTGGACTTGTCTAGAGGCTCTGGTACCATATCAACATCTCCCTCTCACATTTCAGCCTTGCCCTCTGGGTCCTTGGATTAAGAGGGTGCCCAAGCTTTCACCTATGGAGACAACTTCCAAACATGCCTCCCAGGATCTGTCTGTGAAGGGCGCAAGTCATGACTAGCCTTCCTCAACACCTGCCAGTAGCCAGGATCAGGCTTCGTTGACACAGGTGCAAGCACCACTTTTGACCCTGCCATCAACATCTGCCTTGTGCCTGCTTCACTCCCCCCACACAGTACCAGATACTCCTGGTTGTTCTCTTGAAAGAGAGGCAACAAAGTCTAAGACGAAAAAGATGAAGACAAAGGATGCTCCTGCTGCCTTGGAAGAGAGCGTTTGCCTTCAACCACTGTCCATAAGAACGGTACCTCAGGGACCCTCCATCTTGCCTCCTTCTGCTCCTGCTCTACAGCAGTTAGCTCTTCAGGCTTCCTCACTGCTACAGGGCCCAGTCACCTCTTCAGTTCCCTTGGGAGTTTCTGATGGTGAGATTATCAAGACTACACCAGTCCAGCAGCAGTCTGTGCAGGTGACTGAGGAGCATGTCAATTTGGACTCCAAACACCTTGTCGAGATAGTGACTGTAAATGTCGGGATGCCCTCCATATTATAGTAATGGGATATGTAGTAGGTTATAAGATAGCTGCTTGCTTGTAACAAAGGTATGGGAACCAGAGACCGTTATATAAACAAAAGCTAGGAATGTACTGATAAGTACTGCCAGGCTCTCACCACTTCAAGGTCTCTTGCTAGAGGGAGGAAAACATCTTGGGATTTTACGCTTTTGAATTTGTTAATTGCCTTTAGTCCTCTCACTAAAGTCCTGTATGATGTATCGCACCCCAAATAAATAATGTTTTTGCACTGTACTATATGTGTGTGTGTATTCAGTTCTTGACAGTAAAGGAGACGTCCGTAGAAGAATGCCCGCCTCCTCCACCTCATGCTCGGTGTCGAAGATGCTCGATGTCTCTTCATCTTGATGTCAGAGGTCCCGTTCTTGATCCCATTCATATCATCCCTCAGATCTAAGCACCAAGCTCCTGCTCCCATACACATAGGATCTACATCTACTACTCACCCTCTGACTCTAAATATAATTGTTCTTCAGAAGAATATTATATTACTTGTCGTTGTTGCAGGCACTATAGATTTATATATGAGGAAGAAGTCTACATTCCTCGACGTCGACACCGTTCTTCGGCACCGAGATGATCAGAGTCACAGTCTTCAGGATTGCCTACTAAAAAACAGTGCACAGAAGCAACTGTTTCTGCTGAGCACACTCATTCTCTGCCTTCAAATTCTGATCAAGTGGCAGAGTAGTGTTTCTTTTCAACTGGAGAGGCCCAATAGTTTACATCTTCCCTCCCTTCCTACTGATAACCAGAGTCATCGCTAAGGTGCACCAGGACTCTGCCTCAGTGATACTGATTACTCTCTGGTTTGGAATCATGGTTTGCTCCACTGCTCCTCCTCTCCAATCATCGGTATCTGAAGCTTCTACCCAAACCAAATCTTCTAACAATAAACAACAGTACCCTCTTCCATCCAGATGTTGTGAACCTCTAGTTGACAGCTTGGAACCTACTCCAATAGCTTCTCTACCAAGATCAGTTTGATGTGTCATAGAAGCAGCACACAAGCCATCCACTGTGTGCTCCTATTCCTACAAGTGGAGCAAGTTCCTTCACTACCTCTGGCACCGAAACCTCGATGTCAACACCTTCGGTACCGTAGACTTCCTTGAATGTCCTCCTTGACTGATAAACGACTATCTCTTTCTTCTACCTGCTGCTACTTGTCAGCAGTATTTTCTCACTTCCAGTGTAGGGACAAGCCCTCCTGTTTCCTGGACCCCTTGGTCAAGAGTTACCTCAAAGGGTACGAGCATCTTCACCCTCCTGACCTGCCTCCTGCTCCAGGCTGGAACTTACCTCTTGTCATTTCTCAAACTGTCTAGGGGACCATTTGAACCGATGGCCATATGTGACCTGTGACTCCTCTCCTGGAAAACTGCCTTGTCGCCATCACCTCTGCCAGGAGGGCAGATGAACTGTGTGCTCTTTGTGTGGATCAACCATATCTGCGATTCCACAAGGAAAAGGTTGTCTTCCCAAAAGTCATCTCTGTGTTCCACCTTAACCATGACATAATTCTGCCATCCCTTATGAGTAATCTCTCTTCTAACTTGAAATGCAACCTACTTTCCTTGGACATTCGGTGTGCACTTCCATTCTATGTGCAGTGCACGGTCGACTATAGAAAATCTCAGAGACTCTTTATTTTTCAAACCAAAAAAGGACTCCTCATGTCAGCACAAAGACTTTCTAAGTGGGTGGTTTCCACATTAGACTGTCAAGACCTGGCTGGTAAACAGCCCTCAACTCAATTGAGAAGCCACACTACCAGAGCTATGTCTGAATCAGCTGCTTTCTTGAGGAGAGTTCATCTGCATGAAGTTTGTAGGGCTGCCACATGGTCTCAGCCCACTAACTTTATTTCACATTATAGAGTTGATAATAGAGCTACTAATGATGCTATGTTTGAGAGGGCTGTCTTGTTTTCTTCTATTCAGTGATTTATCACATAAATAAAGTTCTTCTTGCTTGATATGACATACTCTGTAACAATAAAGTTTTCCTTTTGCTGAAGATTAATTTCTTGGTTGAAATGACTTATTTTGTTAGAATAAAGTTTTTCCTTTGGTAGAAGTTGATGGGCTTGCTTGCTTGCATGACACTCCCACATCCTACATCAGTAACTCCTCAGTCTCTCATTTGTGTGAGTCACAGAGACATGAAGAAGAACAAGTTGCTTGCCTGTAACTGGAGTTCTTTAAGTGGTCATCTGTGAACTCACACAACCCCGCCCTACCTCCTGTCTATGTGTCCTGCTATGTCCTATGCTCTTGGGCTGCTGCAGCGGCCACAGAACTGGGGATGATAGCGGGAAGGGACCTTATATAGGCTCAGGGGAGTGGGCAGAGTTCCTGCCAAAATACTAGGTCTAAGCTCTAGAAGATTCTGAAGGGGCCTACTGTGCAGGTGCAGATAACCCACTGTGTGAGTTCACAATGACCACTCAAAGAACTCTAGTTACAGGTAAGCAACTTGTCCTTCTCTGAACTAACCTACTGTTCAGAGGTGGGAAACTTTTGGCCCTCTAGATATTTTGGATACTGTCCCACTGTAGAAGATTGAAGGATGGCCAGTGTTAATGGATTATGGTAAATATTTATTTATTTATTTATTTATTTATTTATTTATTTATTTATTGCCAACCAGCTATTTTGGACTATAACTTTCATCATCCTTTACCATTAGCCATGTTGACAATGACTTCATGCAGACAATGGCCAAAGATTAAAGGTTTCACAAGAAGATCAAAGGTTTCACAAATTCCATGAAGATGCTAGACAATTGATGCTACTTCTGAAATGAAATTGAAATGTTCACCTTCTGCTCTTTTCTTAAGGACTAGGTCAAACATGCAGCACAGGCAATGGTAGATTCTTGATGACCAAATAAACAGTGGGGCTGTGGCTCAGTAAGGATGGTAAGAGGCTAAAGAATCACAATGAAAAGGCAAAAGAACTCAGCACCTGTTTCCCCCCATCCCAAAAAGAGAACTGTGTGCTTCCATGCATCAGCAAAGACTTTGCTAAGTGACCCAGAATGCAAATCAAGATTGAGAAGCATGTAGTCAAGAATCACTTGATTAACTTAAATGAGTTCAAATCTGCAGGACCAGATGAAGAAACTTGCTGGTGTACTCTTTGAACCAGCTGCAATCATTTTTGGTAAATCTTGAGAACAGTGGGGAGGTGCCAGAAGGCTGGATATGAGCAAACATCACCCCTCTCTCCAAAAAGTGCCAAAAAGAAAATCCAGGGAACTACAGAAGAATCATCCTGATCTCAATACCGGTAATAATATTAGAACAGATTATAAAGGAATCTGTTTTCAAAAATCTAGATGACAATGCAGTGTAGTATTAGTATTAGTGAGATCCAGCATGAGTTTGTCAAGAACAAATTCTGTCTTTTATTTTTTGGTGAGGTCACTAGTCCATTTGATGATGGGAATGCTAAAGATGTTGTTTATCAGCAAAGCGGATAAAGTCCCCCATGATATTTTGATTAGCAAATAGATTAAATGTGGAATGGATAAGAACACTGTCAGATAAGCCCATAATTTGTTGGAGAACTGTATTTAAACTGAATTCAACAGCATTCATTCATCAATGGCCATACTTCAAACTGGAGAGATGTCTCTAGTGAAACAATGAAGTGTTCGATCCTGGAGCCAACATTCTTGAATATTTTTATCAGTGATTTAGATGACAGGTTAGAGAGAATCCTTATTAAATTTGTGGATGTGGCTAACACATTGGAAAGTAGGAACAGAATTCAAGAGGACCCTGATAAATTAGAAAATTGGGCTGTATCTAATAGAATGAGATTAAACAGAAACAAATGCAAAATTCTACATTATCTACAAAATTAGGCCACAAAAGCCGAACACACACTTATAGGATGGGGAGTACTTGGCATAGTGCATGTGAGAAGGATCGTGGGATTATTGTTGATGAAAAGTTGGACAAGACCTAGCAAAGTGATGCAAAGAAATCAAATAATATATTAGCCTTCATTTTTTAAAAAAAAAATTAAAAAAAATAATCTTTATTGAATTAATACATACATACAAAAAGGAAAAATAAAATTGACAAAGAAAGAAAAGAAACAGAGGAAAAAAAGAAGAAAGAAAGAAGAAAAGAAAAAAATTAGCAGCAACAACAGTTACAATAACACAATAACACAGTTACGATATAATAACACAATTACAATAACACAGATCAAAGTATATATCATGATAAAAGTTATACAAACCAAAAAAAGAGTCTGAAAAAGGAAAGTATTAACATATATTAATTAGATTCCTTCCTGACTTCTTCGTCAATTGGTTTTACTCCACTTCTGTTTATACGCCTCTTCTATTATAGATCTAAATTGAACATACATATTAATAGATATCTTAATATATATTTATATTTAATATCAAAATTAATATAAATACTTCAAAAGTGAACACTATGACTATGTCACTCGTCCCATTATCCCCTAATATCAATCTTGTTTCTTACAGATCAAATCCACTAATCGATAAGTCCCCCTTTTTATTTCTTACATGATCCATAAAAGGTTTCCATGTTTTCAGAAATGCTTCTATTGAATTCTTCTTCAATAATGTTGTTAATTTATCCATTTCAGCTAATTCCATTACTTTATTTAACCATTCACTCACTTTTGGAGTTCCTCTATTTTTCCAATATCTTGCATATACAATCCTAGCCGCTGTCACCATATATCTTATCAAATTTTTATTTGTCTTTCTCTAGTATCTGTCCTGTCTATCATGTTAAGAAGAAAGAGTTCTGGTCTAAATACAATTTCCATCTTTAAGACCTTTTGAATATATTTACCAATTGTTAACCAGAATTTCTTTGCTTTCTGACATTGCCACCACTTATGATAGCAGGATCCCTCATGGTGTTTACATTTCCAACATCTATTATTATTTTTTCCATACATTTTAGCCAATCTACTTGGTATTAAATGCAATTTATATATCATTTTATGAAGATTTTCTTTAAGATCATTGCATCTAGTAAATTTTAATCCTTTCCCCCAAATTTCCTCCCACTGGTCTAATTCTATAGTATGTCCAACACGTTGTGCCCAATATATCATACTCTCCTTTATTTGCTCCTCTTCTGTATTCATCTTTAACAGTAATTTATATACTTTGGAGATTAGATGAGATTCTTCTGCAAATAACAGTTTTTCAAATTCATTTTTACTGTTTCCAAAACCATAGTTTTTCCTGTCTTCTTTACATTTCTCTCTTAATTGATAATATGTTAACCATTGTATTTTATGTCCTGGTATCTCTAAACTTTGTATATCTTTGATATTCCAGCTATCTCCATTCTCCTTTAACATATCACTGTATCTTAACGAAATATCTAGACTACCCATTTCCCTTCTATAAAATGCCTCTTGTGGCGATAACCATCCTGGAATTTTGGATCCAAATCTGTTTTTGCATTTCTCCCAAATTTTGAAAATTGATCTTCTCACTATATGAGTCTTAAATCCAGCATTCACTTCTCCTTTTCCGTACCACAAATAGGCATGCCAGCCAAATTTTAGTTCATGGCCTTCTGATTCTAGTAATCTCTTATTTTCTAACATAATCCACTTGTAAGGCCCCGCTTTTGGGGTCCCCAAAATCAGTATGGTTTGGATGGGCACCATACCTAATTGGCATCATGTGTAATTGGCAACACATTTTATTGGCTCTGACATCAAATTCAAGCCTGAAAGGTGATGGAGAGGTCAAACCGAGCGAGGGAAAGAATTTGACTGTAAATGTGAGAAGCATAGGTCAACTCCAAAATTCCTCCACGTAAGACTGAGTCATTTGTCAGGCAAAAACACATCATTCCTGTGGATAATAGGCTTAAATAGGAGCTAGACTTTTCCAAGGAATCCAACTGTGAGGAGCCCACCAGGACCCTGATTGACAGATATCCATCCCTTGTACACCTGGATTCTTTCCTCTGTCCTCACAGCACCCACAATAGACAGCTATTACAACATTAATCATGTCTTTGTCAATCAAAGCACTAAGCCCATCAACAGGCGAAAGACTCATTGTCCACAACAGGTTCCCTTTGTCTTGCATCTGGAACCTTTACAGCCACAAGCCATTTTCAGGGTATAAATACCCCTGATTTGAGGAGGCCCAGTGCAGTCTCTTGAAGATCTACCCGTCACTCTGTCCATCTGGCTCCTGAATGAGAACTGCCCTTAGGTCCTACCTAAGCCAAAATACATTTCTACTCTTCACTACTCTTCTGGACTGGTAATTATAAATCCCCCCAAATCCCTCAGCCTCTCTATAATTTTTCCTCCCTTTCTCTTTCAGCTAGCTCTTGTGTGAATGTGTGGTTGTGTGTATCTTGTGTGCATGTATGAGTGAATTCCCCTCAATAAAATCATTTTATTAGACAATTTTGCTTGGTTTTGGCTTGGCCTGACCCCGTAAACGTTGAGTTTAACATCTCGCTAGGTTACCCTGCCTCTCGTAGTGCTACAGCTTGTGCTTTGGCTAATTCCCATTCCCCATTATTTGGAGCACATTGAGGTGTCCCCCACGGGACCCCAGAAATCAGGGTAACACACTCTCTAAGCCAGGCTAGACATGCAGCGTCAAAGTAAATTTTTACATCTGGAATGCCTAGCCCTCCTCGCTCTTTGGCATCTATTAAAATTTTCCTGTTCATCCTGACTTTCCTTTCTGCCCATAAAAATTTTGATATTTCCTTTTGCCATTTTGTGAAGGGGGTTTTAGAAAAGATAATTGGAATTGTCTGGAACAAGTACATTAATTTGGATAGGACCATCATTTTAATTATTGATATTCTCCCTAACAGAGAGACATTAATTTTTTGCCACTTCTTAAGGTCACTCTTTATACTCTCCCAATTGTTGATTCTTTGTTTTAATTCTATCCCTAGGTATTTAACTTTTTTCACAATTTCAAAACCAGTTTTCCTATGTAACTCCTCTTCCTCTTCCTTACTCATATTCCTCGTTACTATCTTTGTTTTATCTTTCTTAATATTGAGACCAGAAACGTTGCCAAATTCTTTTATTGTTAACAATAATGGTTCTATGCTATTGATTGGATCTTCTAGAATAAAAACTATGTCATCCGCAAATGCTTTTAATTTAAACTCTGCCCCTCTTGTCCTTATTCCTTTTATATCTTTATTGCTTCTAATTGATCTGTTTAAACATTCTAATAGAAGAATAAATAACAGTGGTGAGAGAAGACACCCTTGTCTTGTCCCTTTCTCTATATTAATATATTCTGTTAAATTTCCATTTATTATTATTTTAGCTTTCTGTAATAGATATATTGCCTTAATCCACTTCACAAAGTTACTTCCTAGGTCTATTGTTTCCAAAATTTTAATTAACAATTCCCAATTAACATTATCAAAAGCCTTTTCAGCATCTAAGAATATTAATGGTTATGATAATTCCAATATTCAACTACATCCAATGCTGTTCTGGTATTATATTTAATTTGCCATTTTGGTAAAAAATCCATTCTGGTCTTCATATATATAATCCTTCAGGCATGTTTTCAACCTATTTGCTAGAATCATAGAATCATAGAAATGTAGAGTTGGAAGAGACCACACGGGCCATCCAGTCCAACCCCCTGCCATGCAGGAACACCCTCAAAGCACTCCCGACAGGTGGCCATCCAGCCTCTACTTAAAAACCTCCAAAGAAGGAGACTCCACCACACTCCGAGGCAGCATATTCCACTGCCGGACAGCCCTGACTGTCAGGAAGTTCTTCCTGAGGTTCAGGTGGAATCTCCTTTCCTGCAGCTTGAATCCATTGCTCCTTGTTCTGGTCTCTGGAGCAGCAGAAAACAAGCCCTCTCCTTCCTCTACATGGCATCCCTTCAAATATTTAAACATGGCTATCATGTCCCCTCTTAACCTTCTCTTCTGCAGATTAAACATACCCAACTCTCTAAGTCTACCCTCATAGGGCATGGCTTCCAGGCCTCTCACCATTTTGGTTGCCCTCCTCTGGACCTGCTCCAGCCTGACCATGTCCTTCTTGAATTGGGGTGCCCAGAACTGGACACAGGATTCAAGATGAGGTCTAACCAAAGCAGAGTAGAATGGTACCAGTACCTCCCTCGATCTAGACACCATACTCCTATTGATGCAGCCGAGAATTGCATTGGTTTTCTTGGTTGCCGCATCACACTGCTGACTCATGTTCAGCTTGTGGTCTATTAAAACTCCTAGATCCCTTTCACATGTACTGCTATCCAGCCACATGTCCCCCATCCTATATTTCTGTGTTCCATTTTTTCTACCTAAGTGTAGGACCTTACACTTCTCTCTGTTGAATTTCATTTTGTTAGCTTTGGTCCAGCTCTCCAATCTGTCCAGGTCATTTTGAATTTTGATCCTGTCCTCTGGCGTATTAGCAACCCCTCCCAATTTGGTGTCATCTGCAAATTTGATGAGCATGCCCTCTATTCCTTCATCCAAGTTGTTGATAAAAATATTGAACAGCACTGGGCCCAGGACAGAACCCTGTGGCACCCTGCTAGTCACTTCTCTCCAGGATGAAAAGCAGCCATCCGTGATCACCCTTTGGGTTCGGTCAGTCAACCAATTACAAATCCAACTAACAGTAGCCCTGTCCAGCCCGCATTTTATTGGCTTCTTTGCAAGAATGTCATGGGGAACTTTGTCAAAGGCCTTACTGAAATCGAGAAATGCTACATCCACAGCATTCCCTTCATCTATCAAGCTAGCAACTCTAACATAAAAAGAGATAAGATTAGTCTGGCATGACTTATTTTTGAGAAATCCATGTTGACTTCTCGTGATTACCGCGTTGCTTTCTAAGTGATTAGAAACTGACTGCTTAATGATCTGCTGCAGGATCTTTCCGGGTACTGACATCAGGCTGACTGGGCGATAATTATTTGGGTCCTCTTTTTTCCCTTTCTTGAAGATGGGGACAACATTTGCCCTCTTCCAGTCTGCTGGAACTTCTCCTGTCCTCCAAGATTTCTCAAAGATTATAGCAAGCGGTTCTGAAAGGACCTCTGCCAGTTCTTTTAATATCCTAGGATGCAATTCATCTGGCCCTGGAGACTTGAATTCATCCAGTGTGGCCAGGTATTCCTGTACCACCTCTCTACCTATTATGTGCCTCATTTCCCTTGCTTCCTCACCTGCTCCCCAACCGCCAGGTTGAGTGCTTATATCCTTCTGGGAAAAAACTGAGGCAAAGAAGGTGTTAAGTAGTTCTGCCTTTTCTCTTCCCCCTGTTAGTAATGCGCCATCTTCTCTGCGCGGCGACCCTATCACCTCCTTCTTTTTCCTTTTGCTGCGGACATATTTAAAAAAGCCCTTCTTATTGTTTTTGATGTCTCTGGCCAGCCTAAGTTCGTTCTGTGCTTTAGCCTTTCTGACCTCCTCCCTACATCTCCTAGCTACTTGCTTAAATTCTTCTTTGGCGGTTTCCCCCTTCTTCCATTTCCTGTACATGTTTCTCTTAACGCTTAGCTCAGTTGAGAGTTCTTTAGTCAAAATTCTGGTTTCTTCAGATGCCTTCCATTTTTCCTCCTTATTGGCACAGTTTTAGACTGTGCCTTCAGTATCTCCCTTTTAAGGAACTCCCATGCCTCCTGAACTCCTTTCCCTTTTGCTATTCTTGACCACGGAATTCCAGCCAGCAGCTCCCTAAATTTACAGAAGTCCACTTTTTTAAAATCTAAGATGAGTGTCTGGCTACACTTATCTTCTCCTTCCCACTGAATGCCAAATTCTAATAGGGCATGGTCACTCCCTCTTAAAGATCCAACCACTTCTACCTCATTAACAAGGTCAACTCTGTTGGCCAGGATCAGATCTAGAATATTTGATCCCCTTGTGGCCTCTTCCACCTTCTGGACCATGAAATTGTCTGCAAGACAAGCAAGAAACTTGCTGGACCTTGCTGTCTTGGCAGAGTTTGACTGCCAACATATATCCAGGTAATTGAAATCTCCTATTATTACTGTATCTCTCCTTTTTGAATGCGCGGTCATTTGGTTGAGGAAGGCATCATCAAAGTACTCAGTCTGGATTGGAGGTCTGTAGTAAACCCCCACCAGAATATCCCTATTGTTTCTCGCTCCCTTAATTCTCACCCAGATGCTCTGGACCTGGCTTTCTGGGTTTAAGTCATGGATCTCTTCACAGGTGAAAACATCCTTGACAAACAAGACTACTCCTCCTCCTTTCTTGTTTGGTCTATTTTTACAAAATAGGCTATACCTCTCTATCCCTACATTCCAGTCATGAGACTCATCTCACCAGGTCTCAGTGATGCCTATCAAATCATATCTATTTTGTTGTACTAGGAGTTCAAGTTCATCTTGCTTGTTTCCCATACTCCATGCATTAGTGTAGAGACACTTAAGAATCAACGCAAATATTTTATAATCTTCATTTAATAAGGAGATAGGCCTGTAATTTTTAACTGATGACAAATCTTTATCTTCTTTTGGTAGCAGCACTATATTTGCTTCCTTCCAGCTTTCAGCGATTTTCTGGGTACCTAAAATACCATTCATTACTCTTTGGAGTGGTGTTTCCAATTCATTTTCCAATTCATTTATATACAGAGCTGTCAGACCATCTCTACAGAGGTTTTACCTCTTTTTAATTGCTTAATGACATTCCTAATTTCTTCAATTGATATTACCTTATTTAGTTCTTCTCTTTGTTTATGTGTAAATTTCAAAATATCATGCTCTTGTATATATTTATTTATTTGTAATTCTTTTACTTCTCGTTTTTTATATAACACTTGAAAATAGTTATGAAATATTTTATGTAATTCTTTTTCATTAGTTACTATTCTGTCCCCTTTTTTCAATTCTGTGATCCTTCTTTTAGCTTTTTCTTTCCTAAGCCTATACAACAGCCATCTCCCTGGTTTATTCCCATATTCAAAGTTTTTTTGTTTTAGATAGTCTAATTTCCTTTTCATCTCATCTGCCAGCATCATTGTTGTTTGTTTTTTGTAATATTTTTATTTGTTCTAAGATTTTATTATTCATTGGATTTTTTGCTAAGTCCAATTCTTTCTTTTTAATCTTTAGAGATTTCAGTTATTTTCTCTTTTCTCTTTCTTTTCCACTCCACATTTAATTTCATAAGAATATCCCTAATTACTGCTTTCCCTGCATCCCATACCAATGCATCCTCTACCCCTTTATCCTGATTTAAATTAAAATATTCTATAAGTGTTTCTTTGCAATATTTTAGTACTTTCTCTTTGTATAATAAAACCTCATTCATTCTCCATCTATGATTTTGGATTCTTCTCTTATAAGTTAGTCTAATAGGATTGTGGTCTGACATTGTTCTAGGTAAGATTTCGATTTTCCCCAAATTACTTCCTATATTTTTGGAAGCCCAGATCATATCAATTCTGGATAGGGAATTATGAATGTCTGAATAAAAAGTAAATTCCTTCTTACTCCCTTCTTTTAATCTCCAAGAGTCTACTAGGTATAATTCATCAATTATTTCAAAAAATTCTTTTGCTAGCTTACCTTAATTTTTCTTAATTTTTTTGGTCGATAATCTGTCTATTTGTGGATTTGCCACCCCATTAAAATCACCCATTAGGCACCAATTTTCACAGTCCAGTCCTATTATTTTTTTATTTCAGTTCCCTATAGAATGTACTTTTCTCAGTTACTGGTGCATAAATTCCAACCACTAACATTTTGCCATTATTTATCTTGATTTCCACCCCTACAAACCTTCCCTTATTATCTGTAAACACCAAGTTGGGCTCCAAATAAGATTTGACATACAAAGCTACCCCATTTTTTTTTGTTTGGCCAGCCAATACAAATTATTTTCCTAATTTCTCCTGGGTTAACAATTTGATGTATTTGTTCTTAACTCTAACTTCTTGAAGACATATTAGGTCTATTTTTAGTTTTTGTAAGTAATGAAATATTAATTTCTTCTTTTTAAATGAGTTTATACCTTTTACATTCCATGTAAGACACTCCATTTCATTATAAATACATTTACATATTTCTCCACTTACATCAATATATATTCCAGTATATAAGGAGTTTCTTAACCTACTTGCTTTTTATAGTTCTATAGTATCTTATCTTTATAACCTCCCCTTTCTATTTTCTCTTCCCTTGCTCTTACTCTATTTCCACCTCTTCTACCCCTCTACTCCTCCTATCTTATTAATAATTACCTTTAATTTCTTTCTTTATTTCTCTATTCCTTCTCTGAAAAGTCCAGTTCCAGCAGGCTCACTTCCTCTTGACATCTTCTTTCACCCCTCTCTTTCTTTCGATCTTTCCTTCAGGTTTCCTCTTCTCTGTGATCTAAGTCTTCTTGCCAAGCACCGCTGCCCCCCAGGTCCATAACGGCTTCCTCTTGACTTTTGGCTGTCTTTCAAAGTTATTTCCTGTTCTTTTTCAAAAAGTCTGTGGCTTTCTCAATTGAGTTAATTCTATATTTTTCTTTTTTGTAGGTAAAGTTGACTCCTTCAATTTTATCCCAACTGAAAGAGATTCCTTCCTTCTTCAACACCTCCACCAAGAAAGAAAAATGTTTTCTTTTCCTGAGAAGTCGTGCGGGGATATCTTTTAATATTATTATTAGTTTCCTATCTATTTGAATTCCTTTATTGTAGTGCACTTCCAGGATGTGGTCTCTTATTGTCTTCCGCACACACTGCAGAATTAGATCTCTTGAGAGGGTTCTCTTTTTAGCTGCCAAGGAGTTAATTTGATATACACAATCCACCTCGATTTCCAAAAATTCTTCAGTACTTTCCAGATTCTTCACCAATTCTTCCATTATTTTCTTTCTTATATGCTTGTTCAGAGATTCCATAACCCCTCTAAATCTCAGCCACAATTCTTTTTCTCTTTGCTCCATTAGTGCTTGTCAATCTAGCTGTCTCTCCTGTTCTTGCTTCAGGTCTTCTGTATCCCTTTTACAAATTCTGGATTTCTTTTCTATTTTCCTTTACATCCTTCTTGACTTGGAGCATCATTCCTTGCATAGAGTTAAATTTGGTTTTCAGATCATCCAGCAGTTGTCCTGTCTCTTTTCTAAAGTCTCTCATTTCCTCCATAAATTTTACCATATAGAAGGGTACACCCTCATACATGGACGTTCTTTTAGTCTGTGTGCTGTTAATTTCATGGGTTTTAAATCTTGTCTTTACATCAGTCATTTTTTCTCTCTCTCTCCTTCTCTTCTTTCTCCTTTTCCCCCTTCCTTCCTCCTCTTCTTCAATTTCTGTTCTCCTTCTCTTTCCCTTCTTTCCTCCTTCCTCTCTTTACCTCCCTTTCCTTTCTATTAATGTACTCAGACTTCCAACTTAGTCATACCTTCTTCAGTATACTTTTAGCTTCTTTCTTCCTCTTTTCCTGTTCTTTCTTTCCTTCACAATCCTCTTTCCTTTTATCTTCCTCTCCTCTCCTCTATCCCTTCTTCTTCTCTTCCTTTCTCCTTTTAGATCTTTATCTAGTTCTTCTTATTACGAAAAGACAGGGAGGAAATACATATCTATATCTATATCTATATCTATCTATCTATACATATATATAAAGAGAAAAAAATTAAAAAAGAAAAAAGGGAGATATTTGGGGAAAGAAAAAAAAATCCCCACAAAAAGGTTCAGGCCAAAAGGGAAGAAGAAAAAAAGGGGGGGGGAGTCCAAAAATCAAATATCAGAGGTTCAAAAGGCCAAAAAACCGAAAATCCAAAACACGGCAGCAGAACTTTTAGTTATGTTGTTTTAAGAGGTGATACAGTTTATGTTACTTTCAAAAAAACAGATCAATGGAGAAGCGTTCTTTAGGCTGTCAGCGTTTCCAAGGTCATTATACTCCCATTAACCACAAGACAAGAATGGCTTCTTTACTGACTGGGAGATTCTAGTTAGGTGTTAAGCAACAGGGCAATACAGCAAGTTAAGGCTCCCGGCTAACTTCAAAGTCAAAATCAAATTGCCTTATCTTCAAGTCTGTTAATAGTTTTATTAAACTCCCCCCTTTAATCAGCAAGTCCAGTTTGTTCAAACTGTTCTCAAGTTCACAGCAAGGAAGCACATATGCAGTGAGTGAGAGAAAAAGGGGAATCAAAAAAGAAGAAAAAGCAACAAAACGGAGCTCCACAGTTCTCAGATCAAGCAAGAAATTAGATTATTTTATACTTCTGGGTATAAAATTGTACTCATAAAAGAGAAAGCAAAACACAAACAAGAGGGACTCAGCCCTAGGGCTGCTGAATCTCAAAACAGGTTGGGGCAGATCACAATCAGAAAAAAAGAAAACTCATTGGAGAGCTTCTAATCAGAGGTGTTTCCCCAACTGACGGTGAACTCTTCTTGATTTTAAGTGATTCAATTCATGTTACTCACAAATTTCAAGAGGTCTGATGGATTGATTGCAGTGTGGGTAAGGGGAAGGAAAGAGTTTCTCCTCCTGCTTGACAATGTGGTGGCTCCACTTCTGTGACTGCGTCCATTTGCGGTCATTGTTCCTTTTGAGTGACGGCTTGCTAGACTCTTGCAGTTAAACCAGAGCTCTTTGGGGAGTCCCCTAGTTCCTGGGGCTCCCACCTGCAGACTTTAGAGCAGTAATAGTCTCCGGATTGCCGCTGCTTTCTCGGTTGGAGATTGGATCGCAATCCCCCCCCATCTTTGCCTGTTCAACGCCGAACCGGAAGTCTTCAATATATTAGCCTTCATTGATAGAACCATCATTTACAAGACAAGAAAAGTACTAGTCCCACTATATTCTGCACTAGTCAGATCTCATCTGGGGTACTGAACTCAGCTTTGAGTGTCTCAGGATGTAGACAAGTTGGAGCAGGTTCAGAGAAGGTCAACAAGAATAAGACCTACAGAAAACAAAACATATGAGGAAAGATTGAAGGAGTTGGATATGCTCAGACTGATGAAGTGAAGACTGAGGGGTGACATGATTGCATTCTTGAAATATCTCAGGGCCTGTCACAGAGAGGAGGGTTCAGGATTGTTCTCTCTTTTCCCATGGAATAGATCAGATGGTTTTAATTTACAGGAGGGTAATTTTTGATTGACTGTTAGAAGGAGCTTCTTGACAGTAAGAGCAGTTTGATAATAGAACTAATTACCCAGAGTGATGGTGAGGTCTCCTTCTCTAAAGGTCTTCAATAAGAAGCTAGATAGCTATCTGCATGTGCTATCTGGATATCCTGCACTGAGCAGGAAATTGGACGCAATGATCTATGGCATTCCTTCCAACTCTATAATTCTATGTGTTACTGCCCTGGCTGGCCCGAGCTTGTGGGATATAAAGATATCTTTTGACATCAATAATTCAGCCTCCTATACCCATTTCCCTCCATGTGCTTGCGAGGCCCCCGGACAAGCTCGCAGACAGGCACAGCTGATAATCGCCATAATATTCCAACACAATACAGGCAGGCCAGAAATAGCCAACTCGCAGCTTCAGGAGACCTCAAGGCCAGTATCCTAATTATGTATGCATGCGACTTTCAAAAGATCCTCCGCCCCGCACTGGCAGCTTCATGATCGGACTATACAGCGCTAAAGCACTCCACGTTTGCATACTGGCTACCCTATTGACAATTTGGCTATAACTCAATCATTCAAATTCTGACCTTTTGGAGGCTTTGTCTCCAGCCCCAAATCCATTGTTTTCCCCAAGTCCGAACTAGCCTGCAGTCACAATTTTCCCTATAAGAACCCCTGACTTTGAGCGCTTACTCGGATCGCTCTTGGCTTCCATCCCGCCTTGCTGTCACTTTGTTCAGCGAGCCTTCCCCTCAGCTCCACGTGCTGAGATCCATGCTCCCCATCTTCTCTGCTTCCAACCGGGCTTCAGGACAGGTGGAGTATTGCCCAAACCAACAACTCCTCTAAAAATCCCTTTATCACACTCCAACCTTTATTTCTTTAGTCATCTGTGTGAGTGTGCTGCATACACAGTTTGATTGTGTTTTTAATAAAACAACATTTATTATTTCAACTTCTGTGCGCTCCTTGACTTGGTCTGACCCCGTAAACATAGGGTTCAAGATCTTGCTACGTTACCCTGCCTCTCGTATTGCTAGGCTGTGCTCTTGGCTAATTTCCCCAACTTATATAATTGAGAGTGCATTTAGGTGTCCCTCTCGGGACCCCCAGAAATCAGGGTAACAGAGTGGTGGAGTAACGCGGGCATCCCCTGAACCCCTAATTTGAGTAGGAGTCACGAACCTTCTCAAATCAGGCTGGTATAGACTTGGGTGACGGGCAGTCAAGTTGCTAGAGCTTCTGTTAGGCAGGAACACGTGCATGTGTGTGAAATCTGTGTGCTTGAGCTCTAGGAGCTACTCTATCGGAGTTGGAAATCTGTCCCCCTTTCTTGCTTGGGTTGTGTATGCCAGCTGCCCCGGCGTGGTCACTGCTGGCCCTTGGGTAGTGAATCATTGACCGATAGCAAGGGGTGTGCACAAGCTGTCTTGGGAATCACCTCCCTAACTTGGGGTCTATAATGGGCTGGGATCTGAAGCGTTTAGAGATACGTTAGAAACAGTGCACACACATCCAACACCATAGCGGCAAGGCAAAAGCACTTAGGGAAGAAATTCCCCCCAGAGTAGTACATGGGTGCATCCCGTCCTTTAGTGTAAAACACGGGTGCATCCTGTTGATAGTTTTGAAACGCAGGTGTGTCCCGGCTGTTTAAATTTAGAGTGCGTCCTGACTTGTTTAGGGTTTTAAGAAGTTTGTCCCAAGGTAGAGGAGGGGCCCCCTCACCCAAAAAACTGTTAGGAACGGTTTTGGTCTAGGTTCCCATCCCTTTTCCCCCGCTGCTTGGCCAGGCGCCGTAGTAAGTTCCAGCGTGTTCATTTCCCCCCTTCAGGAGTACTCCTGACGGTCCCCTTGGGCCTAGCTGACCTCCCTGCCCCCAAACCGTTACCTCGTCCTTTTGTCCCTAAGCTGTCGAGGTGGAAGGCCGGGCTTAGGTATACAAAAGTGACTTTGTTTGGGCAGGCTGAAGATAGGTTCCCATCCCTCTTTCCTAGCAAAGTTCCTCAGAGTACGTCTCCCTAAAATCCCCCAGGGGTCTAGGTGATCCTACCCGTCAGTCCAGGTCCTGGTCCCGCTTTTGGTTAGGAAACTCAGTAGTTAGAAATGGCTGAGAGCAGCAAAGTTACAGTTAAGGACCTCATGTTAGAGAGGGAGGTCCGAGGGAAGTTAGGGAAGTGTCCTTGGAAGGAGTCTAGTTTCCAGATGACAGATCCCTTTGCCACGCTAAGGGAGGCGTACGCTCAGGCATGCCAGTCAAAGAACCCGTTTGGGCCATCAAAAGGATGCTTTGGCAGCCTGGGGACTTTGGCTGACTGCCAGAGATGCCTCAAAAGCCCTGATTGAGGCTAGAGAAAAGCTAGCACAGATAGAGAAGGAGAATGCCCGGCTTCAGGCTGAGATGGAGGCTTTGTGTGTGGACAAAGTAACGTTCGCGTCCGTCGTGCAGGCCTCGGCACAAAAGCTCAACGATGCCACTTTGCTGGGCCAGGCTTGGGAGAAAAGAGCCCATGCCTTAGAGGCGGAGCTCACCCACGTCAGGTCTGCAGCCAAGTTTATGGTAGGGCAAGTGAAGGAGCAGCAGGAGGTTGTGAGCCATGCAGCTTACCACCAGCAGATTGCGGCGCTGGAGAGCCAGCTCCAAATGCGCAAAGCCCTAATTTCAGCTGTGTGCCCGGAGCTGCTCCCAACGTTTGCTGATGACTTTTCTGGGGAGCCGCTGCTGGAGGATGCTCTGGCAACCCGTCCCCACAATCCCGACTGGAGTGACCCTAAGGTCTCAGTAACCCTGTAGAGACCTGGTCCATGACTAGGCGGACCACCCCCCTTGGCAAAGGCAGTTCAAAAAGGGCAGAGATCCAGGAGACGCAGGTCACCGAGACTAGGGTCCCCTGGCGAGCCACTGAGGCAAAAGTGATAGCGGACCAGCTGGGTCCATTGAATAAGTCCATGGGAATAATGTGGCTGAATGCAGTCATACATTCTCATCCCACGGCCAATGGCCCGACCTGACCCAGCTGGCTCGACTTTGTATGTCCCCCTCCGAGCTCCCGACTCTCGAATCGGCCATGGCGGCTCGAGGCCTGGTTAGGCTCGAGGCCCACGACTGGATGAGAGAGGTCATTCGTATTTTGTGGCCCAGACAGAGTGCAAGTGTGCTCTATGTCATGGAGCAGCAGGGTCCTCGTGAGAACCCTGAGGCTTATGTGGCACGGAAGCAACTCCTTGCCATTCTGGCTGAGAAGGTCCCTCTGGCCCCGGGAGGGTACAACTTCAATCATGTCGAGTTTAAGACTCCCCTTTACGGAGGTCTTAACCATGAGACAAAGATGGTCCTAGGCTTAGTGGACCCAGCAACAACTGGCTGGGAGGAATTGGGGAACAACCTCCGGTGGGCCTCCGACCTACTCCGTGAGGCAGGTTCTCTCAAAGCCCCCACCAAGCCACACAGAAAGGACCCCAGGAATTGGGAACCCATAGCCGAGGTAACGTACTCGAACTATGGGCCCCATTCCCAACATCGTAAGATGGCGCCGAGTTCCGTCCCGAAGGGGAACTGGAATTCGCGCCCCAACTATAGACAGGATAGTCAGCGCTGGCAGGCTAGGGACTCCAGAGGCCAGCCTGGAAAGGCAGGGAATTCCGCTCCTCCGCCTGCCATCCCAAAACAGTCCCCAGACTAGAGCGATCCTAGGGAGACGTCTGGAGGCTGCGAACCCACTGCCCAAACGTAACCCTCGGATCGAGTACGACTTTGGGGCATGTCACGTAGGTTCGGACTGGACATGAGCCAGTTCGACCAACAGCCCACCTCCGAACTGATTGAGGCCCTGGAGAAGCAGCTGCAGGTGGGCAGTAAACAGCCGGTCCAGGTCGTGACCAACGATCCCCCTCTGGCTGGATACTACCCTAACCTGGATCTGCAAGACTAGGGGTGCCCTCGGTCCTGGGATCTCCCCCAAAGGGTTGTGGCTCGACTGAAGCCCAACAGATGGGGTAGATCTAGGGTGAAGGCAGGCACTAGGACCGAAAGGGATAAGACTCCTGCCACCCCTCCTGCAGACTCCGGAGCTGCACTAAAAGTGCTGCACTCTAACCTGTGAAGACAGGGTGAGCCCACCCCTGACGCTATCTGCTTGATCGGTACGGTGGGGGGGAACCCAATCTAAGTCATTCAGAGGACACGAGCGCTCAGTGCACACCAAAAGGAAGGCAGATTGCCCCTCCTCCTGGCATAGCCCCGAGTGCGAACCCAACCACATCTGAGACAGTGGTGCTTTCAGAGCACCAAGAAGGATCGCGCCAGGCTAAGGTTCAGGAGGAAGCCCTCACCAAGTTTGATAAGGCACAGGACATTGCCAGCATGTGTGAGAGCCAGGAAAGTGAGAACACACAGCAAGGGGAAGCCAGCCCCAAGCTTTCAAAACTCACCATTGTCCCTGCTCTGAGTCCCCGGTTACAAACCTGCAGTTTCCCCCGAGATTTTCTTGAAACCTTGGCAGAGAGAGTCCACCCTCTCCATGCCCTCTTTCAAGGGAATTTCCTGTGGGACTGGGGATTCAAGCAGCAAAAGGCTCCGGCCCAATCAGAGCACGGGCTAGCACAGGCACTCACACTGGCACACCCTGACGTGACCATACATACTCCCCTTAACTGCATTCCATCAGGGGAGACCCTAACAAACATGACTGTGAGTCCCAAATACCACATGGAGGTAGATGTGGCTACTGCCTTCCCCTCCACAGAGATATACTGGTGCCAGTTTACATTCACATTCAGTGGCACCCAATACCTTTTTACTCTGGTGATCTTGAGACGGGCCAAGGCAGTCCATGGCTTCATCTCAGTCACAATGATATCAACAGAAAAGACCTTACTTCAGGAGGCACTTGGATCAGACACCAGCCTCCCCTTTGATTTGGACAAAAGGGTCTTAAGCAATGAGTGGACACTGCCGCTCTTGCAAGTAATTTCAGAGATCCACCAACCAGCACAATCCAAGGACTGGAAGGGAAAGCTCCCAGACTGGGCAACCCCCTCCTTCGTGCAGCAGAGGAGCGAGGCAACTGCCTTTCTTCCCTTCATGGGCTGGCAGCCACCTTGAAGAGACACACTCCAACAAAGTTTCCCCTTTTTGTGTATATAGTTTGTTTTAGTCATAGTTGTAGTTGTAGATTGTGAACCTCTTCCTCTTTTGCAACCAGAGCAACATAATCACCTTTGCCGCTCGGGTGATTCAGGCCAGCCTCATGGGATTAATACACCCGGAGATCCTGAGCCTGTTAAGAGAGCGCTACCCGGAGTCCCTAGAACACCCCGCCGCTTTGGCACAAATACGGCATGCCACTTGGGAGAGCTTAACTCTCAAGGTGGAAGTTGTTCATGAGAGGATTCTGGATCCAGTGATTCTACATCCATTATCCCATCTAGGATTACCCTTAATAGCCGCCAATGCCACCTTACTACCCCAACAAATGCACCATTGGTCCAACGGTACACACTCTTTTGATTTATCTGGTTGTCTATTTCATCAACATTGGGCACAGTGCTTTCGTAATATTGACAGTTTTAGTTACGGCAACGTCTCTGAATACATAGTAGTACTGGTTAATTATACAGTCATGGCCCAAATTAACAGTGAGTGCTTTTGTTTAAGAACCCCGTGCTCAAATGTAACTGTACTGCCTAGTGGTGCGACTGTGAGCATCAACCACACCGCTGGCAACCCTTGTTTTTGTTCTCAGCACGTCCAGGATTGTTTTGGTGACAACTTCTATCTCCAGTGGGAGATCAGAGATTATATTCTAGAGAATGGATACTTGCCCACGAAATCCGAGCTAGTCGGATTCCACCTCGAGGATGAGATCCCCGTGTCTACATGGCTACGGAACCTCACCCGCCTAGCCCAAAGAGTATTGGAGGTTTTGCACTCCCTCCACCAGATTGCCTTGACAGTTAACCATTCAGTCAAGGTAATCGTTGAATCATCTGAAGAATTGGAAACAGTAGCACAACAATCCTGGTGGGACACCTTCACTTGGTCATCCACGGGGCAGGCGATCGCCCATTTCGCCTTGCACCCTTTGATCATTCTAGTTGTATTTCAGGTCATACTCGCCTTATGCTTAATTGGCCTTGCACTGTGGGTCAAGAAACAGATTTTCCAGCTTCAAGCTGGCCGGTTTTATTGAGAGCTCCGAGGCTCATACTTTGGTGTTTGTAAATATTTTGTTGATAATGTACAGTGTTTTTGATTTGTAATGTCCCAATTGGTTTCAAAAAGCCTATCGGAAAGCGACCATCTCTCAGGCCTGCCTCAGAGTCCAGCTTTATGAGGTAGAGATACCGCTCACTCGGAGCCAGCATCTAGCCATCAGCTCTGTACCAGCAACGGCCCCAAGCCCTCAGGTTTACATCATCAGGCTTGGAGCCTCAGCTCTGGGTCTGAACGAGTGGGAGAGGGGTACTCAGTGTCCTGAGCTGGCCAGTGGTAGGCTAGCCTCAGGATCAGTGTGCAGATGGGAGACTGTGTTGACAGACCAGGCATGGTCGGTTTGGCATGGCTTCTCGTCGGGAGATCGGCCTCCTCAGACCGATGGGAAGATGCGGGCTCCGAATCAGCGATCTCGCTATCTTCTTGGCCTTCCCACAGCCAATACTGCTTTATACTTCGGAGCTATTTAAATCCTCACTCCCACAGACACTTTCAGGTCATGGTGATCAAAATTTCAAAATCCAGCTCGAACTCCCATTAGGCTTTGAGCAGGTAATTTGCATTTATTTTATATATTGGCTGCTAACTTTGTCAGTCTTCTGCAAAATAGCTACAGGTTGACAGCTCCGGAGAACCGGGATGGCCCCCCGGACCTGACCATCACCCTCGGGTATCGGGGGGGGGTGAAGATGAAATATTGCAGCTCCAACCAGGAGCCCAGGACGAGAAAATGCCTGATCCCTCCACTGCAGCTGTGGGACCATGGGGGGGGGGTGATCCAGCCACCCTCCGACAGAGATAAAGACTGTGTTTACCCAAAAACTCTGATTCAAAGGACCTTTCCTTTGCAAAATGGATTATTCCTCCTGCAAGAATCTGCAAGATGCAAACAGTGGATAGTTAGCTTTCACTTGTTAGCTAGTCTACAAAGTTGGATACTCTGTAACTTTCACTACTTTGGTTTTTGCTCGCTCCTGCAGTGCCTCATTGGAAGGCACGCTTTTGCTTTCAGCTTCAAAAGGTTTTGCATTTGCTATTTACAACCATTGCTCATTCTTTGACAGTTCTCTATTGACGGGACAGTTTGACATTGATTGTTGTTTAATTGACATTTGTGTGCATCTGTTTAGGTGTAGGTTTTAGATAGGAATGTTTTTATAAGATAGAAACCCTTTGCTTTTCCCCAAAATTCCCTTTCCCTATGGGGTAATACTACCTCTGATCCTGTAGACCCCTATTTGGCTCTAAAACTATTTTTGATTTTTAATTGGAAAATGTTCGATATTGTCCCCAACATCGCCCATTTTCGGGGGGGGGGGGCATTGTTACTGCCCTGGCTAGCCCGAGGTTATGGGATATAAAGATATCTTTTGATATCAATAATTCGGCCTCCTATACCCATTCCCCTCCATGTGCTTGCGAGGCCCCCGGACAAGCTCGCAGACAGGCATGGCCGATAATCGCCGTAATATTCCAACACAATACAGGCAGGCCAGAAATAGCCAACTCGCAGCTTCAGGAGACCTCAAGGCAAGTACCCTAATTATGTATGCACACAACTTTCAAAAGACGCTCTGCCCCACACTGGCAGCTTGATGATCGGACTATACAGCGCTAAAGCACTCCACGTTTGCATACTGGCTACCCTATTGACAATTTGGCTATAACTCAATCATTCAAATTCTGACCTTTTGGAGGCTTTTGTCTCCAGCCCCAAATCCATTGTTTTCCCCAAGTCCGAACTAGCCTGCAGTCACAATTTTCCCTATAAGAACCCCTGACTTTGAGCACTTACTCGGATCGCTTTTGGCTTCCACCCCACCTTGCTGTCGCTTTGTCCAGCGAGCCTTCTACTCAGCTCCACGTGCTGAGATCCACGCTCCCCAGCTTCTCTGCTTCCAACCGGGCTTCAGGACAGGTGGAGTATTACCCAAACTCCTCTAAAAATCCCTCTATCCCACTCCAACCTTTATTTCTTTAGTTATCTGTGTGAGTGTGCTGCATACACAGTTTGATTGTGTTTTTAATAAAACAACTTTTATTATTTCAACTTCTGTGCACTCCTTGACTTGGCCTGACCCCGTAAACATAGGGTTCAAGATCTCACTATGTTACCCTGCCTCTCGTATTGCTAGGCTGTGCTCTTGGCTAATTTCCCCAACTTATATAATTGAGAGTGCATTTAGGTGTCCCTCTTGGGACCCTCAGAAATCAGGGTAACATATGATTCTGTCTATGGAGTGGCCTATACCATTTTAGACAGCATGTTGATTCATGTACTATTTTTGAATGCTACTCCAAGTAAAATCTCCCTCCAAGTAGGAAGCTAGCACATCAGAGTGAAAGATTCTAGTTCTATCTTTGCTTGGTTACCATACACTCTGTAATTCAAGTAATGGGTCTTTATTCCAAATTAAAATTTAATATTACTAATAAGGAATGATTTTGAAAGAAGGAGTTGATAGCATGCCCAATCCAGGCAGCTTGTTAGCATTCAGTCTTTCTGCTCTTGAGGAAGGGACTGATTTTATTAGGGAGGTGTAGTAAAAAATGTGCTCTCCCACCTACAGTCAGAAATGGTACGTTCCATTCAACAACTGCAAGTTCTTGCCACCTTAGGTAGCCATTAATGTATCCCCATAAAAGAGGGAATGAATTAGTCCACAAAACGTAATGGAAGGGCACAAATTTGCACAAAATCAACATATGCTAATTTATATAGCAAGATATGTGATTTTGGAAAAAATGGCTCTCATTTAAGTAGAAATATAGTATATCTCAACAAATGGATCTGCCATTTTAGGCTGGTTTGTAAAGCTCATTCCATTTGTGAATGCCTCTGAAAAGTTTATTCTGAAAACTTGGAGTAAGCAGATTTAACGGTTGAGACTTTCAAATCTAAGTTTAACAGGGAAACTCTGCATAAAATGTTCAGTTCTGTACACAATTTACTTTGTACTTCATAACATCAGCTGCCTTGTAGTTCTTATTCACTCTCATAACAGCATTATTAGGTAAGTCATGTGTTACTGCCCTGGCTAGTCCGAGCTTTGGGGATATTAAAAGATATCCTTTTGATATCACAATTTGCCTTCACTTCTCTATTCCCTTCCACGTGCTTGCGAAGGCCACCGGACAAGCACGCAAACAAGCTCGGCCGTTAATTGCCATAATATGCAAACAACAATACAGGTAGGCCAGAAATAGCTGACTCACTGCTTTAGGAGACCTCCAGGCAAGTACTCTAATTAGGTATGCACGCAACTTACAAAAGAGCCTCTGCCCCGCACTGGCAGCTTGATGGGTAACCTATACAATACCCAAGTACTCTAGGTTTGCATACTGGCTACTCTATTGAGAATCTCTACAATAACTCAATCATTCAGATTCTGACCTTTCGGAGGCTTTGTCTCCAACTCCAAATCTATTGTTTTCCCCCAAGTACAGCATAGCCTGCAGTCACAATTCTCCTTATAAAAACCCTTGATTCCGAGACCTTCCTCGCATCGCTCCCGAGTTTCATACTGCCTTGCTGCTGTTTTGCTTGGTGAGCCTTCCCTCAGCTCCACGTGCTGAGCTACATCGCACCCCAGCTTCACTCTCTATTTTTCCGGGCTTCAGGACAGGTGAAGTATCACCCAAACCAGCAACTCCTCTAAAAATCCCTCTATACCACTCCGACCTTTATTTCTTTAGTTATCTTGTGTGAATGTGTCGCATACACTGTTTTGCTTGTGTTTAATAAAACATCATTTATTGTTTCAACTTCTGTGTGCTCCTTGACTTGGCCTGACCCCGTAGACATAGAGTTCAAGATCTTGCTATGTTACCCTCCCTCTCGTAACGCTAAGCAGTGCTCTGAGCTAATTTTCCCCAACTTTAGTTGAGTACATTTTGGTGTCCCTCCCTGGGACCCCCAGTTCACAGGGTAACACATGATTCACTATTTTGTGCAGCTAGGAAATCCAGACTTGACAGAGATAAAGACCAAACCACCAAAGAAGAATTTAAGCAAGTAGCCAGGAGATGTAGGGAGCAGGTCAGAAAGGCTAAAGCACAGAACGAACTTAGGCTGGCCAAAGACATCAAAAACAATAAAAAGGGCTTTTTTAAATATGTCCGTAGCAAAAGGAAAAGGAAGGAGACGATAGGGTCGCTGCGCAGAGAAGATGGCGAATTACTAACAGGGGGAAGAGAAAAGGCAGAACTACTTAACACCTTCTTTGCCTCAGTTTTTTCCCAGAAGGATACAAGCACTCAACCTGGCGGTTGGGGAGCAGGTGAGGAAGCAGGGGAAATGTGGCACATAATAGGTAGAGAGGTGGTACAGGAATACCTGGCCACACTGGATGAATTCAAGTCTCCAGGGCCAGATGAATTGCATCCTAGGATATTAAAAGAACTGGCAGAGGTCCTTTCAGAACCGCTTGCTATAATCTTTGAGAAATCTTGGAGGACAGGAGAAGTTCCAGCAGACTGGAAGAGGGCAAATGTTGTCCCCATCTTCAAGAAGGGAAAAAAAGAGGACCCAAATAATTATCGCCCAGTCAGCCTAACATCAGTACCCAGAAAGATTCTGGAGCAGATCATTAAGCAGTCAGTTTCTAATCACTTAAAAAGCAACGCGGTAATCACGAGAATCATAGAGTCGTAGTAATGTATATTTGGAAGAGACCACACGGGCCATCCAGTCCAACCCCCTGCCATGCAGGAACACCCTCAAAGCACTCCCGACAGATGGCCATCCAGCCTCTGCTTAAAAACCTCCAAAGAAGGAGACTCCACCACACTCCGAGGCAGCATATTCCACTGCCGGACAGCCCTGACTGTCAGGAAGTTCTTCCTGAGGTTCAGGTGGAATCTCCTTTCCTGCAGCTTGAATCCATTGCTCCTTGTTCTGGTCTCTGGAGCAGCAGAAAACAAGCCCTCTCCTTCTTCTACATGGCATCCCTTCAAATATTTAAACATGGCTATCATGTCCCCTCTTAACCTTCTCTTCTGCAGACTAAACATACCCAGCTCTCTAAGTCTATCCTCATAGGGCATGGCTTCCAGGCCTCTCACCATTTTGGTTGCCCTCCTCTGGACCTGCTCCAGCCTGACCATGTCCTTCTTGAATTGGGGTGCCCAGAACTGGACACAGGATTCAAGATGAGGTCTAACCAAAGCAGAGTAGAGTGGTACCAGTACCTCCCTCGATCTAGACACCATACTCCTATTGATGCAGCCGAGAATTACATTGGTTTTCTTGGCTGCCGCATCACACTGCTGACTCATGTTCAGCTTGTGGTCTATTAAAACTCCTAGATCCCTTTCACATGTACTGCTATCCAGCCACGTGTCCCCCATCCTATATTTCTGTGTTCCATTTTTTCTACCTAAGTGTAGGACCTTATACTTCTCTGTGTTGAATTTCATTTTGTTAGCCTTGGCCCAGCTCTCCAGTCTGTCCAGGTCATTTTGAATTTTGATCCTGTCGTCTGGCATATTAGCAACCCCTCCCAATTTGGTGTCATCTGCAAATTTGATGAGCATGCCCTCTATTCCTTCATCCAAGTCCTTGATGAAGATATTGAACAGCACTGGGCCCAGGACAGAACCCTGTGGCACCCCGCTAGTCACTTCTCCCCAGGATGAAAAGCAGCCATTCGTGATCACCCTTTGGGTTCGGTCGGTCAACCAATTACAAACCCAACTAACAGTAGCCCTGTCCAGCCCGCATTTTACTAGCTTCTTTGCAAGATGCTCCTTTATAGGGCATGGTTTCTAGACCCTTTACCATTTTGGTCACCTTCCTCTGGACACATTCCAGCTTGTCAATATCCTTCCTGAACTGTAGTGCCCATAACTGGACACAGTATTCCTGGTGGAGTCTGATCAGATGATGATGATGATGATGATGATGATGATGATGATGATGATGATGATAGGAGCCAGAGATGAGCTCTTACAGTAAAAAGGTTTTTCCTAATGTTTAGGTGGAATCTCCTTTCTTGTAATTTGAACCATTTGGGTTGTGTTCTCCTCTCTAGAACAGAAAAAACAAAACAAAAAACAAAACAAAAAAAACACAAGCTCAATCCAGTTTCTACAACATCCCTTAAAATACTTAAAGATTGCTATTATGTCACTTCTCAGTCTTCTCTTCTCCAAGATAAATATATCTAAACTCTTAAGTTTACTCAGCTCGTGGGGCTTGGTTTCAGACCTTTGATCATCTTGGTCCCCTTCTCTTGACACATTCCATCTTGTCAATATCCTTTTTGACTCATGGCATCCAGAACTGGACACAGTATTCCAGGTGAGGCCTGATCAAAGCAGAAGGAAATGTTGGTCTTTACCTGAAATACATTTATTTCCAGCGAAGAAGGGAGGAGCATGGGTTGCTCTTCCCATTCTCTCCAATAGGCAGGAAAGGTAGACCTTTTCAGTGTCTCCACCGGGGAAGCAACCCTCAGAAAGGTCAGTCACTGTTATAGCTGAAGGATGCTCCCAGAAAGAAGACCCCCCCTTTTTTTTTAACTGAAAGAGAAAACTGAACAGATAGAGGGGACAACAGACACAGGCTGTAAGGGCTCATTACCCTACAAACTATCTACATACGGTGGGTCCTGTATCCATGAACTCACCACATGCAAATTCAACCCAACACAGATTGAAAATTGTAATAAAACATTCAAATATTCATTTTTAAAAAAATAGCAGTGTGGGTCATCTCATCTCTCCCTTGCCCTCCCATCAGCCTTGTAAGAGGACTCTGGTGGAACTGTTCTATGGCACTTCTCTGAGGCTAAAGAAGCTACTGAGGTGTGTCACGGGAAAGGGACAGACAGACAGAGAGGAAGGAAGGAAGAGAGGGAACTGCTTATTGGGATTGGGGTGGGGAGGAGAGGCTGGGGCTTCTGCCTTCGATCTGCCTGCCTGATAGATCTTTGTAACACCTTGTTAATAAACTGTTGCATTCCTGGCTCTAACATTATCAGGAGCTGAGAAGTCATTCAGGTAGACGAAACAGTTCTAATATCATCTGGAGAGAACTATCTGTGATTCATTGCAACTTCCACTAATGAATAGTTTATTTCTGCTGCTTCTACTAACAAACTGTATATTTCCACTGCCTTTGTATATTTTCATATGCTAGCTGGTTGATTGCCTATTTATAATATTTCTAAACACAAGGCTGGAGTAATACCTGTTGTTTCTATTAGTCTTACTATGTTATGGCAATACTGGTCCATTTAGTGAGTATCTTACTTGACTTAAGGACAGTCTGTAAGAATATTATGTTGACACATGGGATTATTGCACTCATATTGTGTACAGTCTTAGAAGCTATACTGTTAATATAGTGGCAACATTGCATGAATATAGGAGCCAGTGTGGTGTAATGGTCTGAGTGTTGGACTACACCCTGGAGACCAGGATTTGCTTCCCTGCCTCGCCATGGAAACCCACTGAGTGACCGTGGGTGCATCTCAGCCATAGAAAACTCCAGGATAGGTTCACCTTAGGGCCACTGTAAGTCAGAAACAGCTTGAAGGCACACAGCAACCATAACATCTTAGAAGTGCAATGCCAACCCCTTGGCACACAGCTGTTTCCAATGCCTTGTTGTTTCCTTTCATCATTTGCCACCTGAGTAGACTGTCTCAATTTGTCTAATAGTCAGCCTGGTCCTGGGTTCCCCAGCATAATCAAATACCTGTGGACTCTCCATACAGACTGCAGGAGGATCAGATACACAGTTTTAATTCTGAGGCAACCATCCAACTGAATCCTCTGTTTAGAATGCATTGCTTTATTGAATTTTTGAGAATGATTCTAAATTATGTGAAACCATTCAGCCTATTGGTACCCTGCCCAATTTGCTCAGCCAACTGTTGAGAGTTTGGAAGAGTAAGGGCCTTTGCTGTTGATTAAAAACAACAAAAAATGGATTTTCCCCTTTAGCAAAGTCTTTAAACAACCCATGAGCCAGTGCCAACTTGATGATATCTCATTTCATTATTAAGAATGCTGGACTGGAGGCAAAGTCTTGTCACAAAGAAGATGGCTGGAATCCTGCATTGGGGAATGTGCATCTGGCAAATAGCAACATCTCCTGGTGATACACCCTACCCAATGCTGAGGGTGTGTGGCATTTGCCACTCTCAAAAAAAGACAAACAAAAGGCTACATGAGAAATCTCTATATATGTGGGAGGACTCTCCTTTTCTAGGACTCCTTCCTTCCTTCCTTCCTTCCTTCCTTCCTTCCTTCCTTCCTTCCTTCCTTCCTTCCTTCCTTCCTTCCTTCCTTCTTCTCTGTGCCCATCTCTGTGCTAGAGCCCACATCTGCCCCCAAACAAGCAGTGCCCATGAGAACATGCTGAGGAAACTGCCCAAGAGCAAGAGCAGAAATGTACTGTTTTCAGCTGCAAAAACCATTGGCTCAGTAGCTTTTCAGTATCTGTGGTCTGTTGGCAGTGGCCAATTTGCTTCAGTTTTCAGAACAGACAAAAAATGCACTAGGAAACTTCATGGGGATGTGTGACAATTGGAAGGATTCTGGATTTAACACTTTGGGCCTTCTGCACTACCCTGTTACAGTGCTGTTATTCCACTTTCAACATCCTACATAATCCTGAGGTGTGCAGTTTAGGGAGGGGCGTTTTGAATTCTCAGCCAGAGACCTCGTTGGCCTTAGTAAACTACAAACCCCAGAATTCTACAGGATGTTGAAAGTGGAATAAAAGAACTATAACAGTGTAGTGTGGAAAGGCCCTTTGTCTCCCAATAGTCAGGAGCTGAATACAACCTCCCTATGTCTGCTTATTTACATTGGAAGAGGAACTCCTGGTGATTTCAATAGGATCTCAAGTGTTTCAAACTTCTTGTGGATTGCCACACTTACTTAAAATACAGTCAGTCAGTTCTGTGGAGACTGGGTCCAGTTTTCGCCTCCATAACCCACTCACTTGGGTTGCAACAGCACTTCCCAGTTATCAGGTGAAAATCACCTGAAAATTGCATATCTTTAAAAAAAAAAAAATAGGGGGTTTGGGCAATCTATGGGGGCTTTGGAAATGGGGGCTCCATGTGCTCCTCACTTCCCGCACTCCCAACATGTAACTCCCATACTGAACTATTTGCATGAGTATTTCTCCTTAATAGACTTCATGCCTAGGGAGCTGCACATTGGATTACAGCCTGCTGGCCTCCTTTTTTTTTTTTCCTATTAAAGTGTAGTTTAATAGGGTAAGAATGATATAAGAACTGCCTCCACTCTACTTTCTCTAGAATCAAAGCAAAAGAAAATAGTTCAGTTTGATGCACTTCCAATGGCAGAATGTAGTTGAGGTCATGGCAAAAGAAGTGGAAAAAATGGAACAGGAATGTGGCAAGAGGCATTCAAAATTTGAGGGAGAAACAAAATGAAAATCACACGCTTTTGTTGCTTTGGACATGCACATGTCTGCTTCCTTACATGGGAGATGCAGGACAATGCTATAGTCAGAGAGATTAGCACCTCCACAAGATGTGATCAAATCAATCAACAGATGTGGTACAGTGGTTAAAGCAGGGCTTGGGACCATGTGCCTCCCAGATGTTCTGAAATATTGTCCGTCATTCTACTAATGACCTATGGTAGTGTATGCCGCTTAGAGATCATTGTGGAAGAAAGTACCAAGTATCTTCCTGTTCAACGACTCCCATTTCCCACCCGCTTGCTCATGGTGCCAGGATGTACCTCTACAGCCAACACTTGCAGGGTAGGAGCATCCAGGACATGACCTGGCTGTTTTGCAGTTAGTTAAAAAAAGACCTGTCATCCTCCTTGTCCTCCAGGAAGTGCGGGAAGGGTCTGCCCTTGCACTATTAGCTGGGTTGTATACAGGGGTGGAAGGGCAGAAGAACACTGGTGGAGATTTATGCTCTGCTAGTGCTCACATGAGATCTTGGCCTCTAATTTCTCCTCGATCATTCATCATGCTGTCCAGATCTGACAGTGGTTAACCGTACAACCTGTGCTGCCACATATTTCTCAGTCCTATGTTAGAATGCTGGGACAGAAACAGAGAAAAATGGATTTAACTGTATTGATTTCACCATATGGAAGCACTGAAAACATAAAATAGGAGTGGTATTGGTCTTGACCTCTGTGTCTTCTTCCACTGGGTCTGGGAAAAGTGTAACTCTCAATTAGGTTGGCCTTAAACTACCAATAGCCTTTGCCAGCATAGCCAACAGGGAAGAATGATGAGAGTTGCAATCTCATCCCTGTTTTAACATCCCAGTATTACCTATCCACCTCTATTTGTGCTAGATAGTTCCTCAATCATTTGGAACTAAGGTCCTTTTCGCACAGCATTTTCCATGTGAAAGGGTGCCTGGAGCATCGTGCAATTGTGAGGAGTGATCTGCACGATGCAGTCACAATCGCGCGACACTCCAGGGGCCAGCAGGCGCCGATTGTGCACCTTTTCATTTTTGGCTGGAAGCCGAAAATGGTGCACAATCGCGCATTGCTCCGGGGCCCCACGCACACTTACCTGGCGTGCGGAGCCTCCAGAACCACACCGGTCGCTCTTCCTGCCCCAGTGCAGCCTGGGCAAGTCCCAGGCTACACTGCAGAAGGAAGAGGCAGGGCTCTTGCGTGAGCAGGCAGCTCGTGCAGAGCTGAAGCAGCAGGGACGCGAGAGCCTCTCACCGGAGGCTGCTCGCCTGATCCCTGCACCTCAGCACCGGAAAAAGGTAAGGTGAGGAAAGAACCTAAAGAGCAGTACAGTGGACGCTCTACTTTCGTGCATGTTAGGGGAGCAAGACCCACACAAAAGTGGAAAAACTGAAAATATAAATAAAAATCACAAATACTACTTTTTTTTTTAACCTGAGAGAACATTTCACTAGGAATCTCGACGTCCTCCAGAGTAACTCTATGGTCAATTTCTGGTGGAAGTTGACCATAGAATTGCATCAGAGACCTAGAGATTCCTGGAGTTGTGTTCTCGCACCAGAGACCTAGAGATTTGTAAAGAATTGTTCTCTCTAGGAACCTCTGGACCCTCCAGTGCTACTCTATGGTCCACTTCCACTGGATGTGGACTGCAGAATTGCACTTGGAGGACTAGAGAGTCCTAGAAAAGTGTTTTCCCTAGGCCCTCCAGTGCTACTCTGTGGTCCACTTCCATCAGAAATGGACTACAGAATTATGTTGGAGGATCTAGAGCTTCCTAGAGATAACATATTTTTTCTGTGGCAGTGCAAATAAAGTAAGACTTTTTAAAAATAAAATAAAATAATCGGTGAAAACTCAAATCCGTGAATGCTGAACCCACAAAAGTGTGTGGGGGGGGGCTGACTATAAAGGCAGAGGAACTCATGGCAAACCACACCCGCCAAGGCTTATCACCAAGGAGCCTGGAGCTCTGATCCATGTCAGACAGCTTAATCTGCCAGTTGTCAGTATGTTTCCTGGCATACAGAGCAGCAAAGCAGATTGTGGTAAATTTTACACTGTAATTGTTCTGCCATAAAGAAAACCTCCTGGGGCTTTTCAACTTAGGAGGACAGTGGAGTAGGACTCATCAGAAGGAACAAATCTGGAGCTGGCCCAGTAAAACCCCTCAGGATTTTTTTCAAACTCCTACTCTGACTTGTTTTCCTGTTCTTCTTTCAAATTTCTAAGCTTTTAACTTGGAGAGATATAAAGAAAAACAGGCAGTCTCCTACCCAAATGGCTTACTAAGAAAATACAGTTACATAACTTTATTAACATAACAGTCTACCTGCATTTTATGGTCTGCTGACTCTGCAATAATTTTCCACCTCCATGGTTGGCCCTCCCTCCGTACAAAGTGTCTGGCTATGTGCCTGATGCACCACATCATTAGTGTGCAACAGTCACACATAGTTCTAGGAAACTCCTGCAACCTGAATCCTATTCTCAAGTAATATTTCATGGCTAGAGTTCTTGTTATCTTTGGGAAATAAAGATCTATGTACTGATGGGCCATAGTAATGCAGCACTTCAGTAATTTTAGATTTCAGACTCAACAGACTTACATCTACCTCTTTGAACTCAGCGGTCTTATGGGGGACTCTCTCGCTATTTCTGCACTAGATTGTTATAGTGCAATTATTCCACTTTTAACATCCTATGGAATCCTTGGGTTTGCAGTTTAGGGAGGGGCCAAAAAGACCCTCCCTAAACTGCAAAGGCGCAGGATTCCATAGGATGTTGAAAGTGGTATAATCACGCTTTAACTAGTGTGGAAATGGCCTCTCTTCAGATGGAAATACACATTACTTCACTTACTTCAGCATGGGATATGCTAGCTCTGTGTCTGGCAGAAACCTCCATTTCAGCCTGCAGAATGAGTCCTGTTAGACAAGTGTAATCTGGTCATGATCTCCAGCAGTAAGGGCTGGGAAGGAAAACACCATTCGTGTAGCACAAAACCCCCAAAATGTTTAGGAAATACAATTTCTCGTCTACCCCATTCAAGCTTCCCCATCTGAGGAGAGCCTGGTCAAACTGAAGGCATATCCTTCACCAAGATGCTAGTTGGAAGACAGTTCATCCCAAGGTGCCTTGTCCTGGAGGGAGCAGCTCCAGACAGAGGTGCTATTTGGAGGTTCACTCTTCTGAGTTTGGAAAGGTTACCTTTTAAACTACAACTGCCATAATTCTTTCCAGTAAACACAGTCATCAGAATTTCAGTCCTAAAAAGGAACCTTTCCAATTCTTCTAGCTGATGCTTTGGTTGGGAACCTTACACTCTCCAGCACACAAGAGGGTCCTGGGCCCCTCCTATTTCCCACTCACCCAGCCTTTAGGACTTCCACATATCATTAAAAATATCTTGAAGACTAAAGGGAAAAAAGATACTTTATAATATTTCATAAAGAGATGGCATCAGCTGAAACCAATTTTCCAAATTTTCCTTGAGAAAAGAAATAATTCCAAATGATCATTAAGGCACTCAAGATCTTCACGGCAGTGAGGCAACCATTTTTAATAGCCCTGTTAGGCTGTACACACCCAGTGATTGTCTAAAAGTTAAGGGGGAGAATGTCACCAAGGAATTAGCAGGATTTTTATTTAGAAGTGTGTGGCTTCCTCAAAGTCCAAGTGATGGGATTGGTAATAAAATTGTATCTCATTTTTTAATTTTTTTAAAACTGTACCTGGAAGTAAAAGAGCACAGTCAGCGGTTGCATTTTAGCCCCAATAAGCTTGGAAACAAGGATCTATGTATAAAAGTATAATCTCATAATATTTAAAGCCAGATCTCTGCTATTTTAGGAGGCACTAGATTATAATTTCTTAACCCTGGCAATCATCTGACTCTACTCTGGAGTCCTAACAATGGAGGATAGAAGAGTAGGGGTGATGGAAAGCACCTGCTTTCTCCACCTCACTGCATTAGAATTTCGTTTCCATTTCTAAGCAAAGAGTCACATGCAAGCAGAGTGGGGATGGACTGAAGACGGATCTTGTAAGGCAAGAAACAAACAGGCCCTTGAGAAATCAGTCAATTCACTGAGCAACATCCAATATGTCTTTCTTCCAATGGCCTAATGGGGGGTTCAGGCATCAGCTAGATGGCTATGCAACCATCATTGCAAAGCTGCATATATTCAGAACAATGCCCAAGGTGGTGGAGCAGAAGAACAAAAGGGTAACAATAGCATCCATGGTCCCTTTGATGCAGAGTCAGATTCCAGAACTTGTTTCTGTGACCAGCTTCCCAAATAACTGTCTGCTTTTACCCCTGGCAGAATCCTTCATTGGCTCCAATAGCCTATCTGAAGATTCACCCTTGCTTTCCAACTTTGCATAGTTGACTAGGCCAATGTGGTCAAGCCTAGGCCAGCTCCTGTGTTTCCAACTGCTGACTGGTGCCACCAATAGCACCCCTGGCTGGCCAAGATCTAGGGACTTGGAATGACCTGAACTGGAGACCTGAGTGCTTGAACTGAATTCTCTCTTTGTGCATGCAGGATGCAGATGTTTTTCACTGGACATGGCTGAAGAAAGCTCACTGTCCATATCAATAATTACATGATTGTCTTTGAGTTCATTTCTTCTGGGAGCCCTGCTATTGCAACCTGGTTGGAGAGTCCAGGAAAGCCTCAGAATCTCCTCCTCTTCCTCCTCTGGCAAACTAACACAATTGCCTTCCATGTCCTGGACAATCATTTGAGAAACACCTTGTTTTTCAAGAAGACAACTGCTGAGTTTAATGAGAGGCAGTGACAGGGTGTTGACAGCTGTGGAAGTGAATGATTCAGTTCCATGAGTGAAGGGGCAGGCCAGGTTCTCTGGCATCACGTTACCAGAGTCTGAGTGGATGCTCAGGAAGGAAAGGGAAGGTGAGGTGCTCTTATGGTGAAGGAACTGGGTGGTGGTCTGAAGCCTTTTAAAGCTGCAATTGCTGGTCCATTTCTTCATAGGGCTGGAGCATGACTGGAAGCCACTGGAAGAGAGGTCTACCCCATAGCAACCTTCCACACATTCCGCATTGGCCTGGAGGGTAGATGGGGTGGGCCTCCTCTGGAAGTAACTGCTTGCTTGGCTTGTGTCCTGTGGAAGACTGAGGCTCATGGAGTAGAGTTCCCTCTGCATTAACAAGCGGGTTTCCATATCTCTGTTCTCATACAGCATGGTGTTTGCACAGATGAAGATGAAGAGTCCAATGCCCATGATAACAGGCCCAATGAGTTTCAGTTTCTCACTGTGAAGAATGGGATGAGGAAAAACCCTCACTTCCTTCTTGATCTCATCTGTGCCATTGGAATTCACTTGCCTACTGCCTCCAGACCTTGAACGATAAGGCCAGTACCCAATGACAGCAATGGTCATGCCCACCAAGACTACTGAGACACCCACCATCACAAAGGCTCCGGAGGGTGAGCGCATCCGGAGCTGCCCCTTCACAATCACCTCAGAGGGTACTTTGCGCCGAAACCTGTGCCGGTGCCATCGGGAAGGAGCAGAGGTTCCTGTTGGCTTCTTCCCTGAAGGGTTCTGGTTCTTCATGGTACTTTTAGTTTTAGCACATCCAGCTGCAGATGTTGTCATTGTGTTACCCTTGGATCACCTTACAATAGTGGGAGAGAAAAGAAATGGATTATTAGGATAAGGTGCACATGTGTGCCTGGACACACGTACACACAGACTGGCTTCCAGACCCTTCTTGCTTGGCAAAAATGGTGTCACTTCCTGAAACCAGTAGATGAGTACAAGTTCCTGAAACCAATAGGTGAGTACAAGTTTTCCAACTCTACACTCCACCCACAATCCTATATTCTGTCATAAACCAAACATCCTTAAGCTACTGTAGTCCCATCTATAATTATTAAGCTCCTAAAGTAAGAATTAAGGGGTACAGATGCCTTGACCCTGGCTGAGAACCAACCTGGCACTGTGGTGCCGGAGTAGTGCTCCCAGACTTGAGAGATCTTAAACAGTCAAAATTTATTGGGTGATCTTTCACCGGTGATCCATTCCAAACCTAGCTGGAGGGACAGGTTAAAGAGTGGACGAAGGGTGCCTCTTCTGATGCAGGAATAGTGAGAATAGTACTAGTGGTAATGATTTGGAGGTGTGGCACTTGTAAACATGTTCCCTATCACCATAGCAATTGACAATAGCATCAATAATTTAAAAAAAAGCCAATGCATGTTTTAAAAAAGTATATTTCATGAATTCTTAAGAGGCACTAAGAAATGAAGAATTTTGCCAGTGTGATGTTGGACTCATCTTGAGCACAACTAGGTTGTTGAATTGTATTAGTGAAGTTGTAGATCAGTATCTCCCACCCTTTGAAAAGTGTTCACAGGGACTTACATAGAATATCAAGCTGGATAATTTGTGTTCACAGACCTTAGTTGGCACAACTGAAGCAAGAAGTGGTGTGCTGGAAAAGGGTGCTTACATCTTCCACTTCTTTTCAGCTGTAACACCACTACATTGAGTCCATTTCATCCTCACGGAGCATCTCATGTTCCCAAGCAAAATACCTTACAGGGTGTCTGCTGGGGGAAATTTCAAGATGGCACTGAATGAATACATTCCTCCTGTTGTATTTCCCAAATAAAAAACTTCAACTCTTAAGTTTTTGGTCCAAGCGTTCATGCCACAAGAAGAAATCTCTTCCATGCTTAGCCAGATGAAGATGTGAGAAGAGTGACGCTTCTCAGTTTTTAACCTGGGGCTGGGCAACTGTGGCATTTCAGATGAGCATGGACTGCACTTTCACCACTGGCTGATGGGAGTTGTAGAGTCAAAACCACCTGGAGGGCCACAGTTGCCCATCTTTCTTAACCAGCCCCGATGTAAGCAATGAATGGGTCAAGTCACAGGAAGATATCTTTAGCAATAGAGTAAGGGTCAGGTGCTTTAGAGGGAAATACTAGAGCCTAGATAAGTGAGTTTCTTGGGCCTACAACTCCTAGAATCACCCAATCAGCATGACCAATGGCCATTCTGGGAGCTATAATCTAGAGCTAAGCAATAGGGGAACAATTGGGTTCAAATTGTACTCCCTGAAGCAGTAAAAAACAAATTTGTCCCATGGCTTATGTGGCAGTCCTTCAAAATATTATCTCCTGTAGTTGTTCAAGGGCTGTTCAAGGTCAATACCAGTTTGAGATACCGTACTTGAGGCATCTCTTGGCACTAGTCAAGATGGGAAAAAAAGGACCCCAGTGAATTCAGCATAAATTCCTTTCCATTTTAATCATTTTAAGGAATTATTACTCTCCAGATGATTTCAAGAGTACAAACTTTATGATGAAAAATGGATTTCTACCAAATTGTCAAAGCATCACAATTTCTGTGCAGGAGATTTTACAAAAAGAAAAGAAGAAGGGGGGATGACAATTCAAAGAAGGGTTGCAAAAACTCTGCTAATCCTTTTTGAGAGAGCTTAAGCCATGCCTCATGACAGAGCTGTCTCTGTAGCTAACCTCTGTCAGGTGCTCATGAGCAAAAAAATAACACATTTTAAAGCTTTCCTTCAAATCTTCCATAGATTACCCCACACACAAGCCTTCAAATGCTTCTAATATGCTTATCTCCTCAGCCCTCTATTGCATATAACTAACTTTAACTATAATCTGAGATGTGACCCAGCTTAAAAAATTACATTAACTCCTAAATCTCCTGCTAGCAATGTAGGCAATACGAATCCTTCCAAACCTTCTGCAAAACCAGTCTGATGCCACTGCAACCTCTCAGGTACTGTTGGATCAAGCAGCAGGAGACTGTTATCTGAAACTACAGTACTTGATGGATTTCCTGGGAATTTCACTCACATGCACCCTGATGGCAATAATATAATACATACTTGGAGTTTATTAGTCTTGTTGGATCTCTTTGACTTATTTTGCTGTCACTGATTCTCTTTCAAGAGGGACATAGTAGCTGCCAGCAGCATTCACCTAACAAACAACAACTCACTAAACTTGTATGGTGAATAAAAATCACTGTTTCTGGTTTTCAAGGCTGGGCAGAAACCATCTCCTAGTTTTGCTATGCCAGACACACCAGAAAGAATGAGAACAGCTGTGCTGGAAAAGACCAAGGGCCTATCTGATGGTGTTTGACAACAGAACAGACTATCTCAAAAGTTGGTGGCCTGTCCTTCATCAGAGGTTTTTAAAGAGAGGCTAGATGGTCAGCTCCCAGGAGTGCTTTAATAGTCAATTCTTGCCCTGGCACAAGATTGGCCTAGATCAGTTGTTCTTAACCTTTTCTTTACTGGGGACCCCCTATAAATAATTATATTCGTTGCAGGGGACCTCCAGGACTTAACTCAGTACTTAAACATTTAATTTATTCAAATATTTATTTGAATATTCAAACATATATTTGTTTGTTTGTTTGTTTGTTTGTTTAAGGATTCTGGAGAGTAGGATTCAAATCCCTGCTCAGACACTGGGTGACCCTGGGCAAGTTACATTCTGTCAACCTCAGAGGAAGGCAAAGGCAAACAAATCTGAACAAATTTTGACAAAAAAAAAAAAAATCCCAAACAGCCCTGTGATAGGTTCACCTTAGGACTGGTATAAGTCAGATATGACTTGAAGGCACACAACAACAAAGTGCTGCTGACAAGGGTAGGGATTTTCTAGCCATCATGAGTCTCCCTTTTGAGAAGTAACTTATGGCAACCCTAAGGTGAATCATTGGGGTTTTCTTGACAAGATGTGTTGCCTTTGCCTTTCTCTGAGGCTGAGAGAATATGACTTTTCTGAGGTCACCCAATGAGTTTCCATTGCTGAGTGGGGATTCAAACCCTGGTGTTCAGAGTCATAGTTTGGGTGCATGCACATGCCTCCCACTGTGTCCCTTTCTTCAGGGATGTGGCAGCAGGTGTGTGTTGGCAGGTGCTGAAACTGCTTCCTCATTTGCAAACAAGGGGGTAGTTTTGGCACCTGTGAACACCTCCTGCTGTGCCTCTATTGCTGCTGCTGCTGCTGGTGTGCAGCAGCAGGGCTTTATGAAGCCCATGTGAGCACTCCACAGACCCCAAGTTAAAAAACACTGGGCTAGATGGTACTTGCGGTCACTTCCACCTTTATGTTTCTATGTAGCCCAGCATTCTGTTCCCACAGTGGCAAACCGTCTGTGTACAAGATAATGAGTGCAGTAGCACACCATTCATAATCCAGAGTGGTGTAATTCCTCAGTGGCAAACTGGAGATAACATACAGCCAATGTGTTTAGTAGCCATTGGTAGCCTTACCCTCCATGAAGATGTTCCATGGGCCCTGGCAGTAGAGATAGTGTTTTCATAGGCTTCCCAATTATTTCAATGGCATTTGATCCAGAGAACTCAATGGGCACTGAGAACCATCCAGCTGGAAGTTCTATTTAAATACTCAAACCCCATTAAAATGAATAAGAGAGACAAAAGTGTACTGACTCTTGTTTATTCAGTGGGGCTTCTGTCATTTCCAACTTATGGTGATGCTAAGGCAAACATATAACAGGGGTTTCTGGGGCTGATAGTGTGTGATGAACCCAAGGTGGGTTTCCATGGCAGAGCAGTAAATCAAACCCTGGTGTCCAGGGTCATAGTCCAATGCTCAAATTGCTACACCACGCTGGCTTTTATATACCATAAATACATTAACTATTGTAGTCTACTTAATCCATTGCTGCAAACACCACCCTAAATATTTGACTTAAAATTTCCCTGCATGGTCCAACACAGATTCAATGTGATTGCTCTCCTTCATTATTATCAGTGATCTGGGCACTGTGATTTGCCACTCACCTGAAGAGGCAGATGTCTGGAGGCAGTGGGAAGGTGCAGGAATAGAAAGCTACATCCCACAAGGCCCATCCTGTACCAGCTAAGCTAGCCTTCTGTCCTCAGGTGTGATGAAGAAGGCTGTCCTAATGCCAGTACTGAAACTTCCTTCATGAATCAACTGTTCTTCTGTAGAAGGCATGAGAAAGGAAATTCATTTAGCTGATTGGGGGGGGGCAAGGGGAGGGAGAGAAAGAGAGACAGAGAAAGAAAGGGCAAAAGAGAACTTACTCAGACAAAGCTAGAAAAGGTTGTTCTCTTTATGGAGTTCAAGATCACAATTTTATTATTAGAATTCCCAAGAAAGGTTACATAATATATATATATATATATATATATATATATATATATATATATATATATATTCACTTCTAGGACTTTTTGACATTGTCACTCAAGTTAACTGGTTAATTCCATGTTTTAGTGAGGCATAAGCGACCTTGTTAAATACAAAGTCATTCATGGAGGTGTTCTACATTCTGCCCACTTCTACAAATGCATTACTTGTTTCACACACACACACCTCAATATATTTTAATTTTGAGAGCCAGGGAAAGACTAAGGTTTGTGATAGCTCATGGAAGGAGAGAAGCTGCAGAAATGTAAGTGTTACTAGTATTACAGAAGACGATGACAGCAATGTTCTTTGACTGGGACTTTGAGAATTTAGGAGTTTAAGCTTTTAGTTTTTGTGAGATATTTGCCTAATCCAGAGCATCAAAATTCTAGCACTAAAGAATTTTTATATTATATAACTAAGTTATATATTAAGCTGCAGAAGATCAGGAGCAATTGAACTGTTGAGAATTTCATGCAATCAAAAAAATGGAAAGTGATAAACAGCCACAAAAATACATCTACAGCAGGGATGGAGGAACCACACTCTTCCATATATTGTAGACTCCAGCTCCCATCATCCTTCATTACTGGTCATGTTGCTTGGAGCTGGTGGGAATCACAGCCCAACATCATTTGGAAGGCAATAGTTTTTTCAGTGCTATTCTACACACAACATCCAACAAATAGTGAGAGATTCAGGTTTGACAAAAGGAAGTACTTCCTCACATTAGGCATAGTGAGGAAGCGGAAGATAAGGCTATCATTGTCTATATAGTCATGATAGCTATCTATTACTTCCTGAACCAGAGAAAATATTCCACTGAATACCACTTGCTGGAGAACACGAATAGAAGAGTGCTAATGACTTCATCTTCTATTGAGGGATTCTCATAGGCAGAACGTCAAGAATAGTCTACAAATGAAGATTCCCACCCCTCCACAAAGTTGCTGGCTGACGAGTCGAGGCCAAGAAATATTTTCTATGTGCCAATGGTGTGTGTGTGTCTGTCCATCTGTCTGTCTGTCTGTGCATTCGTTTCCCATGCTTTTAGGGTATCTAAGGAGATAGATCTGGAGACTGTTCCTCTACTCAGCAGACCCTGCAAGATTATCCTCAGAAACTGGTGTATCCCCACTCCCTTAGACCTGGTCCTACCCCCTGGGGCAGCAAAGAACAGATCAGAGCCCTCTGATCTGTGATACCCCTTGAAATCTTTAAAAAGTGCAATCACATCACCCATCAATCTCCTACTCACCAAGCTGAACATGTCCAACTCCTTCAACCTTCTCCCTACCTCTTAGCATCCTTTTTGCCCTTCTTTGAACCTGCTCCAACTTGTCTATATCCTTCTTAAAATGAGGTGGCCAGAACGGAACACAGTACTCCAGATGAGGCCTGACCAGCACAGAATACAGTGGGGCTATTACTTATTTTGTCTTGGAAACAATTGTTCTATTAATGCAGGCTAATATACTGTTTTTGAGAGCCAGCATGGTATAATCCAGTGTGGTGTAATGTTTTGAGTGTTAGACTACAGACTCTGGAGTCTGGGCTTCAGTTCCCCATTTGGCCAGGGAAACATATTGGGTGATCTTGGGTGCATCACACATTCTCAGTCCCAGAAAACCCTATGATAGGTTCACCTAGGGTCACCCTAAGTTTGAAATGACTTGGAAGGCATACGGTAACAACAACAACAACAACAACAACAACAACAACATATTAATTACCTTATTTGCTGCAGCATCACACTGGTTGGTCATGTTCAACTTATGATCAACAATAATCCCAAGGTTCTTTTCACATGTACTACTGCTAAGCCAAGAATCCTCCATCCCATAAGTACAGACTTTCCTCATGTATGTAGCAGGTTAGAGACTGCAGCACTGTCAGAAAATGAAATTATTTGAAAAGTGGAACCCAGATACTGTACTGTAGGGAGCATGAAGGACTTACAGAGACTCCCTTGGACTAACCTTGCATATGCTACTTGCAAAGTCTCTCAACCTTTTCTCCCCTCTCTGTTCCCTTTGCAAGCAGCACGCATGCATGCAGTTCCAAGTGAGCCTTCATAGGCAAGAAGAGATGATGAAAGAGCAGAATCTCGTCAAGTTAATGGAACTTGTCCTTAATTTGGAAGTGTCAAAAGAGTGAGTTTTCAGATAATGGGGCATCATAAAGTTGGGGTTCCTCATGCATTTGGTTGTTATGGTTCTACATTTGTTTCTTTTGAATTTCATTCTATTAGTTTCACCTCACATTTCTGGTTTAGCAAGGTCCTTTTGAATTCTGCTCCTATCTTCCAATGTACTAGCTACCCCTCCCAGTGTTGTATCATCCACAAACTTGGTCAGGATTGCCTCTAAGTGATCATCTGCTACTTCAGCATTTTCAAGAGTATTGGCTCCATAACAGAATCCTATGGCACTCCACTGAGACTTCCCTCCAGTCTAAAGCACAGGCATTTGGTGATGACTCTTTGAACATGGTTTTCCAACCAATTATGGATCAATCTGACTGTGTTTCCATCTGTTCCACTTTTAATCATTTTGCTAATCAAAATATTGTGGGGGACTTTATCAAATGCTTTGCTGAAATCCAGATAAACAACATCTACAGCATTCTCCTCATCTACTGACCTAGTGACCCAATCAAAAAAAGATAAAAGATTATTTGACAGGATTTGTTCTTGACAAATTCATGCTGGCTCTTAATTACTGTATTGTCATCTAGATACTTGCAAACAGATGCCTTTATCACCTATTGTAATATTTTTCCTGATATTGAGGACAGGATGACTGGTCTCTAGTTCTCTGGATCTTCTTTTTTGCCCCTTTTCAGCTGATCTGTGTTCTTTACATGTTTTGGGTAAGTTGTCAGTGATATCCTGCATATGCATGCCCGAGAGACAGCACACTTACCAATTGATCTTGTCAGGCTGGCACGCATACACCTGAGCAATGAGTCCCAACCACCAGCACCTTTCTTTTTTACTTGGTGTCGCTGGTAGTTACATTGATTCCTTTCTTAGTATGCAAGATGTCTTGTTCCTGGTTGCTGTCTGATCAGCTTCACTGCTGCTATCCTTGTGAAGATGTAGGAAACAATAGCCTGGCTGGAACACTTCTGAATCCCTTCTGCATGGCCTGCTCCTGACAGTGACTGTCCTCCCTGGTATTTCCTCACTGTTACAACCCTCTTCATTTTCCTTGGTGGTGTCATGCCTCCCTCTAGGATAGCAGCAGTACAAGAATGTTTGGAGAGAGTCTCAGCACACCTTCTGATTAGATGTTGCTCCTTCAGCCATCTTCAGTGAACAATTAGCCTGTCTAGATAAGGTAGACAGCAAACACTGTTCACCTGCTGGAAGCAACACCTTCTACCACTCAGTGAAAAAGACACCCAAGCCAGCTCAGAGACCACACTGTTTTCTGGTCCTTTGGAACTGGACCCTGATTACTCTTTTGTGCATTGTTTTCCTGGCTACTGACTGATTCCTCAGCTTCTTTACCTCTGAGCTGCAAATTACAATGTGGCTTCCCTTCTCCCAGTGAATTATAACAGTCAATTTCTTCCTGTTGATTCAGTAGGATTCATTCTCTCTGTTTTCTATCAAGGAAGTCCTCATGTTCTCTGATGTGTTGAAGGGTCTCATGCATAGCTGTAGTGCACTTGGTGTAGGTGTAGTCCATGAAGTTTTCCGGCAAGAAGATAAAAATTGCACATGCAGATGATCAGAGGAGTAGTGAATGCTTCACTATAGTGATGCAGATTTCCATCTTGTCTAAAAGAGACTGTGGTGACACCATTATTGAAAAAGGTCCTCCCTTGATCCCACCATACTGGAGAACTATCAACCATTCTCCAGTATCTCCTTTTTGGACATAGTGCCAGCTCCAGGTGTTCCTGGATGAAATGGATTTTTAGAACCATTTCAATCTGACCTCAGGCCTGGCTAAGGGACAGAGACAATTTTGGCCACCCGTGGTAGGTGACCTATGCAGGGGATTGGACGGCGGACTGCACCTATCGGTCCTGCTGTACGTCTCAGTGGCTTTCAGTACCATTGACCCTGGTATCCTTCTGGGTCACTTCTCTGGGATGGGGCTTGGGGACACTGTTTTACAGTGGCTCTGGTCTTTCTTCAAGGGGCAGACTCAGAAGGTGGTGCTTGGGAGGGGCTATTCAACCCCATGGTGACTATCCTGCGCTGTCTCTCTTAGCTCAGCACTGTCCTTCATGCTGTTTAACATCTCCATGAAATCACTGGAAGGGATCATCTAGAGTTTGGAGCTTCTGTGTCATTACTATGCTCATAGCACCCAAAACTATCTCTCCTTTCAAAGGAAGCTGTTTCTGTACTAAACCAGTGTCTGCTGTTAGGAATGGACTGCATGAGAGTGAACAAATTGAAACTTAATCCAGACAAGACAACAGTGCTCCTGGTCAGTCAGAAAGAAGAGGGATTCAATTTGTGCTGGATGGGGTTACACTCCCACTGAAACCTCAGGGTTGCCTGTGGCTATGCTTCTGGACTCAGATCTGAGCCTGATTGCCCAGGTTTCAGTTAAAAGTAGTGGCCAGCTGCACCTGTTCCTTAAGAATTCAAATCTGGCTATGGTGACACATGCCTTGATCACTTCCCATTTGGACTACTGCAACGTGCTTTACATGAGACTGCCTTTGGAAAATGTTTGCAAATTTCAGTGTGTGCAAAATGCTGTGGCCAGGTTGTTGACTGGGGCTGGCTGCAGGGATCACTTGACTACCCTGTTGGAACAGCTGAATGGGCTCTCAGTTCATTTCTGGGCAGAATTCAAAGTGTTGGTTTTGACCTCTAAAGCCCTTAATGGCTTGCGTCTGGACTATCTGAAAGAATGTATCTCCTTATATAAGCCAGTACAAGCATTGAGATCTGCAGGAGAGAGCTTTCTCTCAGTCCCACCACCTGTGAAGGGATGGTTGGTGAGGACTAAGGAGAGGGCCTTTTCTGGAGTTTCTTATACAGTGGAAAGGGGAAACCAAGCATAGTCACGCATTCTAGTCATGCATTCATCTAGAAAGAGGATTTCAGTAAACTTAGGGAAATGTTAGGTGCCATCCCGTGGTCAAGCATACTAAAAGAGAAAGGAATTTATGATAAATGGGCATTTCTTAAAAATGAGATATTGAAGACATGGTTTCAAATAATTCCACTGAGGAGGAAAAATGGGAGGTGTCTAAAGAAACCAGGATGGAGGTCTAAAGAACTTTCAAATGAACTAAGATTTAAAAGGGCCATGTACAAGAAATAGAAAAAGGGGGAAATCACCAAAGAGGAATTCAAACAAAAAAGGAAAAAAGTCAGAAAAGCTAAAGTACAGAATGAGCTCAGACTTGCTATAGAGGTTAGAAACAATAAAAGGGCCTTTTTGGTTATGTCTGTAACAAAAGGAAAAACAAGGAGATGGTAGGGCTGCTGCAAAGAGAAGATGGAGAAGTGGTAACAGAGGATAGAGAAAAGACAGAACTATTCAATGTCTCTTCTTTGCCTCGGTCTCTTTCAAAAAGAAAAATAGTGCTCAACCCAGAGAAAATGGAACAGATGACATAACAGGGGAAATGTCGCACAGAATAGGTAAAGAGGTAGTACAGGAATACCTGGAATACTCTAAATGAATTCAACTCATCAGGGCCAGATGAACTACATCCAACGGCATTAAAAGAGCTGATTTGATAACTGCTGCAAGACTGATATATATATTGGAAAGAAAGGAAATATGCTGATATAGAAGAATGGAAATTAAAAGTCCTGGATATGGTAAAGACAGAAAAGTTAACATTTTCTTTGAAAAATTAACTTATCCAGAACTTTGAAAAGCAATGGAGAGAAGTTTTAAACTGGTTAAAGATATAGAATAAGAAAGGACAAGGAACAAAGTAAGAGTGTAAGTAACACAAAGCAACAATGTAATAAGGTAATGTAACAAAGCAACAATGTAACAGATGTAACAATGTAAGATCCTCTTCCCCTTTGAGTAAGCTGTAACTATGTACAAATGGAATGAAAACAAGCAGATTCAACTGGAAAATAAGTATGGAAGTGGGGAGGGTTTTTTTTTTCATTTTCAATTATAAACGTCAATAAATATATACATATACATACATACATAAATACATACATACATATATATATATATAGAGAGAGAGAGAGAGAGAGAGAGAGAGAGAGAGAGAGCTGGCAGAAGTAATTTCAGAACCACTGGAAATAATCCTTGATAGTTCCTGAAGATCAGAAGAAGTCCCAGCAGACTGGAGGGCAAATGTTTTCTCATTTTCAAAAAGGGGAAAAAAGAGGACCCAAATGATTACTGCCCAGTCAGCCTGACATCAATACCAGGAAAGACCCTAGAGCAGATCGTTAAACAGTCTGTAAGCACTTAGAAAGGAATGCTGTGATCATCAAAAGTCAACAACAGTTTCTCAGAAACAAGTCATGCCAGACTAATCTGATCTCCTTTTTGATAGAGTTACAAGCTTGGCAGATGAAGAGAATGCTGTGGATGCAGTGTACCTTGATTTCAGTAAGGTCTTTGACAATGGCCCTCATGATATTCTTGCAAACAAGGTAGTAAAATGTGGGTTAGACAATACTACTGTTAGGTGGATTTGTAATTGGCTGACTGTCCAAATACAAAGGGTGCTCACCAATCGCTCCTCTTCATCCTGGAGAGAAGTAACTAGTGGGCTGCCACAGGGTTCTGTCCTGGGCCCAGTGTTATTCAACATCTATATCAATGACATGGCTGAAGGAATACATGGTATGCTCATCAAATTTGCAGATGACAGCAAATTAGGAGGGATCTCAGAGGACAGGATCAGAATTCAAAATGACCTTGACAGATCAGAAAGCTCGGCCAAAGCTAAGAAAATGAATTTTTAACAGTGAAAAATGTAGGCTACTACACTTAGGAAGAAAGAATGCAATGCACAGCTATAGGATGGGTGATACCTGGCCTGAGAACAGTACATGTGAAAGGAATCTCAGAGTCTTAGTAGACCGCAGTTTGAACATGAGTCAGTAGCGTGATGCAGCAGCTAAGAAAATCAATGCAATTCTGGGCTGCATCAATAGGAGTATGGTGTCGAGATCAAGGGAAGTAATAATACCACTCTATTCTGCTTTGGTTAGACATCAGCTGGAATACTGTGTCCAGTTCTGGGCAACACAATTCAAGAGGGATACTGACAAGCTGGAACATGTCCGGAAGAGGGAAAACAAAATGAAGGGTCTGGAAACCATGCCCTATGAGAAGCAGACTATGAAGCTAGGTATATTTGGCCTGCTGATAAGAAGGTTAAGAAGTGACATGATAACCATGTTTAAATATTTGAAGAGATGTCATGTTGAAGATGGAGCAAGTTTGTTTTCTGTTGCTCCAGAGATTGAGACATGGAGCCATTTGCTGGGGATGCTTTGAATGTATCTTTCTGCATGGCAGGGGGTTGGACTTAATGGCCATTGTGGTCTCTTCCACCTCTATGATTCTATTCTATAAAAAAAATAAGTGGTAGTGTGTGTAAGTGGTGTGCTGTTTTACTCTTTTTATGTTTTATTGAAATGATGTTTTAAATATGTTTTAAGTGCTTTTACTGTATTTAAGCATGTTTTAATAACATACATATTTAATTCATAGAATCATAGAGTTGGAAGAGACCACACGAGCCATCCAGTCCAACCCCCTGCCATGCAGGAACCCACATCAAAGTACAGATGGCCATCCAGCCTCTGCTTAAAAATGTCCAAAGAAGGAGACTCCACCACATTACAAAGCAGTATATTCCACTGCCGAACAGCTCCAATCATGAGGAAGTTCTTCTTGAGGTTTAGGTGGAATCTCTTTTCCTGTAGTTTGAATCTGTTGCTCCTTGTACTAGTCTCTGGAGCAGCAGAAAACAAGGCCTCTCCCTCCTCAACATGACATCCTGTCAAATATTTAAAGTAGCTATCATATCCCCTCTTAACTTCTGGATATTGATGTCAGGCTGACTGGGCGATATTTATTTGGGTCCTCTTCTTTTTGCTTTTTGAAGATGGGGACAACATTTGCCCTCCTCAGTAAAAAGAGATGCGATTAGTCTAGCATGACTTATTTTTGAGAAATCCATGTGGACTTTTAGTGATTACAGCATTGGTTTCTAAGTAATTATAAACTGACTATTTAATGATCTGCTCCAAGATCTTTCCTGGTATTGATGTCAGGCTGACTGGGTGATAATTATTAGAGTCCTCTTTTTTCCCCTTTTTGAAGATAAGGACAACATTAGCCCTCCTCCAGTCTGCTGGGACTTCTCCTGTTCTCCAAGAGTTCTCAAAGATTATTGCAAGTCATTCTGAAATGACTTCTGCCAGTTCTTTTAATATCCTTGGATGTAATTCATCTGGCCCTGGAGACTTGAATTCATCTAGTTTAGCCAGGTAGTCCTGTACTACTTCTCTATCTATTCTGTGCTGCATTTACCCCACTCCTCTACCTCCTCTCCACGCCGCCCCCCAGGTTGAGTACTTCTATCCTTTTGGGAGAAAACTGAGGCAAAGAAGCTGTTGAGTAGTTCTGCTTTTTCTGTTCCCTCTGTTGGTACATGGCCATCTTTTCCACGCAGCAGTCCTTTCACGTTCTTGTTTTTCCTTTTGCTGCAGACATATCTAAAAAAGCCCTTTTTATTGTTTTCAATCTCTCTGGAAAGCCTGAGCTCATTCTGTGCTTTACCATTCCTGACCTTCTCCCTGCCTATCCCAGCTATTTGTTTGAATTCTTCTTTGGTGATTTCCCTATTTTTCAATTCCTTGTACACGTTTCTTTTAACACTTAGTTTCTTAGTCAACCATTCTGTTTTCTTTAAGAGAACTCCAATTTTTCCTCCTTATTGGCACAGTTTTAAATTGTGCCTTCAGTATCCCACTTTTAAGAAACTCCCATCCATCATGAACTCCCTTCTCTTTCAGTGTTCTAGACCATCGAATTTTGGCTGGTAATGTCCTAAGTTTACAGAAATCAGATTTTTTTAAAGTCTAGAATGCATGTCTGGCTACACTTGGCTTCCCCTTCCTGCTGAATAACAAAATCCAGTGGAGCATGGACACTCCTACCTAAGAATCCCACCACTTTCACAACCAACAAGGTCATCCCTGTTGGTCATGATCAGATCTAAAATAGCTGATCCCCTTGTTGCTTCTTCCACCTTCTGGACCATGAAATTTTCTGCAAAGCAAGCAAGGAACTTGTTGGACCTTGTGGCCTTGGCAGAGTTTGACAGCCAACATATTCAGGATAGTTGAAATCTCCCATCACTATTGCATCTCTCCTTTTTGAATGTGTGATCATCTGCTCTGGGAAGGCATTATCCAAATCATGAGGCTGGCTTGGAGGTCGGTAGTAGACCCCCACAATGACATCCCTATTGTTTCTTGCTCACTTAATTCTTACCCAGATGCTTTCGACCTGCCTTCCTGGATTTAAGTCATGGATCTCTTCACAGGTGTAAACATCCTTGACATATAAAGCTACTCCTCCTCCTTTCTTGTTTGGCCTATTTCTCCAAAATAAGTTATCCCCCCTATCACTACATTGCAATCATTAGACTCATCCCACCAGGTTTCAGTGATGCCTATTATATCATATTTATTTTGCTGTATTAAGAGTTCCAGTTCATCCTGTTTATTCCCCATGCTCTGTGCATTAGTGTAGAGACATTTAAGACCATATGCCCTTCCCACAAGCCCTTTATTAAATTTACTTTTCCTCCCACTGTTGGTCTGTAGTACTACCTGGCCTGTTCTATCTATAACATTTGGGCTTTTCTGCCCAGCACTTGCTGAATTCCTGCCCTAAATAATACTGTCTTCCTCCCTGCCCAAACTCAGTTTAAAGCCTCCTGATCAGCTTTGCAAGACTGTTAGCAAAAACCTTCCTGTCAATGGCTGTGAGCTGCACCCCATCCATTGCCAGAAGACCATCTTTCTGAAAAATGCAGATCATGGTCTAAAAACCCAAATTGTTCCTGGCGGCACCATCTGCGGAGCCAATTGTTCACCTTCACTACTCTTCTCTCCCTTTGTGGGCCATGTCCTTCCACAGGGAGGAGAGATGAAATGACAACCTGAGCACCAAGGTCCTTCAGCTTCTTCCCCATAATCTCATAATCCTTTGTGATGCGCTGAAAGCTGCACCTCGCAGTATCGTTGCTATACTAATCTCATCTCTTTTTACGATAGAGTTACAAGCTTGATAGATGAAGAGAATGCAGTGGACGTAGCATATCTTCATTTCGGTAAGGCCTTTGACAAAGTTTCCCATGACATTCTTGCAAAGAAGCTAGTAAAATGCAGGCTGGATAGGGCTACTGTTAGGTAGATTTGTAATTGGTTGACCAATCAAATCCAAAGGATGCTAACCATTGGATGCTTTTCATCCTGGAGAGAAGTGACTAGTGGCGTGCCACAGGGTCCTGTCCTGGGCCCAGTGCTATTCAATATCTTCATCCGTGACTTGGATGAAGGAGTAGAGGGCATGCTGATCAAATTTGCAGATGACACCAAATTGAGAGGGGTTGCTAATATGCCAGAGCACAGGGTCAAAATTCAAAATGACCTTGACAGATTGGAGAGCTGGCCAAAGCTAACAAAATGAATTTCAACAGAAAGAAAAGTAAGGTCCTGCACTTAGGCAGAAAAAATGGAATGCACAAATATAGGATGGGGGACGTGTGGCTGGATAACAGTACATGCGACAGGGATCTAGGAGTCTTGGTAGATCACAAGCTGAACATGAGTCAGCAGTGTGATGTGGCAGCCAAGAAAGCCAACACAATTCTTGGTCGCAGCAATAGGAGTATGGTGTCTAGACTGAGGGAGGTAATGGTGGTGGAGTCTTCTTCTTTGGAGGTTTTTAAGCAGAGGCCGGAGTGCTTTGATGTGGGTTCCTGCATGGCAGGGGATTGGACTGGATGGCCCCTGTGTTCTCTTCCAACTTTATGATTCTATGATTCTATGAACCACATAAACACCCCTATTTGCCAAGTTCTGATCATCAAACTTTCAGAACTGAGACTGCAATTATACAGTGGATGCTAGCTACTCCTCCAAGCTGCCCTACCCTGCTAGGAACTTGTAGCCTGGCAGAGCACCTGTGCCTTCACACAATGGATATGAGAGATTGCTAAAGTACCCTCAGGTTGACCTCCACTCAGCTCACACACAGCCAATCAATCCTAGACCAACACGCACAGGATCACCACAACACCACAACACAATAGAAAACTAACAAGTAACAAAGCCCTCACCTAGCTCACATAACAAGCAAGCAAGGAAGCAAACAAGTAGGAAGACTAACTGCCAACCAAGCAAGCTAGGAATCAACCCAACAAGCAATGAACTCTTGTTCAACTTGTATAGTAAAACTGCACAAGCCAAAGGCATGTGCCGCTGGGAACAGTTATAAAGTGCTAGTGGCTGCTAGCTCCTCCCCCAAGTAAGTCAGTTAGTCCACATAAGCCCCTCCCCCTTAGACCATGTACTCAGGGAGAGCACATGGCTAGAAACAAAGAAACACACCCACACAAGCCTGTAAAAACACCCAGGCAAGGATGGCCTCTCAGACACAGCTTACCTTCCGCTCTTTCCTCTGGAAATGAGCTTAAAGGCTGCTGGAAGCAGTTATAAAGAGCTAATGGCTGCTAGCCTTTTAAACTTTTGTAAATTAATGCTTTAGCAACATCTTTTGAAATTATTGTAAGCTACCTGGAACCCCATTTGAGAGAAAGGCAGGATATAAATCCAATAAATACAGAAACAGACATTGCAACAAATAACTACAGAGCCTTCTGCTTCCATCACTGCAATTATTTTTCTCCTCTTCCTCCCTGTAATGCCTGTATGGAATACAACCATGCACACTGCAAGGCACACACTGCTGACTTGAAAGCTTTCTGCCCCACCAAGCCTGGGTTTCTCTGCTGTCATGGTGCCCTCAGCAAATGCTGCTAGGAAAGTGTGCAGATGAGTTGCCTATACAGTGTGCCTGCCATATAGGTGGGAGTTCCATTCCAGGAACCCCTCCATAAGACAAAGAGTACGAGTGTTGCGCCCATTGTAGTCAATGGATGCAATGTGCATGTGCCCATGCCTGTCTGGGTGCACATCCATTGACTATAATGGAAGTGATGCATTCTGTGTGTGGAGATCATGCCAGATAAAAGGCGGCCTGTATTCCCAGAACTCTGCTTTTCATAGTCCAGAACATAGTCCAGTTCTCAAACTTTTTACCCGTGACTGCCTCTATATCTACACTTGGATGTTGCAATCCCCTAACATGATGCCCCCACTTGTCACCTTCTGGTTGCTAAGGGGCATTCGCTTGCTGCACCAATGAAGGAACATTTGGAGAAAGTGAGTGGGAAAAGCATTAAAAAAAGGGAATCTGATTTTTGCCATGTCTGAGGTTGGAGGAAGGCATAACAGGGGAAGACACTTTGTGTCATTCTTTTCCAGGGACAAGTCAATCTTCAGTGGTGCAGAGAGAGAGAGAGAGAGAGACAGAGCTCTTCCTTTTTACATTTGTTAAATTTGCAGATTGACTTTTCTTGTGCCCCTTCCCTTGAACAACTACCCCCATCCACCCTCGCTTAGGGTCCTGCCCCACAGTTTGAGAACCACTGGTCTAGAAGATGTCTAAAATGTAGTTTTACAGATCAATGGAGAGTGTCATTTTCATAGGCATACTTTGGGATTCGTATTTATTTATAACTGTATGTATTAGCTAAAGTTAGTCACACCTTTCTTCCGGTGCCTCAAGCAACGTGCATGCCTCCTCTCCACTTTATACTCACATCTGCCCTTTGAGGTCAGGTTGGTAGACAGTATGTGGCCCAAGGTCATCCAGAGATCTTCATTGGTCAGCAGACACTAGAATCCAGATTGCCCAAGCTTTCTTCCACTGAAAATCTTTGGGGTCACATCCAGTTTCACAATTACTGTCTGTAGAATCCCCTGTACTCCTTAGCTGAACCTTGCCTAGAATAGTACAGACATTTGTTCATTGTTATTGATGAATTTTACTAATTAATTAAAAAAAAAATTTCCACAGAAAAATCTAGAAATGAATTCTTCCATCCAATATCACTGAGTTACCTTTTTCAAAAAACCCTGTAATTGTTATTATATATAAGTATTAGAGAAGCAAGGACTCAAAAGGTTACCATGACTAATTACTGATTCTCCAGCTTCACTGAAACCCTAGAGAGTTGCCACCAGTCAGTCAGTCTACAGAAAGGGACACTAAGAGACTGAAGGAATTTCTTATGAGGAAAGGTGTTGTGCACTTGTGTGTGTTTTTAGAAGGCACTTGTGTGTGTTTTTAGAGCTAAGAAACAGGGAAGTGGGGAGATATCCTTGGGGAGAGTTGATTACTTTGAAATTTTTACGGTGTGATGTAAAACTTCTTAATCTACAATAATATTAGAAATTTTATTAAAATTATTATCACCCAAAGAGTGATTCAGAAAAAAGATCATTATTTCTTCATGCAGCTAAATTGTGAAAAATCACAACCAAAAGAATGGCTGCTCACCTGGATGGTTATCAATGGTCAAGGGGGCTTTGTATTCCCCTAGTACCAGAAGCAGTACGATTCTTATATCAGTTACTGGCTAGCATGACAGAAAAGGGTGCATACCCTTTTTGTCATCTTCCCAGGACCAACTGACTGGCCACTATGGGAAGACAATGTTCACCTAAACATACCTTTGGTCTCACCCAGCAGGGTGCTTCTTATGTATTGTTGTCGTGTGCCTTCAAGCTGTTTCCAACTTATGGCAATCCTAAGCTGAAACTATCAGGGTTTTTTCTGGGGCTGAGAATGTGTGACACTCCTAAGGTCATCCAGTGGGCTTCCATGGCTGAGTGGAGAATCTAACCTCTAATCTCCAAGGTCGTAGTTCAACACTCAAACCATTACACCACCCTGGCTCTTATATACCTACTAGATAATGCTGGGCTAGATAGATAAATTTAACCAGGCAGTTTCTTATGTTCATATTACTCAATAGTGCTTCTTGCAAAAGGTGAGATGCGTTGCATTCTACATTGCTCACTAAAGCTTTTCCTGGACTACTAGATTTTTTTCAGGGCAGACATATAGTTCAAGGCCTTTATTTGCTTTTTAAAAAGTAACAAAACAAGAGCTACTTCTCTTGCACTACTTTGCCCCAACCATCCCAGCAGGGTGACCAGCAACCATGCTGGTTTGGGCAGTCTGGGAGCTGCAATCCAACAAGTAACTTTTCAAAGATCCATTACAAATGTAGGATTATCATTTATGAGATGCTTTTCATGTACTATACTTTACTATAAAATGCAGGGCTGCAGGGAAATTATATGAATAAAGAAACTTCCTGTAGTCCTTCACATGTTCAGTTAGAATCAAACAAAACCAGGCAACAACTTAGTGTGCTCAAATCCATCTCTCTTTAAGTTTTCCAAAGACTGACAATGAGTTTTCTCTGTATGCCACAACTATTTCCTGCTCCCTCATTACTCAGACCTACTTTCTAACTCTGATAGGTGAAGAAACCTACCAGGAAAAACTTGCAAATCCCCCAGAGTTCCTGATTTTATAACTGCAGTTAATTAGGGAAAGTAAACCACTTGTTTGCACAATACATTACAAGAACAGAAACTGGGCTTAGGAGTTGCAGCAGTCCCTGGAAATGTCTCCATCCAAGTTTCCTGGTCATCTCTGTGGCTGACAGCTTGAGAGTCACAGAGTTACAGCTGGGCTTGAGAGGTAGTGATATACTGAAAAACCAGGGCTCACAGGGTTGAAGAGCTGGGTTATTGTGATAAAGAGGGATGATATATCATCTGCCATCCCATGACATTCTGTGCAGTGATGGCAACAGACACTATGTCAGGAATCCTGTGTAACATCTGCATATCTAAGATTATCAAGATGGTCATCTCATTACAACTAATGAAATTGCATTGCTCTTGCTTCTTTTTTTCCTACACAAGCAAGTATACAGCCAAGCATCTGCTGTATGCATTTGCAAAAAAATCCCAGAAAGCAGACTGATGCCTTACTTCAAGGAAACTGATTCCACCCCATCCTATTTCAAGGAACAATAGGTGCAAAAGATGCCAGTTTTCATAAGACTGAATTCCCAAAGTTTCTCCAAAGTGTCTCATTGTTATGTGGGTGACAAGTATCACAAAGTGGCAGACACCAATGCTACTCATGGTTATCTTTAAGGAAATCCTCACCCTTAGGGCCAAAAAGGCTGACATTCAAAATGTTTGATAACATTCATGTGCCTGGGTTTCTGTCAAAGATATTAAAGAGCAGCTGCAGGCCAGATGTGCAAACTGTGTCCTTAATTGTGTGTTCTGGAGGCTCACTTTAAGCCAAAAAACAAAAAACAAAACCCTAACTCCTTTATTTATAGCTCCTTTAAAGCAAAGCCAGTTTTCAAGAATCAAAGCCTAAAGCCTTGTGTAATGAAACAGAATTGAAGTGACTTGACTTGCAGTTGGATAGTTCAACTGGAGTGATGTGGTCTGAGATGACAGTGAACAATCAGGAACGAGATCTTGGGGCTGTGACAAAGACGATTTAAACTATGGCTGAATTGGGGAGGGAGGAAAGAGAAAATTCCCTGTTGGAGATCATTAATGAAGGAATTAAAAAGAAAACTTCTAGTACTGTTAGGATTGTCCAGTGCCATTGTATTTTCAGTTTCTATCTATGTTTGTGAAAGGTGGACAGTGAAGAAAGCTGTGATGGGAAGAAAACCAAGGCCCTTTCTGCACCTTACCTTCTTCCAGCGCTGGGGTGCAAGGGATCACGCGAGCAGCCTCCAGTGAAGGCTCTCGCGTCCAGGGTCCTTCAGCTCCGCACGAGCTGCCTGCTTGCGAGAGAGCCCCACCTCTTCCTTCTGCAGCGGAGCCTGGGAGTTTCCCAAGCTGCACTGGGGCAGGAAACGTGACCGGCGCAGCTCCAGAGACTCCGCACGCCAGGTAAGTGCGCACGGGGCCCAGGAGCAATGCGCAATCGCACACCATTTTTGGCTTCTAGCTGAAAATGAAAAGGTGTGCGATCGGCACCTGCCAGGCCCTGGAGCGTTGCACGATTGGGAGTGCGTCATGCAGATCGCTCCTCACAATCACGCGACGCTCCAGGCCCTCTTTCGCATGGAAAACGCCGTGAGAAAAGGGCCCAACTCCTTTGAAATGTGATGTTAGAGAAGAGTTCTGCAGATACAGTGGACTGCTAAAAAGACAAACAAATGGCTCCTAGAGCAAATCAAGCTTGAAATCTCCCTAGAAGCCAAGATGACTAACTGAGACTGTCATACTTTGGCCATATCATGAGAAGACACAGCTCACTGGAAAAGATAATAATGGTTGGTAAGGTAGAAGGCAGTGGGAAAAGAGGAGGACCACATTCCATATTGATAGACTCAATCAAGGAAGACACATCTCAGAATCTGCAAGACCTGAGCAGGTCAGATGAGTACAGGGTGACTTGGAGGCCTTTCATTCACAGGCTCGTCATAAGTCAAAGATGACTTGATGGCACTTGACAACAACAACAAGGTCTTTATGCAAATCTAGCGTATGGTAACACTATGTACAGATCTGGCCACAACACCTCAAAAAGTGTTGCTGGATAAGGAACACGGGAGGCAAGCAAAATTGATCGAGGGATAGGAGGCAAAACTCCTACGAAGAAATGTTATAAAGTGGGGAATTTTAGTTTTGAAAAAGGCAAGCAAGGTAAGACATGATAGAGAAGTTGTACACAAGTGCAGAGAATGCACTGGCATCAGATCTAATTATGGCCTCTACCTTAGACAGCTCTCAAAGACAACTCAATAGATGTGTGGAATGTAAGTCTATATCAAGGGCTACTCAGTCATGGGAGCTTGAACATCAGAGGCAGTATGTCTTTGGCTACCAGCTCTTGAGGAACATGACCAGACTGTTATTGTTGTGTGCCTTCAAGTTGTTTTGGACATATGGTGACCCTAAAGTGAACCTATGACAGGATTTCTGGGGCTGAGAGTGTGTGATGTACCCAAGATCACCAGTGTGTGTGTCCATGGCCAAGCTGCGAATCGAATCCTGGTCTCCAGGGTCATAGTGCAATGCCCAAACCACTACACCATGCTGGCTGTACTGTATGTATGTCTAGCCTGTGGGCTTCTCAGAGACATTTCAGCAACTTTGAGAACGTAATGCTGAATTAGCTAGGTCTCTAGTTCCTCCAACATGACTACAGTTTTTATGTTGGCTTTGGAGAACAAGGATGCAGAAAAGCTTTGTCTATTTCTCTGCTTCAGAGGACACAGCCAAATGTTATCCTCGAGACAGGATTCTTCTGTGTATTTTTTTGCATTTAACTTCCTTTCCTGCCACACACAACAGGCTCTATTCTGCTTCATCTACAAAGGACTTACAAATGTTTAACACCTCGTAAAGAAAGAAGCCTCTTGGGAAAATTCTCTTCAGGATAGTGAGCCCAGAGAGAAACTAGGGAACAGCTGAGTGGTGTGTGGAATGTGATGGAGTCTCCTCCTTTGGAGGTTTTTAAACAAGAGGCTGGATGGCCATCTGTTGGGAATGCTTTGATGGTATATGCCTGAATGGCAGGGGGTTGGATTGGATGGCCCTTGTGGTCTCTTCTAATTCTATGATTCTATGAGATTTTCACATAGAAAATCTGGGGCTGAGATGGAGCTTGCGACAATTCCAAAAGATGGGGAAATCTTGTCAGCTTTGCTTTTTCCTGCATTCTCGCAGTTTTTTATTTAGTCTGAAATTCTTCCTATTCTAAATGTTAAGAAGTTGGCATTAAAGTAAACTCCCCATGAATAAACACTCTCTCCCATCTGTACTGTCCAAATTCAATAGGCACAGCTACTCCCAGCATAGAAAGGATCATATTATATCTGCCTATCATACAGATGCTAAGATAAAGAGCATATAAGAAAAAGAGACCACAACCCTGATTCAGCATCACACACATGGCTGAACACTGAGGTATTTAGATTCAGACTTTTAAAAGCTAAGCCGTCTTCATGGAGAGATGAATCTATAAATTTTGCTGTTCATTCAATTTAAAAAGAAAAAAAATATTTTTTCCCATCCCCTAAATCAGAAACACAAATCAGGGCACATTCTTAAAAAAAAAAATGAGCTGAAAAAAAATATTTTCACCTTCTGAACCAGTTCTCTCCTGCAAAGGTGAAACTTAGAACTTGGAATTCTCATGAACAACATACAACACATAGTGTACTTTGTACATATTTCTCTATTATTGTTCAGAACTTTTGCAAAAGCAAAGAAAAGACCAAAAAGTTCACTCAAGTCATGTGCCCAGCTGTGCCAGATCATCTCCTGCTGTCTGTTATGTTCCAGGACTTTGTTTTGGGCTTCCACATGAACTCAATAAACCTTACTCACTGTCAGTAACTCTTCACTTCATATAATCTTCAACAGGAAGCCCCCACCTTTTCACACCCTGTTATCTGACAACTTACTCTGTTGATGCTTCCAAATTAAGTTCCACTAATTCAATAGGGATTCCATCTTTCATTGGTTCTTATTGCCTACAGAAGGTTGTGGAACCGCTAGCACATGTGTGCTGCTTGCAAAACGAGCTAGGGAGCAAAGGCACTAGGCTGGCTGAGAGACTTTGCAAGCAGTGCACATGAGGTTGGTTCCACATGAGCCTACGGTACAACACATGGATTCTGTTTTTCAACCAATTCCATTTTCTGATGGTGCTTTGGACCCCTAATGTGTCACACAAGTGAAAGAAGCCTGAACTCAGTTTCACTTTCATGATGCTGCTCCACTGTAAACCAAGCGGTGATTAGAAGTTACATCAGAATCTACACAGATGGAGCCCTACCATTCAGATTTGGGTTGCCATGAAAAGGCAGCAAATGGTTATGATTTATTTTTGTTGCGTTATTATTGTTTTTGAGATGAAGAGAGGTGTTGATTTTAGTCTCCTTATTTTGGGGTAGTGAGGAGGGTGGCCAGGATACCTTTCCACCCCTACAAAATTCTTGTTGAGATGTGCACAACCACTGATGTACAAAATATTGCAAACACTGCTGTGCTAGTCCTTCCTTGGCAGCATGATTCCATCCCTGCTCCTTAGTCATCATTATCAGTCACTTTCCATTCCATTCCTCTTTCGCTTCCAGTAGTCGAAAAGCTTCATGCTGTGGTGTATCAGACTAAAAGGTCAGAGCACCACACTGGTTTCTCAACATGAGGTAATCTAGAACTGTCCTGCTGCAATATTTACACCAGGAAATCACTGAAATACATAAATAAAAAAGAATGAATCCAGACACCCCACATGACACTGAAGTTCCAGGAAATGTTCACAAATCATAAGTAATTTGCTGTAGCCATTCTGTTATATCACATAGTTTCCTAACTGGGACACATACATCTCATCTGAACACGAAGGGCTCCTGGTCTGTTGGAGTAAATGCCACCCACCCACTCACCATTAACACTCCTGAGGAGGTCACAACCAGAAGCCCTAATTTATATGGCCAACTGGAAGGGAATTTGTGATCAGTCCATAACACAAGGGTCAAAAAAGTTCCTCATCCATATTCCATCATAAATTTACTAAGTAGCCTAGGGCAAATACCCTGGATTGCTAAAAAGACAAATTAATGGCTGCTAGAGTAAATCAAGCCTGAATTCTCCCTAGACTAAATTGAGGCTGTCACACTTTGGACATAACATGAGAACACATGATTCACTAGAAAAGACAATAATGCTTGGCAAGGTAGAAGGCAGCAGGAAAAGAAGAAGACTGCATAACAGATGGATAGACTCAATCAAAGAAGACATGTCCCTGAATCTGCAAGACCTGAGCAGGGCAGTTGACAGGATGACTTGGAAGTCTCTCATCCACAGGGTTGCTGTAAGTCAAAGTAGACTTGAGAGCAGTTCACAACAACTAGGGCAAATCATCTTGCTGAAGTTTGGGGGTTACTCAGGATTTAGCCCTAAGTTTGGATCCCTAGGCTTCTACAGTGGCCAGGAGTACATTTGCACAGTTAAACCTTGAGTGCCAACAGTGTCCATTCCTGGAGATGTCAGATCCAATCATTGTGACATCTACATCCTAGTTAGATGTAGTTACATCCTAGTTGGACTATTGTAAGGTACCCTATGTGAGGTTACCTTTGAATAGTGTTTGAAAACTTTCAATTAATCCAAAAGGCTTTAGCCAGACTATTAAGTGGACCTGCTTACAGAGGGCACATGAACCCTGGTTACAACAATTTCATTGGCTTCCAGACTGTTTCTGGGAGTAACAGAAAGTGCTCTAAAGCCTTATATGGCTTTGATTGAGGCTATCTTATAGAGTGTATTCTCCCATATGAGTCTGCCCACGCCCTAAGATCTTCAGTGAGGCTCTTCCCTTAGCCTTATCACTCTTACAGGTATGTAAGAATGAAAGCAAAAGCCTTCTTAGTGGTTGCTCCTAGACTCTGAAATTCATTTCTTTGGGAGACTACAATAGTCTCCTCCTTGCTGCCCTTCTGTTGACAAACAAACAATTTTAAAAAATTGAATAAGCTTTCAGGAACTGACTGGTTTTAAATAAAAGGCTTTAATAAAGTGCTCTACTTTATATTCCTTAGTGCATTTTACCTTATTTTAAATATTAGATTGTTTAATATTTAGTTTAATTACATTTTAATGATAATCTTCTATATGTTTTTACAGATATTTTAGCAGGTATAATCTGTAAGCTGCATTGAATACCAATTCTAGAGAAAAGATATAAATAAATAACTATAATAACAATAGGAATGATTAAAGGTTGTTTCTCTCCCCATCTTTTAACCTTGCATTTCAGTGTACAGAGCACTGTACACTTGCATACAAGCACTGTGGGAATCAGAAATACCAAGAACAAAGTTAAATGCCTTATATCAAATAGCTATAGAGCCAGTGTGGTGCAGTGATTTGAGCGCTGGACTACGATCCTGGAGACCAGGGTTCAGTTCCCTGCTGGGGCATGGAAACCAACTGGATGACCTGGGGTGCAGCACACACTCCCAGCCCCCAGAAAAGCCCATGATAGGTTTGCCTTAGGGTCACCATAATTTGGAAATGACTTGAAGGCACACAACAACAATATATTGGTAAAATATGAAATGCAGTTACTTAACTTGATATGTGGCCATGGGCCAGCATTTTGCCCACCTGTGAGCTAGAAGCAGTTTCCCAGGTTTGGGAGCTGAACCTTTTCCATCAGCTAGACCTTTTAAGTGAAAACACCAGGGACTGAACTTTCCCTTAAACGGGGATTGACTTTAGCTATGGCATACAGTAGGAGTGGTCATCTTCATTTGGCAGAGGGGCAATTCACAACCAACTCAGAATACCATGGGCTGCATTTTTCTGCCATCATACCAATGATATTTGGTAGCAAACTGGAAAAAGCCATTAAAATAAATAAGATACACTTTGTATTGGAGTTTTCCTGGCTATCTTCAAAACTCCCTTTAAAAGCAAAACAATAAAAAATAAGGAGTATTTTCTGCTTGATTCCTGAATGGCTTTTTCTGGTTGTGTTTAATTTTGACAGCATGAATTGAGGGCAATCTTGCGGGGGGGGGGTGTTTTTGGTTTTCTGCAATCACAGGCTTGGAGGCTGCCTGTTGCTTGTCTCTAAACTAAACCAAACCCTTCCATCTGCCTTACGTCAGCAGGCATATTGGTGTGTCCTTCATATCATTGTCAAGAAAAAGGAAGTGACATGCCCTCAGTAATAGGCAAGAGACAAAAAGATCACCACTACCACCACCCTCAACAATCAAGAAAAGTTTGAAATAGCCAGGAAGCAGATCTTTCTCAATAAGAGCAGCTCCAAGTCAGGACAGTTGGCAGCAGTTTGTGATTTGTGAATGTGGCTTTTGCTAGCTGATACTTTCCACAGGTTTTTTTTTACCTCCCTCTCTTTCTTTCTGGAGCTGTCAACAAAACTGCTCTTTTCATGGAGAGGGACTGAAGCCACAAGTCATCATGGTACTACTATCAGCACAGACTGAGAGAGGGGGACTGAGAGAGAAGGAGAGAGAGAGAGAGAGAGAGAAGTGTTGCTCCCCTTACAGTAGCAAGAATACCTGGGCTCAGTTATCCTTTCTGACTACCACATATCAACTGTTACCTCTTCATACAGACTTGTGAAGCAGCCTTGTTTTGAAAGCATTCCGAGAAATTGTATATACATAAGTGCACTGAAGTCACTGGTAGAATACCCATCTGTATTACAATACCAGCACTAGAGCAGATGACCTTCAAACCTTTTTCTGTCTGTTTACAGTGGAAGTACCCAACAGAAGAACTGACCACTTAGTTCAAGCGTATACAGTTGGCCTTCCACATTTGCTAGGGTTAGGCGTGCAGGACTCCTGCAAAAGTGGAAAACCTGAAAATAATCAAAATGTGTGTGTGTTTGTCTGTGAGAAAGGGGCCAAGAAATGTGGGAAGAACAGGCAACTAGCTTCCACACCAAGGCCATTTCCGCACGACACTCTTATAGCACAATGATTCCACTTTCAACCTCCTATGGAATCCTGGTAGGCCCCTCCTGGAACTGCAAACCCCAGGATTCCATAGGAGGTTGAAAGTGGAATCATTGTGCTATAAGAGTGTTGTGCGGAAATGTTCCAAGTCAGGGAAAGCAGGTGGGTCAACATGGTGGCTCTGTACTTCTTCTCGCCTGCCCATCTCCTACCTTGGGTGTGGGATAGGGAGAGGGTTTGTGATGCTGAGAAACTGGGCTGTAAGTCATCACTAGCTGGCCAGGCAGAAGCTGGTGGAGGAGGAAGAAGATCAGAAGTGGTTTCTGAATGGCCTGATGACCCACCGAGAAGAAAGGTTCCCCTGGAAAAGAAGCACTGGTGAGGGGCCAGGGGTTGGAGAAACTTGCAAATAATCAAATCTGTGAAAATGAAACCCACAAATGTGTAGGGCAACTAAACTTATATGATCAAGCCCTACCCCCAACATATGATTCTTGCCTCTCATGATTGTTCACTTAGGGTTGTCAGATCAAAATGTTGCAGTGACACAACAGGCTGCACCCTCCTATTCCTGCCATACAGAATCCATGTCTAAACATGCTGCAATACAATCAATGTATCCATATTTTCCCTGTGCACACCTTGGAGGTCCCCCCTCCCCTTAATAGCATGGTAGCCATCAAGTGAAACCCATTTTAAGTTGGGGGTTCATTGACTTATGAGGCTAAAGCCACCAGCAAAAAAACAGTGGCCTAGGATTCTTCCTTAAAGAGGCTTTCTTATGATTCCTAAAGATTCTTCTTAAAAATTCTGGATTTCACTTTTGCTATCTATCTGTGAAAGATGCCCTTTAGTTTGTCTGGTGGTGGTGGAACAGCGACAACATTTCATCCATATTTTTTAAGTGCAGTTACTTCAGTTCTGATCCCTTGAACTAATATGAAGAGCAGAACCATTGCTTGGGACTGCGCAGTTCTTTTGAATTCTGTAATGCTATTCCCAGCTCAGAAACTGCATTAAGATGCCTATATTAGGGGAAGTTGTGTACAGAAAGAAATGTGGATATCACTGATATGCGAGGTAGAGTGAATAGGCACATGACATGAAAAACTGACATTCGCAGGATATTAACTGATGGTTTAATTCCTAATTCTTTGCTGTCGGAAAAGGGTCAGACAGCTCAGGTTACCCAATTGCCAATTACAGAGTCTCTGCTCTCTCCTCCCCACTTCCTTGGTTTCCATATTGCTAATCAAAGCTGTCATCCCACCTGGGAAATGAAGCCATACCTTCTCATAAGTAGAAGGCCACAAAATGAGTTGATCACCTAAAAATCCATTAGATCCAGAATAATCTACATCCTGGATCTACAAAAAGTACAGAAAGATTCTATGAAAACAAAAAGTAGAGAAAGATTTTACAAAAAGTACAGAAACCTAGCAAGCAGTTTCTTCACTGTTCTGTATCATCAGAAATGAGGACACATCTGCATTGCTCAACTTTTTTTTGATATGCTGGAGGGAAAGTAATGTGATCAAGATGACCAGGCACATCCAGAAATCATCCTGCTAACATAAACTCTTTTCTTGGCTTTGATTATTTGAGAGTTTCCCAACCCCTGCCCCCTGACCTTAGGTGCTTCTCTTCCAGGAAATCTTCTGGCAGCTCTAATCAGGCCACACAGCCCTTTAAAAACCTGCTTCTGGTCCTCCTCCTCCTCTACCTCTTCCTCCTCCTCCTCCACCATCAGTCACTGTCTGGCCAGCTGAGAATGGATCACAGCCCGATTTCTCAGCACTACAAACCCTTTCCTGATGCCCCCACCACACCCAAGGAAGGAGAAGGGTGAAAGAGAAAGTATAGGGCCACAATGTTGTATATCCCCTTTCACTTCCCTTTCCCTGATCTGGTTTGAACCCTGGGTGCCCACTCTTCCCACCATGTCTTGGCCCCCTTCCCACAGACACACACACACACACACATTTTGATATTTGTGTTTTTTCCACTTTTGCAGAGGTCCTGCATCCCTAACGCTATCCAATATAGAGATCTGACTATATATCAAATTTTGAACAGACCCTATGTTATGAGGAAAGATGTGAGACTTAATCAGCACAAAACAAGAACAATGCCCCCTGAACTGAAGAACTGTTTGGCAATTTGGGCCACGAGTTCCTCAAATATACACTCCTAACAGCTTTTTTTCCCTGAGTTCCCCTAGGAGATGTGGAGGGAAATGTGTGGCCTTCTAGATATTGTTCAACTGCAGCTCCCATCAGTCTCCACCACTGGCTGTGCTGCCCAGTGCTGATGGGCCAACATCCTGAGGGCCAAAGAGTCCCTGGCCCAGCTTTAATAATCACTGGATTACAGTCAACCTTCCACATTCATTATGGTTAGGTACACAGGACTCTCACAAAAATGGGCGGAAATCATCAAAATGTGTGTGTGTGTCTGTAGGAAGGGTGCCAAAGCATGGTGGAGAAGACAGGTACACAGGGTCCACGCCAACTCAGGAAAAGGAGAGAGAAAAGTGGGGGGTCTGAATGGTAGTCTTATACTTTCTTTCACCAACTTCCTTCCTTGGGTGTGGGGTGGCATTGGAAGAAGGGCTGTGAGCTGTCCTTCGCTGACCAGACAATGGCTAGTGGTGGTGGAGGAGGACAACGATGACGACAACCAGAAGCAGGTTTTTAAAAGTCTGTGTGACCTAATTGGAGCAACCAAGAGGGAAGATTCCCTTGAAAAAGAAGCACCTGTGGTGAGGTGAGCAGAAGTTGAAGAAACCTGCAAATAATCAAATCCATTAAAATCCAAACCTGCAAATGTGGAGGGTTGACTGTACTTTTATCATTTACTAATTCGGTGCCATCCATATATCTGGCAGTTTACAAAGAATGAAAGAAAAGCCCTGCTCCAAGAGGTGTACAGTCAGTAAACATCACAAGGGAGACAAATGATAACAGGGACTGGAATGGGGGCAAGGGTAAATGGGAAGAATGCACTATAATTACATCTACTTACTTGTAAGAGCAGAAAGGTACAGGGACTAGAGGGTATGTTTTGTTTCCTTGTTGTCATTGTGTGCCTTAAAAGTCGTTTCCTTCCAACTTATGGCAACCCTAAGGTGAACCTATCATGATGTTTTCTGGAGCTGAGAGTATCTGATGCAGCCAAGGTCACCTAGTGGGTTTGCATGGTCAAGCAGAGAACTTCCCAAGCAGGGAATTAAACCTCGGCTTCCATGGTCATAGTCCAACACTCAAACCACTACACCATGCTGGTTCTCTTCATCTCCTACTGAAGGGTGAGTCATTGTACTTGCATTTAGAGCAGTGGCTCTCAACTTCTGTCCTTCCAAATGTTTTGAGCATCAGATCCCAAAAACCCCAACCAGTATGACCAAGGGCCAGGGACTCTGGGACCAAAAGTCCAAAACATCTTGAGGACTAATGGTTGAGAATCACTGGTGCCCTTATTTTTTTCCAGTGAAAAGGGACAGCTGATGGACTGCTGCTGCCCCCCAACATCTTCCACTGGTAAAGTAGTTGCCTCACTTTTATCTCATGGTATTGCACTGAGCCATGGCTCCCATATTTGCGTGCTCACTGTTACTAGCAGTAATAAGAATTTTACCACCCACAAGCAATGAGAAAATCTTGAATGACACTCAATTATTTTAAAAAATAATCTCTCAAGTGGTTTTATAACTATTTTCCTTTGCAATGCTCATCTAAGATTTTATAGATGTATTACAAGCATCAGTTTGAGAGAACTTTAAAATGTGGTTGGAGAAGGAGGTGGTTCCTGCAACAGTTACTTCAAAGGAAGGTCTTTCACAATTCAGAGCCACAGAAATCCTACTGAATCACAGCTTACGTTCCCTGAAATCATGGGTGGTGGTGGGGACCCACCACAAAAATTAAGGTTCTCTGTAGCTAAAAAGCTAAGTGAGATGGGAAAAGTTGATGGGCTTAATAAACGTTCCAGTGTCCAAAAAAAAAAAAAAAAAAAACCAGGAAAAAGTGATTCACATGATTGGATTACTGAACATACTGGAATGGTCAATACATGATCTTAAGTGTATAATTAAGTTAGTTAATTGATATTGGCATATACTGCAAGTTATGTAATACGTTATTGATTTTGGATAATTTAAAAAAAAACATCAAAACATGAAAAATGTGGACAAGTTACCCTCTCACCACCACAGCATCTCCAGGTAACAGATGACAGAGAGGTCTGTGAAAGATGATTGACACACACACCGGAGTGTATCAGTTAAGTCACAATTGACAAGAACAGTCTAGATCAGGACTGGTCAGACCTCAGGCTGTAAGAACCTTTAAAAAAAACTACAATTCTGAGTGCATCAAACAGGGCAGAAACAGTTCCAGCCCAAGGCATGTTGTTGCCCAAGGAAATGTCAGGGCCCACTCACCTCCCACATCAAAATGTACAATATTCAAAGCCAACCAGATTATATTGGCACATGAGGTAGAAAATGCCACAACTGCCTTTCCCATCCACGGTGGTAAACATTAAAAAAAAAAGTCTTTAACAACTCACAATCTGCTATCCTTTCACAACATTCAAAGTCTGTTGACTGCCGTAGCTGCCTCACTCTGTCTGATGGCAGGGCCAGCCCTGTACAAGTCACATACAGATAGAATTAAAGAATATGGGGCACAAGAACTTGTAACTGTAATTGGAACTGAATCAAAGTCTTAATGTCAGCAATGTAATTTACGGTGATAATGGAACCATTTTGTTCCTGCTAAACAGTGGGAAGCCCCCAAATTCTTGCAAATCTACTGTAAATCACCCTGAATTCTATTAGGAGATCCCTCTATGTCTACTCTGATATGGAAACCAAAACTAAATCAATATTAAGTCTTTGTTTACAAAGGTCTTCTATTGTTGAGCAAACATGCCTAAGCTTAATAGTACCTTAACTCCAATATACAGTTCCTTTCCTAAGGAGGGAGATTAAGTGGGACTGGTTTTCTGTGACTTGGTACCCATCACCCTGGAATAGAACTTTGAACAAATTCCTCCAGAAGTGATCAACTGAGCCTAAAACATACCAGGCCACAAAATACACATTGAGTGAAGACCCTGTCACCTGTGCCAGCATCTCAAATCATAACACAACCATCTTGAAGGGAAGTTATACCTGCACTGGCAAGAGATTGGCTGGTGCAAACTTTCAATGTCTTTTTGCTCTATGCAACTTTAAATGGCTTTCTGTCCTAAGTAAGTACCACACAGAAATAGATGTGGAGTATCCAGCAATAGGCTCCTCATCTAGATTTCCCTTTCTCTCCCCCTCTCCTCCTTTCCAGGGTGTCTTACTTAATTTTTTAAAAAGACATTTACATAGCTCCTTATTATGTTATACCATCTCCAATTTGAAGCTTAACATCTAAGTAACCTCTCCATGAGTAGTTCAAATAACTTCATTCTAAAGGATACCGTGGAAGGATGGAGACACACAGCCCTGACCTGTCATACTACCCCACCAGAAAACACAGGAAAGAAATTGTAAATCCACCTGCTTTTACTAGGTTGCCCTCTGACACCATCTTGAACCTTCACCTTGGCTGTGCTTCTCCTCTTTCTTTAGTGCTCTAAAGCCCCCTCTCTGTGCAAGTAAATCTCTTTCATCCACAAGGGATGGATACTTGCCAAAAGGGCTTCTTCCATTCGCTCTTTTGCTGCACATCTGTGGCCATGACATAGCCACTGCCGCCTCCTTCCAAACCATTAAATGTTACAGACAGCCTTGTGTTTCCACCAGCCCTATAAAACTCTCTTTTTTAAAAAAAGAGGGAAAGTGTTGTCACCCAGCCAAGAATCTGGATTTATGATCATACACCCACCTCCTTGCCTTTTTTATCAATATGTGTGTGTGTGTGTGTGTGTGTGTGTGTTTAAGCTCAGCTTTCAACCACTTGATGTCCCTTGTTCTCCTCTTCCTGATAGCTGAAACGTCTTGCTGAAAGGACAAATGGGGAGGGAGCCCCACTTCCAACTTTTACTTCTCCAGCAAATCTGAATCACAATAGTCTGTACTGGTAGGACACATCCTGCAAAAAATCTCTCTGGCATTGAGGCCTTGAGCTGGTACACAAATTCAGCCTTGGTTTTTGTTTTTGTTTTTTCATCCAGTCCTAGGGCATGTTTACTCAGATGTACAACCTGTTATATTCAGGGGGTACTCAATCTTGCATCCATGTGCCTAGGATTGGAGCCAGAACTAGAACAGACCCATTGAAATTATTAGTCAGCACTTGCATAAATCCAGTTGTTTTTTAATGGATCTGCTCCAGTTGAGGTCAACCCATATAGTGCCCTGCAACTGGATCGTGCTTTGGCTCCATCGAATGCAAATCTCCTAGTGCCCCCCCGCCCCGCAACTGGGAATGTAATGCTTTGGAGATGCTAAGCTTTCAAAGATGGAGTGTGGGACATTTGCTTCCCCCACAATGTTTTGCACTGCCGCTGCTGAGAAGGGGAAGTTCGGAGGCAACACAGCAACAGCGATGCTGTCCTGGTACTCCTGGGTACCGGGGCGGGGGGGGGGAATCACCGACTGGAAAGCGCCACTTACGGTTCGGAAACGAGCCATCCACCGCAGGATGCCGATCCGGTCTTTCCCTAAGCTTCCTTCCTCGCAATTATTTTCTCCGACACCTGGATCTGCTTTCTTGGAAGTGGAGAGGAGCTCAGAAATGCAGCTTCCCAGTTTGCTGGTTCGTGGGCCGTTTGAATAAAAACATGTCAGGAAGGGGAGGGAATAAGCGGTAACCGCAGCTTCTCTCTCTCTCTTTCTTCCCTCCCCCTTTTGCAAAGACAAGCTGGCGCGGCGGCGGCGGCGGCGGCGGGGGGGGGAGCAAGAGACGTCTAAGTGGGTCTGGGAAGTTTTCTGGCGAAGCACAAAAGAACCCAAGGAACAAATGGGAGCCTGCCCATGGGAAGTAACATCGGCTTTCCGAGGCACACGGCTCGCTCGCAGGCGCGTCTCTCTCTCTCTCTGAGCCAAATCCCTATTTCAAAAGTGAGGGGCATCCTCTGCAGCCCACACCACACGGTGCCCCGGGATTACGGGAACTGTTGGGGCGAAGCGGGTTTCCGTTTTGAGGACACTCAGCCTTCCTAGCATCTTTGGAATGGTTCTTCTGGGGGTTGAAAAGCAGATGGGGCTGGAAGGGGAGGGAAGACCCTCTCTAAGTAAATGAACCTATTTTATTCTTTAAACAAAGGAGCGAAGCGTCTCTGCATTGTGTGGGCGTTTGCTGGTTTCCCTTTGGGGTTTTTTCTTGGGTTCACTTTTCTTTATTCTTTTCTTTTTTTTTTCTACCTTTCTTCCTTTAAAAAAAAAGTGCGTGGGGAGGGGAAGACAAAGTGCCAAATGTACTCGCCGAGCGAGAGTTCTTCCGCCTAGGTGATCTGTTGGTGAGAAGAGGGATGGACCCCTCTCCTCCTGTAGCTGGATCTCCCGCCTCTCTCCCGCTTCAGCGTTCCCCAGAGGAGCCGGATCTCCCTCCAGGAGGTGCCAAAGGAAGTTGGAAGAGAGCTAGAAAGGGCCCCCTCCCTCCCCCACGCCGTCTCCGGAGCCAATTCCCTCGAGCCAAGCTGTCGGGCTCCCCACAGTCTCGGCAGCTGCTCCATGGTTTCCCTCTCAGGCCCCTCCCGCCTTCGCCTCCCCCGCAAACGGCACCCTAACTGCGCCCGCTCCGGTTCTAAGCGCACCGGCCGCCGCCAAGGCGCTCCGCTTTGTGCAGGGCAGGATAGGGCGGCGGCGTCGAGTCGGGGGAAGAGAGGGGAGGTGGTGGCGGAGCAAAGCTCTCGCTGGCCGGCCTCTCTCGGGGTGTTGAGGGTCGCTTCGATCGCGCCCGCCGCGCTCGTTTCCTTCCGCTGTCCTCCCCGCCTCGCCCTCGTCTCGGGCTCTCTTGCGCCCACTGGGCGCCCCTCTGCTCTCCCCTTCAGTTCTTTTGTGGTCTCGGGTTACCCCATTCCCGCTCCTCGATTTAAGCCATAATCATGAGAGCGATGGTGAGGATGGCCGCTAGTGTGTTTGCTCGCGATGGCTCTCTCTCCACCCCACCCCACCCCACCCCCATTTTTCTCCCGCTTGAAACTTGGTTGGGGAAGAGTTTGCGGAAACTCCTGCCGATCGGGAGTAGGTCTTGTGCACTCACAGCTCTAGCTGCAGAATATGTGCTGACCCAAACTGAGTAAGATCAGCAACGAAAAGGGAAAACTCGTTTCATGAACAGGGCCTTCTCAGAGTTCAACTTTCAACTTTTAACACACATGGCTGGGTTTTAACAAAAACAACTAGTTGAACAGCTGAAGTGGAACTTTCACCTTTTCAAGAGAGAGGCAATCCCTCTTGCCAAACTTCAAGCATGAAGCAAGAGTCCCATTAGAGAATTTTTTAAAAGAGTATCCAGCCCCCTGTGCCAGTGTGATGAAGTGGTTTGAGCATTGGACTAGGACTCTGGAGATCAGAATCTGAATCTCTCACTTGGCCGTAGAAACCAAGAAACTATTTTCCTTCTCTAATGTCTTCTTCCCTAATTATCACCTCACTGGTGCATTATAGCAAAAAGGGACTGCCAGGGGTTTTTGTTTGTTTGTTTGTTTGTTTGCTTGTTTCACTTCTGAGTCACCCTGAAGACACAATAAACAACACAGTAAAACCAATTAAAACCAAGAAACATCACAATATTTCTACAGAAGAGGATGTCATCACTACATGAAAAAGCACAGCTCTGCACTCCTTTGAATTACCTAGGACTAGGACTACCTAGAGAGAAATTGCAGGGATGCACAACCCTTACCTGGTGCAAGAATCCTAAAATATTTGCTGAGAATCCTGCTCTCCTTTGATCTGTTCTCTCAGTTTTTGTCTGGTCGTCCTTACATAATGGGAAAAGTAATGGACAATAATATTGCTGTTATCTGGAGAGAGCATGAGATGTGCTTCTTTACTAATTCTGATGAAATACAAAACCCACAAGCTGCTTTCCTGGTTATCCAAATGCCTGTAGCCAACTAATTGACAGGTTGGATCCAACCAAAATGCAAAATCCATATTCAAAACATATTAGAAATAGCTACAGGGAAGCCAGTGTGGTGGAGTGGTTTGAGCATTGGACTACAATCCTGGAGACCAGAGATCAATACCGCACTCAGCCACTGAAACCCACTGGGTGACCTTGGGCAAATCACATTCTTTCAGTCCCAGAGAAAGGAAAAGGCAGACCCCTTCTGAACAAATCTTGCCAAGAAAACCCCATGACAGGATCACTTTAGGGTGGCCATAAGTCAAAACAACTTGAAGGCATACAACACTCACACACAAAAACACCATTTAAGCTCTGCCTAGAGTGTTTCCTTTCCAAATTGACTATACTTTGGTGTCTTTCATATCAGCCTGGGACTAGGACTGTAAATCGGCTTATCTTGCAGGCAGGAATGAAAAATGTCAAGAACTTTACACCTATGGGCCCAGATTACAGGAGGTATTTCACATTTTTTTCCCCAATGATTTTTCACATTGTAGGATATGAATTGTAGCATAAACAAAAGATGTTACCTAAAGCCAAGCTGACTAGATAACCATATGAATGGTGGGTGGAGTTACTGGAACGTAGTATGATGCTGACTGAGAACCAGAAAGGAGATGTGATGGAAACAGCAGGACTCCACTAGTAGTTACGTACAGCTCCCAACTAAGACTACTCAAATGTGTCCTCAGTAACTTATTCTGGACAGTAATGCTGCCATCTCAAGAACCCTTAGTAACAGGCCTTTAGTTGCCTACAAACACTTCCCAATCTCAAACAGTTACTTATCTACAGGAGGACACAACACAGATGAGGAAATGTGTACAAGATCTTGCCACAATCCAAGATGCCAACTCTGCCCACACACCAACTCTGAAAAAGTTGTCACAGGATGTAATCACATAACATATAATATTATAGGTACTTTCACTTGTTCATCCTCTAATCTGACATGTGCAGTCTGGGCTTATCTAACCTTAAATTGTGTTATAACCACACCTGTTGTCTGACTGGATTGAAGAATGGATTACTTTGGAAAACAAGAAGCTACTTAACCCTGAGGTAGCAGATTTGTGCTCAGGATGGCACTTGTACTTATGGTATAATAAGGCTAAAGCAAATAAAGAATTTAATAACCATTATATATGAAGAGCTTTATTAAATGTTTGAAGAAAATATTTTTCAAGAAGTTGCCAGAAAACATCTTTATAGATTTCCATACATGAGGCCTATTAAAAAAAAAGAAAATATATTATTGGATAGATGGATCAGATGCAAAGATGGGATTGAGACCAAATAACAAGGCCAAATAAAAATTAAGTCACAAGAAGAATTTAAAGATGGGAGAATCAGATACCACTGGTTGTTATAAAGGCAATTCAAGAGAAAAAATAAAAGTAGATGTAAAGCTGAATGGAATCCAAGCAACAAAAGAAAACTGGACTTCAATTTTGTGTTCAGGGAAACCTAAAGTCATCTCAGTGATTTATAAAATATTATTCAGATGCAATATTGTTAATGTTAATGAGGTAGAAGTGGTTGGATCTAAAGGGGGGAGTGACCATGCGCTATTGGAATTTGGCATTCAGTGGAAAGGAGAAGATAAGTGTAGCCAGACACTCATCTTAGATTTTAAAAAAGCGGACTTCTGTAAACTTAGGGAGCTGCTGGTTGGAATTCCGTGGTCAAGAATAGTGAAAGGGAAAGGGGTTCAGGAGGCATGGGAGTTCCTTAAAAGGGAGATACTGAAGGCACAGTCTAAAACTGTGCCAATAAGGAGGAAAAATGGAAGGCATCTGAAGAAACCAGAATGGTTGACTAAAGAACTCTCAACTGAGCTAAGCGTTAAGAGAAACGTGTACAGGAAATGGAAGAAGGGGGAAACCACCAAAGAAGAATTTAAGCAAGTAGCCAGGAGATGTAGGGAGGAGGTCAGAAAGGTTAAAGTACAGAACGAACTTAGGCTGGCCAGAGACATCAAAAACAATAAAAAGGGCTTTTTTAAATATGTCCGTAGCAAAAGGAAAAAGAAGGAGACGATAGGGTCGCTGCGCAGAGAAGATGGCGAATTACTAACAAGGGGAAGAGAAAAGGCAGAACTACTTAACACCTTCTTTGCCTCAGTTTTTTCCCAGAAGGATACAAGCACTCAACCTGGCGGTTGGGGAGCAGGGGAGGAAGCAGGGGAAACGCGGCACATAATAGGTAGAGAGGTGGTACAGGAATACCTGGCCACACTGGATGAATTCAAGTCTCCAGGGCCAGATGAATTGCATCCTAGGATATTAAAAGAACTGGCAGAGGTCATTTCGGAACCGCTTGCTACAATCTTTGAGAAATCTTGGAGGACAGGAGAAGTTCCAGCAGACTGAAAGAGGGCAAATGTTGTCCCCATCCTCAAGAAGGGAAAAAAAGAGGGCTCAAATAATTATCGCCCAGTCAGCCTGACATCAGTACCGGGAAAGATCCTGGAGCAGATCATTAAGCAGTCAGTTTCTAATCACTTAGAAAGCAACACAGTAATCACGAGAAGTCAACACGGATTTCTCAAAAATAAGTCATGCCAGACTGATCTTATCTCTTTTTATGTTAGAGTTGCTAGCTTGATAGATGAAGGGAATGCTGTGGATGTAGCATTTCTCGATTTCAGTAAGGCCTTTGACAAAGTTCCACATGACACTCTTGCAAAGAAGCTAGTAAAACGTGGGCTGGACAGGGCTACTGTTAGTTGGATTTGTAATTGGTTGACCGACCGAACCCAAAGGGTGATCACGAATGGCTGCTTTTCATCCTGGAGAGAAGTGACTAGCGGGGTGCCACAGGGTTCTGTCCTGGGCCCAGTGCTGTTCAATATCTTCATCAATGACTTGGATGAAGGAATAGAGGGCATGCTCATCAAATTTGCAGATGACACCAAATTGGGAGGGGTTGCTAATACGCCAGAGGACAGGATCAAAATTCAAAATGACCTGGATAGATTGGAGAGCTGGACCAAAGCTAACAAAATGAGATTCAACAGAGAGAAGTGTAAGGTCCTACACTTAGGTAGAAAAAATGGAACACAGAAATATAGGATGGGGGACACGTGGCTGGATAGCAGTACGTGTGAAAGGGATCTAGGAGTCTTAATAGACCACAAGCTGAACATGAGTCAGCAGTGTGATGCGGCAGCCAAGAAAGCCAATGCAATTCTCGGCTGCATCAATAGGAGTATGGTGTCTAGATCGAGGGAGGTACTGGTACCACTCTACTCTGCTTTGGTTAGACCTCATCTTGAATCCTGTGTCCAGTTCTGGGCACCTCATTTCAAGAAGGACATGGTCAGGCTGGAGCAGGTCCAGAGGAGGGCAACCAAAATGGTGAGAGGTCTGGAAACCATGCCCTATGAGGATAGACTTAGAGAGCTGGGTATGTTTAGTCTGCAGAAGAGAAGGTTAAGAGGGGACATGATAGCCATGTTTAAATATTTGAAGGGATGCCATGTAGAGGAAGGAGAGGGCTTGTTTTCTGCCGCTCCAGAGACCAGGACAAGGAGCAATGGATTCAAGCTGCAGGAAAGGAGATTCCACCTGAACCTCAGGAAGAACTTCCTGACAGTCAGGGCTGTCCGGCAGTGGAATATGCTGCCTCGGAGTGTGGTGGAGTCTCCTTCTTTGGAGGTTTTTAAGCAGAGGCTGGATGGCCATCTGTCGGGAGTGCTTTGAGGGTGTTTCTGCATGGCAGGGGGTTGGACTGGATGGCCCGTGTGGTCTCTTCCAACTCTACATTTCTATGATTCTATGATTCTATGATATAGAAGAAGAGGTAGTCAAGATCCCAATGATCAAGTGGGCACAGAACATATCCCATTCAATCCCTTTAGATCAATGTGAAAAAACATAGATCAAATGATTAAGATTAATCGCCTCTCAGGATATTAAAGAAAGCTTATACAAAATGCATTATAGATGGTACCTTACACCTGATAAACTTTCTAGAATGTATAAAAACTATTCTAACAAATGTTGGAAATGCAACCAAGATAATGGTATCTTTTACCGCCTTTGGTGGTCTTGCAAAAAAGTGAAAACTGAAAATCTGTTGATATTCAAATTGAAAAGATTTTAGGTTTCCAGTCTGAAATGTCTCCTGAGGTGTATCTTTTGAGTATTATGAAGGACGATTTAGAGAAGAAGGCAAGAAAATTATTATTTTATATGTCCACTGCTGCCAGAATAACAATTGCACAAATGTGGAAAGAAAAAACTCTCCCCTCTATATCAGATTGGGAGACAAAACTCTTCGATCTGGTTCAGATGGATAGATTTACTTATGTATTGAGACGGAGAAAACATGAAGAATTTGCTAAAGAATGGGATAATGTCATAACATTTTTAAAGAACACCTGGGGTAATAATATGATGGTGAATTTTGATTATTGAATATTGTAATATTGGAAATCAAGATTATTTAAGTAGTTAAATGAATGTATAAATTTAATGTACAATATAAGATTCCATAATTGATCTAAGCAGATTCTGCAAGTTAAAGCTATAATGGATTATAGACGAAAAATATAAAGAACACATAATCTTTCCCTCAATGGGGGAAATCAGTGTGTGTGAGGAAGAAAAAAAATTGAGGAGCTGAATGTGGGTTGTGGGTTGTTGGTTGTTAATAATTATTATTTATTTGTTATTTATAGTTACTGTTAGTGATATGTTGTTACTCTTCAAAACTTTTGAATATGTTCTAACTTTGCAATTTTTATGAATAAAAAAATAATGTGCAACATGTATGAATTTTGACTAATTGAGAGCTAGGTAGCAGAGATCTGGCATGTTGGGTTTTATGCAGATAGACTTGGAAACTTAATTAAAATTACTAATTAAAGGGATTTATTTAAATAAAATTATGTTTAAGATTAATATTTAATATGATTATTCCACCACTGAACATGATTCTCTAACCCTGGGAAGAAAGAGGTGCTACTTAGAAACTACATAGGAGAACATAATGGTGGGATGGACACTTGGAGGACCATGCACTTAGTAATCTGTAATAGTCATTGGGATTCCTATTTATTCCCTCACTCATTAGAATTTGGTCTACCTGGCTGTAAATTATCAAGGAGACATCCAAGTTGCACCTGTCATGGAATTTAGTCTCAAGTAAGTACTTAGTAATGTAGCTTTAAGTGGCATGGGGTGGGAGAAGCTTCAGTCTGGTGCTATCTACTTTGCTTGTGACTAGAAGCCGAAGATTAGCTTCGTGCCCTCCAGATGTTTTTGGACTCCCATTTCCACCATCTGCAATTACCAGTGGTCAATGGTGGAAGACTATGGAAGTCCAAAACATCTGGAAGGCACAACTTTGGGGAAGACTATTCAAGATTGACCAGCTAGAGCTGGATGAAGTGCCAAACTGTGTGCCCACAGCAGTTCTGAGGCTCAAGGTGAGAATAACATTGCTAGAATGTATGGCATGGAAATGGGCAACAAGGCACTGATTAATCTGGGCTTTCTTTGAGAAAGATGCAGGATACATGTATTTAATACAAAAAGAGACTTATCCCTTGTATCTAAATAAAACGATCTCTGATAAAATGCTCAAATTGGACCTTTCAGAAAATATTCTATGAACAGTGGATTTGACAACAGCAAATTTGATCCTGAAACAAGTTATAAAAGATATAGATCACCAACATGTGACAGCAGCAGCACGATCCACCTGTTCCCTTATTCACTTAGGCTTAGGGTTTAATATAAAAGAAGAGGCTAAATATCTTGAAAATCTAAATATTCCCAAATTTCAACAAGCTTTTTTAGTAGAGCAAGATTTAATGCTATTCCATCAGTGGTCTTAGAGGGGCAATATCAAAAACAGCCATATAACGATTGGGTGTGCCCCTATGGAGAGGGTAGGGTAGAATTGATACAGCACTACTATTTTGAATGCCCTTTCTATAAAGAGCAGAGAGTGAGATTAATATGTCCCTTGTTAAGGAAATTCCTCAGAAGATCTTGGGATTCCTGGTTAAAAAATCACCTTGACAATAAAGATGAAAAGGTTACTGAGGTAGTAGCTATATTACTCATCTTCATGATAAATACCCATAACGCTATTCTACAAAATCTATAATATCATAGACCACATAGGTTAGGATGGCTAGAAAATTAATCTGGGAAGTTGTAGCTAGCCTAGAGTATGCAAAATCTAGTAGCCTGAAGGCCATAATACTATTAGTCTAGGGAAGGGATACATTGTTGGGTAGAGTAGGTACCAGACTAATTATATTTTTAAATAATTTTTTATACAATCTATACATATACAATTCTGAGTGGTACTGTATGTACAACATTGTATGTATGATATTGTATGTACAATATTGTATGTGTCTCATCTTTTTATTTGCCTGATGATTTGTTAATCGTAATAAAGGCTGATGATGATGATGATAACAGTGGCTGGATGGGGGCAGAGAACAAAATGGCTCAGGAAATGAAGCCAAGCTGCCACTGTGCCTCATAAGCCATAAATTCAGTTAAACAGTACATGGCAACTAAGCATGTACAACAGCATAAACAGTCGTACTGACTGGGGGATTTAAGTTCTCCAAGCTTTGAACTTTTCTATTTCCTTCTTTTTACTTGCCAGTTAATTTGCATCCAGAAATTCACCAGTAGATTTGTAGATCCCAGTGGCTGTAGTATCAATCTTTACATTACCATTACCATGACATTATCAGGTTGCATCTGTCTTTCTGTTATGACAGGGGTAGTAGTTAGCGGGCTTGATAAGTCCTGTCAGCCTCTCTGTGACATCACTGATTTTTATCCTAAGGAAACAGCTTGAACATCTTGAAACATTCTGTCAGGCTTGGAAACCACTTTTCTGTTTCCCTCAGCAGGCAGTCCCCTACCACCACCACATGTCTTCTCTGGGGATTGGCAGAGGCCAATCCATGAGTTGAATCCTCCAAGGTCACATGCATGTTCTCTGAGGACTGACCCTGTTTCTCTTGTTCTTGTTCCTCGTCATCACCGTTAAGGAAGAGAGCTTCAAATTGATTCGGTAGCTTCAAACTCATAGAATGATCCTTGGTCCTTCCACTTCGGTGTCACATTGTTCCAAATGTCTACCTCCTGTTTTTACAAACTAACCTCCTCTTTTGAGACATCCCCTGTGTGTTTCTCATCCTGGACAGTCTGCTCCACTCTGTCCAAGAAAACTTGATGCTCCCTAATGTGCTGAAGAGTAGACACATGAGCTTCAGGTTGCTGGACCTTCTCTTCTAACAGGGCAACTAACTTGCACCTGCTGCAGTTGTAGCTACCCACATCCTCTGGCAAGAACACAGTCATACTGCAGCTTTTGCATGTGATGGCAGCAGCCCCCTCAACATCCATTTTCAGTAGTCTTAAGTAGATACTTAAACAGAACTCTGGGTGTCCCCCTCAAAACTCCCCCACTAAATATCCACATGAAACACCTGTTGGCCTTGCCTGTTACACAAGCACCTGTTAGTCTAGCTCTAGGGACTGGGGCTGTAGCTATATATACCTGTTTCCAACAAATTCCCTTCAAAGTGTGTCGCTTACAACTCCGGCGCTGGCTCAGGATTTAGTTATTGTGGCACAATACATCTGAAGGACCATAGATCAAGGAAAGCCATACTATAACCTACCCATGGGCTGTCTTTGGCCAGTTTATTCTTAAATATCTCCAAAGCAGTCCAACCCCTTTTCCAACAAATTTGAGAGTTTATTCTAATGTTTAGGGGAACATTCTTCTGTGCCATAGATAGGGATCATATGGTCCTCCCATCAGTCTGAGCCAACAGAGCCAATGGTGAGAAATGGTGGGAATTGGAAGGCCACATGATTCCCACCCCTGACCTATTCTACCCCTGCCCTCTGGAGAAAGAAAGAACATGCGTGCTCCATTTTCTATGTGACCACCCTCTAGATTTGCAACAGTCACTGTTATTTTTCGCCTTTCCCTGGCAGAACAGAATTTGTCCCTTCAGCTCTTCCTGACAGGACTTGGTTTCCACCCTCACCATCCTGCTCCCATTTCTTATTGTTGCATCAATATAATAACTGCCTTGCTGAAAAAACCATGCAGTCCTTCAGCCAACATAGCATTCTACTTTTAATAATGACTGGCCAATCAAGTTTACAGCTGTGGGGCCAGCCCTTCCATGAGGTAGAGAGAGGCTGATGCACAGGGAGATGCAGAGGGTAGTCATGCAGCCTCCTTACAGTTCTCCTCAGTTGAAGCACAGAGGGGCCTCCTACATGGGATCGTCCCTCCATCTCTAGAGCTACTCTAAACCTTAAGGTGTGGCAGATAGAGGATGCTGCCTCATCACGAGTGTTCAGTGAAATTCGAAAGCTAGTCTCCTTAGCTTCTGCAGATAGATTGGGGCTGCAGCATCTTATCCTCAGCAGCAAAATGGCTGTGTCAGCGCTGTGTGGCTTATGCTGTTGTGGGTAAATCCGGTGCATCTGGATATTTTGAACCACGTGCCACACTAGGTACTAGGCCACAGTGACAAAAGTCAGTGCCTTTCAATGTTTGGTCCCCCAGGTGGTTTTGATTTCAATTCCTGTCAGCCCCAGCCAGAAAGTCAAATAGTCAGACAGCTAAAGCTGAAAATATCTAGAGGGTCAAAATTGAGAAGAAACACCGACTTAGATGACTAATAACCTCCAACCAACATGGCCAGATTGGTATAGTTTTTAAGTGCTGTCCAACACACAAAAGAAATGAATCTGGCAATCTTTACCCTAGCTTAGAAACATAGGGATGGGGAAAGTTTTGCCTGGTTTATTCATACCAGGCTGCTACTGAAGGGGGAAAAAAAAAAGCATAGGAGCAAAGCTAGAAAAAGACAGCAACTTTTTATCATAAGTAGATTATGAGGTTTTCTGCAGGGAAAAAAAACTGCATGAAGAAATTCTTTTCCAGCCTTGCATTTTAAAAAACATCATGTCATATCAAGCCTCAATTGATTGAACCAGTCTACATGCTGCATAACTCAAAGGAGAGTAAAAAAAGCCTTACAGTTCTTCGAAAGAGTGATGATGGCAGTGAGGGAGGAAGTTGAGTGATATTCAGGGTTACTAAACACACACCAGGCAGTTCTTCCTCTGTAGCAGTCAAAGGACTTAAGATTTTATTTTTTTCTAGTCTGTTGAGTTTTAACACCTTTCAGTAACCATGGATTGGAGGCATAACTGTTTTAAATCTGCTGTTCTAGGTATCATTTCATGTGGGTAAATACAGTTGATTTCCGGCTCTTTCCACGTTTACAGTAGCAGAAAGAAGGCATTTCAAGAGCAAAATAATCTCCCCCACAGATATGAACCATTTTGAATCTAATCCTGTTAGTTGTACATCTTGTTCAGCCTTCCCCATACCTGCCGGATGTGACTACAACTCCATTAGCAATAGACAGCAAGTTCCAGTTTTCCTCTTTTTCTTTTCCACGTGTCAGAGATTTTCTTTCCTGTTCATTCATGCAAATAAATGCTATAAAATTATATGATCCTATGAAAGTAAAACAAACAGCCAGGGTGTTACCCTGTGAACTGGGGGTCCCAGGGAGGGACACCAAAATGTGCTCAACTAAAGTTGGGGAAAATTAGCTCAGAGCACTGCTTAGCATTACGAGAGGCAGGGTAACGTAGCGAGATCTTGAACCCTATGTCTACGGGGTCGGGTCGAGTCAAGGAGAACACAGAAGTTGAAATAATAAATGATGTTTATTAAATACAAGCAAAACAGTGTATGTGACACACTCATACAAGATAACTAAAGAAAATAAAGGTTGGAGTGGTATAGAGGGATTTTTAGAGGGATTGTTGGTTTGGGTGATACTTCACCTGTCCTGAAGCCCAGAAAAATAGAGAGCGAGGCTGGGGTGCGATGTAACTCAGCACGTGGAGCTGAGGGGAGGCTCACCAAGCAAAGCAGCAGCAAGGCAGTATGAAACTCTGGAGCGATCCGAAGAAGGTCTCGGAATCAAGGGTTTTTATGAGGAGAATTGTGACTGCAGGCTATGCTGTACTTGGGGGAAAACAATAGATTTGGAGTTGGAGACAAAGCCTCTGAAAGGTCAGAATCTGAATGATTGAGTTATCATAGCAGTTCTCAATAGAGTAGCTAGTATGCAAACGCAGAGTGCTTGGGTATTGTATAGTTAACCCATCAAGCTTCCATCACGGGGCAGAGGCTCTTTTGTAAGTGGCGTGCATACTTAATTAGAGTACTTGCCTGGAGGTCTCCTAAAGCAGTGAGTCAGCTATTTCTGGCCTGCCTGTATTATAGTTTGAATCTTATGGCTATTAACGGCCAAGCTTGTTTACATGCTTGTCCGGTGGCCTCGCAAGCACAAGGAAGGGAATGGAGAAGTGAAGCCGAATTATGATATCAAGAGGATATCTTTTAACATCCCCAAAGCTCGGACTAGCCAGGGCAGTAACAAAGGTGTTGGATCCAGGCCAGTTAAAATTAAAATGAAATCAATTAGACTTAAGTTGCAACTAAATTAAGTCCCACTGCTTCAGTGCATCTTTGCTAAGTACATTTCTAGATGTAAAAGAGTTAAATTATTTTGTGTAATATGTTGAATTGTTAGAGTAGTCCATAATGGCTTCCTGGATTGCACCATTTTGGAATACATGTGGAAGACCAGATGCTGGCTGCCCACACAGTGGAAAATTATCTGTAGGAAGTTAGCATTATGAGGATAAACGATTTAGAGCTGTTATTTTGACTGATGCTTTTTCTGTGTGCATGTTGTACTTTTAATGAAGAAATGTACTGTCATCTACTTCCATCCCATCCCTGTTCTGAAGTACAAAGTGATACAGTCCACAAATGGCTATATTGCATGATATTTCTGAGCCTGCCATTCAACCTGAATCAGGGCAGAAATAATGCAATGCAGGTGTCCCACTACATTTGCAGGTTTAACTTTCTGAGATTTGATTATTTGCAAGTTTTTCCAACCCATACTGCCCCCCACCTCAAGTGTTTCTTTTCTAGGGGAGCTTTCCCTCTTGGTGGCTCTGTTCAGGTAGTGCAGTCCTTCAAAAATCCACATCGATCCTGCTCCACACCCATCAGCCACTGCCTGGCCAGCTACGGGTAGCTCGCAGCCCAGTTTCTCAGCACACAGACCCTTATGTCATTCCTCCCCACATCCAAGGAAGGAGATGGACAGGAGAGAAGAAGTATAGGGTCACCATGTTGACCCACCTCCTTTCTCTAACTTGGTTTGGAAGCTGGGTACCTGTTCTTCCCACCATGCCTTGGTTCCTCTCCCAAAGACAAACACGCACACATTTTGATATTTATGTTTTTTCCACTTTTGCAGGGGTCCTACACCCCTAACCCTAAAGAATATGGAGGGCTGACTGTACTTCCAGACACTACATGCCTGTTCCAGCAGTAGAGAGTCAGTAAAACAGAATCTGTACTTCATTTTGAAGACCCTGAGAGGAGCAGAACTACTACCTCCTCTAAGCTACCTAGCAATCTGCCTTGTAAACTGAGGAAATGTCTGTAAGAAATATCAACAAAAGAGTACTTCAATGTGGAACCAGAATTTTATATCATGGAGGAAAAGATTTGGTTCTGGGGAGGCTATGGAGCTCTGAATTGAAAGTCTTGTATGTACAACTGCCTGTCTGCCTTGGCTTTTGATTTTGGGAAGCAGCAGTATAATCCTTATTAGGAAGAGGCCCTGATCTCAGAATAGTTGAATTCAAGTTGCAGATTAACTAGTAAAATGCACAGCCACTACTGACTGGGGTGTAGTAAAAGGCTACAAAGCTATTGTGCAAGTACGTCATGTTTTAACTTAACCAAGATTTTCCATGACTTGGCTCAGTCATTAGTCAGAATGGAAACTGCAGTCAAGAAATCAGAAGAAGGCTAGGACTTAGAAGGGCAGCTTTGAAGGAATTAAACAAGATCCTGAAGTGTAAAGATATATCATTGAATACTAAAGCTAGGATTTCCATGCCATCATATTTCCACTTTCCATATATGGTTGTGAAAGCTGGACAGTGAAGAAAGCTGACAGAAAGAACATTAACTCATTCAAAATCTGTTGCTGGAGAAGACTTCTATGGATAACAGGGACTGCTAAAAAGACAAATGAATGCATCCTAGAGCAAATCAAGCTTGAACTCTCCGTAGAAGCCAAGATGAGTAAATTGAGGCTGACATACTTTGGCCATATCACTAGAAAAGACAATAATGCTTGGGAAAGTGGAAGGTAGTAGGAAAAAAGGAAGACCATGTTACAGATGGATAGACTCAACCAAAGAAGACATATCCCTGAATCTGCAAGACCTGAGCAGGGCAGATGATGATAAGAGTGACTTGAAGGACTCTCATCCATAGGGTGGGTCACCATAAATTGAAGCTAGCTTGGTGGCCATTAACAACATATTGACTCACTATTCAATTACTGATTTAGTGGGTCTACTCTAGTTGGTAATGACCAACTGGATTCTGCCCAGATCTTCTCCCTCCACCTGTCCTTTCCTTCTTCATTCCAGGAGATGAACATAAGTAAATGAGGCTTCCTTTAATCCTCATGTTACCAGGGGCAAGTTAAGCCAAGAGTTTGAGCCTTTGGTCCAAGATCATTTAGTGAACTCCATAGATATGTGGAGATCTCAGTTCAAGACTACCTGAGCATGGCCTAGATAACACAGCACAATGTGAGTTGACAGATGGAACACACAATTACCCCATGAACTGACCGGATATTCACAGAGTTATCTTCACAGTATACAGCATCCACAGGGAAATGTATTAGCCAGGTCAGTTGGGGGAAAATTCAGCACCAGATATAGAAGTGATGGCTAGGAGGCATGTCACATCATATCAGTGATCTCTTGTTTCTCCAGTTTTTAACTTGGGCCATTTTAATGGAGAATTGTTGCAGCTGGTAAGTTCTGTTGTGGTTCTCTTTCCAGCTCTGAAAAAGAGAAAGTTTTCCAAACTTTATGCTAAGACTAGGATTGGCTCAGACCTGTCTCCTGCAACCAGAAAGTCCAGAATGTTCAATACATTATACACTGTTCTAAGCAAAGAAAATTGCATTGCATTTCTCTAAATGATTGTAACTAGAAGATTCAGTAGAAGAAAAAAGGACACATCTGATGCAGGGCAAAATGAGAGCATAGAAAAGTTACTATTCTGGCCTATTGTTCCCATAGCTAATGACCATGCTGGTTGGAATATTCTGGGAGATGTACCAGCCAAAGGGGATGAGCAGCTTGAGATGGGGAGGGGAGATCAGAAGCACAGAAACTGTGTTCCCAATCTTCTTCCATGTTACATCAATATTATGCAAGGACAAGAGAGATCCTCTAAGTACCACCCAAGGTAACGAAAGCAGGGGCTGTCTTTGGTTGAAGGAAAGGAGGGAAAGGTTAGAGTTCACTCCAAAATGACAGGGTGAGGTATATCCCTCTCACAACAGAACATGCCAACACGTACTAGTTTTCCTGTAAAATCATTGTTCCTTCAGTTTCCAGATATCCCATTCATAGCTGCCATGTATCCTTATTGTGTGAGCATGGAATATCATAAAGGAGTATACTGGCCAGGAGAGGCATCTGCCACTACAAGCATAAACTGAAGGGCACTTTTTCTTTTGTCTATTTGTCTATTTGAGACAACAGAAAAGTGGCCTGGCCACTGAGTTGCTGATAGCTGGATAAGACATGTCCTTGAAGTAAAACATGGGGAACTGAAAAAAGCACTTTGAATGTATGCAGCAACTCTACCATGTATTCATGGCATTGTTTTGAAGGTGACTTGATTCAGAATAAATTGCTTACCATGGCTTGGAAAGAGCTCAAGGTGAACTGAGGAAAAAAGAAGACTGGTTCCCAAAATCTGGTTTATGGCTGTAACCAGAGGATCTGCATGTTGGCTATAGAGATGCCCTGTCACACCTAAGGTTCTGTTCATTGTATATCCTTTCCCATGAAGGCCAATGGACCACATGTCACTCTGTTAGACTTTTATTAACAGAAGTTTCACCAGCAATCATAACAACCGATGGGGAAGAATTTTCAATAGATTTCCAGTTATTTCTGTTTGCAACATCACCAGCTGTTATCTTGGCCAGACTGGGGAGCTGTCTGTCAGCACAAGGAGTGTAACAACGTTTGCTGAACAGCAGGTGAATTCTCTAGCCAACATCTGCATGATTGCCCCATCTCTGGTTGACATGCATAGCATTGCAAATCCAATCCCTGACATCAAGTTAAATGATCAGAGCGTGGGTGAAAGGAAAGACCTCTGTTTAAGACCCTGAAGAGCCATCACCAGGCATAGTAAGCAAAACTGGCCTAGAGGAATATGAAATCATTGCAATCTAGTGCTTCAGGTGCTAGACTATAGCTGGGGAAGTCTAACTTCAGATCCACAGTCAACTACTAAAATCTATAGATAAGAATTTCAATGCTTTGTATATTCTCATCAAAAATACCCATTTCATACTCTCCAAGACTCAATCTGAGACAAAGATCACATTGGCTCGAAAAGTAACGAGACCTGTAGTATATTTCACAGGCATGAAATCATGCATACATTCTAAAAATGTGAACAGCCAAAAAGCTGGACAACTGAAAAATAAAACACAAATATACTTCAAACGGGAAAAAATACAAAAATGCATACATCAGGAGAAATGTGTAAATAAACATGTTCATTAGTATGGAAAACGCATACCAATTTCAATGCTAAAAAACCCCCACAAACTATAGCACCTTTAGAAAGACCTTTGGGGGGGAAATTATGGCATAAGGATGCAGAATGGTGGTGGGTGAGAATATAACTCTTTGGCACCCTTCTGGTGTAGGATAAGACTCTAAAACTGTCCCTTACAGAGTTCTGAGACCTGGGGAGTAGGGAAGGAGGTTACCTTTGGAATTAACCTGGGATCCTGGTTCTCACTTATGGAGTCTTGAGTCTTGGCTGAGAGTCCCGTGGGGTGGTTGGGGAGCAACCAAAAAGAGGTCAGAGTATTTTGCGCAAGAGAAGGCTGAGGAGGTAGCCGTAGGATTGACACCTGGGCCTCAGCTGGAGCTGCATCAGCTTGCTCCTGCCCCTTGCTTTCCAGGTCAATCCAATTTAAATAGGGTAGGTCAAATAAAGTGGCCTTTATTTAAACCAAATTTATTGCATTTGATAACCAACTGTGGAATAATAAGACCAGACATGTCATTATTCCATGGTTGATTATCACATGCAATAAAATTGAGGCTAAGAATGTTTCCTATCCCTAGCCACAAAACCCACTGGCTAAATTAGTATATCTCACTTTATTCTCCTTCACAAGGCTGTTGTAAAAGTGCAGAGGAGACATAACCATGCATCTGTTCCAAATTCCTTGGAGAAAAGAATAAATATAAAGACATAAAACAGACTGATCTGGTACAATGTGATTTCCTATATAAGGCCTAGAGCATGATCTCAAAATTCTTTCAGCCTGAAGGCCAAGTTTAATTCCAGAGAAAGTATCCATGACCACATCCTTGAGCTGGGCAGGTCTATAGGCAAAAGTGTAGGATCAAAAACATAGACAAAAACTGGGAAACCATCAAAGAGTGATGTCACAGCATGGGGGCATAGCAATCAGAAAAACCCAGGAATGTTGGATTCAGCCCTTCTGAGCTCTTGCCCAGTTCCCCAACCAAAGACAAAAATAGTCAGAAGTAGATTTTTTCAGATCTGACCTAGGGCTTTTCCAGGTTTTGGGGGGTTTTTTGAACTAGGAAATTTCCCCAAAGACAGGAAGGAGTGGACCTGAAGGTCACAGAACTAGCAGAACCTGGAAAAATCTCAGGACCTATAGCGTGAGACTTTGCACTTCTTTAAAGCAATCTGAAAGAGCTCTAAGGCCCCACCCTTCTGTTTTTTTGTCTTAAAATGTAATTTTTTTGTAATTTTATATATTTTGAATGAAAAAGGTGAGGGAGTCTAAAGATTTATTCTGAAACCGGGTACCTGCTGTAATGTCACTGCCTCTGATCCTTGGATATCTTTGAAAGATTACAGTTAGAGCACTGACAAACAAAGAGTCTTGAAATGGGCTCCCCAGCTGGTCCATTAGGCATCCGTGGTGACCATGATAGATGGTTGGGGTGGCTTGAATGATGCCCCATGCCGAAAGTTGGAGGTGGACATCCACTACAATAAAGTGGTGAGTATCTGCGGTGGGATGGTCAGCCTCTTGGACTGCCTCTCCCGCAAGGGATCATAGCTCCTTGTGAACCACCACTGCAGGGAACACATGTGGAACTATGCTAACAGGGTCATAGTGGTTGCTGTGGCCATAAGACCAAGGAGGTGTTGCACTTGATGAGCTGTGGGTCTGCGAGTAGAGATCAGTTTGCCTGCTGCCTCCTGCAGTGCGCAGGATCTCTTGGTCAGGAGGAATATCTTGCCACAAAGGGAGTCCAGTGATGCCCCTACGAAATCTATGTGGTGACTTAGGCACAGGATCGACTTCTTGGGGTTGATGTGGAGAGCCAAATGCACCAGAAGGGAAGGGGTGGTGTGGAGGTCCTTGTGATTTTGGAGCTGCAGAATGCCACCAGCAGCCAACTATCCTGGGAAGGATATACAATAATTCCCAGAGTCCTGAGATGCACTACTACCACTGCCATGCATTTGGTGAAGACCTTTGGCACGGTTGCCAGGCCGAAGGGGAGGATCTTGTACTGGACGACTTTGCCCCCTACCATGAAGCATAGAAACTTCCTGTGGTGAGGCCTGATTGCAATGTGAAAGTATGCGTCTTGAAGGGCTATTGATGCAAACCGATTTCACTTGTGAAGGAACAGTAGGATGGTTGTCAGGGTCACCATCTTGAGTTTCTGTGGGCAGATGTAACTGTTGACACTCCTGAGGTCAAGGATTGGGCAGATACTGCCGTCCAGCTTCCGTCCAGGAATCTGAGGTGATGTTCCACCAAGTGCAGTACTGGGTGTAGAGGCTGGGAGTTTCTGATGGTAGAGATAGGTAACTGGTCAACTGGCCTAGAGGCTTCCTGCTGTAGAAGTCAAAAATGTGACTTTGTGGTAGTTGGCAGCTTTTTGGTGGCTTGAGTGGAATGACCTTCAAGATGATGAGGAATAACCAGAGCCTGTATGGTAAGACCTGGCAGGGGACCTGGACCTCATGGAGGATGAAGACTGTTGCCACCAGGATGAGAACCGGGGGTACGGTGTTGAGTGTGCTGGTGTATGCTCATTTTTTTTTGCAGTTGTCCTAGCTTTAGACAATTGCTCCATGGCCTTGTCTGTGGAAGTATGGAAGAATCCTTAGCCATTGAATGGGAGGTCTTTGATGAGCCTCCTGGGTCTTTCCAGAGACTGGCTGACCTCAACCAGGCAAAACGCCTCAGTGCCACTGCACCTGTCATGACCCTAGCTGAGCATTCCGCCCTGTGTCATGCCAATTGTATTTGCCGTGAGACCAGGGCTTGGGTCTTCTGGTGTAAATGGAGGGCTGTTGCAAGTGGGGAAAAAGGGCTAGGATCCCCTCCCACAATGACTTCTGATACACCACCATGCAAGCCTCCATATTAGACACCCTGGCAGAGTGTGGTGCAGCAGCATAGAAGTGGCTGCCAAACATGTCTAGCCTCTTGGCCTCCTGGTCAGGGGGAGTTGAATGGGGCTTCTTGACACCTCTGGTCTGTGCTGCCTTGATGATGACTGAGTTAGAGATGGGATGATTGAAAAGGTACACCACCTCTGTCTGCTGGATACGATACACCTGCTCGAGTCTATGTGGTGTTGGGGGAAGAGAGGATGGCTGTGCCCAAGGCTGTTTCATGACTTCCCTCAAGGTTGGGAGGAAAGGCATAGTCACTGGTGTTGTGGCCTGGGTGTCCACTATCTGGAACACCAGGTCTGCCACCAGAGCCTTAGGAGTGGAGATATCTAGGCTGATAGCCTTAGCATGCAAACAACAATGTCCACAAAGCACTTCATGTCTTCAGGTTGCGGTTCTGAGTCCAGTGGTAGGAGGGTTCCAGATGGCATAGACAGCAACTGTAGTTCTTCAAAGTCCTTATCGGAATCCTCAGTCTCCAAATCTGATGGGGACAGTCCATGAGATGCATGACGGAGTCCCTGGGTCTGAGAGGTTGAGGCTGATGGATGTGGGAAAGCTGTGAGTACTGATAATACCTCAGTACTGAGGTCAGTACCAAGGTCGATACTGAGGCCAATGCTGAGGTCAGTACTGGTGGCAGTCTTAATGTTGTAGGCTCCAGGGTCATATCATGGAGTGGTTGAGGAAGGAGGGAGGTGCTGCGCAGTGGTACTGGAGGTGGGGATGGAGAAATCTCCACAATCTCCAGTTGGTCATACCCCGACGAGTAGGATCTGGAACAGTGCGAGGGGCTCCTTGACAGTGAGCTATGCCGAGAATAGGCTCTCTTGTGGTACTGGTAGGAAGATGACCTCCGGAATGATTGGTACTGGGAGATGGACCAAGATTGTGACCAGCTTCTAGAAATTGATTGGTACTGGCATCTCAAATAAGAGCAATGTCCACAGTGGTGGTCCCCATGATGAGACAATTGTGATCAGGGTCGGTAATGAGCCAGCTCAGGGATGTCGCCTCAGTATGTGTGGTCATGGTGAAAGTCCCTGTAAGGACCGGTAAGCGAGAAGGACTGGTAAAAGTGCAGTTCTTCCCAGGAGGGATCCCCACATCGGTAGTGCTGGATATAGAATGCTGACAAGGTTCTGCTGACTGCTCCTTGTCCTCCTTCTCCTTCTTCTTCTTCAGAAGGGCCGAGTCACCTTTCAGCCTGAGGGATTGCCTCTTCTTAGCCAACTCATGCCTCTTAGATTGGTCTGCTGCCCTGTCTCCTTGCTGGGATGGGCATGAAGAGCACACTTCAGCGGTGGTCATCAGTACCAAGGAGGTAGCCAAAGATGGGGCCACGGTGGTCACCAGTACCAAGGCCAAGGGCTCCAACGGTGTGGCCACTGGAGTTGCTGAGGTCACAGAGGAGGCAGCCAGCATGCTGATCCCTGGGGTCAATGGTCTTCTCGAGGTCAACTGGGTCAATATCAAGGATGGTACCGACTTGGTCGACACTTGGGTTGGTGATCCAGCAGGGGTCTTCGCGACACTGGTTGAAGCGTTATACAGAGGGATGTTCTGAGAGGCTTTCTGAGGGAGCTTCAGCGACTGCTTCTGTCATGCCCTGCCTTAGAGACCCTGGCAGCAAGGAGGAGGAGGATTCTGACTCCAGTGCAGAAGCTTCCCCAAAGCAGCAGTTTCTCCAGAGGCAGGAGTTTCCCCAGAAGCTGGCCCAGAGGGAGATAATAGACAACAGCAATAGGGGCCTGAGCCAGGGGAACAAATAGAGGAAGATATATCAGAAACACCTACCTTGCAAGAGAGACGCCATGAGAGGGAGGGCCTGTGCCACTCGTTGCATTTAAGTAGCAAGCGAGCCCTAATGAGGGACCACCTGTGGTGACAACATCCATAGATAAAAGGACTACAGCTGGCCTTTCCTCCCAGGATCACCAACTAGTCTCTTCGGTCCTGAACCTCTATGCTGTGCTCTCAGATCTGATTTACTTTGGAACTTTGCTTGTTTGGACTATGTTTTGGATTCACCTCTTGGATTTGTTTGCTCTGGACTTATGTTCTATTTGAGCATTCTTTGGCTCTGGCTGCATGAATAGGAACTGAGCAGCTGCTCATAATTTATTGCCTGCTTAGCCTGGGACACAACAGCTCCCAACAATAGAAGCCCAGTCTTGAGGCACAATTTTTGAGTGTTTGTGAGGTGAATTGTCTGCAGATTTTGCAGCAGATCACATTGTGAGCTTCACCTAAACAGTACAAACACTTGTCCTGTATGTCCAAGAACTTTTTGCGGGGGGGAGACCACGAGTGCAAGAAAGGAGAACAATAAACAGGAAGGTTAGAGTAAAAGATATAAAAGAGGAAATACTATATGAAGGGAAAACGCTACCAAGCTCCAGAGAACCTCCTGAACCTCAGCTGCACCTCCTGTTCTCTGGAGCTTGGTAGCGTTTTCCCTTGTTTTCGTCCAGAAACTGAGGGGGAAGTAACTTGGTGGGCTCAAGTATGTGTGATGGACAGGAAGGGGCGGGGTCTACCCATCGAGCTACTGACTACTAGAAGTTTCTCCATCAAGGTCTCTGAGCATGTGTGAAACAACCACTCGTGTGAGACACAGAAACCATGACAAAGAAAGAATCGTTTTTTTAGATTTCTATCTACCAGGACCAGATGAAAAATAAACAATAACCCAACCACAGAATGAACAGGAATGAACATAAAATGATGTTATTGGATGTAATGTGTTATTTGTAAATACCTAAATGTCGTATTGTAACGTATAGCTTTTTTTCTTTTCCTTTTCTTTTGTTGACAATTCAGTTAAATTAATCATTAGCATTTATTTTGTTCTCTCTTTCTTTCTCTCTTTCTTTTTTCTTTTAATTGTGATGATTCTAGTTATTGTTAGATGTATTGTCTGTGTAATCTTTGATTTTGACTTCTCATTTATTTTTCCAATAAAATAATTTTAAAAAACAAAAAGAAGAAAGCTGATTTTAGAAAACTTAGGGAAATACTGAGTGAGAGCCAAGGGTCTGAAAAGCTCAAAGAGTTCATGATGCATGGAAGTTTCTTAAAGGTGAGATATAGAAGACACAGTTGCAAACAATTCCAGTGAAGAAGAAAAGCAAGAGGTGTCTAAAGAAACCAGGGAGATGTACAAAGAACTTTCAGATGAACTAAAATTTGAAAAAGACATCATAAGAAATGGAAGAAAGGAATACAAACAAATAGCCAGTACCTGTAGGGGGAGAATCAGAAAAGCTAAAGCTCAGAATAAGCTCAGACTCTCCAGAGAGGTTAAAAATAAGTGGTTTTTGGCTATGTCCAAGAGTACTGAAAGAGAACTCAGAACCAATGTCAATAACATTTGAGAATTCTGGGAGTACAGAGGTTCTAGTAGATTGGGGGAGGAGAAATGTTCAACATGGCAAAAAGAGGATCCAAGCTAGTCAGTTTGATGTTGATACCAGGAAAGTTTCTGATATAGATCATTAAACGGTCATTTTGTGCATGCTTATAAACAAATGTTGCAATAACTAAAAGCCAGCAGGGGTTTCTCAAAAACAAGTCATGCCAAGCTAATGTTATTTCCTCTTTTGATTGCATTACAACATTGATAGGTAGGGTAGTGCTGTGGATGTAGTATATCTTCATTTAGTTAAGACTTTTGACAAGGTCCCCCATGATATTCTTGCAGGAAAGCTAGTGAACTGTGGCATAGACAGTGTTACTGTTAGGTGGATCTCACAGAACTCAGAAAGTACTCATCAATTGTTGCTCTTCAACTTGGAAAGGAGTGACAACTGGGTGCCTCAGAATACTGGGCCTGTGGCTGCATCTTTATAAATGACAGATGATGGAACTGAAGGTGTGGTATCAAATCTGGAGATTACACCAAATGCAGGGGTAGCAAATACCTCAGAGGACAGGAACAGAATTCAAAATAACCTTGGCAGGTTAGAGACCTGGGCAAAAGCTAACAAAATGATTTTCAATAGAGATAAATAGAAGGTGGGGAACATGAAATGCACAAATATAAGAAGCGTGACACCTGGATTGAAAGCAGTACATGCGAATAGCATCTAGAGGTCTTATTAGAATACAAGTTAATCATGAGTCAATAATGTAATGTGGTGATCAAAAAAGCCAATGCAATTCTGAGCTGCATCAAAAGAAATATAGTGTCCAAATCAAGGGAAGTAGCAATCTCACTCTGTTCTGCTTTGGACAGACCTCACCTGGAAAGCTATGTTCACTTCTGAGGGCTATAGTTCAAAAAGGATATTGACCACCTGGAACACATCCAGAGAAGGGCAATAAAGATGGTCAAAGGTCTGGAAACCAAGTCTTATCAGACAAGATTTAGGGAACTGGATTTTTTTAGCCTCGGAAAAAAACTTAGAGAGAACATGATAGCCATCTTTAAATATCTGAAAGGATGTCATACAGAAAATGGAGCAAGCTTGGGGTTTTTTGTTTTGTTTTTTTTTTTGGCTGTTCCAGATCACGAACCAATAGATTTTAATTGCAAGAAAAGAAATTCCATCTAAATATTCAGAAGAACATTTCTATTGTGAGAGCTGTTAGATCTCCTTTGTGGGTGGTGGACTGTCATTCTTTGGAAGACTTTAAACAGATGAGCATCTTTCAGGGGTGTTTCAATTCTGTATTCATGTTTAACTGGGGCTTAGAAAAAATGGTCCTTGTAGTCCTTTCCAATTCTAAGATTCTAAGAATCTTTATAATGGTGGCTGGTGGCTTCTGGGTTTTAGACTGAACTAAAGATACTGAACCTATTTGACAAATAGGATTAAACTCCAGAATTCATTAACCTCCCCAGTCAGTATAAGGGAAACCACTTGCTTCCACTGGATCCAAGGGTGGGAGTATTTGGTATCTATATTAAGCAGAGTGCAGCATAGTCAGTGTGATATGAGCTTTTGGTAGTAAACAAGAAAAAAATATTCAGGATTCTCGTGTAAGGTAAAAAAGAAAAAAGAAAAAAAAGAAAAAACTTATGTTTATTGTTTCAGGAAACAATAGGAAAGGAGACAGACAAGAAAAGATTGCTTAAATTTCAGTAGAAGAACCCCTAAAAACTGGCTCTCATGAGTGAGTATAAGGCATCCTGAGGCAGAAGCCTCATGGTTGTGCCCTTCAAGACAAAGGGAGACAAAAGGACCAACTAACTTTTAGAAGATGGAGGAAATGACCTCCTCAGGCAGGTAGGAAGCAAAAAGGGCTAGAGTACATAGATCAAAGACAAAAGGTGAGGTAAAATAAAAATGCTCTTTACAGCCCCCTTTCACTAATTGCTCTATAGAAACATTGATGCCTTTTTGCTTCCAACACCAAATACCAACCAGGCCCAACCTCTGAAATCAAACAAGATTGGGTATATTCAGGTGGCAATATGAGATAAAGTTCTCACACCCTGAGAAGCCTCCTGTTTCTTTATTACAGGCAAATGGTAAACAAAAGTTTGGAAAAAGACAGCTGCCCAAAACCATCCAAAAACAATGCTACATTTATTTACCAAAATGGGACTTACTTCAGAACATACATAGCTAATACCATGGTTGAATGTTCCATTTCTTGGACCTTTGGTAAGCTGAGGAACTGATTTCATTGATTCTGTTCCCTTGTCATCTCAGCTAAGTGCTCTTCAGGATGGCCTATGGCATGCAGTTATGTAACAGAGCAGATCCTTCTGTTCTGTTACTTCCACTCAGATACATTTGATAAGAGTTCATACTGTCACTTCATGTTGGTAAAGATGGAGACCTGGAGGAAAGGCTTCTGTTCCCATCAGTTAATTAGTTAAGTGGAAAGAACCTCATTAAAGCAGACATGCACAGATTGCTGTTCCAGAGCACAGCACCCCAATCAGTTCTCGCGGCTAGAACTTGTCACAGTTTTAGCAGCTAAACTACTGTTTGTTTTTCATACTATCCCACCATTCTAATTTATATGTATCATGGAGAGCAGCTTTTTAAAAAGAAAAATATAACAAAAGCCACCAATAAAAGAGAGACAATCAGCAGTTAAAACCAAATTTTATTTCTTTTATTTTTTTAATTGGTGTGTGTGGTATAGTGGGTAAAATGTGGGCCTAGGAACAAGGTTGTGATTTGTGCTGCTTGCAATCCATGTATGGGGGTCCCAAGCCCCCCAAAAACTTAGCCAAAACACATTCTAAATTAAATAAAGTGCTGTTTGGGAGGCCCCCACCCTGAAACAGCCCCCTCAAACCAAAATAGTACATTTTTATTTGCTCTTAGTGGTTTTCAGGAGCCGTGAGTTTGTGCTACACAGGGCACAGGACCTCCTAACTCCTTGCCTGAATGCTAAAAAGGAAAAGAAAACCAGAAGTAGAAATGCTACAAAAGACTCAGTTTTGCGTGTTGTTGTTGTTGTTGTTGTTCGAGCATTTCCACATCCACATTGGCACTTGGAATGTTTTTTGCCAATCCATGCTCTATCGCTGAAGGCAGCTAGCAGTTTCTGTTCCTGCAAGGCTGTAACATTGCTCCTTCTTTCTTACATTCACAGCTGTCCTTCCTCACTTGTTCAAAGCTTACTGGAGGGGAAAAAAACTACTTTTCTTTGTTTGTATCAAGCCACCCCTGGCCCTCCCTTCTCTCAGACCAGCATCATGGAAAATGTTTGAAGGCTGCAGCACTGCTCATTGGCACTCTTCCATCACACAGCAGATTCCAGGACCTTCATGCCAGAGGCAGGCTGAGAACTCAGTGAAGGGAGTATTCATTCTGTGCTCCTCTCCACCCACTGGCTCTGTTGCTCAAGAAGCTGCTTGTCCTTTTCTGTCTCTCCAGTCAGCTCTTAACTCTCCCTCACTATTTCCATAAGCTGTTTGGAATCTCCTAGCAATATTGATCAAAAGGCATTATCTATCTTTTTCATCTTTCCCCACTTTTTGTTAGCTGCTGTCAAGTCAACTTCCACTTATGGTGACTTTATAAATGAGAGACCTCCAAGTCACCCTATCATCAACAGCTCTGTTTAGGCCTTATGGGCTTGGGGACATGGCTTCCTTAATAGAGTCTATCCATCTGTAATGCAGTCTTCCTCTTTTTCCACTACCTTCTATCTTACTAAGCATTATAATCTTTTCTAGAGATTGAGAGATTGGACTTACTGTGAATGATCATTCTGGGATGGCAGGAGGAGGAATCCACAACGATTGGGTTGTTCCCGTGTGCCATCCAAATCAGGGCAGGAGTCAATGTTCTTTTTCCGTTAAGACAGTTACTGACCCCACCCTTCTCTGCCAGTTTCTTTCACTAGCCAACAAAATTTCTCAGTCCCTAAATTTTACCTTATACTAAGTTCTAGTCTACCTACTACCCCAATCTATAAGGGTGGGCATGGATTCCTCCTCCTGCCATCCCAGAATGACCATTCACGGTAAGTCCAATCTCTCATTCTTGGGATGGCATGGAGGAGTAATCCACAACGATTGAGATTTAGCCAAGCCACACCCTAGGCAGTCTGCATTACAAATTCTTCACCACTGATTGCTGTACTGTTCTTCCAAACACAGTCTGAGCTGATTTAAATTTATCTATTTTATAATGCCTAATAAATGTAGATGGCTCTGACCAACCCACTGTATTACACACATATTGTAATGAAGACATCACACTATAAGCTGTGCTTGTAGCCATAGATCTAGCCACATATTCTTTGCCTTGGCACCTTTGCATAATCATAACAGTCCAGTATGCATGCTTTGACCCATCTTCCAATCATAGACTTTGAAGGTGTCTGACCTAAAGTCTTTGGATTATAAGAAACAAACAAAGCTTCTGTCTGTCTAATCTTTGCAGTTCGTTTGATATAAAGTTTAATAGTCCTTTTCACATCCAGTGCATGCCATTTCTCTCCTCTGAATGCTTCGGCTGAGGACAGAAATTAGGCAAATAAATTACATCAGGTGTTTCTTTACTCAAATACACTTTGGAAGAAAAGTTGGATCTATAAATAAAGTCACTCTATCATCCTCAAATTTATACAAATTCAGATTGATTGACAAAGCTGCCAATTCTGACACCATCTTTGCCAATGTTATTGCGACAAGAAAAGCTGTTTTCAAAGTCATCATCCTCAAAGACACCTCTTTAATAGGTTCAAATGCTGCCTTTGTCAAAGCATTTAAAACAAGATTCAGATCCCAATTCAGGAATCTATGTCTAGTTGGATAGAAAGAAATATGATTTAATAGGCATCACTGAAACCTGGTGGGATGAGTCTCATGACTGGAATGTAAGAAAAGGGGAGGTATAACTTATTTCTCAGAAATAGACCAAACAAGAAAGGAGGAGGAGTAGCCTTATATGTCAAGGATGTTTTCACCTCTGAAGAGTGAAGGGTCTGATGCTGCCAGAAGCGATTTGAATTTTTGGATCATGGCCTCCATTTCCGTGAGGCTGGTCTTCTGGCAAGGGATGGCCTGCACCTCACAACTGTCGGCCGGAATGTTTTTGCAAACAGTCTCGCAAAACGGATCAGGAGGTCTTTAAACTGAGTTTGACTGGGAAGGGGGACAGTAGTATTCTGGGCAAGGATTCAGTGAGTGCTGTGAAAAATAGCCCAAATAATATAGATAGGGCAGGCCAAGTAGAACTAGAGACCAACAGGGAGAGGGAAAGTAACTTTAGTACAGGAATTCCACAAAGGACACATCATCTCAAGTGTCTCTACACTAATGCACAGAGCATGGCCAATAAGCAAGATGAACTCCAACCTTAGTACAACAAAAAAAAATATGATGTAATAGGATGATGAATCTCATGATTGGAATGCAGGAATAAGGGGGTATAACTTATTTTGCAGAAATAGTCCAAACAAGAAAGGAGGAGGAGTAGCCTTATATATCAAGGATGTTTTCACCTGTGAAGAAATCCATGACTTAAATCTGGGAAGCCAAGTTGAGAGCATCTGGGTAAGAATTAAGGGAGTGAGAAACAATAGGGATGTGATTGTGGGGGTTTGCTACAGGACTCCGGGCCAGCCTAAAGACTTGGATGAGACCTTCCTGAAGCCGATGACCACACATTCAAAAAGGAGAGATGCCGTGTTAATGGGAGATTTCAATTATCCTGATATTTGTTGGCAGTCAAATTCTGCAAAGACTGCAAGGTCCAACAGGTTCCTCGCTAGCCTTGCAGACAATTTCATGGTCCAGAAGGTGGAAGAGGCAATAAGGGGATCGGCTATTTTAGATCTGATCCTGACCAACAGGGATGACCTAGTTGATGAGGTGGAGGTGGTGGGATCCTTAGGAGGGACTGACCATGCTCTTTTGGAGTTTGTCACCCGGGGGAAGGAAAAGCCAAGTGTAGCCAGACACGCATGCTAAACTTTAAGAAAGCCGATTTCTCTAAACTTAGGGAGTTACTTGCTCAAATCCCGTGATAAAGAATACTAAAAGAGAAAGGAGTTTATGATGGATGGAAGTTTCTTAAAAATGAGATACTGAAGGCACAATTGAAAACTGTGCCAATAAGGAGGAAAAATGGGAGGTGTCTAAAGAAACCGGAATGGTTGACGAAAGAACTTTCAGCTGAGCTAAGTGTTAAAAGAAACATGTACAGGAAATGAAAGAATGGTGAAACCACCAAAGAGGAATTCAAGCAAATAGCCAGGAGATGTAGGGAGAAAGTCAGAGAAACTAAAGCACAGAATGAACTCAGGCTTGCCAGAGACATCAAAAACAATAAAAAGGGTTTTTTTAGATATGTCTGCAGCAAAAGGAAAAACAAGGAAATGATAGGATCACTACGTGGAGAAGGTGACCAATTAATAAAGGGGGGGGGAGAAGGCGGAACTACTTAATACCTTCTTTGCCTCAGTTTTCTCCCAAAAGGATAGAAGTACCCAACCTGGAGCGTGGGGAGCAGGTGAGGAAGCAAGGAAAATACAGCACAGAATAGGTAGAGAAGTAGTACAGGAATATCTGGCTAAACTAGATGAATTCAAGTCCCCAGGGCCAGATGAATTACATCCAAGGATATTAAAAGAACTGGCAGAAGTCATTTCTTTTTTTTTAATTAATTTTATTGTGATTACATCGTATAAAACAACATTTCTCATTGTACATTTTACCAAACTATTACCACTATCTTCCACTCCTCTCTGAATTTCAATAGTGTTATTTCATTGACATATCAACATTATGCATCGCATTGCATTTGTTAACATACAAGATAGATCCTGCTCTTTGACCCTACTTTACATGTTCCATGATATTCCACTGATTTTTACTTCTAACTACTCATGCTACCATGAATTAAGAATTATTACCTGTCAACACCCAACCCATTTCCAGAACAATTTGCCATTCTTTGTTAATGTCATCATCTGATTTTCCTTTTAATCTCTGAGAGACTATATCCGCATTCCGATTTTCAATAAAAGTTGCCACCATTGCTCTATTGTAGATATCTGCTCAGTTTTCCATAGCCTTGCGTATTCAATACGGGCTGTTGTAATCATATACAGCGTTATTCGCCAATATTTCTTTGCAACAGTTCCATCTAACACATGTGTCATATTTAATAAGTACAGTTCAGGTTTCTTATCAGTTTGAACCCTCAATATTTTACATATCATATTATGTATATCATTCCAATATTTAGCCTTAGGACATGACCACCACATATGAAATAGTGTTCCAACATTCTCCTGACACTTCCAACACTGACCTGTTCCCGTATTATGTATCTTCTTTAATTTTTCTGGTGTCATGTACCATCTATGAAAAAGCTTATAATAGTTCTCTTTTAGGTTCTGAGCTGCAGTAAATTTTTGTGTCCATTGCCAGCACTGTTCCCAGTGCTCTAATTGAATTGGATGTCCGAGATTTTGAGCCCACAATATCATTGCTGATTTGACTGTCTCATCTTCTCTTTCTTGATTTAAAATCTCCTGGTATACATGTGCTAGTAAATGAGGCGGGTTTTCCCACAGTAACTTCAACATTCTTCCTTGCTCTTTTTGTTCTATTCCATAAGTTTTCACATCCATCTGGAATCTCTCAGTTAACTGTCTGTAAAGGAATCAGTTTAACTTTATTCCTTCTGATTCCAATTTTTCTCTTGATTGCATCTTAAAAAGATTCAGATTTGTCATTTCTAATATGTCATCATAACACAGCCACTTATCTGAATCAGACCATCTTCCAAAGAAGGCTTCTTGAGGGGAGACCCATGTAGGTAGTTGCCTAATGTTCTTATTCTTGTAGTCAGTCCATATTTTAAGTAGTGATTTTCTTACAAAATGATGAACAAAGTCTTTGTCAACCGCAGCTTTCCCATAGAACATATAGGCATGCCAACCCATCCTTAAATCAGCTCCCTCTAATGTCATCATTCTCGTATTTTGAAGATTCATCCAGTCTTTTATCCATGTAAATGCCGCTGCCTTGAAATATATCTGTAAATCTAGTAGACCCAGCCCTCCTCTTCTTATTGAGTCTGTCATGATAGTCCATTTTATTCTCGGTTTTTTCCCTTGCCATATAAATTTAGTTAAATCTCTCTTCCATTGTATAAAAGGCTTAGTATTTGTAATAATAGGAAGATTTTGGAAAAGGTAACTCATCTTTGGAAGTATGTTCATTTTTATGACTGCCACTCTTCCCATCAAAGATCGTCGCATTCTAGTCCATTTTTCCAAATCCTTGATTATCTTTCCATTTTTTTCATAATTATTCTGAAATAGTTCATTATTTCTTTTTGTAATCCAGACACCCAGATATTTTGCTTTTTGACCTTTATTAAAACCTGTTAAATGCTCAAGTTCCTTCTCTTCGTTCTCCCTCATGTCTTTTGTTATAAGCACTGTTGTTTTCTTGTTTATCTTGAATCCAGAAAATTCTCCATATTCTTGAACAATATCCATCAGCCTTTGAATACTGCTAAGAGGATCATCCAGAAACAAAACCAAATAATCTGCAAATGCTTTAAGTTTGTACTGATATTTCTTTATCTGAAGTCCTCTTATTGCTTTATCTTTCCTTATGGCATTATTAAGTATTTCCAATGTCATAATAAATAACAGCGGAGATAGGGGACAACCTTGTCCTGTTCCCCTATGCAATTCAATCTGTTTTGTTCTCTCTCCATTAATAATCAATCATGCCTGTTGTTGACTGTATATTGCTTCGATCCAAGAGATAAATTTGTCTCCAGCTTGCGCTTGTTTAATGACCGTCTTCAAGAATGACCAATTAATCACATCAAAGGCCTTTTCTGCATCCACAAATATCACTGCCAATTTTCTTTCATTATGTTTCTCATAATACTCAATTATATTTAGCACTGTTCTAATATTGTCTCGCATCATTCTCTTTGGTAAGAAGCCATTCTGGTCCTCATGTATATTTTCTTGAAGAACCTTTTTAAGTCTTTCAGCCAGAATTGCAGCAAAGATTTTATAGTCTGTGTTTAGTAATGAAATTGGTTTATAATTCTTGACATCTGTGAAGTCTCTTCCTTCTTTTGGTATTAGAGCCACATTAGCTTCCTTCCAGGTGTCTGGTATTCCCTCCTTTCTTATCTCATTCATTGTATTCTGCAAAGGTATCGAAACTTCATGTTCCATTATTTTGTAATATTTTGCAGTAAAGCCGTCTGGTCCAGGAGATTTGTCATTCTTCAAATTCCTAATAGCTTCAACTGTCTCCATCATCGATATGGGTTTGTTCAGAATCAATTTCTGCTCCTCGGTGAATCTCATTTTGTTCATTTTTTCCAAATATTCTTCCATTTCTTTTTGTTTTTTCGTTGAGGAGATCAAACTCATTAACTTCATGTAATATTTATAAAAAGCCTGTTTTATCTCCTCCTGTTTTGTAGTTTTCCCGTCACTGACTCTAATCTCCGTAATAATATTTCTAACCCTTCTTTTACGAAGTAAACTGGCTAAAAGTTTAGAAGATTCATTTGCCTGTTCAAAGAAAGTATATCTCACTCTTCGCCTCTGTTGTTCTATTTCCTGCAAATTTAGTTGATTTAATTCAGCTTGACAAACCTTCATCTGTTGTCTTATCCTGTTGTCCATTGGTTTTTCCCTCATCTGTTTCTCTAGTTCTTTCATCTTCCCCAGAATCGAATCTTCAATCTGTTTCCTCTCTTTCCTGATTTCCGCGGACCATCTGATAAAAGTTTCCTCGCATCACAGCTTTACTTGCATCCCAAATTATTTTGATTGATAATTCCGATATCATGTTCTCCTTAAAATAATTATTTAATTCTATTTTTGCTTGTTTAATGTACTTCTCCCTCTTGAATATCTCTTCATTCAATCTCCATGTCCTCTCCATGTCCTCTTAAGTTTCATTTGCAACGGATTATGATCCGAACATAAATTTGGAAGAATGTCTATATCCACTGTTTTCAACATCAAATCCTTAGATGTCAAAATCATATCAATCCTAGACATTGATTTATGTCTGTCTGAGAAAAAAGTATATCCCTCTAATTGTCCATTTTTATATCTCCATGTATCACAAAGATTTAAATCATCCATCATTTGGAAAAAACTCTTAGGCAGTTTACCGTTGTTTCGGGGGACTAACTTCTGTACTGTTCTGTCCACTTTTGGATTAATAACTCCATTAAAGTCCCCCAGAACGGTAACTTTTGTGTTTCCTGTTTCTTGTACATATTTCTGTATCTCATTGTGTATTTTGGGGAAGAATTCTCCTTTAGCTCCATTAGGTGCATATACTCCAACTGTTAATATCTTGTCCTGTTTCATATTTACTTCTATCACCAAATATCGCCCATTATTATCCTGAAATTTTTGTTGTGCACCATATCTTGAATTGACGTATATCAATACCCCCCTTTTCTTCTGATCAATTGTAGCTGCAAAGCAGCTACCCAGTTTCGGATTTCTGACATATTTCAAATCTTGAGTCCTTATTCGAACCTCTTGTAAACAAATTATATCCAATTTTTGTTTTTCCAAATGATGAAATATCTGTCTTCTTTTATATTCAGAGTTAAATCCTTTAATGTTCCAAGAGTATATTTTTAGCCCCATTTTATCAGTTTTATATTAAAATTATTCATCCTAATTTTCCAATTAATCCTGTATATTTTCTGCCGCCAACTCTCCTTCCCCTCCCAATTCTTGTTCTTGTACTGTTTCTTCTTCCACCTCTTCTTCTTGTATCTGTTCTTTTTCCTCTTTTCCTTTTTCTTCTTCCAACGATTCCTGTTCTTCGTCTTTCTCTCCAGCTGTAGATCTTTGTAAATCTCTCTTCAATCTTTCCATCATTTCTTTGGCTTTAAAAACTGAGTTAATACTATATCTCTACAGAAGTCATTTTTGAACCACTTGCAATAAGACACCACACGGGCCATCCAGTCCAACCACCTGCCATGCAGGAACACCCTCAAAGCACTCCCCACAGATGGCCATCCAGCCTCTGCTTAAAAACCTCCAAGGAAGGAGACTCCACCACACTCCGAGGCAGCATATTCCACTGCCGGACAGCCCTGATTGTCAGGAAGTTCTTCCTGAGGTTTAGGTGGAATCTCCTTTCCTGCAGCTTGAATCCATTGCTCCTTGTCCTGGTCTCTGGAGTGGCAGAAAACAAGCCCTCTCCCTCCTCTACATGGCATCCCGTCAAATATTTAAACATAGCTATCATGTTCTCTCTTAACTTTCTCTTCTGCAGACTAAACATACCCAGCTCTCTAAGTCTATCCTCATAGGGCATGCCTTCCAGGCCCCTCATCATTTTGGTTGCCCTCCTCTGGACTTGCTCCAGCTTGACCATGTCCTTCTTGAATTGGGGTGCCCAGAACTGGACACAGGATTCAAGATGAGGTCTAACCAAAGCAGAGTAGAGTGGTACCAGTACCTCCCTCGATCTAGACACCATACTCCTATTGATGCAGCCGAGAATTGCATTGGCTTTCTTGGCTGCCGCATCACACTGCTGACTCATGTTCAGCTTGTGGTCTATTAAGACTCCTAGATCCCTTTCACACGTACTGCTATCCAGCCACGTGTCTCCCATCCTATATTTCTGCATTCCATTTTTTCTACCTAAGTGTAGGACCTTACACTTCTCTCTGTTGAATTTCATTTTGTTAGCTTTGGCCCAGCTCTCCAATCTGTCCAGGTCATTTTGAATTTTGATCCTGTCCTCTGGCGTATTAACAACCTCTCCCAATTTGGTGTCATCCGCAAATTTGATGAGCATGCCCTCTATTCCTTCATCCAAGTCATTGATGAAGATATTGAACAGCACTGGGCCCAGGACAGAACCCTGTGGCACTCCGCTAGTCACTTCTCTCCAGGATGAAAAGCAGCCATTGGTGAGCACCCTTTGGGAATGGTCAGTCAACCAGTTACAGATCCACCTGACAGTAGCTCTGTCCAGCCCACATTTTACTAGCTTCTTTGCAAGAATGTCATGGGGAACTTTGTCAAAGGCCTTACTGAAATCGAGATATGCTACATCCACAGCGTTCCCTTCATCTATCAAGCTAGTAACTCTAACATAAAAAGAGATAAGATCAGGCTGGCATGACTTATTTTTGAGAAATCCATGTTGACTTCTCGTGATTACTGTGTTGCTTTCTAAGTGATTAGAAACTGACTGCTTAATGATCTGCTCCAAAATCTTTCCGGGTACTGACGTCAGGCTGACTGGGCGATAATTATTTGGGTCCTCTTTTTTCCCTTTCTTGAAGATGGGGACAACGTTTGCCCTCTTTCAGTCTGTTGGAACTTCTCCTGTCCTCCAAGATTTCTCAAAGATTATAGCAAGCGGTTCTGAAATGACCTCTGCCAGTTCTTTTAATATCCTAGGATGCAATTCATCTGGCCCTGGAGACTTGAATTCATCCAGTGTGGCCAGGTATTCTTGTACCACCTATTATGCGCCGCATTTCCCTTGCTTCCTCACCTGCTCCCCAACTGCCAGGTTGAGTGCTTGTATCCTTCTGGGAAAAAACTGAGGCAAAGAAGGTGTTAAGTAGTTCTGCCTTTTCTCTTCCCCCTGTTAGTAATGCGCCATCTTCTCTGCGCGGCGACCCTATCGCCTCCTTCTTTTTCCTTTTGCTGCGGACATATTTTAAAAAGCCCTTTTTATTGTGTTTAATGTCTCTGGCCAGCCTAAGTTCGTTCTGTGCTTTAGCCTTTCTGACCTTCTCCCTACATCTCCTGGCTACTTGCTTAAATTCTTCTTTGGCGGTTTCCGCCCTCTTCCATTTCCTGTACACGTTTCTCTTAACACTTAGCTCAGCTGAGAGTTCTTTAGTCAACCATTCTGGTTTCTTCAGATGCCTTCCATTTTTCCTCCTTATTGGCACAGTTTTAGACTGTGCCTTCAATATCTCTCTTTTAAGGAACTCCCATGCCTCCTGAACTCCTTTCTCTTTCAGTATTCTTGACCACGGAATTTCAGCCAGCAGCTCCCTAAGTTTACAGAAGTCTGCTTTTTTAAAATCTAAGATGAGTGTCTGGTTACACTTATCTTCCCCTTCCCACTGAATGCCAAATTCCAATAGGGCACGGTCACTCCCCCCTAAAGATCCAACCATTTCTACCTCATTAACAAGGTCACTCCTATTGGTCAGGATCAGATCTAGAATATTTGATCCCCTTGTGGCCTCTTTCACCTTCTAGACCATGAAATTGTCTGCAAGACCAGCAAGAAACTTGCTGGACCTTGCTGTCTCGGCAGAGTTTGACTGCCAACATATATCCGGGTAATTGAAATCTCCCATTATTACTGTATCTCTCCTTTTTGAATGCGCGGTCGTTTGGTTGAGGAAGGCATCATCAAGATCCTCAGTCTGGGTTGGAGGTCTGTAGTAAACCCCTACCAGAATATCCCTACTGTTTCTCACTCCCTTAATTCTTACCCAGATGCTCTCGACCTGGCTTTCTGAATTTAAGTCACGGATCTCTTCACAGGTGAAAACATCCTTGACATACAAGGCTACTCCTCCTCCTTTCTTGTTTGGTCTATTTCTACGAAATAGGCTATACCCCTCTATTCCTACATTCCAATCCTGAGACTCATCCCACCAGGTCTCAGTGATGCCTGTCAAATCGTATTTATTTTGTTGTACTAGGAGTTCAAGTTCATCTTGCTTGTTTCCCATACTCTGTGCGTTAGTGTAGAGACACTTAAATCCCCGGGCCCTTCCTGCAAGTCCTGTACTATAGTTTCTACTCTTCCCACCATTGGACGCTTGTACTACTTGGTCAATATCATTTGGGCCTTTTCCCCCTGCACTCGCCAAGTCTTTGCCCTGAATAATATTGTCTCCCTCCCCAGCAGAACTTAGTTTAAAGACCTTTTAATCCTCTGTGCAAGACTGTTTGCAAAAACATTCCTGCCAAGTTTCGTGAGGTGCAGCCCATCCCTTGCCAGAAGCCCACGTTCATGGAAATTCAGGTCGTGTTCCAAAAACCCAAACCATTGCCGGCGGCACCATGTGCGGAGCCAGTTGTCTCCCACTCAGAATGCCTCAGAAGTCTCCCCCCTACACAGTACTGCTCTTTGTCAGAACTGGGTCCTTCCTTTTTTCTGAGAGGAACCCCCTGACCTCTCCTGATTTGTACCTCATCTAACAAAAGATCTGTTCCTATTAAATTGATTTTTTTAACGAAGCCACAGCTGTCTTCCATATCTATTGTCAGATTGCCTATTTCCTCCTCTATTCCCTCGAAAGGAATAATATACTGAATGAAATGGACTCTCTATCTCCTTTTTTCTAGAAAGTTGGCATTACTTGTTTTTTCTCTTTATTCTCCGTTAAAATCTTATCTAAAGCCTGACTCCCAAACAAGAGTTCACCTTTAAAAGGAACAAATGCCAAATTATTTCTTGACTTTTGATCCACACCCCAATGACATAGCCACAAAGATCTTCTTGCCACAGTCAAAATATTAATATTCCTAGCCATAAAAGCCACGGAATCATAAGTTGCATTGCTACATACTCCAAAACCTTCCTAACTCTAGCTAAAGCTCTTGAAAAAGAACATGACTGAATTCCCTCACTTTCCATAATCCCCTGCATCCAGATTACTGCTGCCCGAGCAAACATAGATGATGCCACTGATGGTCTAATAGCCACAGCTGCATTCTCATGAGCTTTTTTCAACACTGAATCTGCTATTCTTTCATCAACTTCTTTAAGAGATGTATCTCCCTCAAGGGGAACCAAGGCCTCTGACACAAGGCCAGCTATAGGACTGTCCACTAACGGGGTCTTAAGAAATTCCAAATCCTTTTTGTTAAAAGAATACAGCCTGTTTGTATATCCAAACAACTTATGTGTATTTACAGGAGATTCCCATTCAGAATATAAAATCTTTAAATATCTCTGGTAATGGCATATCAGCACCAAGTGGTTCTCTCTTTTTAAATTACTGATGCTATCTTATCCTTCTCCTTCAACTCCTTATGCTGACCTCTTTCTTCGTCCAATTTCTTCGTCCAAACCCAAAGTCTGCAACACTCTTTTCAATATAGACCTAAATGCTTCTTCCTGCAACAATCTATTACCATCCACCTCAACTTCTTCTTCTCCATCTGATGAATCCTCAGTTTCCATTCCTTCCACTTACATCTGTTCATCCTGCCACTCTTCCACTGACTATTCCTCATCCACAACTCTATGTCTATCATTTCTTGAACATTTCCCTGGTATATCATCTCCTTCGTCTGCTTGAGTGTCCATTCTCCTTTTATTGCCTGTGATCTTACTATGTTCATAAGTCTTCCCTTTTGACCTTAGCCTTTCTTCCACAATCTGTCCACTCTCCGATTGATTTCCATCACTGACTATCATCTCATTCACCTCTGATTGTGAAGGTCTCCTATTCATATTAAATGCATTCGATTTATTTTGAAAATTATCAGAATTAATTAATAAATTCCTTTGCGTAGCAGAATCAAAGCCAGTAAATTGATTGTTAAATTTAAATAACACTGTATTTAATTCATTGGATATAGTCTGTCTAATCATCATCTGTATTTCATTGGTGTTAAATAAATTCATGTTCATTGAAGAAGACATAGATGGCATGTTAAAATATCTATTGTCTCCTAACACTGGTCTCTGATCAACTCACCCACATGACAGCTGTCTATCTCTGTCCAGTGGAGATCTCAAAGACCCTTCATCTCTCCAAGCTCTCAGCATATTAAGCAGCTCAGGAGGAAATTCTTGAGGGTACCCATCACCTCACTCCACCCCATTACAAGACACAGGGGACTGACAATTATTTATTGATGCTGCTCGCATCACTGCTGGGTTATCGTTTCCAGCACCTGCACATGCTGCTGATGAACACTCAAAAACAGCCCCTCCCATTCTTCAGGGAGCTGTTTACCATCTGTGCAGGCACCAGAGGGGGAAGATCTATCCAATGATGCCCCTCCCACCTCCCTGGAATCCTGAATTTCAAGATGACAGGTTGAATCAGCCCTTGAAACTTTAAAAGCTGTTGCTGCCACTTTTGCCACCTTAGACGATATGCCCAGACCCAACTTTGACCCAGTACATTCAAACTTTCTCATTTTAGGCCATTGCAACCCCCCAGCTGAGTGGAGAATGAACTCTGGCACTACAATGACAAAGAGGAAAAGAGGGAGCTAATAAAGTAAATACACAGATGCCATGGAGAGTCTTTGCAGGATGTAGCATCAAATAACTTTTCTTGTTATTAATTGCCATCAAGCTGGCTTTGACTTACAGTGACGGCAAGAATGAGAGTTCTAAGACACCTTGTCTTGAACAATTAATCAGCTAAGATGTACAAAATGTAGCAAGCTGCTCTTTTACTAATTGAACTGGATATTTGCACCCAGCCTTTTTTTCTTGCCTGGAGTTGAGCTAGAAGCTAGCTTGGAGTTGAGCCCAGCTAGAAAATTTGCACCCTCATCTCCTGTCTGGAGATAACACATGAAAACTGGAGACTCAGGGCTGGCCCTGAGATCCAGCAACCCTGTTTATGATACAGCTAGCCCTGGTCCTGACTGAGCACCACAGATCTATAGGGGCACCGTAGAGTTATTTCCTCCTTTCATATTCTCTTTAATCATGTCCTCATTCTTTTCATCATGCATTCATTTACTTCACATTTGTTTTTTATTTGAGGGTTAGCTGGTGCCAGCATAGTCAGTGGTGAAGGATGAAGGGGGCAGCAGTTCAACAATATTTGCAAAGCCACAAATTGCTTTTGTTGTTTGTGTTCCTTCAAGTTGTTTCCAACTTACGGCAACCCTTTAAGGCAAATCTGTCACAGAATTTTCTGTGGCTGAGATTGCATGACGTACCCAGTAGGTTTCCATGACTGAGTGGGGAATCAAACCCTGGTCTGCAGTATCATAGTCCAATGCTCAAACCATTACACCACGCTGGCTTTCACAAATTGGCCACATTTAATTTAAATAAAAATACAAACCTCTCATTACAGGTGATATACAGTCTAATCTTCAGGCCTGAGCTGAACAACAGGCTATGCTTTAGGTTATCTGCTCTCCCCTCTTATGGGATTTAACATGAAATCAGATTGGAAAGCCTTTGCAGAACAGGACATATGGCCACACTAAACTGAATTTCTAAATGAGAAAGATTTCATTCAAGATGAAATCTGAAATGAATCTATTGAATATGATAAATCAATAATTGGAATTAAAGATAAACAATAAAATAATTGTTACTACAGTAGACTAGCCCAAGCTTAAGGTCTACAATCTAATAGGAATAAAATCAGATATAAAAATATTGATATTTCCACGTGATTAATAATAAAAATCATTCCACGTGTCTGACAGGGTAGCTGAAAGCGCACATAGGCAGGCACGGCCGAATCTAGGTCTGGCCAGTAAAATTAATCCGTCACATAGCCATAGGCACCCTCCAGACACACATAGTCATCAAACACACAGAAGGATTCTCAGCCCCGAACAGTCAGCTTGACAGGATTAGCGCTTCTGACTACACAACTGTCAAGCGCTCCCCATTTGCATACTGTCTGCGCTATTGACAACCCAGACAAAAACCCATCAAGTCAAGCACTGACCTTTCGGAGGCTTTCTCTCCGCTTGAGAATCTATTGTTTTCCCCGGAAGAGGGCTAGCCTCCAGGTACATTTTCCCCTATAAAAACCCCTGATTTTGAGTGCTTCTTTGGATCGCTCTTGGCTGTCATCTCGCCTTGCTGCCGCTCCGTTCGCCGAGTCTTCCCCTCAGCCTCCACATGCTGAGAACCTCTGCTCCCGACTTTCTGGCCCTTTTTCGGCTGCCTGGACTGCAGGATCAGGTGCAGTATTTCCCCTGAAAATCCTTCTTAAAATCCCCTATTTTCCTCCCTTTATTTTCTTAGGTCTGTGTGCATGAGTGCACAGTGACTTAGGTTTTAAATAAAGAAAATAATTATATATTCATTTTGTCTGGGCTTTGATTGGGCCTGACCCCATAAAAGCTGGGTACAAGTTCTCGCTAGGTTACCCTATCTTTCGTGTGTGGTGGGTGCGTGGTTGGTGCAACTCTGAAACCCCCTTTACATCCTGGTCAGACTACGTGTCCTCTGAGGGAACCCCCAGGAGCTTATCTGGTGACTGGAACTCCCATAAACCCCGGTAACCGGGCTGGTGACTGGGACCTCTGGAATGTGGTGACTGGGACCTCCAGAATCTGGTGACCAGGACCTCCCTGGATTCAAATTCATTGATCTGGTGACTGGGACCTCCAAAATCTCAAAATCATTGATTAGGCTTCTGGGACCCCCGGGACCCCCTAGAAAGTTAGGGTAACATAATATTCAGCATGATCACCACAGCAAGGATTGTTTTTGCATAAAAGTGAAAGGTGCTAGAGATACCCCATTCAGAGGATTGCTTTTTACGATGTTAGATATGATGGGCATAGAAACAAAGAGAAGACATTGCAAGAATTTGAAAAAGAGTGGGACTGATTATAGGCTATGTAAATCAAGAGGTAAAAATATGACCGTACAGTTTTGCATATTGAGATTATGTTTGTATTTTTTTTATTTTAAGAGATAAAATATGATCTTTTAGAGTAAATGGTAAAAGATATGATAGAATTATTGTTAAAATGAAGAGGTATTATAATTAAATATAAATGTAAATTCAAGGATAAAAAATATTTAAATGGAAGAAAAAGGGGAGTAAGAAGAAAGGGGAATGCTTTGTAAATTCTGGGTATGTTTAAATGAGAAATATATATATATATGTTTATAAGATTTTAAAATAAAACAAGAAAAAAAAATCTAAATGAGCTGACAGAGGTTTGGTTTGGCTTAGATATCCGTTATGACATTGTGAACATTCTCCTGAAGACAGTTCAGCTTCAGACTGTGCTGGCTTTGAGATGTCACAGAATTACCTGCCAGGAACCAAGAAATTCACTGGTACTTGTTTGAAAATGTTTTGTGGTGTAGAGGTGGAAGCTGGTTTTCTAAAGCAGTGGTGGAAACTATGCAGCCTTCCAAATGTCATTGAACTGCAACTCCCAACATTCCTAACTCTTAGCTACACTGGCTAGGGCTAAAGGGATTTGTGATTCAGTTTCTGTTCCTGTTCTAAAAATTCAAAATCTCTTTTTACCCCTAACAAATTGATCAAATGTACTTGGGTGTTTTCTCAAGGAAAATAAATCTGTTTTCTCTGGCATGGTTTCAATAATATAAATAAATATAATATAAATGACTTAGGGAAAAGGACTGCAATATGATTATGTCAACATTGTGGTGCCATGGTGAATAAAATGATGGGTGTGATTGTGGGCACTTTGCATTCTTATAAATAATTTCTTCTAATGTTTTGACTGACAAAGTTCAAAGACCCAATTCAAACAGGAGATCTACATATAGAGACAAGCTTCCATTCATTATTTGTTGTATTATTTGCTGCTGAGGTAGCAGAACAATGCAAGGTGGGAAACGGGCATTTCTTTAGCTCTGGAGAATGACCACTTGCTTTTCCTCATTTGTTCTTCCTGTCGTTTCTTTTTGTGCAGCCTTCAAGAAAGGAAGCCTTTCTGAATGAGAAAGAGGATAAAAATTCTATAAAGGCATAACCACGATATCATATTGAATATGTTATTTCCGTAGGATATCTATTTGCACATTAGTATGTATGATTGTGAGTGCATGCTCTGTTGAAATTAATGCTGGCTAGAAACCTCCAGTTGTATGCACTTCTGATTTAGGCTCATAAGTCTGGTTATCCTATGTGGCAGTCATTATGCAGAAAAACTGGTGCACATAGCCAAAGCATTCTCTGCAGAGTGACTTGTTATGCTGACACACACAAAACTTTCAAGTCAATAGTGGTTTGGCTCTTCAGCCCCACTTTGGAAATCTCAGAGAAATCTCCAGTTATGCTCATCTACCATGCCAGTCCTCAACTACAGTAATACCTGGCTCTTGTTATGTTGACTTTTGACAAACATTTTCCTGTTTGGAATTCAAGTGGTTGTCATGCATGACAGAAGAAATTAACACTTGAATTGTGTTCAATGGCCAACATCAATGAGGGCTCTTTCTTTCGTCCTAATTCCATGCTGCAGACTTGAAGGCGGGATCTGCTAATTGGGAGATTATCACATGACATATCGCAACTGCATTGAGTTAATTCTGTCTTTGACTGCAGCTTATCACATAACATCATGGCTCTCCTGGTGCTGTTCTGTGCTGTGCCACTGTGGGATCATTTGGGAGTCAATTCTTTTCTCACTGGAAATAATCAATTAATGACATCCTATGATTACTTCTGTTGGATGAGCTGGAAGGACACTGGATTACCAAACAGTTCCCAAGAAAACCACTGTATGTTCCTTGTTTTTTACATTATTTTAAATTATATATTTCTAATGAGGAGAATAGTACAATAGCACAATTTCAATGTAATCCTACAAGAGATTACTGCACCAAAAAACAAAACAAAACACAAAATGAAAACAAAAACAAAAACCAAACCAAACAAAAAAAAGGGGGGGTTGGGGAGAAATTTAAAGAGTAAATACAAAAGTTTTAAATAGTAAAAAGAGTCAAAAGCAATCATTAATCAGAATGAAGATTGCAGATAAGAAATCAGAAGAAAACTAGAACTTGTAAGAGCAGCTATGAAGGAACTAGGCAAGATCCTAAAGTGTAAAGATGTTTCATTGAATACTAAAATTTGGATTGTTCATGCCACCATATTTCCAATTCCTATGTAGGGTTGTGAAAGCTAGACAGTGAAGAAAGTTGACAAGAAGAAAATAATTTCATTTGAAATCTAGTTCTACAGATATTGCAGACTGCTAAAAAGGCAGATAGTAGTGACCTAGAGCAAATTGAGCCTAAATTCTCCCTAGAAATCAAGATGACTAAACTGAGGCTGTTGTACTTTGGACATACCATGATAGGATATGAGTCATTGGAAAAGACAATAACGCTTAGTGAGGTAGAAGGCAGTAGATAAAGAGGAAGACCACATCACAGATGGGTAGACTCAATCAAGAAAGCCATGACCCAGAGCTCATAAGGCCTCCTTCTTTGGAGGTTTTTTAAGCAGAGGCTGGATGGCCATCTGTTGGGAATGCTTTGATGGGTGTTCCTGCATAGCAGGGGGTTGGACTCGATGGCCCCAGTTGTCAGGGACCGATTAAAACATACAAAGCAAACATGCGGAAAGCAAGGTTTATTTTGGAGCTTGAACAGCACAACAGACTTCAGAGATTCAGACTGAATAAATTCTCACAGGCAGCAAAATATAACAATTCACTCCTTCCCACAGAATTCAGTAAGGGTGACCTTGTAGCTCCTGTCTTGAGGTGGTTGCCAAATTACTATCTTTTAGAAGCTGGGATGTTTTGGGAACGGTAGCAAAGGAATGCAAGAGCAATTAACATCTACAGCAGGCAGGCCAGCTACATGAACTTCAGGCCTCTAGTACTACAAAGCCCATCCCGTATGCCTCCCCACACCTACAATGGAGGGTAATCCCGATACCTGTGGTCTCTTCCAACTCTATGATTCTATGATTCTATAAACAGGGCTGTTGATGATAGGATGACTTCGAAGTTTCTCATTTATAAGGTCACCATAAGTGGAAATTGGCTTGACAGCAGCTAACAAAAAGGAGGAACAGATGGAAAAGATAGATAATGCCTTTTGATCAATATTGCTAGGACATGCCTGAATCCCATTCCATCTCTGGAAGTTCCTGAACATTTCCAAACAGTTTAAGGAAATAGTGAGGGAGAGTTAAGAGCTGACTGGAGAAACAGAATCTGCAAGACCTGAACAGGGGATGATATGGAGGTCTCTCATCCATAGGGTTTACATACGTTGAAGTTGACTTGAAAGCAATTAACAACAACCAGGGCAAATAATCAACAAAACTTTTGGGGGTGCTCTTGGATTTAGCCCTGAGCTTGGATTCTCAGGCTTCTATAGGAGCTTATTACAGTTAAACCTAGAGTGCCAACTGTGCCCATTCCTGGAGATGTCAGATCTGATCATGGTGACATCTACCTCAGTTACATCCTAGCTGGACTATTATCAGCTTTCATTAAAGTCTCCATAAGTTGAAGTTAACAATGGCCATTAACCATCCTTCTGATACAAGAAGGAACAAAACAGAAAAACATTAGAGTATAAGAGAACTACCCTTATGTTGGAGATAGTTCAATTAACCCAGAACCACAGATCTTTATCTGATATGCTTACTCTTAAGATTCTATTGAAGAAAAAAAGCTGAATTAGAAGAATTACACTTGGGGGAAAAATCTAAACATCACTTATGTACACTAAGGTACATTATTACAAACACAGTAATATGTAAATACATTTTTAATTGAATTTCACATAAAATAGACCAACACATAATTTTAAGGCCTACACACAAAGAAAAATCACCCTAGTAACATAATATAAATAAAAAGGCCTTACTATACATATTGTACCTACCATAAAAAAGTGAAAAATAAAAAGAGAAAAGGAAAAGAAGTGGAAAAAAAAGGGGCAGGGAAGAGAAAAGAGAGGAATTACTTAAAGGAAAGTAAACTATCCAGACAGACAAGGAAGGTTGTAGCACAAGACAAGAGAGCAGAACAAGAAAGAAGAAACATACTAGTCAGAAGACAAAAACACACAAACTCTTGCATCTACTTACCCACTACTTACACCACCTCTTGGCTTCCCACATAACATATAGGTTATGCTTCCCACATAACCTGACATTGGTTAAATTATCTGATCAATACATATCCCCTCACTTTAAATAAAAGGAATTTTCATTTATATAATTTATATATTTATATAATTTCATTTATATAATTTTCATTTCATTTAACTCTATTTCTTAGAGTTCTAAATCATCTAAATATCAAAATCCAATTGAAAATTGTTACCCATTCTACTCATATAAAGTATATATGGTTCCCAGATTTTCCAGTATGATTGCATAGATTTCCCCTTCAACCATCCTGACAATTTCTCTGTTTTTGCTACTTCCATCACTTTAACTAACCATTCATGAATTAATGGAACAGATTTTTGGCGCCAATACTTTGCAAATATGATCCTTGCTGCTATTATCAAATAATATAACAATATTTTATTTTTCAATCTTGTCTTCATAATGTAACATATTCAAAAGATATAGTTCTGGTCTAAACGTAATTCTTGTTTTTAAAATATTTTGTATTTCCCTATTCACATACAACCAATATATTCTAGCCTTCCTACATGTCCACCATAAATGATAGAAAGTCCCTTCTTGTATACCACATTTCCAAATTATTAACTTTTTAAAATATTTTCACTAGCTTTACTGGGGTTAAGTACCATCTATACATCATTTTAAAAAAAAATTCCTTATACTCATAACAACTAGTGAATTTTAGACCACTTCTCCATACTCTTTCCCATTGTTCCAATGATATAGTATGCCACATTGGTTGCCCATTTTATCATACACTGCCTTAACTACTTCATCCTCATTCGTGTAGTATACTATTAATTTGTATATTTTGACTATCAAACGGTCTTTTTCCTTTAAACTTCATTATAGATTATGGTCTGATTGATATCTGGAGACACAGAAAGGGAAAGGAGAAAGATTATGTCTTTTATTTTCATCAGCATAAGTCTTGGTGTCGCATTGAGATGTTTTTTGCTTCGAAGATGCTTCTGAGACCCATTAAAAAGATAGAAATCCTCCCTCAAACGTTATCTGACCATAATCCGGTTTTGCTTGAAATAGGGAAACTGAAGTCAGAATTCACTTGGAGAATCATAGAATCATAGAAATGTAGAGTTGGAAGAGACCACACGGGCCATCCAGTCCAACCCCCTGCCATGCAGGAACACCCTCAAAGCACTCCCCACAGATAGCCATCCAGCCTCTGCTTAAAAACCTCCAAAGAAAGAGACTCCACCACACTCCGAGGCAGCATATTCCACTGCCGGACAGCCCTGATTGTCAGGAAGTTCTTCCTGAGGTTCAGGTGGAATCTCCTTTCCTGCAGCTTGAATCCATTGCTCCTTGTCCTGGTCTCTGGAGAGGCAGAAAACAAGCCCTCTCCCTCCTCTACATGGCATCCCTTCAAATATTTAAACATAGCTATCATATCCCCTCTTAACCTTCTCTTCTGCAGACTGAACATACCCAGCTCTCTAAGTCTATCCTCATAGGGCTTGGCTTCCAGGCCCTTCACCATTTTGGTCGCCCTCCTCTGGACCTGCTCCAGCCTGACCATGTCCTTCTTGAATTGGGGTGCCCAGAACTGGACACAGTATTCAAGATGAGGTCTAACCAAAGCAGAGTAGAGTGGTACCAGTACCTCCCTAAATCTAGACACCATACTCCTATTGATGCAGCCGAGAATTGCATTGGCTTTCTTGGCTGCCGCATCACATTGCTGACTCGTGTTCAGCTTGTGGTCTATTAAGACTCCTAGATCCCTTTCACACGTACTGCCATCCAGCCACGTGTCCCCCATCCTATAGTTCTGCATTCCATTTTTTCTACCTAAGTGTAGGACCTTACACTTCTCTCTGTTGAATTTCATTTTGTTAGCCTTGGCCCAGCTCTCCAATCTGTCCAGGTCATTTTGACTTTTGATCCTGTCCTCTGGCGTAAATGTAAAGAAAAAGATGTAAAGAAAAAATTCTTACAGATGAGAAGTTAGTTCAAAAGATAAAATACCACTTGAACTTATTCTTCCAGGAGAATATGAATGGAAGAACACTGATTAACATAGTATGGGACACTGCTAAAGCTTATATAAGAGGCATAATTATGCAATCAGAATATGAATTGAGGAAAGAAAGACTAGCCAAAGAAAACCAAATTTTGTCCGAAATCAAAGACGGAAGAAAAATTTAAGAAATATCCATCTGACACAAAATTGGTTAATGAAATCAAAATTTTGAAAGATCAGTTAGCAAATCTTTTAGATAAGCAGGTAGATAAGCAGCAGGTTTAATGTTTAATACCTTAAACATTTTGAAACTGCTAACAAAGCAGGTAAATGGCTTTCTTATAAATTAAGGAAAGATAAAGAGAAAAGGATAATCAATGAAATCAAGATTGGGGAAGAAACTGTCATTCAACAAGAAAAGATCACAGTAGCCTTTTATGAATATTATTCCAAATTATATACTGGAGATCGATGACAAGACATAAATCTACAAAAAATTGAAGATTATCTGCAAGAAACGAAAATAATACAAATGTCAGAATTACAAAAAGATCAGCTAAATCAACCCATCTCAATTGAAGAGATATCTGAAGCTGTAAAAAGGGCAAAACCAGGGAGTGTTCCTGGACCTGATGGATTCCCAGCTGCCTTTTATAAAATCTTCAAGAAAGAGCTTTTACTGCCATTTCATGAACTCTTACATCAAATAGCAAATGGCGAGATACCTCAACCTTGAAGAACTGCTAATATATCGTTAATTCCCAAAGAAGGAAAGGACACAACAAATCCACAAAATTATAGACCAATTTCATTATTAAATCAGGATTATAAATTATTCACTTCAGTTCTGGCAGAAAGATTAAAGAAAACACGTATCCATTGGATTAATAGAGATCAATCAGGATTTCTACCAGGGCATCATTTGAAAGATAATGTTTGCAGTCTAATTTATATAATTCAATACTATCAAGCACATCAAGAAAAAAAATTGACTTTGATATTCCTGAACGCTGAAAAAGTGTTCGACAATGGCTCTTGGGAATTTTTATTTCAAGTACTCCAGAAGATGAATGCCGGAGATAATTTTTTTAAATGGATTAAAACAATCTACCGAGAACAAGAGGCTTATACAGTGGTCAACTCAGAAAAAACTAAGCCAGTCCAGGTTGAAAAAAGAACAAGGCAAGATTGCCCACTTTCACCACTTCTCTTCCTAATTGTGATAGAATTCTTAACAACATCATAAGAAGTGATGAAGGTATAAAAGGCTTAAAAATTGGACATGAGATATTCAAACTTCAGGCTTATGCAGACAATCTTGTTTTAATCTTGGAAGATCCTACTCATTCTATAAGCAAACTTATTGAGATTCTGGGAAAATTTGGTCAGATGGCAGGGTAAATTAATCAAGAGAAAATCATAATATTGACAATGAATTTATCTAAGAATGAGGAAGAAGAATTAAAACTTAAAACAAAATTTAAAATCCAAAAGAAAGTCAGATACTTAGGCATCTGGCGCTCTAAGAATAATAAGGATCTCTTTGATAATAACTATCTTAAAATCTGGACTGAAATCAAGAAAGAATTGATATCTTGGAATAAACTTAAATTATCTTTGTTAGGGAAAATTGCCACTTTAAAAATGAATATATTATCAAAAATGATTTTTCTTTTTCAAAACATTCCTATTATAACTAAACAAGACACTTTCAATCAATGGAGAAAAGATTTAACAAATTTTATTTGGGCTGGCAAAAAGCTGAGAATAAAGTGAGTACAGTGGCAGATCTGGGAGGGGGGGCTTAGGTTTTCTGGATCTTCAAATCTATGCCCATACTAATGCTTTAGCATGGATAACTGATTGGATCTTGTTAGAAAATAAAAGACTGCTCCTTTTGGAGGGAGCAGATCTGACTCAAGGGTGGCATTTTTATTTATGGTATTTTAAGAAACAATCGGATAAAGATTTCTGTAAACATCCAATAAGAAATTCTTTATTTAAAATTTGGACCAAATATAAATATCAGCTGTGCCCACAATTACCACTATGGGTGTCCCCGCAGGAAGCCTTCTTTAAACTTTCAAATAATTCCCAAGCAGATTGGTGGACCTATTATAATCTACTGAACTTCCAAAATAATGTTCCAATCATTAAATCTAGAGAGGAATTGCTTTATTGAAGGGATGAACTGTTCTTGGTTTTCATATACGCAACTTTTTACAGATATAAGCTAGATATGAAGGAAGAATATTTAAGAAACCTTTCTTCTCAATTAGATGTCATTTTGAAAGCCGGTAAAAAGCATCTGATAGCAAAATTTTATAAAGTTCTGTTAAAATGGGAATTAAAACAAGAGACTATCAAAAGTTGTATGATCAAATGGGCTCAAGATATTGGTTACCCTCTACAAATAGATGATTGGATACAATCTTGGAAGGATCTAAATTTTACAGCTTGCCAATCACTCAAAGAAAACTACTATAAGATGCTCTATAGATGGTATCTAACTCCAGTTAAATCTATAAGGGAAGTAACGAAAAATGTTGGAAATGTAAAGTAGAAAAAGAGTCACTCTACCATCGTTGGTGGAATTGTAAAAAGGCAAAAAAAAAAAAATGGAAGGATATCGATTTAGAAATTACTAAGATCACAAAGAAAATTTTTTCTATGAAACCAGAATTATATTTATTGAAAATGTTCAGTTCGGTGGCAAGTCATATAGATAAATGACACAAAAAATGATACTCAATTTAATAACTAATGCTAGAATTCTTTATGCTAAAAATTGGAAGAATGAAATATCCCCAATATAGATTTGTGGCTCGTAAATATCTATGAAATATTAGAACTGGATAAATTAACAATGTTGTTAGATGATAAATTGCTGGATAATTTTAAAAAGGACTGGGAAGAGCTAACTATGTATTTTGGTCAAAAATGGGGAGACACTTCGGTAATAGGTTATAGAGATTGACTTGGATTGAATATACATTTGTTGTTGTGTTTGCTTTACCTGTCTTCTATGTTTACTTCTGATATGTTTTGCTTCTCTCAATTATTAACTTTTTAACAATTGTTTCTCCTAATTGTTAACTTTCCAATAACTGTGACAACTGTAAACCAAACAACTTTTATTTAAAACAATTTTTTTTAAAAAAATGGTCTTGTTCCTTACATATTATTTTTTCTATATCCAGTTCCTTCCAATCCAATCCAGTATCCAATCATATTTATTTTTATCTCCTTTAAATCGTTCTCTCAATTGATAATATGCCAACCATTGAATCTTAATCCCACCTTCTACTAATTTCTGAAAATCTTTTATTATCAAGTTTCCCTGTTGATTATCCCATAAATCTATGTATTTTATCCATTTTTTAGGGTAGCCTAATTCCCTTCCATGAAATGCTTCCTGAGGTGATTCCCATCCAGGAATTTTAAAGCCAAAATTGTTTTTATACTTGCCTCAAATTCTAAATAATGCCCTTCTTACTATATGGTTTTTAAATTGTAAATTCACTTTCATTTTCTCTTACCATAAGTAGCCATGCCAGCCAACTTGAAGTTCATGACCTTCTAATTCCAATAATCCTTTATTATTTAAAACGATCCATTATTTTATCCATGATAAATGCACTGTTTCAAAATATAATCGTAAATTTGGCAGGCCCAATCGTCCTCTTTCTCTTACTTCCATCATCAGTTTCTTTTTTATTCTAGGTTTCCTACTCATCCAAATAAAATTAGATAAGTCTTTTTTCCAATTTTTAAATGGCTTATCAGAGAGATTTAGTTTGGAATAAATACATTAATTTTGATAAGACATGCATTTTTATTACTGCTATTTGCCCCAACATAGATAAATTCTTCCATTTTACTAAATCTTTTTTTATCACATCCCAAACTCTAACATAATTGTTTTCATAAAACTGTTGGTTATTAGTTGTTAAATTTATTCCCGAATACCTTACTTTCTTAACTACCTCAAAGTTTGTCTCTATTTCAAAGTCTTTTTGTTCCTTGTTAAATTCTTCTTTCCTTACCTTTATACCCCTAATTTCAGTATTCACTTTAACTTCCCTACACAAAACTTCCAGTGCCAAAATAAATAATAAAGGGGAAAGGGGGCATCCCTGCCTGGTACCTTTTTCTGTTTTGTATATTCTGATTCATTGTCATTTATTCTCACTTTAGTGTTTTGATTTCCATATATTGCCTTAATCCAATTATAATAATTTCCTCCTACCTCTATTTTTTCCAATAATTTCAAAAGAAAAGTCAAATTCAAATTATAAAAGCTTTTTCTGCATCTATGAAAAATAGTGCACCTTTAACATCATTATGGTATTTTAAATATTCCACTACATCTATGACAGTTCTAATATTGCTTTTTGTATGTCTGTCTGGGAGAAAACCATTTTGATCTTCATGAATAAATTCCTGAAGATACTTTTTTAATCTATTCACCAAGATTGCTGCAAATATTTTATAATACTCATTTAATAAAGAAATAGGTCTATATAATTTTTCACCAATTTTAGATCACGATCTTCCTTAAGTATTACAATAATAGCTGTCCATGTCTCTGGGGTTTGTTTACTCTGAAGAATATCATTTATAACTCTTTGTAGGGGGTAAACTAATTCATCCATTAAAGTTTTATAATAGATGGCAGTTAGGCCATCCATCCCTGGTGATTTCCCAGTTTATATTTTTTAATAGCTTCTTTTGCTTCATCTAAAGAAATCTTTTCATTTAACATATTTTTAACCCTTTCTGGAATTTTTCCAGTCTTTCTCTGTTATGAATATTTCTCAGTACAATGCTCTACTGAAATGTTTTTTACACAATGCACCAAAATAGTTACAAAACAAATCATTAATTTCTTTTCCCTTTGTGACAATTCTATCTCCCATTTTCAATTCTACTATCCTTCTTTTCACTTTTTCTTTTCTCATCTTATATGCTAACCAATACCCAATTTTATTTACCCATTCAAAATTTCTTTAATAAATTCCAATTTTCTTTTAGTCTCCTCTAACAATAACATATTAACTTGTTCCCTTAACACATTTAATTGTTTCATAATTTCACCATTTGAGGGGCATTTTTGTACTTCAAGCTCTTTCACTCTTATTTCTTCTTCAATTTTTTCCAATCTTTCCTCTTTTTTCTCCTTTTCCATTCCCCATTTTTCTGAATAAATAATTCTCTACCAATCACCTTACCAGCATCCCAGACAATACCAGAATTAACCTCTTTATCCAAGTTTAATTCAAAATATTCCTTAATTCTCATTTTATATTTTTTCACTATTTCATCATTTTCTAAAAATAGTTCATTCAACCCCCAGTCATTTTTTAAATCCCCTTGTTTCAATATCATATGTACTGGATTGTGGTCAATGTCCTATTTAATATTTCTACCCTTTCCACTTTACTTACCCAAGTTTTGGACATCCAAATCATATCAATTCTTGACAGTGAGTAGTGTATATCTGGAAAAAAGTATAACCTTTCTTATCTCCCTCCCTAACTCTCCAAACATCAACTAACTGCAATATTTCTACTATCTTAAAAAACTCCTTTGCTAATTTCCCCTGATTATACCTTATTTATTTTTCTGAATGCTTATCAATTCATGAGTTCACCACCCCATTAAAATCCCCCAGTATATGTTAGTTCTCATAATCTAATTCTAACATATTTTCTTTTAATTCCCTAAAAAAGGTACTTTTCTCCTTGACTGGAGCATAGATTCCAAGAATTAATAATTTATCATTATTTACCATAATGTCTACAGCCACAAATCTCCCCTTAAATCAATTTTGGTCCTAGATTTTCCTTTATATACAATACCACCCCATTTTTCTTTACTTTTCCCAAATTCTTCACCTAATCTTTTTTGTATTGTTAAATTACTATATTCCTTTTTAATTCTAATTTCTTGCAGACAGATCACTCTAGCACTCATTTTTCTTCAGTTAATGAAATATCAAATTCCTTTTCTTCAAAGTGTTAATTCCCTTCATATTCCATGAAATAAATTTGCAATTCATTCTTTACCCTCCTCTCCTCAATCAGAGTTGCTGAAGTCCAAAAGTGACACTTCTTCCTTCTTTTGAGCAGTTGGATCTTTCTTCAGAACTTCTTTTTCTTCCTTTTTGATACTTCTTTCAAAATCTTAGGGTACTTCATTCAGCTGAGCTGGAATATTCTCCTCTTCTAAGACTTCCTCCTCTGGAACATCATCTAATCTTCTGAAATATCCTTTAACTTCTTCAAAAAGTCTTTAGCCTTTTCCATGGAATCTATTTTATATTTATCTCCTTAAAACGTAAAGTTCACTCCTTCCAATTTGTCTCAACTGAAAGGGATCCCGTGTTTCTTCAACTTTTCCACCAAAAGTTATAGTCCTTCCTCCTTCTTAAAAGTCTCATTGAGATCTTTTTCAGTATGATTATTAGTTTATCATCTATCCTAATGCCTTTATGATGATGAACATCAAGGATGAAGTCTTTTATATTCTTCTTAATGCACTGGACAATAACATCTCGTGGTAAATTCTTTCTTCTTGCAAAAGCCAAGTTTACTCTATAAATGCGGTCTATCTCCCTCTCAGTTTCCTTCAAATCCCACTCCAAACTCTTTGCATGGTCTCTGATTATTCTGATCCTAATATTTTCTGTAGGTTTCTCAGGAATTCCTCTGAAGCACAGCCGTGGTTCTTTCCCTTTCAAGTCCATCAAAGCCAAGTGATCCAATAGTTTCTCCATTTCCACATTCAAGTTTTTAGTCTCTCTTTTAAGCACTTGAATATCTTCTTTGTTTTCTTTCACTTCTTTCTTTACCTTCTTTACCTTCTCCATGATACCATGCATTATGCATTAAATTTAGTACTCATATAATCCAAGGAGGTACTCATTTCTCTTTTAAATGCTCTCATCTCCTCCATAAACTTCACAAGATATAACGGGACCTCTTCTTCTGTAGATCCTCTTCTATTTTGTTGTGAATGCAATTCAGTGACTTTCTTATTTCTCAGACCAGATGCCATTTTTCCTCTCTCTCCTTCTCTCCTTCTTCTGTTATCTTTCAAACCCAACTTCCACACACCTTCTTCCACTTACTTTAACCTTCTCTCCTTATCGTACTTTTTATTTCATAGATCTTCTTCATTTCTTCTTTCCACTACTTTCTCTTGGTCTTCCCTCTTCTATCTCTACTTTTCTTTCCTTACATTCCTTGCACCTTCTTTCCAAACTTCCAACTTCCTTCAATTCTTTTGTTCTTTCTTTCTCCTTCTTCTAAGCTCTTTCCTTCTTCTAGAGCTTTTGTTCTTATCTTATCTTCTAGTCTTGCCTCTTCTCTCTTCTTCTCTCTTCTTCATCCTTATTTCTTCTTCTTTTGCTTTCCTCTCAAAAAGAAGAAAATTCAAAAAATCAAAAAGGTTCATAAAAAAGGGGAAAAAAGAAGAAAAAATCAAATTAAAAAACAAAATTAATTTTTTAAAAAAAGTTCAAAAATTTCAAAAAAATCCCAATAACTTCAAAAAAGTAGAAAGTAAAAAACAAAAACAGAACAGGAGATGTTTGAGAGAGAAAAAAAGGAAAAAAACAAAAAATTAATCATATATATGAAAAATATTGAAAAAATCAACAATTCAAAATCAAAAAAGCAAAAGAAAAAAATATTTACCAACTCAAGAAAAAGGGAGGAAAAAAATCACAACAAACACCAAAGTAGCTGTTAAAATACTTAATTTAGGGTGGCTCTTTCTTTCTAAGCATGTCCTTGTTTACATTTTCTTTGTTCTTCAGACACCCAGCTGTCAGCTGGCATTTTCAAGGACACTTCCAGAAACACAGCAGTTACCTTACTCTGCCCATCTTCACTAATATATTACTTTACCAAGACAGCACAATTAAGCCAACACCTAATATCCCACTCAAGAGCACAGCTACATCACTTATAGAGCACCCAATAAAGTAGATGTAATAGAAAATAAACAAAGCGGGGGAGGGGGATCACCAAAAAGTGTAGACTTTAAATTAGTTAACTCCCCAAGCGATAGGGGAGCTACTTCAAAATCCAGACAGGTTCAAAAAGTATTAACAAAGTATAAACAGATTATCTTAAACAAAAAGCAACAAGGTAAAGGCAACAGTAGCAGCCTAAAATAGCAATATAGCAAAATCTAATAATGAAGTAGCAAGAATTTATCAGCTACTTACGTTCACAATCACCAAAAAAAATCCAGTAATAGAATGAGTCTATGTGAGGAGGGACATGCCAAAATGTTGAAAAGAAAAAGAAGGAAAGAAAGAAAGAGAGAGAGAGAGAGAGAGGGAGAGGGAGGGAGGGAGAGAGAGAGAGAGAGAGAGAGAGAGAAAGAAAGAAAGAAAGAAAGAAAGAAAGAAAGAAAGAAAGAAAGAAAAGAAAAGAAAAGAAAAGAAAAAGGAGAGACTCCAGTCCCTCACCCCACACTCCACACCATAGGCACCCCCCAAGAAGAAGTAGAGAAAAACCTTGCATTCTATTTCTATGCAAAAGAAAGAAAAAGAAAGAACAATCAAACAACTCCACTAAATAGCGGGGTAAACAAAACTTGCCTGATCTTTGCCTCTAAGCAGTCCACAAGATCAAAAGGTATTGGGATTATAGCTGATGTTAGGAATGCTTCTTCCATAATCAAGCACCTTCTCAATCTCCCTTGCTGTTAAAGGTTTGGTAGCAGCGAGCTATGCAAGCAGAGACAGCTTCTCTGCCTGATTTCAAAGATGGCAGTTAGTCTCTGCATACTGGTGATTGTAGCTGTTGCCCAGCAAACTCCTAAGCAGCAGCTTCAAGACCCCAAAGGTTCCAGCAGGATAATCAGGGACTCCTCTCCCCAGGGTCCCCCTTAGGGGTCCTTGATCTTGAATATACCCCCTGTAGCCTTGAACCTCTAACTGAGATTCCAAGGCAGCTTTGCTCACACTGGCTAAACCAGAAGCCCCCACTATGAACACAGTAATAAAAATTCAAAATTACTGCCTAGATAAGTGAAAAAGAAAGCAGAAAAAAAAAATAATTTTGAGTATAACTACAAGAAAAACTACATCTCAGTCAAAACTCGTTTCCTCAGAATTTAAGAAGTTTTACACTAATCTATACTCATCTGAATTGCCAAGAGATTTGAACTTTGATGGGCTTACCCAAACCTTTAAATTCAAAAAACTAAATGAACAACCAAAACCAGCTTTAAACAGGTCAATTGATGAATCAGAAGTAAAAATAACCATTCAAAAGTTGAAATCTGGGAGATTGCTAGACCCTGATGGCTTTTCAGATGAATTTTACAAGTTATTGATGACAGATTTGACCCCTTATGTAACATAGTCATTTAATGAATTACAAGGTAAACCCTCCCAGGAGCTGGAGCACTTCCTGTATCATACTCATTCCAAAAACTTCTGAAGAAAATCCATCAGTTCAAACATTCAGAACACTATCACAGGACCAAGATATTGTCATTCTGTTTTTTGTTGGCATGTTTGGTAATTTGTTTTTTGACCCTACTGTAAAATTTTTCTTTGTTTTCAGTTGGGGAGTATATTCCCACTACTAATAGTGAGAGACCTTGTAAGTTAACTTCCAAACCTAAGTAATGTCTCCCCAGATCTGCAAAAGCTTCTTGTGCTGTATATTTGTTATTAACAGAGATTACTACTCCTCTCTTCTTTTTCTCATATGTTGCGGTAAAACACTTTCCTAATTTTGGATTTTTTAGATACTTCACCTCTTTTTGGCAAATGCGTACTTCCTGCAGACAAAGTATATCCAAATTTGCTTTTTCTAAGTAGTGGAACACATGGCATCGTCTATATTGAGAGTTTAGTCCTTTAATGTTCCATGATAAGATTTTGGTCACCATTTTGTAGGTATTAATTAAAAATATTTAATTTCGTCTGTTAATCTGTTAGTTTCACCTCTTCTTCTATACCTTCTATTTTGCTTTCTGGTTGACATTCTCCTTCCTCCTATCCAATTCCTTGGGTCCTTCTAGGGATTCAGTTTCCTCTGGATCCAATTTGTCTCCTTCGGTTCTTTTAGTGAAGTCGTGATAGTGTTCTGTTTTCAATTGGTTTCTATCATCTGTGTTCTTTCTTTCTTGTCTCCCCAGCTCTCTCTTCATTTTTTCCCATATGTCTTTTGCCTTTTCAATGGTGTTAACCCGATATCTTTTTTGCTTGTAGTTGAAGAATATCCCCTCAGTCTTGTTCCAAGTGTAGTCTATATTATTCTTCAGGAGTAGTTGGGTGAGGAATCTATATTCCTGTCTCTTCTTCAAAATTTGAGCTGGTATATCTTTATAAATTTTTATATCCTGGGAGTCTATGACTAATTTATCTCTGTAGCTTTTCTGAAGGATGATATCTTTAGTTCTTGAGTTTGTGAAGCTAATTACAATATCTCTTGGTTGATTTCTTTCTTTGGCCCATCTCGAATTTACTCTAAAGATTTTATCTATACTTGCATGTAATCATTCTTCTGTTAGCTGTGTGTATTCTGCCAGTTGGGGTAGTATCTTCTCATAAGTGTTCTCAAAGTCCATTTCAGGAATGCCTCTCAATTTTAGACATCTTTCTCTATATCTCATTTCTATCTTAGTAAGCCTCATTTCTTCAATAGATTGTCTTTCTTTAATCTGTTGTGCTGTCTCTTCTGTTTTTTTTTCTATTCTTTCTTTTAAGGTCTCCATGTCCGGTTTCATTGTAGTGACCTCTTTGGATAAGTAATCTATTTTTTTCCCAAGGCCATCAATTTCTCTTCTGATGTCTACTTTAATTTCACTCCTCATCTCTTTCAATTCTTGTCTTATTTCTATTTTGGATCTTCTTAATTCCTCCAAAATTAGACTTGTGTCCATTGAGGTTGTGGCCATTTCTAATTATGATCTTCTTGCCTGCAATATAACTGTATGAGCCAAAGTCTGTTTGGCCACAGCTTTCCTAGTGCCTGATGCCATTCTGGGACAATATATTCCACACAAAGCAGTTAATTACAATATATTACACTCTGTGACCAGTAGATGGTGCTATTAAATCACTGAAAATATTTCCTCTTCTCCGAGAGACAGAGGAGAAAGACAAGACAAAAAACAAAAAACAGAAAGTCCCAGAAGAATGTAAACAATATGATTTGTTATGGGGTTTTTTCGCAACTAGCTCAGCTGCAGCTATTTATATTATTATCAGTGGTTTAGTAACTTCAAGGTCACTTTGCTTATAGTTGCTCCTTCATTAGTACGCACAATTTACTTAGAAACGTAAAGTAAAAAACAAGTAGGAGAATTGATTAGTAAGAGATAACGAAGTTTCTTCTAATAACTCAAAAGTTTACAAATCAAAACTATCTATCATGAGCAATTTGACTTGTATTTTCAGTTATGAATCCCTTGTATTGTACTATAAACTGATTTAGAATATTATATATAGTAATGTATCTCTATACCTGATATTTAGTAGACTCTTATTGTAGTAATATATTAATAATGTTAGAATCCTGTAAACTGTCTAACTGGTGTTGAGAAATCTGTTAGTTGATTTTCCCACTGTGTCTCCTCTTTTCTCCTTTCGTGGTCTTCTTTGTGGTTTCTTCTAGGTTTCCTTTACACCAAATATGTCAATGTCTTTTAAAGTTGTTTTTTTTTTAAGTCAAAGTTCGGTGTTTATGTTTATCCTTGTCAGTCTGTGTCTATCTGTATTTATTTTAGAGTCTTTGTTTAAGGTTTGGTATCTTGCTCCGGAATACTGCAAAGTTAAATTTTAATCCCTTCAAAAGGTCTGCCAAAATCCATGAAATATCCATAAAAGTCCATAAAATGTATATGAGTCCATGAAAAACATATGAGTCCAAATGTATGAAGTGTCCAAATATATTAAATGTATAAAAGATATGGTCTAGAAAGTCTATCACAGTCAAGTTCAGAAAACTGTCCGGTAATGTTATAACCCAAAATATTTATGCAGCAAACAAGTTCCTTATAAAGATGTTTTCTGAAGAAAGGGGGAGTAGTTTTAAACTGGAGTCAGAGGCTTGATTCTCCGCTTTTCCCAGTATGGAGAAATTTAAAGTCCGTTTTTCTGTCCCCGCTTGTGAGTTCATTTCAAAGTTGGAGTTATAATCTCATCCTAGGTTTCAGACAAATCTGATAGTTCCAAAGAAAAGGATCATATCTTTAGGCAGTTGTGGATTTTAAAAAGTCTTAGACGTCACTTTGTTGAAAAGATCAATGGCAAACACCAAGCAGTCATGGTAGTTCTTCTACCCTGTCTCCTCTGTCCACTCACCTTCCCAGTGCAGGGCGCACCTCAGGCTTTTGAACTGGTGGAATCGGGTCCCTGGCAAATCCCCTCTGGACCCCTTTTACCGGAGAGGTAGCTTGTCCAGGTTGACTAGTCCACAATCTGAGTCGTGGACCACAGTTGCTGGAGGAAAAAAAGGCTGGAATTACCACTTGTGGCAGCTACCTAGTGACAGCGATTGTCCCAGGTGGCCATCCGTTCCGCCATTAAGACCATTTCTCCTTCTAATGACAGGGCACTTCTAAAAGAACAGTCTGGTGGCTGTAACTGTTAAAAATATTTACAAAGAACTTAGAAATATCTCAAGTAGAATAGACAGTCTTATATCTATTATAAAAAGGGAAAGTTCTACTCTTATTCCCAAAGCAACTATTGAGAAGCAGAATGGTATCAAGGTATCAAATTTCAATGCCACTGGTCAGCTTCTTCAGTGCCCTAAAGTCAAGAGTTCCCCATTGGTTTCAAATCTCTCCCTTCAGGTTAATAAAGTTAATAAACTATATTCCCTTATACAGAATGCTTTCCTTGGTAGAACATGTTGAACTTTGCTTGGAAATATCTTAGCACTATACTACAATTACCAATCAAGGAAGTTGACCTTTTGCTCATAAAGGCCCTGTATGCTCCTTTTCAAGTGCAAAAATTTATCTTAGTGTTTAGATCAGATAGAATACCATCTATGCTTATGAAGAGGAAAGACTCTTTAGCTAGGTTAGCTGTGATACCTACTTGAGTGTTTCTGGATACAGTGAAGAAACCTCTACTGCCTCTTTTGTCATTGAATAACTCCCAGGTTTTGGGAGAATACGGTTCCAGGCCAATTTCTTTGTCTGAAGACCAAAGCTTAAAAGTCTCACTCTTGGTTTCCTTTGATGAAAAATGTTCATGTATGAAGCAAAACTCTGGACCAACAAATTCTCCTGAGAAGGGTTGCCCTCAAGACTCATTTAATACCTCCAGGGTCAGTGAAGAAGAGCAGTTAATAGATTCATATAAATGCTTACCTTTGACTGAACAAAAGGCTATTATACACAGATCGGGTATCCTAAGAGTCAAGCAGGGCAGAGCTGGATCCAGACCCAGTGCCTATGGATCAGGGTGATCTGTTATGTTTGAGACTCCTCTCAGTAATCGAAATGTCATGTCTAACCAAGCATGCCAAACAACAGCTAATTCATTAGAGATGATGAAATTGGAGTCTCATGAAGGGAAGCCTAAAAAGAAAGTTACTGTTCCTGCAGACATACATCAAAAGCATTGTAATCCTTGTTTGACAAAGAATAGGTCAGTGGTAACTACAGAGGAGACCAATGAAATCCAGATCTTAACACAACATTGACAATTAATACATTCAATATCGGACTTTCCTGTCTGTCCTGGAACTTAGCAGGCTGGAGGAATAAATTAGAGGATAGTTACTTTTTAGATTATATAAAGCAATTCCAGATCCTGCTGTTTCAAGAAACCTGGTTAAGGCAAGAAATTTGGTTACCTGGATATGTGGCTTATTCAAACATTGTGTATTCTTCTCCTAAAGGTGGTAGATCAAGTGGTGGTCTGGCTACATTGATATTTACTTCTCTCTCAGCCTCAATTACTCTTCTTAAAGGGTTAGCTCCATGTGTCATGGCCATTCTTATCAAAAAGGCACTGCATTCCTATATTTTTGTTAACAGCTATGTTCCTCCTTGGAGCTCCCCATATTATGATGCAGATTATTGGTATAAGCTAGAAGATTATCTGAGTTAGAGTATGAATTTCCTTTAGTCCCACTAGTAATTCTGGAGATTTTAATACATGTATAGTCTCAACTAATCAGGATATTGCTAGGGCTTTAGGGAGCCCAACAGAGCTGTGGGAAGATTTGGAAATTTGAAAGTCTAAAGACTTTGGCTTTATTTTCTTTACCTTAGTAACAAAATTAAGTGTAACTCTAACAAATGGCTCTCATCTTGACAATTCAAGGGGAGAGTTTATTTTTATAAACAATTTTCGAGCAAATGCAGTTGATTATTCCTTGATTTCGTACTCTTTCCGACTCTTGCTTCTCTTCTTTACAGTTGATTCAGTAGTTGGTAGTGATCACCGACCACTTAGATTTTCTTTGCAGTGATTTAACAGTGCTTCCACAAATGCTGTCTACCATCTAAATTTTGAGCAAGCATAATTAACCTCAGATAAAAGGATTAAATGGAATCCTTATTCACATGAATTTCTGAAACAAAGAAATGATTTACTCCAAGCTTCCAGTATTGAGTCTGCAATTCGGTTATATGCACAGTTAACAAACTCCATTAGATCCTTTTTTTCTAAAAAAGTTATCCTGGCTAGGAAACTGCCAAACCAAAAGGGACAATGCTTGATTCAACAAGGATTGCAAGAATGTAAAAAGGCAAATGGGAAAAGTCATCAGACTATATTGTTCCACTAATTCCTCTATAATTTCCTTATAGTGAGAAAGAAAGGACTTCTTATAAGGAACAGTGGAAGGAATTAGGCCTAGCGCTTATGTAAAGAATCCATCTAAATTCTGGGATACAGTTGCAAGGTTAGAAAAAAGGTCTCCTCCCATTTTAAAGGGAACTATTTCTAAAAATAACTGGGTACATTATTTTGGAAGGATGTTCAATGAGCCTGACCATCCTAAGATTGCTTCCTGGGATTACACTGGATGTAAATGGGAGCACTGTTGGGAAAATATTTCAATAGAAAGGGCCAAGTCATTAGTTCTAAGATTAAAAAAAGGTAAAGCACCTGGGGAAGATGGCCTTCCACCAGATTTATCGCATTCCCTGACTGGTGGGCTTTGATTTTTGCATCCTTATTTTCTTTAATTAATAACTCTAGAATCACACCATTGAGCAGATTGTGGACCCAGTCTACAAAAGGGTCCTAGAAATGATCCAGCAAATTATCCGCCAACTAGCCTTTTAGATGTTTTGGGGAAAATTTATGCCAAGGCTCTTCTCAACACACTGCAGGACTGGGTGGAAACTCATGAGTTCCTAGCTCCAGAACAGGCTGACTTTCATTCAGGCTGGTCAACTTTTGATAATTGTTTTATGTTGAAACATGTTATTGATAAATACTTGCCATTAATTGTAAAGCAAGTTCTTGTGGCATTCATTGATTTGAAAGCTGCTTTCGATTCTATCTCACAGGAACATCTATGGACTAAACTACAATCTATGGGTATTGATATGAGTCTCTTAAAATGTACAATGGCCCTTTATTCAGATACATCCTTGAAAGTCAGAATTGATGGATATTTATCAGACTCAATATCTGTTACAAAAGGAGTAAGAGAAGGGTGTTTACTTGCTTCTTTTCTTTTCAATCTATATATAAATGATGTAGTTGAGTTCTCAAAAAGTGACCGATATTTTCCAGTCAAAATCGGAAATCAGAAATATTCAATTTTATTGTATGCAGATGATGCTATTCTGATTTCTTATACTCAATTAGGCCTGTGTAGATTGCTGAACCAGTTTAGTTTGTACTGCAAGAATGAACTTCTCTCCATCAATTACCAAAAAAAAGTTATGGTATTTGGTAAATCCAAAAAAATTTACAATTGGCTACTTGATGGGAATAAACTGGATCCTGGAGCAAGTTTTCTCCTTTAAATATCTTGGTGTCATCTTTAAGAGGACTGGTAAATGGTCTTCAAAGGTTCAATCAAGTACCTTGTTAGCCAAAAGAACTTCAAATGGATTACTGCAATTTTATCGTACAAAAGGGGGCAATTTGATTCAACCCACTTTAGAACTTTATAAGAGCGGAGTCTTGCCAAAGCTGTTATATGGAGCACCACTGTGGGCTTTGGCCAATTTAAATATATTAGAAAGAGCACAAAATAAATTTTTGCGTAGACTTGTGGCAGTCCCCACTTCTACAAAATTAGCATTGCTCCGTGCAGAATTAGATGTAATGCCAATTAAAGTGGAGGCTCTTAGATTAGTCCTGCTCTTCTGGCTAAAATTTATTTTTAAGCATGTATCTGAGCTACTTCTGTTGACTCTCTAAAAGTCAGGTTCTAATTCATGGAAGTATAAAATGCAACTGGTTGCCATGAATTTGGGCTTTTTAGTTCCCTTTCTTTTGACTCAAGGGTGTGTGGAAAGAAATATCTTGGATTAGAACAAAGAGAAAGAACAGTAAGGAAAGAGAGCTGAGTTTGGACTCAAAGCATCATTATGGTGCTAATTGTAGCAACGTGTTGCATGAGCCATGGACTTTGGTGGCTTGTTCAAGTGTTTACTCCAGCTTGGCCTGGTACCATCCAGATGTTTTGGTGTACAACTCCAAGCCCTCTTGATCATTGGTTAGACTCACTGGACTTCAGGATAGGGAAGACTGGTTTAGGCTGTGCATCCACTTATGTTCAACATGTATACAGTATTGGTAAATAAACACAAGTATATCCAAGCTTCAGAAAATTTCTAGTGACTTTGCAAAGGAATTGAACTTGTGTAAATGCTTAGATCTTTCAATTGTTTCAAGAAGTAAAGTGAATGTAACAGTATTTTCTCTTCTCAGTGGAGTCTCACTCCACGTTGAAGATTGAGACCAAAAGGAAACTCTTCACTGTGAGATCAGTTTCTTGGCTTTCCTTCTGTGCCCTTCTGTGGAGCAACTACATGCATCCATTTCAAGGGAAATGAAATATTTAAAGTTAATAATTAGCACTTTGTTTCATAACTAAGATTTAATGAAACATAAAACAGTGGGGTGGAAGGAGAGCTACTTTAGAGACTTGCAACAAAATAATATTGATGCAGTGTTAAAAGAAATAAAAAAGAGAGAAAGAAAAAACTCTAAGCTTTATTTCTTCTCCCTCTGCAAATTACTTGATGCACCCATCTAAATTTTATGAAAAAGGTGTAAAAATGCCTATATATATTAAAAACTGCATCACTATAAAACTGATAGTGTTGAACTTTGCTATGTTTTGATCTAAAGCCAAGACATTTCACTTATTAGAAGTGTAAATGATCCTTTTATCTAAGCCTGTTTCACTGGGAATTTAAAATCTTTTGCTTTTTAAAACAGTTTCCTAATATTTTCTTTTTTTAAAAAAAAGGTCTTGCATAAAAGGCAAAAAGCTTGCTATCCTTTGGTACCTTCCGTATCTCCTTTCCGCAGTCCTTAATGCTGCTGTTTCCTGGGGTTGTGTGATGTCTTATAATGCTTGCAAATATTGTGCTCAGGACAAAATTAGTAGCAGTAAAACATTGGCAAACAGATCCTATTGAGGAAAGGAAGAGGAAAGCTAATTTGGATGGGCACAGCTTGCCCTCAAAAGGTGCTGAATTAGAAAGTAATAGATGATGGCAGCAAATATGTGCCAGATAGGTTAGATGGTAAGAGAAATGAGTACAAAGTGGGGTCAAGAAAGAAAGAAGCAGAAGCAGTGGCTGAAAAAAGAGTGATTCTTCAGGTCAGCTCATGCTTAGCAGGGATCCTTGGAAAATTATCCTTGGGGAGCCCTTTCCATGACAGCAATGGTGTACTGGAGCCAGGGTCTACTGGTTCACAGCATTGGCTCCTTTTGATTTGCAAAGGGAATCAAGCCAATCAACAGCTCCCTCAACCTTAGTTGACTTCTGTTGCAGTGATCAGAGTTATTCTTGTTGTCGTGTGCTTTCAAGTCATTTTTGACTTATGGCAACTCTAAGGCAAACCTACCACAGGGTTTTCTGGAGCTGAGAAGTGTGATGCACCCAAGCTTACCCAGCGAGTTTCCATGGCCAAGTGGGGAATTGAACCCTGGCCTCCAATGCTTGAACCATTACACCATGCTGGCTCAATGATCACAGCATTGGCAGAGAAAATGGGCTTTCCCAGTGACGATGCATGCTATTGAGTTACCCCTGTGTTGTAAGAACTACCTCATCTCAGTATTTGGTGGTGATGTACTATCAAATGAAGAATGCTGACCCATTCATTTTATAAAACCCCTGTGCCTAGTGGAAATGAAAACTATGTCATGAACCATGATTTTTCAAGTCATCCTCTTCCATAGTGCTTTGTCTCTGTGGTCTCCTTGGAGCTAAGCATTAAAGAAACAAGTGACTGTAGAGAGCTGCCTATAGACCCAGGAATAGTGAAAGAACAGTAAATATGCCCCTCACCCAGCGGCCTGTCAGAGACTGTTGCTTCATACATAGGGTTGCCATTTTCCTAGGTTAGGCAGATTTTGTCAGCCAAGATAATTTTTAAATATTACAGTCCCGTTGTTTTGCCAGAAATGAACCTGCTACTGCTTTTTAGTGATGAGTTGTCACAGCATCATTGTGTTGTAAAATTACTCTCTTCCAGGTGTTGTAATTCACATAGGGGTTGGGTAGGCCTAATTTGTTTGCACAGACCAGAGGTTACAGAACGCAGTAGATAGAACTTACATTTCTGGTAAACAATTTGGAATAATAAGAAAATAAAGTTCTTTTAGAAAGACTAATTCCACATTTCCTTGTCTTGGATAGAAGATCCTTTTGAACCCCCTATAGATGTATGTTAAATGGGTCTTAGACCAAACTATATATGCACAAGGGATTTATATATGTGCATTTACGTTAAGATTGCATCCTATTCCTTACTGCAATGTAACCCATGGCAAAGAAATAAAACAGCAGCTATGGGGTGAGTAGCAGTGTAGGAGGAATTTATGCTGAGAACTGGAAATAAAACATGGGAGCATAGTGTTAATGGGAAAATCCCCACATACATATTCTTATAGAAAGGAACATGATACAGACATTTGAGGGAAGCTGCCATGTTATTATTGGGTTTTTTTTAGTAACTAATTTATTTATTTCTGCCAAAAAAACAGCAAAAGTCTTGTGGTGCCTTAAAGATGAACAAGTTTTACATTATAGTGGTCCAATCTCTCCCACTATTTAATGGGAGAATAGAGGTGCCACTGCTGCCTGTGACCATTGACAAGTGGCAAGAAGCAGTAGCTGCCACACAAGCAGGAAGTTGGGAGATAAAGCAAAAAGATACAGTGCAGCTTCTGTCACTGATGTGCAAATGAAATGGAAAGGATCACAAGTGTAGCTGCAAGGAGGAACAGCATCCATTGGGTGGATGAACAAGGGTGGAGGGCTGGGAGTGAGGATAAGCATTGGACAGGAAGGCAGGGAAGAAGAGATTTAGTTGCATGCAGAAGTAAGTGGGAGACAGAGGAGGGGGGCAGACCACTGAGAAATGTGAAGTTGAGAGAGCAGCAGCAAGACCCTCTGAGTTTGGGTGTCATTGAGTACATTTCACCAATGTGCCTGAGGCTGTTGTCTCACTCCACTTAATAATACATGAAGACCTGTTCATAGACTACAAGCTATGAACAAGATTCAAGCATGTGGAATCATGCCTCATATCACAGATCATATATGGAAATACTAATTTGTGGGGTGAGAGAGAATTGACAAGCACTGAATACACAGCTTTTACTCTTTTACTGTGGTCATCAAGAATCAGTAATTGCATGGTAGTACAGATGTGCAAGCATTAATGAGTTGATTAACACATTTAATGTTCAGAAAATTCAAGTAGGATAAAGAATATTTTTCCAATTGAAATTAACTATTTCGTCTGTACCTTGGAAAGAAGGCACATGTTACTGAGTCACTGAAATAAAGTGTCTGTCTGTCTGTCTGAGTCACTCATTTGTTTGAGGGTAGAGATAAAAGCCGCTAGCTGTCTGTATGGCTGCTCCCTTTGTCTCCAGAGATTCGCAAGTAGGAACTTCGCACACAGAGTGATAACAAGTGTTTTCCTTCTCATGAGGGAGTTTGAGGAGGAAGTCCAGAGTGCTCTGCCACTTTCTGTATAAGATAACTGAACATGGAAGGAACCATGAGATTCCATGAGGGACCTGTAGCAGTTACCATGCCAGGAAGTGGGGAACAAGTTGGTTGTCTGGCAGGAAGACGTATGGCATCTTGAAGCCTGAGGATCTACTCTTCAACTTATCAGAGAACATGATTCTTCTTTGGACAGAACATAGCAAATTCTCATGGAAGGGCAACACACAGGGGATACTTCTCAGATAATTCCTAAACATAGGAGAAAGAAGAACTGGAAGAATGTGCCATCCAGAAGCAGAACTATCAGGAACCCTACTGTAAATACACAGTCTTTTACAACTCTCCTCTTAATTAGTTATTATGAGGCACATGGACAAAGACAACATCTCAGTGGTCAGACAGCATGGAGATGACTTTAGGAGGTTCTGTGAGAGGAAGGATTCTTGCCATTTCTCGGAGGAAAAAGACCTGTAATTGTGGTAGGTGTCTTGAGAGAGGTGGTATCTCCCTGTGGTGAAGATTCATGATTTAATGGAGAGGCTGACAGGATTATCAAGCCTACCAATCATTACCTCTTCCTTCTGATCCACATAGAAACAAACAAGACTTCATGATTTAGCCTTTAATACATTGCAAGATACTATGAGGCTGTGGGGAAGAAGCCTTATCTCATAGTATCCAGGCAGCTTAGAATATGATTTTTGCTCTTTAAGAGATAAAGCAGAAAATGAATTCAAAGGAGCTTTCTCCCCCTCAGAAAATATTTCCTTTACCTTGTGGGGAGCATAATCTCGATTCGTGGCCAATTTAAAGTTATTTTGACTTTTTTTCTAGTGTGACAGCTGGACTGGATTTTTCAGTGGCTGGACCTAAAAAATTTTTAAAAAAAATATTTTTACTTTTCTTCAGATCATTAGCAGTCTTCTGACCTTTTTCTTAGATACCTTGAAGTACCTTATTTGATTTGACCAAGTTTACACAATTATTTGAGTTATTTGATTGCAGACTGGCAGAATTTAATACCCTGTCCACTTGCTCATCTATAATATTTTGCAAACTTTCACCAATAGAGCTAAAAGAGTACAATCTGTTATGTAGGATTTAATATGCTCTATATCTTTGGACAGAGAGCAAAGCCACTCTTTAATCCGCACATTGCCTTTTGTAATTGACTTCTTAGTGATAAGTGGCTGTTCCATGTTCATCTCTCTCACATGCCTGCCAACTCTAGGGCTTGTTTTAATTTTAGCCCATCTAGTTCTTTGTCTTTTCTGGAAGTTTGTATACACTCCTTCATTAATTTAGGCCTAACCACAGCATACCTCAATAGCACATTCTGTTACAATCCCAGCATTGCCATTTCCATGATGGTATCGGGTTCTGAACACTCTCTACTGTACCCTTTTGACTTAATGGATGAGTGGCTTTATTGCAACTGGTGTTCCCACTGCATTAGTGTCATTGGTGAGTCCTTTTCCCCACCTTACAGCTTGTGATTGGTCTTTTTTTTGTTTGTTTTTTTTCAAGCCATACTAGCACAGCAATGTTGTAGTGTCATGACACAATGGTAGGTTATTATGGTTTTGCACTATAATGCTAAAAATCTTTTTTAAAAATGAAAAAAAAATTAACTCAAAGGAAAAATTCAAAACAAACACAGAGGGGTGATAGATTTCAAACTTACCACACCATGGGAGTAGCTGAGGAAGGGACAACCTGGGAACACCCACACCATGCCTACACTTTGATTTATTGCAGAAGGAAGCACTATCAAGAACTAATGAGAAACCTTACTCACACAGCTGATGGGATTGTGAGGGGAAAGTGAGTCATTACCAGATTTTTTCTGTCATTGGAAAAGGGCAACCCAATAGCAACTGGTTAGTGAGGACATTGTGTTATCCTGACTTCTGGGGGTCCCTTGGAGGACACCTTGATTTGCTCCAAGTTATACAGGTTGGGGAAATTAGTGGAGCACTGGTATTAGCAAAACGAGGGGCAGGGTAACCCAGCAGGATCTTTTACCCACCCAACTTTATGGGGTCAGGCTAAGCAAAAAGCCAGACAAATGTACCAAATAAATGAATTTTATTAAATGGATCTATTATCACGCACCAATGTACTCATTCACTCATGCTCACAAGGCCTATTGAGAAGGAAAAGAGGTGAAAAATGGATAGGGGATATAGCAAAGGGAATGTAGAGGCGGTGATACTGCACCTATCCTGAAGTCTTCGGTCCAAGAAGTGGCGAGAAGAACGGAACTCAGTGAAGAGACAGCTGAAGGGATCATTCAACTAACAGAGTGCCATCTGCTAGCGTGGTGGGGAGTTCTCCGAAGAGACGCTTAAAAACTAGGACTACTTATAGAACGTACCTCGAGGGCAGACCCTCTCCTGGAAGAACAATGGCCATAACAAAGGAAGGAATGCCATACAATGGCAACTTGGTCGTTTGCATGATTGGTTTATGCTGGGTTGCAGTATTGGTTTATGTAGATGGACCTTGCCTTGTAGGATTCTCCAGAGTCAAAGTTGCTCAACCTGGGGAAAACACGCTAATCCCGTCAAGTTGTCTATTCTTGGCTGGGGACCCTTTGTTTATGTGGATGTGTATAGCCTGAGGTCTCTTTGGGTTACGTGACTGGGGATTTTTCTGGTCTTGACCTGTTTTCGGTCATTCAACCTCTTTGCCTACGTGCCCACCTGGGCAACCTCTCTGGCATGGCGGGCATATCGGATATCAAATTTATAGTCCCTGGGATGGGGTATGCCAATGGAGTAACAATTGCGTGACAGCACAGGTCCTGGACCAGGAACAACGCATTGTTCTGGTGATATGACAACTTCATGCAGTAAGGGCCTTGGTCTTAGCAAGGGGAATTTTATTGCCAAACTCGGGGAAGCGATTTGTGCAGTTTATCTTGTTTGGAAACTGGCGGGTTTACCTGAGCGTTTCTAGCTAATGAATCTCTTTTTAATAGCTGCTCCTTCTTTTGCTTTCTCACATTTGGAAAGAAGAATTGAGTTATTTTTATCTACTCCCCTTTCAATCTTTGACTACTTAGAGAAAAAGATTCAATGGGAGAGATATCCAACATATCTATACGCCCTTCTTATATACACCATTGCTGCATGGGGTTTGTAGTTCAAGGGAACTCAGGCTGATTAAACAACTATAAGCTGCTCCATAGATTTCTATGAAATTTTGCAACATTCAAGGTTTTTGATATCTGTCCCTGCCAGTCTGCATATCACATAAATGGCACAATTAAGTCTCCACAAATTCCTGCTTCCAGTGCAGCTTCCCTTAGTAAAACAAACTCCACTCTTAATTAACTTCCTCACACTCCCAGCCCCCACAGTACATAGTTACTGGTGTTCTTCTATACTTGGTAAATCACCTTCTCATATTCAATGGAGATGTTAGCAAGGTCCTAAATATGTCTTTGCTGCTATTCTTTCTTTTTGTAGCTTGCTTTGTAGCAATTTGATGTAAGAATCTAAGAGATTTTTATAAATTTTCTGTGTAAAATATGAGAGCTAGCCTACTACACATTTGCCTTTATCACCATCTTGTTCCTTCTGCTCCAATGAGATAGGAGACACTGATTGCTCTTAATTTATATAAACATCCTTTTTTCCTCCATGTCAGATACACCAAGTACCATACCAGGTACACTTAACTACCCTCAGGTTGCATCAGCTGTAGTTCTACTGCAGGAGTTGTCTAGAATTTACTATCTGGCAATTCAAACTGTTTATAGTTCATCTTGTTTATACTTGTATTGGCATCCTGCATGAAACTAAGCCCATTTCCACATGGTGTTGCTAAAATGCAATACCTGCGAGTTGTAGTCGTTTCAGGGGCCACAATTCTGCACAATGTCATTGCCATCTGGTAGCCATCTAGTAGCCAGCCTGTCTGCAAGTGTTCCTAGAACATCGTATTTCAACTCATTAAACCAGCTGCTGGGGTCCAGAGTGGTTGTTAGCACCATAGTGGTCCCTTCTGTATTCATATGACACCGCTGCTAATTCCAAACTTGGTGTTTGCAGTTAAGTCTCTCATGTGGATAATTTGGAGGAAAAGCAAGTCTGCATCTGAATAGACCATGGGAAAGGTGAAATACAACTCCATGATCAGTGGGCATGCTAGATAGGGGATTCTTGGAGTTGTAGTCTAAAGTAACATTACCAAGCTCTGCATATGATTATTGTTTAGCGATCCCAATATTTTTGAGGGTTAAGGGGCTTGTTGTTCACTAAGAGCCCCTTCAAATAAGAAAAATGTCCCACTTTTTGTGCTTGTGGAAACCAGTTTCATTTTGGAGAGCCACATGACATTGTCTTCATCCTGGGATTTACTGGCATTACCTACTTTTCATTTCTACTTCCCAGCAAGGTTTAAATTAACCCAGTATTTTCCAAAACGAAACATTCCTCTCCTTGGCAGCCTGTTTGTATTATTCCAGAACTAGCTTAAGATGGCTGTCAACAGTAAACACAGTTATTGTTTCCAGGATACAGATTCAACAGAGATCAAACAAGAGGAATGTTTGCACCAAAACAAGTGTAATATTGCTAAAGATAGGTAGTTTAGCTGAGGATGGATGCCTGGTGGCTCTTTGGGAGTTTCCTACTGCTTTTGCAGGCAATTCTGTCAAAGCCACGGTTGATTTCTGGAATAGGAAAATGGACATGATTGCTTCTGAGTGTAACCCTCTTATGAAGTTCTCCAGGGTGCTGGTGGTGATGAAATGAGAGACGGCAGCCAAAGTGACACTGGCAGAAAACTCAGAGTGGATCCAATTAAACAGTCTAAAGCATGCTTAAGGGCCTATTCTAGATCAATACAGGTAGCAACAAGTATTTTTCTCTCTCTACCATCATAGCATTGCAAAGAGTCAGTTAGCAGAGCTGTTTTCAGGTGGTGAGGGGCTTTTTACACTTGGGCCCACAAAAGGATAATCGAGACCACTCAATCTTCTGCTGTGAAAAACTTGCCTGACACTTTGCAGATAAATTTGTTTGGCTCCACAATGACTTGGATTCTAGAAATACAGTCCCCCCCCCATTCACTAGGCTTAGGGATGCAGGACCCTCATAAAAGTGGAAAAATCACAAATATCAAAATGTGTGTCTGTGTGTGTATGTCTGTGAGAAGGGGTTGAGGCACAATGAGAAAAGTGGGCAGCCAGGATCCAAACCAGGTCAGGGAAAGGAGAGGAGGGTCAGCACAGTAGCCCTATAATTCCTGTAATTCCACGCTGATCAAATTTGCAGATGACACTAAATTGGGACGGGTTGCTAATACTCCAGAGGACAGGATCAAAATTCAAAATGACCTTGAAAAATTGGAGAGCTAGGCCAAAGATAACAAAATGAATTTCTAAAGAGAGAAATGTAAGATCCTGCACTTAGGCAGAAAAAATGGAATGCACAAATCTAGGATGGGGGACACATGACTGGATAACAGCAAGCATGAAAGAGATCTAGGAGTCTTGGTGGACCACAAACTGAACATGAATCAGCAGTGTGATGCAGCAGCCAAGAAAGCCAATGCGATTCTTGATTACATCAATAGGAGTATGGTGTCTAGATCAAGGGAGGTAATGGTACGACTCTGTTCTGCATTGGTTAGACCTCATTTGGAATACTATGTCCAGTTCTGGGCACCTCATTTCAAGAAGGGTATCAACAAGCTGGAGCGTGTCCAGAGGAGGGCAACCAAAATGGTAAAGGGTCTGGAAGCCATGCCTTATGAGGAGCGGCTTAGGGAGTTGGGTATGTTCAGTCTGCAGAAGAGAAGGTTAAGAGGGGATATGATAGCCATGTTTAAATATTTGAAGGGATGTCATGTTGAGAAGGCAGCGGACTTGTTTTCCACTGCTCCGGAGACTAATACAAGGAGCATGGATTCAAGGTGCAGGAAAGGAGATTCCACCTGAACCTCAGGAAGAACTTCCTGACAGTCAGAGCTGTTCAGCAGTGGAATATGCTGCCTTGGGGTGTGGTGGAGTCTCCTTTTTCAGAGGTTTTTAAGCAGAAGCTGGATGGCCATCTGTTGGGAGTGCTTTGATGTGGGTTCCTGCATGGCATGAGGTTGGACTGGATGGCCCCTGTAGTCTCTTCCAACTCTATGATTCTATGATTCCTCTCTCTTTCCCATCTCCTTCTTTGAACATGGAGGGGGTCACTGGGAAATGATTTGTGGTGTTGCAAAATCAGTCCACAAGCTGTCCTTAGCTGGCTAGGCAGCAGCTGCTGGAGGAGGAAGGAGACCAGAGGTGAGTTTTCAAAGGAGTGCATGGCCTGATTAGAGACACTTGAGAAGGAAGCTTCTTCCAGGAAAGAAATGCCTGAAGTGGGCTGGAGGGCTCCAGGGGTTGAAGAAACTCACAAATAATCAAATCTGTGAAAGTCAAATCTGTAAATATGGAAGGCCGACTGTAACACAGAACCAGTGGATGTAATTTTGGTCCTTGCTTTCCCAGTGTTAATGGATACCTTTCAATTTGTACACCTAAAGATACAGACAGGGCCCCTGGAGAGATGAGAGCCTCCACATGTGTTCAATCCTTGTCCTTTCTGGCTTATCAGAGGGGGAGTGGACAGAGGGAGTGGTCAATGCCTCACTAAAACAAGCTAGAGTTCCAACATGTCTAAAAGAGACAGTCATAAGACTACTCCTGAAAAAGCCTTACCTGGATCTCACTGTATTGAACAACTATCAGCCAGTTTCCAACATGCCATTTTTGGGCAGGGTACTGAAACTTCTGGTAGCTTCCTAGTTCCAGAGATTCCTGGACAAGACAGACTGCCTAGATCCACTTCAATCAGGTTTCAGATCTGCCTATGGGACAGATGCAGCTTTACTCTAAGGAAGCTGTCTTGGTTCTAAACAGGTGCTTAAACAGTCATTAATGGACTCAATAAAGGCAGATGAAACTTAATCCAGAAAGGCAAATGTGCTCCTGGTTGTTCAAAAGGTAGATATCAAATGGGGGTTCAGACTGTGCTAGATGGGGTTCCATCTTCCTGAAGATGCAGGTTTACTCCTTGGGTGTACTCCTGGATTTATCCCTGAGTTTGGAAGCTCAGGTCTTAGCAGCAGCCAGAAGTGCCTTGCACAGTGAGGGCTTGTGAGTTGTACCCATTTCTTGGGACATCTATCTGGCTATGGTGACACATGCCTTAGTAAGATCCTATTTGGATCACTGTAACGTGCTCTGCATGAAGCTGCCTTTGAAGAGTGTTCAGAAACTTCAGCTAGTCCAAAGAGCTGCAGCCAAATTGTTAACTGGAGCTAGCTACAGAGTAGATACAACTCCCTTGTTGCAACAGCTCCATTGGCTGCTCAGTTCATTTCTGCCCTATATGGCTCAGTTCCAAATTACCTGAAGGACCATGTCATAGAATCACAGAATTGTAAAGTTGGAAGAGACCACAAGGGCCATTGAGTCCAACCCCTACCGTGCAGGAATACACTATTAAACCTGGCCAGCCAACCTCTTCTTAAAAACCTCCAAAGGAAGAGCCTCCACAATACTTGAAGGCAGCATATTCCACTGTTGAACTGCTCTTACCATCAGGAAGTTCTTCCTAATGTTTAGATGGAATCTCTTCCTTAAGTTTGAAGCCATTGGTCCATGTCCTAGTCTCTGGAACAGCCGAAAACAGGCTTGTTCCATCATCCGCAGGACATGTCTTCAAATATTTAAACATAGCTATCATGTCATCTCTTAACCTTCTCTTCTCCAGGCTAGACATACCCAGCTCCCTAGGCTGCTCCTCATAGAGTATGGTTTCTAGGCTTTTTACCATTTTCGGCTGGCTGATTCTCCTTATCAGCAAGTTCATGCTTTCAGATCCTCTGTGGAGGGCCTTCTCTCTGTTCCATCACCTTCATAGTTTCATCCATTGATTAAGTTGGGTTTTAGTATGTAATTGCTTCCAGGGTGTGTGCTTATTTTTTAAATTGTTGTAATACTTTTTTTAAAAAAAAATCACTTAATACCTAACATTTAACAATTTTTTTAAAAAATTATACACTGTTAGATGTGGTGATTTTAATTGTTCTTAAAATTGTTTTGTCAGGTGTTAAGTGATTTTTTTTTTGTGAGCCATCTTGGGTCCCACTCTAGGATTAAGGTGGCATAAGAATGAACCAACCAACCAAACAAGCAAACATGGGAGAGGGCCTTCTCAGTGGTTGCTCCCAGGTTCTAAAACTCCCTTCCCAGAGATGTTAAGTTAGCACCCTCCTTGCTATCTTTATGCAGGCAGGTAAAGACTGTTTTAATTTGGTGAGCCTTTGAAGACTCACTAGTTAATGAGACTGGGCCTTGCAGGACTGTGCTGTATGGCCCGTGTTTTATTTGTTGTTTTTAATAGCTATACTTTTAACAGTAACAAAACCATTAATGCACTTTGGCATTTTGACTACAACTCCTGAAGAATAATAATAAAGAAGGATCAGAAGAAATGTCAGAAACATCAGTTTCTCAAATGTTGCATGAATTTAGATGTGACATGTGATCAGTGAGAGATGAAGGATGACACAAGGGAAGGACATGGAGGGAATCATGGATATTTTGAATTTGGATGTAAACCTGGGAATATGCATTGGGTAAAATCAATTTTGTAAAAAAACCTGGAAAGTCTCAACAGTTGCAGAGCTTTTTTTTCTTTCTGGATGAGCCCAGTGACTCACAAATTTTTGCCAACCTACTGCAAATCATCAAGTGATCTACTGCTCTGGAATAAATCAAAGACAGGGAACAATTTTAAAGTGCAAAGTGTGTTTTTAAAGTGCAAAGTGCAATTTTAAAGTGTAAAGCACACTATGTTTACTAAAAGGCAATCTGGATCCAGAGGCTTGGTTTGCTGAGCTGGGCCTGATACAAGGTTGGCTTTCCTCCAAATGTATTTCTTACCCCCACTCTATTTCACCCATAAGAGCTGTGATGGACGTTCTGATAAATGTGTTAAATCTGAGGATGTGTTCACTGGTTTGTATATCAGGACTGCCATGTAGAAGTCATAGAATCCTAGAGTTGGAAGGGGCTCCATGGCCCATTAAGTCCATCCCCTGTTCAGTTGACAATCTTCACCTATAGCATCCCCAGCAGGTAGCTGGGGATAGCTGCCCAGTCTCTTTCTGAAGATGTCCAGAGACAGAGACCCCGCTACTACTCTCACCATCAGCATAATTGGTTCCAATGTTGAACAGCTCTTACTGGCAAGAAATTACTTCTACTGTTCCATCAAAATTTACCCTCTTGCAACTTAAAGTCATTAGTTCTGGTTCTACCCTCTGGGGCAGCAGAGAACAAGCCTGCCCACTTGAGGTATTTAAAAACTGCAGTCATGTCATATCTCAATATTCTCTTCACCAAGATGAACATGTCCAACTCCTTCTCTTAGGTGTTTTATTCTCCACATCTCATATCATCCTTGTTGCCCTTCTATGAACCTGCTCTACCTTGTCTATAATCTTCCTAAAATAAGGCACCCAGAATTGAATGCAGTACTCCAGATGGGGCCTGAGCAGCACACAATACAGTTGGTTATTATTTCCTTGACTTGGAACTATACTTCTATGAATGCAGGCTGCAATAGTGCTTGCCTTCTTTGACGAAGCATCACACTGCTGGGTCATGTTCAACTTATGATCAACAATAACCCGAAGGTCCATTTCACATATGTTGCTGCTAAGCTGATCATCTCTCATCTTTGATTTTTGTAGCCTAAATGTAGAATTTTGCATTTATTTCCATTGAATTAATTCTATTTCCTTCAGCACAATTTTCTAGTTTATCAAGGTCCTTTTGATTCTGTTCCTATCTTCCAACGCATTACCTACCCCTCCCAGTTCTGTATCATCCATAAGCTTGATAAGTATTCCTACCAGTCTATCAACTAAATCATTGTTAAAAATGTTGAAGAATAATGGCCTCAGAACAGAAGCCTGGGTCACTCTACTAGAGACTTCCCTCTAGTCTGAAACACAGCCATTCACAATGACTCGCTTAGCACGGTTTTCCAACCAATTATGGACCCATCTGATGTCGTTTCCACCTATTCCATATTTCATCAGTTTGCTAATCAAAATATTATGGGAGACCTTATTGAATGCTTTGCTGATGTCCAGATAAACAACATCCATACCATTCACACCATCTAGTAATCACCATCTAATAGTAATAAGAAGAAGAGGAAGAAGAAGAAGAAGATGATGATGATATGATTAGTTTGGTAGGATTTGTTCTTGACAAACGCATGCTAGTCACTGTATTGTCATCAAGTCAAATTTCATACAACCACAACAAATTCTGGGAGGTCTTGTAAATTGGCCTCTGCTGAGATATAAGCTTAGCCCATGTGACATTTGACACCAGACGTGGAAGGTAAAAAGAAGTTTGGGTCTGTAATTTGATATTCCGTTCCAAGCCAAATCAAATCCCAATATTCTACAACTTCAGTCCTCAAGATTTGCAGGTAAAATTTTTATGTATCAGGGAAATTTGCATGCATTTCCTAAACTGGGATGTGGGGGAATATAGGAAGTTGCCTTATGCCAAGTTAGATTAATTGTTTCTCTGGCCTAAGTATGTCTGCTTCGATGAATGGCAGCTTACCAGGGTCTGAAACAGACCCTTTCTCATTTCTTCCTACTTGATATTTAAAATTATATACCAAGGAATTAAACTGAGCTACAATCTCTCCTCAACTAGTAGACAAATTGTGGGCAAATTTCTGCAGGTAGTTTCTGTGATTTAGTAACTCCTGCTTTGTCAAAGCTTTCAGATAACCTGCCAGCTTGTTTTGATATACTGCTCTGAAGCCATGAGGGGTAAATTTTGAAAATGATACAAAGTGATGTTTTTGCATCATCATAGCTATGTCCACATCTCGAATATCTAATCCCTGGAAGGCAAAGACAAGTCACAAATATAAGATATGTAGTGAAGAGTGTAGTGGAGAGGGAAGTGTCATGTGTTGTGGGGAAGGACCCTCCAATATGCCTCTCCTAGGACTGGATATGCAACATTGGTGTTTAACAATAGTCTTAGGAGTTTGATCTAACCTTAGCAGCCATTTAAGCATGATCTGGTTATCTCTGGTAGATAACTCCTAAACAAGAGGGAGCTGTCTGCTCTGGCTGTTTGAAAGAAGGGGATGTCTGCATAGGCAAGCAGATCAGGGACTCCATGGTAGCAATAGGGATGACTGGAGCCAATGTGTCCCTCAGGATTATAAAGGTTCCTACTCATTTTATGGACATGTAGTACACCTGTCTTTATTTATCAGTGACAGTATTTATCTTCCCCAGGAATATATTGTCCTTCATTTCACACTTTTTTGTGGGGGGGGGGCAGGGAGATACCTTTTAAACAAGAATGTTACAACAGCAAGATATGGCAGCATCATACCATGGTAAATTCCTACCTCCCGTCATCTAAACAGGCCAAATCCTTATTGCTGCCCAGAGCTGACAGAGTGCAATCATCCATATGTTGTGCTTCCCTCTGACCAGGCAGCCGATACAGCCATGCCGTGAGTGTGAAGTAAACCAGTTGTTGTTGTGTTCCTTCAAGTTGCTTTTGTCTTATGGTGATACCAAGGTGAACCTATCAAGGAGTTTTCTGGGGCTGATACAGAGACAAATATCTGAAGCACCATCAGGTCAGCCACAGCTATTCTTGTGTTCCAATCAGCCTCTACAGAAAAAGTGAGCTGATGCACTGGCTGATTGTTGGAAGCAACATCAGAGACAGTTTGTCAAAGACATCCCTTCCAGTTCTGACATCTCAGTTTGGATCCTGGTGACTTCGGAAAATGGCTTTTTCAACGGGTTCTTACTTGGCTCCAAACAGACCTTTTTTTGTCTTCTTGAGCTCTAAACTGTTTTGATTCACACTAATTCCACAGTGCAAAGAATTATACACAAATAGAAACGAATGAGAAATTAATTCCAGGTCATTTTTGGAAAAAAATACCAAAATTTGCACATCTCTTCATCTTCGGTGTGGAAAGAATTTAAAATTTTAAAACACACCTAAAATAGGTCAGTGTTGAATTAAAGTTGTCACACTTTCACACTTACATGGTATGCAGGTACAACAAAATCCTCTCCGTGTTGCAAAGAACCACGCATTTTCAATCTGGCCAGTGCAAATAGGGCATGTTGCTAATACTGGAAAAAAAGAGCTGCTGTGAAGACTATGAGGCCTAGGTCTTCAAAGAGAAAGAAGATACCAGTTAATAGAGCAAAGCTGAGTCAAAACTGCTACTTTGAAACAACACCTTTTATTAATATCTTCAAAGCAAAACACATAGAAAACATTTCCAACACTTAAAAATAATCGGTAGGAAAATAATAAAGTAATTTCAGACACTGAAAATCAAAGATCTGCTGTGAGCTTCTCTGCTTTGCACACATCTCTAATTCAAATAACAGGACATTTCTAAAATTAACTCACTCCTTGTCACATGATGGGAGAACATCAAAAAACTTTAAAGCTTTCTCTGGTATTAATTCCTTACCAGGGCATGGAAACAGCGTGCAGGAAGTCTCAAAGCTAAATTTGCTTACCCCCTGGGCTGATTTTTTTTTCTTTGCTTGCAACAATTTGGCTATCACTGTCACTGAGTGCTTCTGCGCAGCTCCTAAAATAATTCATTACCCAGAGCAGAAATCTACTACTGCTGGATTATGAGAATGATAGTTGTGATGGCATGGAAAATTCTAACTAATATTCCTTGCTGAGAGGGAAAAAGGAAGCAGGAGGGTAAATAATCCAAATTTGTCTCTCTGAAAGAAAAATTAGGAAGGCAGAATACAACACATAAGCTGCAGAAATATTCAGAATGGAGATTTCTTTACTTTAGTGGTTCATGAAGAAAATTCCTTAAAACTATGTCACTTACGGAGTGACAAATATTTCAGCTAATATGCAAAGAGTAATAAAGCAGATTTTCTTTTTAGACAAATATTGAATCTGACTGACATGAAAAATCTTTGGATCAAGCAGCAGCTTTTTAAAAAGTGCCTTCGGTGTTCTGTCCCACACCTCCATTGTTCAAACAGACAATGAGCTTGAAGAATAAAGGTCTGGACAAGCCATCCAGACATATCCTTCAAGAGCACTTTCTTGCAGACATTGCAAGAAATCATCTAATCGTTCACGTAAGATTAATATAATGGGAAAAATCTGTACAGATGTTGCTTTTGAATATAGTGGGAAATACTGACTAATAAAAGGACAAAATCATCAGTTCCATTTAGCTATTGGACTAATTAACAATGGGTTTGCGTCTTGCATTGTGACTCTTATCTATATTTAGCAGTGCAGGATACACATTTTGCCATTAGAACATTGGTAGAAACCATATCGAAACCCAAACATTGTAGCAAAGATTTCAGTTAGCTCAGTTCTATATAGATATGGAAGATATCAGAGCTAAATAAGAGACTAAAAGCATACATCTGCAAAATCAGCAACAGATTAGAGCAAAGGCACAATATAAATGAATATTGTAATTGTAATTTGTTTTCTGTGGCAAGGTTCCTGTTTTTTCCTAATCCACCAGCATGTAAGGCTCCAACAGTATCAGTTCTCCTGCTTGGAGGAAATTTATAGTTTCATTTTGTCCACTGGAGTCACTCATTAAATAATCCCATACCATTAAGTATTGTATATATGTTTGTTTTCTGTGTAAGTTCAATGTATACCACTTCTGAGGATTCTGAGACTCAAAAAGATACCAACAAATCATTTGCATAAAACCTGCATTTGTACGGATATGACTTCATTACAATTGCAAAATGGAGAAAAGATGTGCCCCTGAAACTTCCTTTTGATAGATAAATTTGGCAAATAGCTTTACAAAAACAAACCCTGACTGAATTTTTTTTTAAAAAAACACAATTCCCCATATATGCAATGAGATCTTTGAATATAGTCATTAGCATATGAAAAACTACCCACTAAACTATTACTTCTGCATCTGGTTGGAATGTCCAGACAATGCAGGTAAAACACAAGGATATTCACTGCTAGCTTCTTGCATTACAACACAGTAATGCTCAGTCACATCATCCTGGGAGGAGAATGCCAGGATTCACATTTTTCTTAGGCCCTTATTGCATCATTGTGCTATCCCGGCATGGGGACACGTTGCTATTGGTCCATGATGCGTATCATCACACAATGTCACTGAGGTCCTGCTGCCGTCGCATCCTCAGCTGTTGCAACAGTGCCATAAACCATTAACAGGAAAAATCCAGTAATGGCCTCCCTTTGAACAACAATCCGGTATGCTGTGAATGTGCAGGAAAGACGGAAGCGCTATGAGGCGCTTCCTTCTGCACTGCAGCCAAGGAAGAGGCTGGCTGTTCTGTGGAAGGGAGCAGTGTGTCCCGATTGCTACCCATCCACTGGCAGCCAACTGGTGCTGTGGGAAGCATTCAGGTCTCAATGACATCCTGGCAATAGTATTGTTAGGATCATGACAGAATGACTGAAACATAATGTGGTAAGGGCCTCAGTCACAGATAATGCCCGAGTGACATTAACAAATGCATGAACGATCCATGAGGATGCTCCTGTGTTTAGGAACTGTGTGAAGCTGTCCTAAGACTAAGTTCAGAAAACTAGGAGAAGATCCCAAAAAGCCTCCTTCCACATGTGCTGCTTTAACAGGTCTGCATTACCATTAACAAAAAATCTGGATTGTTTCTAGTGGATGTTTTACTCAGTTGCATATATGTGACTTTCATAGTTTAAAAAAATTTCAGCCTGCAAAAGATATTTTTCTTAACTGCAGGAAAATTAAGAAGATGCTCTCTGGCAATAATGGTATCACATTATAAATGTATTTTTAAATGTCTCTTTTATCCAACACCATAAAGCTATATGAAACTCTATGTGACAATCCATCTTCTGCTGACTCTCAAGATTCTTCATGCTCCTTCAGTGATGGCTCTCCTGTGCAAAAGGTTTAAATTCCTTAACTTCTCATACAAAAATAGAAAGCTATAAGACATATTGCCTTGGCAGATTTACTCAACAGTGTTCAGACTCAGTGACCTGGATTGTACATTATTTACAAGTTTTATATCAACTTGATTTTGGCAAGTCTTAATAGACTCTTAAAAAGTAGGGACAGGGAAAGAAAGGACATAGTAGTGAAGGAATTGTAACTAGAAGCCTAGCACTGTTTTTCATAGTACTATAACCTATTTGTTTATAAAGAACAAAAGTTGAGAGATAATCCATTGTGACCACACTATCACCGACCAACAGGAAAAAGAGGTCTTTTATTAGCTTGTGTTCCTTTGCCATCTTGCATTCTACATGCCACTGACTGGATAACACAGCTAGAAGGATGCCATCAGGACGTGCCCTTTTAACTCGCTTACATTTAAACATCGATCAACACTGCTAATGGCTTTACATTAAATAAACAGAAGATTTGTTTTGATTTGTTCAGAGTGAAATACTGGTCCATTTGACTCTTATCAGCCAGATTCCAGAAAAGTGTATGAACAGTCACTTTGATGTGCTTTCAAGAGAGAAAGAGGTTACTGGTGAAGTCCATAAGCTCTTTTCATGGTTGAACAAAAAAAATGTAAATGCGGCTGCCTCCCAAGTTCTATACTGTGTTTACGGGGAAGAGAGTAGTTGTAATGTTTGCCTACACTCTAATGTTCCCATACAGTGCAAGTGGCTACAGATGTGACAGTAAAAAACAAACAAAATACTTAGTCATTACCTGCTGCAGACAAAGAGCACCATCTTCACAGATAAACTATTTTTATTTCCAGAATCTTTGTTCTTTTCTCTCTTTCATATTCTTTTGCCACATTGCATTTCCCCCTCATTTCTCTATGTAGTCAAATAGCCAACTGTGATTCAAAATCTCACACAAAATGGACCCCTGCACAGCAGAGATGGCAGATTATCATTCCAAAGACTGATAAGACAATAGCAATGTTGGGCTGAATAGACTCTTTCAAAAATAGGACATATTGACTTTCTTGGGTGTACTTCACAGTGCAAAACAAAGGTGTTCATGCTTGGGACATCATATACTACTGACAAATAACCTCCATTTACTTTATTTAAATAGGGGGTTTGGTGGTTCACATGTTAAATCCTACTGAAATGAATGGTATATGAAGAGTAACAGTGTTTTCATTACTTGTACATTTAATTGTGTTTTATTTAAAATGAGAAGAGATCTAAGCTAGATACACCTTTAAGTAAGCCATCAGTGCTTTCAAAACAAATTATCTCTGAGTGAAACCTTTGGAAGGATTCTTTCAGAGGAAGAAATCATAACAGAACTAGATGTCATCCCATCTCAATAATCTCTCTTTCTACTGAACCAAAGGAAGATGGAAGCATATTTTTAAAAAGACATAATCTTATTGCTCTGTACCTCCATTGAAATTACATACCGACCTTCTGACCATCTCCAGTAGCCTTTATTAAACATGTTTTAATTCCACCTCTTAAACATTTAAATCAGATCACAATGTGATCACAATGTAACAACTGGAAGGTCCATATATGGAGACGGACCTTAATCCTGCTACAGCTTCAAACCCACCAAGTGCTGCTAGAAAAAAATGTCAGTATTTGGACAGCTGAAAAGAAAGAAAATAAAGAGCAAGCTTGAAAACTGGCTTGGAAAAATACAAATGTTTCATGTGGAATTCAGCTGCAGCAATTTGAAGAATATCCACATTCCCTTGTTCTTTTATGCTCCACCTCCAAGTTCTACACATACAATCTATCAAGCATGCCAGGAATAGCTTCAGCTCCATTTTAGGCACAGTCAAAAACTGAAGTGAGTTTGCTTGAGTTTGGCTTCCTACCAACAGCAACACCCAGATTCCTCTTAGAACTGAAGGCGTCATCAAGATCTTCACAAAAGATCAACATACCCAAATTCAATAAGGAAAATAATAATAATAATCTCTTCCTAGAACGGAAACCACCAAATCTATTCCAAGTAGCAGGCGAGACTGTACTTCTTCCGCATCATTTCAACAGGTTTTACCCAACACAGCCTAAAATATAAATAAATAGGCCAATGCCTTTCCAAGTTGTCAGTCTTTTCAATATTCAGTAACAAGGACTATGGGCTCTCTGTGTCTGCTAGTATTCAGTGCAGTTTTTTCCAGCTCTGACCTCTGGGTCCAGTCTGGTCTTGGAGGAGATGTCTCAGTCTTCTTCAGCAGTCTTAAACATGAGGATGGCATTGTATATTTTCAATGCAGGCCCCAGCTTGATACTAAGAATTTTAACAATGTCTGACTGGTTCAGGAGGAGGAAGGCTTCACCATCAATCTGCTGTAGGATGGAAACAGAAAAACTGAGTCTTGTTTGATGGCCGGAACAATACAGCTTCTGTATGATTAAAACTGGCACAGTAAAGGAATAGCATTGAAACTGACAGTGAACAACACATTCAGAAACAACCCTCCTCAACACTCCATCTTAGACCTCAGAACAGTACTCCTTGGATAAAAACTTCAAAGGGAAATTAAAATAGCTGAATTGGGATATATCCACACACTCTAGGCCGTTCAAGAGAAACAACAGTTTCCTGGCATGCTACACGTATAATGCTAGTTAGCATCCTAGCCACAAGTAGGCTTCCACACACACTTTATTTCATCTCTTTTCTGACTCACAGCCAGTATTATGCAACATTCCAAGGGCTCCCCCCACAATTCATATGTTTTATCTATTCATCTCAGTTTTAGGCATATCCTTTCTTCCACCTTCATCCACTTACTGTCCTCTACAACTGTTGTTTACAACTTTACAACTGTTTACAAACTTAATTTGTCACCCTATCATCATACCCACAGGTTTTGTATTTCTATTACTATTCACATACATTCAATGGCATAGATGTCTGCCCATAAACATTTCACTCCATGCATCTGATGATGTAGACTTAGTCTCTGAAAACTATGCTACAAATTTCTTTCTCTTTGTTAGTCTCAAAGGTGCTACAAGTTTGTACCTGATACTGTCCGTGTGTATAAAGTATACAAAGGGATCTTATAGCACCTTTGAGACTGGGAGAAAGAAATTGGTAGCATAAGCATTCATAGACTTAAATCTACTTCATCAGATACATGGAGTGAAGTGCCTAGGAACAGACTTTATGAGCACAGTCCTCTTTCCACCTCTTTTTGAAGATGGGAACTTATTAAATTCCCCAGCAAGCTGATTCCAAATTAGTTTAAATCAATTCTAGAGTTTACTAATTTAAGTAAGCTGATACCAAATTTAATTTAACTCCTAATTATTTGTGACCTTGATTTAGTTTTATCAACCTTCAGTGTAACTTTGTGAATTTAAGACTACAGTACATAGCACAGATATATATATGTTAAGAAAGAAGAAGAGTTACTCAAGTATATGAATAGTTAAATGTCTAAATATCTAAATATTTAAAAACTGCTAGTGTTAATGGTTCTGATAACTCTGAGGGCCCAAATTTCAAGTGTTTAAAATCTGTGGCAGAAGTTTTCAATAGCTTATCATTGTTAGAAGATAAATAACTTTCATACTGTGACCTTGTAGATAACAAGGAACATCAAGGACACTCAACAGCTGCAAAAACCTTATTGGTGTAATATAATTCTGTAAGAGAGAAGAGGGAGGAAGAAAGAAGTAAAGAGAGCAAGGAGAAGGAGAAGGGATAAACAAAACAAAACAAAACCAACTCCATTTGCCCAGGCATCACAACATCTCCACCTGATGGGAAAAAAGAGAAATTCTCCTGCCAAAATATAGTTGTAGGAGAGGTATAATGTTAAGCTGTTGTTAATAGGTAAGAAATGATTGGAAAGCTGCAAAGAAAATAGAGGAATATAAGAAATTAAAATCTAATAAAAGTACTATTTGGATAAGTCCAGTCAGACCTGAACTTAAAGACCAGGAAGGGGGGGACAAAACAAAACAAAACAAAGCTAATTATAGAGAAAGTAAGATAGATGTAAGAAGAAAAGGTTATCGCTTCAGCACAACCACAAACACAATCTCAGATGTCATCTTCACAAAAAAATCTTTGGAACCTCCAGTTAAAACAAACTAATATAAGCCTTCAGATTTTATGGGAATTAGTAACTTTTAAACTGAAAATATATCAAGAAAGGTACACTGACAGAAATAAAGACCGACATTAAAAAAAAAAAAGAACTGGACAGTTTTGGAAGAAAATTGGAAAAAGTCTCCAAAGGTATCTCCTTCATGAAGGCAAATATAGAGAACCTACGAGAAAAAAAAAACTAGGCAAGTGGAGTCCAAGAGATTAATTGCAGTACATTCTTGTTCTTGTGTCTCCTCAATTTGTTATGAAAAATAATTGGACACAATTTATTCAGGCAGTCAAATCCAATAACTCAGCTTTTTTCTGGCATATTACATCAAGCTCTAAAGTAATGCACCAGTTAAAATGGACTGCCACATCCCTTCAGGAATCTGGGAGGATCACTTTCAACCACTTTATAAGGACACCTATGTTGAAAGTGGATGTGCTGGCCAAAATACAGAGAATCTCCCAAGGTGGGCACCAGTGACAGTGACAGAGATCAAGAACCTTGTAGAATGAGGAATGGAGAATGGCTCCAGGTGAATACCTCCAAAAGCCAATAAAAACAATTTGGAATTCTGGGCCCCTCTCCTGGCCTCACTTTTCACCTGTATTGACAACTATGGAAGAGCCCCCAAGGACTGGGGGCTTGTTAACATTGTCCCCATATAAAAAAGGAAGGAAGTATGATCCTGCCGACTATAGACCAATTAACCTCCTCAACACAATCAGCAAACTTTACATATGGTGCTTGCAGTAGAAATTCCAGACCTGGATGGAGCAAGAAAACATACTTGCAGAGGAACAGGCTGGCTTTAGAAAAGGCTGATCCACCACAGATGTACTCTACCATCTTATCTAAAAACATTCTTTTTGCAACACAGTCTCTCTATATGCTGCCTTTATAGATTTTAAAGCAGCTTTTGACTCTATATCTTGAACCAAACTATGGGAAAAACTGGAGTCTTCCTCAATTTGTCAATGTTTACTCCATTAAATTTGTATGCCGCATGAGGGGACCTCACTTAAAGTAAGATGTAACCCCCAAGGTCATCTCACCAATGCGATCGTTACTGAGAAGGGTGTCAAGAAGACTGCATACTAGCTCCACTATTGTTCAACTTTTACATCAACTGCATGGTGTTTCATCTCGACAACACAAACTTCCATCCTCCAAAACTAGAGAGAAGGTATATCTCAGTTCTGCTTTATGCAGATGATGCAGTAATACATTCAAGAACACTCATTGGCTTAAAAATTTCTCTAAGAGCACTAACACAGTACTGCAAAGAGAATCAGCTAGTACTCAATTATAAAAAAAACTAAAATCATGGCATTTGCTAAAAGGCCCAGGAATCATACCTAGAGTATAGATGGCCACAAGGCTGAACAGGTCTGCTGTTTCAAATATCTGGGGGTAATGTTTCATGCTACTGGTAGAAGGAAAGCACACGGGGAGTATGTTGCTGATAGCACACAGAGGAGCTGAACAGCCATCCTCAAATTTCTTAAGACAAGAGACCATTATATATCTGTGATGCTCAAACTTTTCAAAGCCCAATAGCACAACGGCTTTATAAATCCCAGCTGAGACCTTTCCTCAATTCTGCACCACTAGAATTTGTGCAATCCAAATTTTTATGATCAGCTTTCCAAGCTCCAAAATGTATCTCTAACACAACTCTGAGACTGGAATCAGGTTTTATGAAAGTGGAGGTCAGAGTGCGGGTGACCATATTCAGCTATAGGCCTAGACTGTCCTTTTTTCCCACTGGCCTTGCTTCGCTAACCTTGAGTGTTGATTTCCAGTCTATGTGGAAACAGACAGTGATGACTAAAATTTCATCACTGGGCTTTTCTCTAGAACTTCTGCTCAGCATGAGATACAATCAGCCCAAAACAGCTATCAAACAATGAGGAGTAGATATATAATGACAACTGGATCTAGCTAGTGCTCCAACTTTATTGCTAGTGACCACAACAGATATCTGGCTTCACCTATGGCATATTTAACAAAACTTGGAATACTTAAACACCAGAGGGCCTTTACTTTGGCACAATATCATTCCCTCCCCTCAGCTGTCCTTGAAGACCAATAGAAGAAGACCCCCTTCTCAGACAATGCACCTGTGACTTTGGCCAAATAGAAACAACAGAGCATGTATTACTCCAGCGCTCATACTACAAGGACATCCACCTCAGTCTTATTTCACCCCTACTGCATAAATACCAAGGACGCACCAGAAAACTGTACACTCCTCTATTGCTTTCAGACACCAATCATGAAATAACATATAAGGTTGATAGGTTCTGCGCAGCAGCAGTTAAAATTTATCAGGCAACGACCTCCACAGTAGACTAGTACCAATCTTGTCTTGTTATATTGGAGCTGTGCTGAAAGGATGTTTTAAACATATTTCTAATTTTTCTTCTTACCCTTTTTTTAATTCTGTATCCTCTTTTTACCTGTGCTAGTCTATGACCATAATAAAGATTCTATTCTATTCTATTCAATATAACATATAATGTTGCCAGATTCTGTGCAGCAGCGGTTAAAATTTGTCAGGTAATGACCTCTGCAGTAGACTAGTACCAACTTTGTCTTGCTATATTGGAGCTATGTAACCTGAAAAGATGTTTTAAATATTGCTTCTAATCTGTGTTTTTTAATCTCTGCTTTTACCCTCTTTTATTCTGTATCCCCTTTTTACCAGTGCTGGTCGATGTCCATAATAAAGAAGCTATTCTATACTACAAAAAGGCTACATGGAAAAATGAATAATCGATGGAAGAGAAATCAAAATCTACAAGGACATTCCACAAGCTTAAGAAAAGACAAGACCACAATTTTTTTATACAACTTCTCTCAAAAAATTGAATTAATTATAAATGGGACAGATTGGAAGGAATTCCATTCAATTACCATCAGAGAAAATACAAAGTAAACTCCCTAACTAAAGCAAGAGTTATTGAGAGAAACTTAAAAAGGAACTGGATAACAGAAAGAGGTCAGAAGAGAAAACTCATATGGAAAATGAAGGAAATGGGACAAAACAAACAGAACAAGCAACTTCAAATACAAGACTAAAAGAGACAGAAATCAAAGAAGAAGACTTAGACCAAGTGGAAGAAAAAGTATCTATTGAAGAAAACAAAAATCAATCCATGTATATAGATCATATACACTAAAGAAATGACAATTAAAATAGTATCATGAAATGTAAAAAGGCTCAACTCAGCACACAAAAGAAGGCATGTATTTCACTAAGAAAAAGAAAAACAGTGATATAATTTGTTTACAAGAAACCCATATATAGAATAAAGACATAAAATACTTAAGACACCCCAACTAGGGAACCGTTTCACATCTGCATGCAATAAGGAGAAAAAGGGAGTGACAATATATGTTAATCCAAAATAAACTGTTGAAGAGATCTTTTGTAACCACAGTGAACATTATATTGGCCTGGAAATAAACCTGCAAGATTTTAAATTACTGATAACCAGTGTTTACACTCCACTAGAAAATAAAAACAAATTCTTTAACAAAGTCAAAACTGAAATATCTAACTAGTGTCAAGACAGAAATCACGATAACATACCAATTTTAGGTGACAGGAATAGTGTGATTAACCCATTATTAGATTATTAGACTCAAGGAAACTAAGAAAAATTAAGGTAAACTGTTTGTTCTCTCTCATAAAAAAACACAATCTCACTAGACGTGTGGAAATACAAAATGGTGATACAAAAGGATACACGTTATTCAGACAGACATAAATCTATGCGAAGAATAAATATGTTCCTCCTGTCAAAAATTTTATACGTGAAAATTAAGAACATAGAAATTCCACCAAAAATTACATCAGATCACAGCCTAACAGAATTAGAACTGCAATCAAGGAAACAAGAAATGAACTGGAAATTGGACAATAACCTACAGCAAAAGGAAGAATACCTTGAAAAAGGGGAAAAAATGCTAAAATAATAAAGAAAACATATCAGAAAAAATTCCAATGAAAACAGTATGTCATACTAGTAAAGCAGTAATAAAAGGATATTTTATCCATTGGCAGGCAGGATGTAAGAAAAAAAAAGAACGAACTCAAAAAAACCCCAATGAAATAATCAACAAAGAGGCAGAACTAAGGAATGATGCAGCAAACAAAACACTGATTAATGAAATCAACATCCTACAAAGAAAATTCAAGGCAGAAAATTAAATAGAAATTGAGAAGAAAATAAAAAAAAAGTCAGCTGAAGCAATCTGAACATGCTAATAAGCCTGGCAAATGCTTGGCTTTTAAACCAAGAAAAGAAAAATTAAGCTAATCCTGGAAAGAAAAAAGAAAAAAAGCAAATTACAGATCCAGATGCCATTAAGAAAATCATTCATAGATATTATGCAGAATTATTTGAGGAAAAACCACTTCTGAAATCTGACCACCGAGTGCCCGAGATCAGGCCTGCAGGGGCAAGTAGGGCTGACCATGGCCATGCTCCTGCAAGCCCCGGGCCCTGCACTCGCACAGGCACCCAGGATTGGACCTGAAGGGTCGAGTAGGTTCCTGCACGCCCCAGACCCTGAGCTCGCTGAGGCAGGGATGTCAAAAGAGGTCCATTGTTCCTTCTCTGCACCCCCACCACCGCTGCCACCAGTGCGGGCACTTTGAAGGTGGCCTGCAGGAATGTGCAGAGTGGATTATTGTTTTTGAAATCCTTTTTAGAAAAAGCATTCGAAAGATTCGAGATTCGTGGATTCCCAGAACCTTCCAGGGATTCGGAGCCACGGTTGGAAAATTCTGGATTTGTCCCATCCCTAATTTAATGGTTAGTAGTTTTAATTTGTAAAAGATTAGATTAACTTAATTGGATTGTTTGGAGAGTGAAACGTAGTCATAATGATTATATTTAAAATATTTACATTTATGTCTATATATTAGGAAGAGATGCACAATTAGAATTGGATTTAAAACCAACTGACGAAGAAGTCGGGAAGGAGCTTAAATGTTATTTGTCAATACTCTTTCATGTCTTTTCTTTCTTTCTTATAAAGTTAATATGTTTCAAGATGTATCATATACATACAAGTAAGATTTGGTGAGCATTTTGATGTCCTGATACCTTTTTCTTTTGCACATCCTTTACTTTTTATCACCTTTAATACTATTTTAGTATTGGTTATTGTTGTTATTGTCAATGTTGTTTTCTTCTCTTTTTTTTTAAGATTATATTTTAAAAAAGAAATGGTCAATCAATGTTTATGGATTAAAAAAAAGAATATAACAGAAGTTGAAAGAGAATGAAGCATCTGTGATAAATATATAACCTAACTTTATGTTTTATTAGTCTCAGACAACTTTTACATTTAAATGCTCAGGGTAAAATATGAAAGCTAATTAAATTCAACTGGACTGCCATGTATTATATCCATATCATTTGGAAACATACAGTAACCAAATATATCTTTCTTTCTTTCTTTCTTTCTTTATTTAATCTACCTACCTATTTATCTATCTATCAATCAAAGGAGATGGGAACAACATTTGCCCTCCTCCAGTCTGCTGGGGCTTCACCTGTTCTGAACAAATTCTCAAAGCAAGACTATTGTCAGTGGTTTTGAAATTACTTTTGCTTTGCTTTTAATATCTTTGGATGCAGCTCTGCAGTCCATCTTTCTAAGTAGTCATAATGGTGTTTAATATACCTGAAATATCTGTATTTTTAACCAAATGGTTTTACATGTAAAGAAAGCTATTCTATATACTGAAGTAAGGGCAATTTTCCACTAGGTGATTTCTATAGAACAATCTCTGCAGGTTTACTTTCTCTGAAGACACAATTAATGCTCATGGCACATCAAGAGTGACTGAAACACTCAGAGCTGATGGTCTATATACAAGCACTAAAAGTTGTTTTAAATTCTGGAATCAACTACCCACAAGTAATTGATAAAGTGGACTGCAATACTGAAATACTCTGAAACCTGGAACTTTTGTTGAGATCTATGTGAGGATAAGTATGTTAAAGAAAGGGAAAGGAGTATTAGAGATGAGATGATAAGGGAGTGAGAGAAAAAGAAACAGAGAGCAAGAGGATTATTTTGTTAGATGAGAAATTTCAAGAATTCATGCAGTTGTTTTCTTCTCTTAAGAAGGAAGAGGCAGCTCTTAGATCATAAGTAGCTCATCTGCATATTTTCCCAGAAGAGTTTGCTGAAAGCACTGTGAGCAAAGAGGAAGCCTGGCTTTGTCAGGCAGCGCAGTTTTAAGCCATCTGTGTGGATGCCTTGCTGTGTGTGCAATATATTCCATAAAAATATTGTAGGGAGGCAGGAAAGGAAGGAGGGGTGAAAAATAACTGCAGTGATGGAAGCAGAAAGATCAAAAGATGTCAGCTGTAACATATATGTTTTTGCTGGAAAACCTCACCAACTACACCTTCACCTAGTGCAGATTGGTAGCTCTTTTGAAAGAGAAAGTCAGCACACTATAGCTATGTGCTGAGACCCTTCCACACATCAAAGAACATGGGGACTCACTGGACAGAAGAAAGAGAGAATTGACCCTATAGAATGAACATGAAGAAACTGTGAAAGAATATGAAAATGTCAGGATGCCCTCCATATCATAGTAATGGGATATGTAGTAGGTTTTAAGTTAGCTGCCTGCTTGTAACAAAGGTATGGGAACCAGAGACCATTAGATAAACAAAAGCTAGGAATGTACTGATAAGCACTGCCAGGCTTTCACCGCTTCAACATCTCTTGCTAGAGGGAAGGAAATGTCTTGGGATTTTATGCTTTTGAATTTGCTAATTGCCTTTAGTCCTCTCACTGAAGTCCTGTACAATGTATTGCATCCCAAACAGCGTTTCTGCACTGTACTATTTGTGTGTGTGAATTCAGTTCCTGACAGAAAACGATGAAATGCTACAGCAGACAGTCACTATCAAGAACAGATCATACAGAAGGAATTCAGAATTGCTCCAACTAAGCCATTTCTTTATCTTGATGAGGATAGTAGCAGTAAGGATGCTCAAAGAGAAAACCAGGAATAAGGGATTCTGCATACTAAGGCAGAAGCCAATGAAAATGCCAATGGCAGCAAGAAGAAAAGAAATGTTCTGGCAGGTGAGGATTCATTGTTCAGGTGCACCCCTGTGCCAGCCTGATAAGATGAATCAGGAAGTGTGCTGTGTCCTTGGCAGATATATCTGAAATGTCACTGACAGCTTGCCAGAAATCAAGAACACAGATCAGTATCCCTTTCTTCTTATTCATGTGGGTACCATCAACATTGCCAAGAAAACCTTTGAGCAGATCAGCTAGGACTCTAAAGCTCTGGGGAAGAAGGTGAAGGCTTAAAAGGCACATCTGGTATTCTTGCCAATTCTGCCAGTGGAAGATAGAAGACTACACAGGGACAGGAAGATATTAAAAATGAATGACTGGCTATGCAGACAGTATTGACAGGAGAGATTTGGCTTCTATGATCATTGTGTTCACTTCTTAGACAGAGGACTACTGGCTATAGATGGGTGACTCCCCTCAAAGACCAAGAAGAATATCATTGGTTATAGCACAACAAGTTTGATCAAGAAGGCTTAAAATTAAGTCCTTGTGGGTTGGAGATGATAGCTCAAGAATAAGTCCAAAGGCAAGCTCTTAACACAAAGATGTGAATTCTACAGGAGAAGCTAAGGGAAAGAATGGGATCCACAGTAAAGCTCACGGTAAATTAACAGATCAGAACAAACAAGGCTTTAGATACACCAAGCACAGAGTTTGGGCAATAAGATGAGCTTGAAATCCTAGTGCAGAAAGTAAATATTGCTTTATAGATATAAAGAGATATAAAGATATGGAAACCTAGTGGGATGACTCCCATGACTGGACCATAACAGTTGAAGGATATACCTGTTCAAAAAGAACAGAAGAGGCAGAAAAGTAGGGGGAGTAGCATTACCTGTCAAAGACAAATAGACAGAAAGGTGTACATGACGAATCAGTGTGGACCAGTAGAGAGCATTTGGGTAAAAATAATTGGAGGGTGCAGTAAAAACAACACTGTGGTAGGAGGTTACTACAGGCCACCAAACCAAGAAGAGGCGGTTGATGATGCTTTTGAAAAAAATCTCACAAATCTGCAGGATGCAAGAATCAGTAGTGATAAAGCACTTCGATTATGCTGGCATCTGATGGGAGACTAACTCTTCCAAGCACAGGACCTTCAATAAATTCCTGAGCTACGTTGAGGAAAATTTCCTATTTTAAAAGCCAGAAGGAACAAGGGAACAGCAATCCTCGAGTTGATCATAACCAATAGGGAATAGTTGGTCACTGGAATCAAAGCGGTTGTACCACTAGAATTCATGATTGTGGGACAGATCAAAGAAGAGTGCAGTCAAGTCACAGACCCTGGTTTTCATGAAAGCTGATTTTATCAAGCTCAGAGAAATACTGGGTAGAATCCTGTAGCTAGAGATACTACTTCCAGAAAGCACAATCAGAAACCATCGCATGGAAAGGAAGAAAAAAGGAAAACATTTGAAAAAGCAAGGTGGCTGTGCAGTAAACCCAAGGAGGAAGTAAAAAGAAAAAAGAACACATATAAGGAATGGAAAGAAGGATAAATCACCACAGAAGAGCACAGATCTGTAGTCCAAGTCTACTGGAATAGCATAAGAAAAGCTAAAGTTGAAATGACCTGAAATTGACTAGGAAGCAACAAAAAGTTTTGTTTTTTCAAATAAGTCAAAGCAAAAGAAGCACCAAAGAAACAGTGGACTACTGGCTCAGCAAGGATGGCAAAATGATAACAGATCACAACGAAAGGGTAGAACTGCCAAACACGTATTCTGCTTCAGTTTTTCTCCAAAAAGAGAACTGTGTGCTTCTACAGATCAAGAAAGGTCTTGGCAAGAGATCTGGACTGCAAATCAAGACTGATAAGGAGTAAGCCATCAATCACCTAGTTAACCTAAATGAGTTCAAATATGCAGGGCCAAATGAACTCCATCCCAGAGTACTGAAGGAACTTGCTAACATATTGTCTGAAATATAATGCCATCATTTTTCAAAAATCTTGGAGAACAGGTGAGGCAAAGTGTTCCTCTCTTCAAAAAAGGGAAAAAAAATAAAGGAAATTACAGGCCAGTCAGCCTGACCTTAATACCAGCAAAAGGTTAGAATGGATTATACAGGAGTTTATGTCCACAAAATCTTGAAAAATGAGTAAGGTACCAAAGGACTGGAAAAGAGCAAGCACTGTTTCTCTCTTCAAAGAAGGCTGGATCGATATCTTTACTACGGTCATTGACCAGCAGAAAAGGGGATAGAGAATATAAAGGGAAAGCGCATTACAAACAGTAATAAAATGGGATGAAATATTTGAAACAGTATTTAAAACAGTATAAATACAGAGTTAAAAACAGTAATATTACATCCATAGACTGGTATAAAAATACAAAAATACAAAAATATAAAATAAACTAATAAAATAGCTAATAAAAACATGTACGTAAAATTAGACATAAATATACCTAAAAATTCGGTACCAGTAACGACATTTAGTTGTCAGATGAAGTGCCCTAACAGACCTAGGTAGGTCTTTGGATCATATATTCGCTAAACTATGCTGCTAATCATCACCTGTCGCACTTTAATAGGGCTGCACAGAATTTGGCCACCCTATATGGTATATTAGGATTCATATCTGAGAGCAATAGAGAAACATAAAACTGATCAGACCTCCCCCCTCAAGTGTAATTATAGAGTATTGGCAAAATAAGATCAGACTGTACATCTCTATAGAACAAGCACTGAAGCAGCACATGCTCTACAATTTCTATTTGGCCAGAACCACATGGGCAGCGTCTCTCTGAAAATTCAATTTTCCTACAGCGACCTTCGAGGACAGCTGACAGGAGAGCATGACATTGAGCCAAGGTGAAGGCCTTGTGGTGTTTTGGCAGTTCTAGATTGCCTGTGTAAACTATAGGCATTTTAAGGTACTTATTATATTCACTGACGATGAACGAAGGGGATCTGACTAGATTGATTTGGTGCTCTATTTCAGTGATACATTGTTTTATGGCTGCTTTAGCCTGATAAAACCCCAAACTAAAAAATTAGGGGAAAAGCCCAAGGTCAAGATTTTGCTTGAAACTGCCTTATTCCACGAGGACTGGAATTCATCTTTCAGAACAAGAGGGATAAGTCCCCTGGGAAAAATAGCTAGCCTAAGCCAGTAATTAAGTGTGGTCTTCCATATTCTGGCCTCTATGCTCAAAAAGCCTGCCTCTAACTGCAGAGTGGCATTGGAGACCCATTTTGGGACTTGGAAGACTGACCTGAGAAACTTAGATTGGATGGGTTCCAAAGAGGCACTATTAGGGGAAAAGCCTAATTGGGCTATTGATTTGCCTCAAATAATTTTAGAGCTGCTCGGACATAAAATCCACCTTTTGTTCTAAAGAATGTTTGAACAGCCATTGAACTCCTCTGGGCATTGCTAACAACGCAGTCCTCATGTGCTTTCCTACTTCCTGAGGAATAAAAGACTACACTCAAGTATCTGAAACAGGAAACCTGTTCAATCTTATGGGAGTCTATAAGCCAGGAAAATCACCTAGAATGTTTAGCAAATGACATTTTAGATTTTTGATAGTTAAGCACTAAATTATCTTTTTTGCAAAACTAGGACAATTTTCTCAAGAGCTCTTTTAAGGCTGACAGGTATTCTCAAAAGGATGGCTGCATCATCTGCATAAAGCAGTACGGGGACGGTTCTTCCAGCTAACTTTGGTTGGTGGAAGTTGGTATTATGAAAGCGACCCACCATCAAATTAATATAGAAATTAAACAGAAGTGGAGCCAAGATACAATCTTGCTTTACTACCTTCTCTGTTTTAATTGCTATAGTAAGAGAACCCCATAAGGTATATTGTATTTTAAAGGAGGTCCCTTCATGCAGTATTCGTATTAGTTGGAGTAATCGCCTATCAGTTGAATTTTTCTCATAGCATGGAGCATGAAATGGCATCAAATGCTCCTTTAAAATCAATAGAAGCACCCTACAAGGCAGTAATATTACCAGAGGAGTATTTCCCAATCAGGCGTTGTAAAACTAAGCATTGATCAATAGTCATAGAATCATAGAAATGTAGAGTTGGAAGAGACCACACGGGCCATCCAGTCCAACCCCCTGCCATGCAGGAACACCCTCAAAGCACTCCCGACAGATGGCCATCCAGCCTCTGCTTAAAAACCTCCAAGGAAGGAGACTCCTCTACACTCCGAGGCAGCATATTCCACTGCCGGACAGCCCTGACTGTCAGGAAGTTCTTCCTGAGGTTCAGGTGGAATCTCCTTTCCTGCAGCTTGAATCCATTGCTCCTTGTCCTGGTCTCTGGAGCGGCAGAAAACGAGCCCTCTCCCTCCTCTACATGGCATCTCTTCAAATATTTAAACATAGCTATCATGTCCCCTCTTAACCTTCTCTTCTGCAGACTGAACATACCCAACTCTCTAAGTCTATCCTCATAGGGCTTAGCTTCCAGGCCCTTCACCATTTTGGTTGCCCTCCTCTGGACCTGCTCCAGCTTGACCATGTCCTTCTTGAATTGGGGTGCCCAGAACTGGACACAGTATTCAAGATGAGGTCTAACCAAAGCAGAATAGAGTGGTACCAGTACCTCCCTCGATCTAGACACCATACTCCTTTTGATGCAGCCGAGAATCGCATTGGCTTTCTTGGCTGCCGCATCACACTGCTGACTCATGTTCAGCTTGTCATTTATTAAAACTCCAAGATCCTTTTCACATGTACTGCTATCCAGCCACGTGTCCCCCATCCTGTATTTCTGTATTCCATTTTTTCTACCTAAGTGTAGGACCTTACATTTCTCTCTGTTGAATTTCATTTTGTTAGCTGTGGCCCAGCTCTCCAATCTATCCAGGTCATTTTGAATTTTGATCCTGTCCTCTGGCGTATTAGCAACCCCTCCCAATTTGGTGTCATCTGCAAATTTGATGAGCATGCCCTCTATTCCTTCATCCAAGTCGTTGATGAAGATATTGAACAGCACTGGGCCCAGGACAGAACCCTGTGGCACCCCGCTAGTCACTTCTCTCCAGGATGAAAAGCAGCCATTGGTGAGCACCCTTTGGGTTTGGTCGGTCAACCAATTACAAATCCAACTAACAGTAGCTCTGTCCAGCCCGCATTTTACTAGCTTCTTTGCCAGAATGTCATGGGGAACTTTGTCAAAGGCCTTACTGAAATGTTACATCCACAGCATTCCCTTCATCTATCAAGCTAGTAACTCTAACATAAAAAGAGATAAGATTAGTCTGGCATGACTTATTTTTGAGAAATCCATGTTGACTTCTTGTGCTTAATGATCTGCTCCAGGATCTTTCCAGGTACTGACATCAGGCTGACTGGGCGATAATTATTTGGGTCCTCTTTTTTTCCCTTCTTGAAGATGGGGACAACATTTGCCCTCTTCCAGTCTGCTGGAACTTCTCCTGTCCTCCAAGATTTCTCAAAGATTATAGCAAGCTGTTCCGAAATGACCTCTGCCAGTTCTTTTAATATCCTAGGATGCAATTCGTCTGGCCCTGGAGACTTGAATTCATCCAGTGTGGCCAGGTATTCTTGTACCACCTCTCTACCTATTATGTGCCGCATTTCCCCTGCTTCCTCCCCTGCTCCCCAACTGCCAGGTTGAGTGCTTGTATCCTTCCGGGAAAAAACTGAGGCAAAGAAAGTGTTAAGTAGTTCTGCCTTTTCTCTTCCCCCTGTTAGTAATGCGCCATCTTCTCTGCGCGGCGACCCTATCGCCTCTTTCTTTTTCCTTTTGCTGCGGACATATTTAAAAAAGCCCTTTTTATTGTTTTTAATATCTCTGGCCAGCCTAAGTTCGTTCTGTGCTTTAGCCTTTCTGACCTTCTCCCTACATCTCCTAGCTACTTACTTGAATTCTTCTTTGGTGGTTTCCCCCCTCTTCCATTTCCTGTACACGTTTCTCTTAACGCTTAGCTCAGCTGAGAGTTCTTTAGTCAACCATTCTGGTTTCTTCAGATGCCTTCCATTTTTCCTCCTTATTGGCACAGTTTTAGACTGTGCCTTCAGTATCTCCCTTTTAAGGAACTCCCATGCCTCCTGAACTCCTTTCTCTTTCACTATTCTTGACCACGGAATTTCAGCCAGCAGCTCCTAAAGTTTACAGAAGTCTGCTTTTTTAAAGTCTAAGATGAGTGTCTGGCTACACTTATCTTCCCCTTCCCACTGAATGCCAAATTCCAATAGGGCACGGTCACTCCCCCCTAAATATCCAACCATTCCTACCTCATTAACAAGGTCACTCCTATTGGTCAGGATCAGATCTAGAATATTTGATCCCCTTGTGGCCTCTTTCACCTTCTGGACCATGAAATTGTCTGCAAGACAAGCAAGAAACTTGCTGGACCTTGCTGTCTCGGCAGAGTTTGACTGCCAACATATATCCGGGTAATTGAAATCTCCTATTATTACTGTATCTCTCCTTTTTGAATGCGCGGTCATTTGGTTGAGGAAGGCGTCATCAAGATCCTCAGTCTGGGTTGGAGGTCTGTAGTAAACCCCTACCAGAATACCCCTATTGTTTCTCGCTCCCTTAATTCTTACCCAGATGCTCTCGACCTGGCTTTCTGAATTTAAGTCACAGATCTCTTCACAGGTGAAAACATCCTTGACATACAAGGCTACTCCTCCTCCTTTCTTGTTTGGTCTATTTCTACAAAATAGGCTATACCCCTCTATTCCTACATTCCAATCCTGAGACTCATCCCACCAGGCCTCGGTGATGCCTATCAAATCGTATTTATTTTGTTGTACTAGGAGTTCAGGTTCATCTTGCTTGTTTCCCATACTCTGTGCGTTAGTGTAGAGACACTTAAATCCCCGGGCCCTTCCTGCAAGTCCTGTACTATAATTTCTACTCTTCCCACCATTGGACGCTTGTACTACTTGGTCAACATCATTTGGGCCTTTTCCCCCTGCACTCGCCAAGTCTTTGCCCTGAAAAATATTGTCTCCCTCCCCAGCAGAACTTAGTTTAAAGACCTCTTAATCCTCCGTGCAAGACTGTTTGCAAAAACATTCCTGCCAAGTTTCATGAGGTGTAGCCCATCCCTTGCCAGAAGCCCACGTTCATGGAAATTCAGGCCGTGTTCCAAAAACCCAAACCGTTGCCGACGGCACCATGTGTGGAGCCAGTTGTTGACCTCTGCTATTGACCTTTCCCTTTGTGCACCATATCCTTGAACAGGGAGGAGAGATGAAATGACCACCTGCGCACCAAGGTCCTTAAGCTTTGTCCCCATAAGCTCGTAGTCCTTTGCGATGTGGTAAAAGCTGCGCCTCACAGTGTCATTGGTTCCGACATGAACCACAATGAGGGGCTTATGGTCAGTGGGCTTGACCAGCCTGGTTAGCCTCTCCGTTCTGTGGTTGATCTTGGCCCCAGGAAGACAGCAGACTTCTCGATTTAACTTGTCGGGTTTGCAAATTACCAGTTCGGTTCCTCTGAGCAAGGAGTCCCCAACAATAGTCAATCATCTTCCCCTAAAACCATATTGTTTATCTGCTAAAATATTCTCTTGTTCCAGCCAATCCAGAAGTTTCCTGTGTAAATGCCTTGCATAAAGCTTACTAATTGTATTAAGCAGACTAATAGTCTGTAATTTGCTGGATTGTCCTTTGACTCCTTTTTAAAGATGGGTACATCTTTAAAAAGGGGTCAAAATCTGAAGGAGCACATCCATAGGAGTTAACACAAGTGAAAAGGGAAGCCAGGAGAGGAGCCCAGAACTCCAAGTTGTTTTTAATGACTTCTGGTGGAATCAAGTCCTATCCTGGGGCTTTCCTTGTTCTTAATTGAGCTACAAGGCTGTTTCTTTCAGACACCATTACAGGAAACCATGGTGGGAAGGTCTCAATAGATTGAGTGTGAGCTTCTTTTCCAACACTGGAGTCTGAATATAGATCTTGGAAGTACACTTCCCAAATATTGGGAGTGATTGAATAATCTATCCTGTTTAAAGCTCTGCTTTGAACACCTGATGTGATATGCCAAAAGAGGGATGAGTCATTAGATTTAACAGCTTGAATAAGGCAGGACCAGTTGGCCTTCATAGCTTCTTTCTTTTTATGTACCAGTAATAGTTTATATTGTCTCTTTTTCTGAAGAAGCTCTAATGCAGTGAATGATGATGTACCAGCTAAATGTGACTGACAAGTAGCAATAAGATTTTTTTTTGCTTTGACATATCTTTATCAAAACACAGTTTTCAATAAAGTCTATTTGGTCTTGATTCTGTGCTACCATAACATAAAAGTAACTGACATAACTGCTGAATCAGTATAATTACCAAGGAATACCTCGGGGACCTTTGTGGAAAGAATCGCGAGTTAAAGACTCTGAACGTGATGGGTAGACAAAGAATCAGTTATCACACAGTTTAACTGTGGCCACATTTAGGTCTGCGATAGATTCTTTCATCAAGGATAATATCAATTAAGTGAAGGTCTTCAACATGAGGCTCTTGTGCAAAGTTAATTAGCTGCAGAGTCATTGGAAGGTGATCACTGTCAAACCTTGGGATAACTTCTAAGCCCTTCACATATATAAGAAGCTCTCTAGAGATAATTATATAGTCAATTGCACTCATTCTGGATCCAGAGAGATAGGTGAAATTAGCTGGGTGATCTTTATCCATAGCACCATTTAGTATGTGAAGATTTAATCTGAAAGTAGTTAACGCCAAACACAAGCCTGCATACTTGGCTTTTTGGTCTTTTGAGCAGCATGTCAATAGGACTGCATCTTCTTCTAAGTGTGGGGGGTGGAAACTTATACTGTGAATATAGAGTGTTATCAATCTAGCATTCAAGTCACCTGCCAATATCACAGATGCATCAGGGTATTTAGTAGAGAGATCAGCCACATATCAAATTCTACCCAAAGAGCTTTAATGTGAGTTTTCTGTCTCAATGGAGGCACGTAAACATTGATAATCAATAAACTGATAGATTTAAATTGAATCTTAACTACCATAACATGTGATTTAAATGAAGAAAGTGGTATTATAGAAATTTGTAAGGTTGTGGAAACCAAAATTCCTAATCCTCCTATGGCTCTACCATACCTGGACCCTACAACTGCCATTAGGGAGAAAGAATGAAACTCCCATAAACCAAGTTTCCTGTATCAGAAAAATATCAAAGCAAGGTAAGAAGGCAATAAAACTGGGGTCACTAGTGGATGCAGTCCATCCTGCCACATTCAAAGTTAAGAGAGAACTCTTACTCTGATCCTTTCATTCTCAGGCAGAAATATTATCATACAGAGAGTGCATATGTGATCTTACAGGAGGTGGTGGAATCTCATGGGGTAATAGTCCTCATACATAAAACAAAACAAAACAACAAACAAACCAATACACAACAAAGATAAACAACAAATCAACAACAAATCAACCTACATATACAATTACACTAAACATACAAAAAAAATTGTATACATATGTACTGTATTTAAACTAAACTGATAATTAGGGGACTTCCAGTTTGGGTACAAGAGCTGGGAGACACGTTCTCCAATGCTTCAGGCAGGAGAATGCTGCTGCTGCAGGCTACTGGCAGAATTCTGAAAAGCCAGTTCATTCTGCTCCCCAGGAGTGAAGGGTGCAGCCAGACTTTGGGTGAGTGACAAAGCCACAGTCTGTCCCCCCCATCACCATTCAGGCGGGAGCAAAGACAGGAGGACAAACAAATGAGCTACCACCACCATTTCCAATTTGCTGCAGCAGATTGGAAGGGGGAAGTTCTTCCCTTCATTCCGGCCACCAAATTTCTTCTTTTTTCCTTAGAGTAATTAAGAGAGGTTTTTATTCCTTTGATGATAAGACCCCTGATGAAGCCAGCATGAAGTCTCTGTCAAGGTCAGAGACCCAGGCAGCAATCCAGCCTGGAGAAGGGAGTGGGAGAGCTAGCAGAGTTCTGTCGGGAGGAGTCAAGCAAGCAACTATTCAAAGGAAGTCCATTTAACTAAGCCAGAGCGACAAGCAAAAGCCATAGTCAGAGTTCCAAAAGCCAGGGGTCTGGAGCCAAGAGATCAATCCAAGGGATCAGGAGCCAGGTGCTGGAAGCAAGGAACAAGCAAGGGGAGAGCTTGTAAGAAGTTTGCCACAAGCAAAGGGAAGCTTCCAAGCAGGCAGTTATATAGCCCAAGGCACAGGTGTGCCCAGTCACCGCTTCTTAAACTTAGCCAAGGAAGCCTCCCTTTGCACAGCTCTCTTGAGTCTCCACCTTGATTGGGGGCTGATTGAAGCAGGCTCCAGAGCATCTTCAGAATTGGATCCCTGTTGCTCTAAAGGAGCAGGCAAAGGAACATCCGAGCCTGTTTGGTCCATGGCAGCAGGGGGAGCTCCTGAGCTGTAGGACTCATCTCCAGCCAGAGCCACAGGGACCAACAGCTGCTGCTCGTCATTAGCAGCTCTGACAGGGGCTTCAGTTATCACAGTCCCTCTGGAAATAATCCATTTGGAGCACACTACTACATCTTTCTGTGAGTTTTTTTCCTTTTTTTCCCCTTCAACAAAGTGAGAGTAGCTGTTTCCCGGCGTGGAAAGTGAAATGGAACTGTGAGCAACTTAGACCTTCAAGGAGGAAGGGGTTTTTTTTTTACCCCCTCCTTATTTGATTTTTTTTCCCTTTCATTTTTTGGGACTTGTCTCTGGATTGACTTGGCAGGGTTTTTTTGGTCCTTTTTTTTTTTTTTGGACTGAACTATTACACATGGAATTTTGAAATTGTTCTGAAATTGGATGTTGTACTTGGTTGTGTACCTTCCTGATTCTTAACGTTGAGAGCCCAGAAGAAACTTGCAGCCTTTTTTCCCCCCATATCTCTCCTCCTGAAGAATGCAGAGAGCAGAAGAAAGATAAAGAGAGCAAGGGGGGGAGGGAGAGAGGAAGAGGGGAAAGGTGAGAAAAAAAAGAAGAGGAAAAGAAAAAAAGAGAAGGATCCAGAATGCAAGCTGGATTGAAGTGAGGGGACTACATAGTAAGAGAAGAATTTAAGAAATTAAGGAATTTAAGAGTGAAGGGGGAAAGGGAGGAAGGGGAAGAGGAGGAAGAAGAGGAAGAAAAAAAATTTAGGGGGTGTGTCAAATTGGAGGAGGCCCTGTGATATTTTCCATTTATAAGAAATATATAGTTGGGTTATACTTTGTATATACTTATTATGCATTGTTTTCATATATACTGTATAAGGGGAGCTGCTTATAAAAAATGCAAAAAATGAGATCTGGTAAGGTGAGAGCAATTGAAATACAAGGCAGAAGGGATTCTATAGAAGAACCCCCAGACTGTCAAAAAAATAAATAAATTATGGATTAGATGAGGGCTTACATGGTAGAAATCAGGCACGATCTGAATGAGCTCAAGGATCAAATGTCGGAGATACAGAGCAATTTTGAACAAACGAAGAAAAACATTATTGCCAATAGAAAAGATATAGAAGTAAATAAGAAAAGACATCAATATTGTAAAACAGAAAATGGATTCTGCAAAGATTGATACTGACAAACAGTTAAGATTTGCCTTGGTAGAACAGAAACAAATGGAGTCACAGATTAGGATTCGAGGTTTGGAGGAGAAGACAAACGAGGTACTGAGAAAAAGGGTTGTGACCTTACTTGCTGACTTCCTAGATGTGACTGAGGAAGATATGGAGAGTGAGCTGGATACCACTATAGAGTTAATTCGGTTGTCGCTAGGAAGAAAAATCTCCCCAGGGATGTGGTAGTCCAGTTCACTAAGAAATCAATACAAGATAAAGTTTCTGAAGAACACAACAAGAATACCCTAGAGAATCAGAATAAACAACTTAGAATTTTGCAGGAAGTTCCAGTTAGAATTCTACGAAAAAGGAAAGAATGATTTTGTTGTTCCAAAACTTAAAGCTAACCAAATTATGTACAGGTGGGACCGAGTGGAAGGAATATTTACGTTTAACGACCAGCGGTTTAGACTTAATACAGAAGGCCCAAGACTTCTTGTGAAGATATCGAAAAGAGCTGGAGAAACGCAGAGGATCATTTGAAACCTACTCGACACAACTGGAGTCTAGACCAGTGATGGACAAGAAGAAATTTCGGATACTGATTCATGACTGGACAGACTAGACAACAGAGAAAGGACAAAGGAAACTGAGACTAACTTAATTAATTTGGATGTGGAAGATACGGAATTGATCAAATAGAGGAGGAAAAAAAGGGGAGAGCAAGATGAAATATTTAATCTTGACACGGAATGTGAACGGGATGAACTCGATGATAAAGAGGAAATTTTTTTTCCACTATCTGAAAAAACTCAACATGAGTATATGTTCTCTTCAGGAAACCCACTTTAAAGCAAAGGACTCCAAAGTTCTAAATTGTAAAAGTTTAGGAGAAGTATTCACATCATCAGCGTCAGTCAAAAAAAGAGTTGTGGTCTTATACATTAAAACCTTAATGTCACCTAAACTTATACTTACAGATGTCAAAGGAAGGTTTCTGGGGGTTGAAATAAACCTAAAAGGGAAGCCTATACTTGCAGTGGGCTTATACGCTCCATGTAATGAGATTGTCACCTTTTATGCTGAGCTGAAAACCATTTTACAGACCCATACTTACGAGAATTACTGCAGGAGATTTTAAAGGAGTAGTAGATTCTAAGATAGATAAGACCCTTCAGGGGCATGATAAAAAGATGCAAGGGAAACTGCCAAAAGTTTTTTTTCAAATGGTTGAAGAAGTCCAGATTGAGGATGTCTGGAAGTTTAAAGAAAAACAGGCAAAAGACTTTACTTTTTTTCCTAACTCTTATCAGACATGGTTCAGAATCGATATGATCTGGCTCTCTGGAGCACGAAAAAGATGGCAGTTGAATGATCTACTGTTACAGAAAAAAAGAGGTGGTTGCTGCTGCCAAGAAAAAATTGATAGAGTTTTTTTGAGATAAATTTAGATAAAGGAGTAGATGACTTTACAGTAGGGAATACAGCTAAAGCGGTGATGCGTGGTTGGTTTATACAAAAGAATTTTGAGACGTAAAAGAAGAAATGACAAAATATTGAAAATTTGATGGCAAAAAATCAAAGAGTTAGAAATGGATTTAAAGCAGCAAGGAAAGAGTAAAGAAGTGTAAAAACTAAGGAAATCTCCCAAAACATACAGCTACTACAAAGGCAGCTCTCTATGATGATGATTAAAGACACTAAGAAAAAGATGTGTTTTGTTAGACAAAATAACTTTGAAGATGCAAATAAACCTGGTCGCTGACTGGCCTATAGAATTCATAAAGAGAACCTAAAAAAAAAAAAAGACAAGTGGTAGAACTTAAAGATGGTGACAGGAAAATTACAGACAACAGGGAGATCCAAAAAATATTTTGTAATTACCTTGCCAATCTATATCAGTATCAACCCAATCTATCAAGTGAGGAGATAGATGATTATTTAAAGGCTCAAAAAATTCCACAACTTTCAGAGGAAGACCGAAAGAAGTTGAATGAACCAGTATCTTTGAATGAAATAATAGAGGCAATTGATGCAGCCAAATCTAAAAAAGCATCAGGTCCAGATGGATTACCAGCAATGTTCTATGAACGCTTTAAATACCAATTAATAAAACCAATGCGTAGACTGCTAAACATTATTGTTCAGGAAGGGAAGATTCCAAAGAGCTGAAAAGAGGCAAATATATCATTAATTCCTAAAGAGGATAAGGAATGCTTCTCTTGTGAAGACTTTAGACTACTCTCTCTTCTAAACAACGATCATAAAATTTTTGCATTTATTTTAGCAAAGAGAGTGAAAAAGGTTCTTCAGAATTATATTCAGGATGATCAAAATGGCTTTTTGCCTAAAAAAGAAATGCACAATAATATTAAAATAGTAAGAGATGTTATACAGTACTATGAAGTTCACAATGAAAATAAAGGGGCCTTGCTCTTTCTGGATGCGGAGGAGGCCTTTGATAACGTTAAATGGCCATTTTTATTCAAAGTTTTGGAGCACATGAAAGTTGGGGAGAACTTTTTATCTTGGATTAAAACCGTTTATAAAGATCCAAGTGGCTCGGTTAAGCATTAATGGAGAATTATCTAAGGTAATCCAAATCCAGAAAGGGACAATGGAGAGATGTCCTCTATCCCCGTTATTGTTTATCATGATCCTAGAAGTACTTCTGAATCGTATAAGAAACAAAGAACGTCTAAGCGGGGTAAAAACTGGGAATTATAATTACAAAATCAAAGCCTTTGCCAATGATGTTGTGATCTTTTTGGAAAACCCAGTTGAGAAAATGGACATGTTGAATCAAATAATTAAATAGATTTGGCTTTAAGATCAACAAAGAAAAAACCAAAATCCTCACAAAAAATATGAATTCTAAGGAAAGATTACAGTTGGGGGAAAAAAATCAGGAACTGGCTGTGTAAACAAAGTTAAGTATTTAAGCATTGAACTAACACTGAACAATAATCACTTATTTCAGAATAACTATGTTAAAACGTGGAAATCTATACAGGCAAAACTTAATACTTGGTAATCACTGAATTTGTCACTGTTGGGCAGAGTTCAGTTATTAAGCTCTAAGCCTCTAAGCTACTACTCTTATTTCAGATGATCCGAGTTGTTACATCTAAACCATGGTTTGCACAGTGTAGAAAAGATCTAAGTTTATTTGGAAGGGTAAAAAATCTAGAATAAGTTTTAAACTCATGACAGATTTGAGACGAAGAGGGGTTTTGCATGTCCAGATTTAGAGCTATGTTATCAAGCTGATTTGGTTAAAACCATGGATTCTACTTAATAATGCTAAACTTCTGCTACTGGAACGGCATGACCTCCTTTTTGGGTGGCTTGCCTTCCTTTGGTATAACAAAGCAAAGGTTCAGAGATCCTTTTCTAATCATGTCATCCATAAATCTTTGTACAAAGTATGGGATAAGTACAAATGGATATTTTATTCAAAGCTACCATCTTGGCTATCTCCTCTAGAAACTCTCTCTATCAAGGAACTTAGGAAGCGGGATACTTGGTTAACATATAAAGATCTGAAAACTGCAGTGGATTCCTACCAAATTAAAGATAGACAGCAATTGGCTGAAGAAGGTACGGAAATTTACTGGTCCCCCTATCAGCAAGTGGTCAGTAAATTTAAAGATCTTAAAGTTCAAAGAGTGGATCACAAAATGACACAATTTGAAAAATGTCTAGCTAAAGGAGAAAAAGGGTTGCTGTCCAAACTATACACTATGTTATTGAAAATAAGCCTGGAAGAAGAGACTGTTAAAAACTACATGGTTCAATGTGCTAAAGATTTGGGCTACAATATTGCATTGGAAGAATGGGAGATATTTTGGAGAAACAACCTAAGGTCATATATCTGCAGGAAAATTTGTTGAAAATGATGTATAGATGGCACCTTTCACCAGTGAGAATAGCTAAAATGTATAAAAATGTAAAGAATATATGTTGGAAATGTAAAAAACAGGCTGGTACTTTCTACAATATTTGGTGGGAATGCAAAGTCATTGGTGGTATCTCAGTTTTCTTCCAATATTTTGCACAGACAAGTCTTGCAGTCAGTGGAGGGAGATAAACTGGAACAGGAAGCCAGTGGGGGACAAAGTTAGAAGAGTGCTGCATTCTCTAGGGAGGGAGAATAGAAGCAGACCTGGTTGTCATAGCCCTGGCTTGTCCAGAAATCTCCCTGGCTGTTCAGACCTGGACATAAAGAGAAATGGTCATAACGTGCTCATGGTTTTGTCCAGTCCCCTTGGTTTTCTTTTGACACAGCTTGCACAATTTGTTCTTTTGCATACTATGTTTAGTAAATAAAACTAAAAAGTGAAAATTAAAGCACAACCACCTCTACCACTTACAGTCTAGTTGGTGTGGATGGTTGCACTTTCATTTTCATATCCCATACTTTTTTTATATATATACATATTTTTATTTTAAAAAAAACTAAGAAAACATAACATTACATACATAAACTAATATTCATAACATAATAAACATTTTAAAACTAAACATACAAATAATACACATACAACATACCTTATTAAATATCTACACAAAACTTGAAGCATTTCCCTTTTAGTGAGATACAGCTAAGATAATATTCCAAAAAAAAAAGAAAAAGAAAACTCTACATCCGTAAATCAGAAAGGGAAAAAACAATATTTATTTTAATACCATTATCTTTGCCATTACTTACATAATAATTATGTATATTTTTTTTGTTCAATAAATCTTATATTTCCACATAACGTTACTAGTATACTTTCACATCCTTTTTCTTTCAAACATAACACTATTACTTCAACACATCTTCTCTTGTTTCTGCCTCCCTCCACAATATTACCTAGGAATTATCTCTCATTATTTTAACAATAAATTATCACTTTCCTACTTATCATATATAATATTTTACTAAGATTGATACTCAAGATTGAAAACCTTTAAATAAAATTTTCTTATTTTCCCGAAATTCTGTGAACAGTTCCCAAAGTTTATAAAATTTACTGTCCATCTTATTACCCAATCTGTAAGTCAATATGTCCATCTGTGCTATTTCCATGGTTTTTTTCTAACCATTCATCCACTGTTGGAATGTGAGTTGATTTCCAATATTTGGCATAAACAAGTCTGGCCGCCACTATCAAATGCCATATTAACCTTTTGGTGCAGAAATCCATCGAGTTATCTGCACCAGCCTCCTAATAAAAAAATATTCAGGAACTAGATCAATTTTCCTTTTCAAAATTCTTTGAATATTTACTCGTATGGCGTACCACACCATACCCCACCACATATGATAAAAAGATCCCACTTGATCTTTACATTTCCAGCAGTGGTTATTCATATTCTTGTTCATTTTAGCTAATCTGGTGGGTGTCAAATACCAACGATACACCATCTTCAGCACATTTTCTTGTAACGCATAGGATCTAGAATATAGCATATTGTTTTTCCAGATTGCTTCCCATTCTTCTAGGAGAATATTATGGTTAAGATCTTTGGCCCATTTTACTATACAGTCTTTGACTGTCTCTTCCTCTAACTTAAAGGATAACAACTTCGTAAATCTTGAGAGTAACTTTTTTTCTCCTTTTAACATCAGATCTTCCAATTCATTTTGCCTCAAGTCCACTCCTCCCCCTTGTACATCCTTTTTAAATCTTTCTTTTATTTGCATGTAGGGAAACTACTGTATATCAAATTCTTTCTCCTTTAGTTGTTGTTGGTCTTTCATTCAGACTACTTCTCCATTTTTCTTTAATAAGTCCTTATAGGTCAACCAGCTTCCATATCTTCTCAACCCCTTAATAGAGAGCACCTCCAATGGTGAAATCCACGATGGTTTTTTTGGACAAAAATAAAACTTTGTACTTCTCCCATGCTTTAAGAAGTGCATTCCGTATCACATGGCTTTTGAAAATCTTTTGGGCTTTCACTTTGTCATACCAAAAGTACGCATGCCAGCCAAAATATAGATCGTGTCCTTCTAATGTCAATATTTTCCTTTCATCCAGGAGAATCCAAGGTTTCATCCAGGCTAAGCATGCCACCTCGTAATACAGACCTAAATCTGGTGCTGCAAAGCCTCCTCTGTGTCTTGTATCTGTCAGCCATTTATATTTCATTCTCGGTTTCTTCCCACTCCATATGAATTTTGATAAATCTTTTTTACACTCTTAAAACCAGTTTTTGGATATTATAACTGGGATCATCATGAATAAAAAAAAGTATTTGGGGAAGATCACTCATTTTTATCACTGAAATTCTGCCCATCAGTGAGAGGTTCAGTTTTTTCCACCTTCCAGGTTTTTTTTAGTTTAAGTCCAAATCTTTTGGTAGTTATTCTTAAACAATTGAGTATTATTATTAGTAAATTCTATCCCCAAATACTTCACTCTTTGAACACACTGGATACCCGCTTTCTTTTCAATCTGTTCTTTCTCCACCAGTTTGACATTTTTCAGAAGAATCTTAGTTTTGGCTTTATTAATTTTAAAACCAGCCAATTGACCAAACTGGTTTAAAAGTTCATTAACTTTATCAATTCTCTTTAAAGGATCTTCTAAAAATATCACCACATCATCTGCAAAGGCATTGTATTTAAACTGATCTTGCCTAATCTTAACACCTTGAATAGAATCTTCACTCCTTATTTAAGTAATACCTCCAACACCAACACAAATAATAAAGGAGACAATGGGCAACCTTGTCGGGTTCCCTTCGAAATTGGACTATTTTCGGAGAGGTCACCGTTGATAGTTAAACAGGCCTTCTGTTCGTTATATATAGCCTTTATCCAACTTGTAAACCTCTCTCCGAATTCCATTTCTTCAATGACCTTTATAAGAAATGACCAATTGATGTTGTCAAAGGCTTTCTCTGCGTCAAGGAAGATGAGAGCACCTTTTTTTTCATTATGAGACTCATGAAATTCTATCACATCAAGCACTGTTCAAATCTTTGATCTCATCTGTCTCCCCGGAATGAAGCCACTCTGATCTTCATGTATAAATTCTGGTAGGACCTTCTTCAGACGGTTTGCTAAAATAGAGGTGAAGATTTTATAATCTACATTCAAAAGTGATATGGGTCGAAAATCTTTACACGTAGGGGTGTCAGAATCATCTTTGGGAATCAATGCTATGTTCGCTTCTGTCCAACTTTTTGGAAGAGCATTTGCTCCCAATACTGCATTCATCATAACTTGCATCGGTCCCCAAAGTTGTTCTTTAAAATGTTTATAAAAATTAGCAGTTAAGCCATCCGGACCTGGAGCTTTGTTGGGTTTTGTTCCTTCTATCGCATCGTTAATTTCATTAATAGATATCGGTTTGTTCAGCATCTCTCGCAAATTCTGTGGTATTTTTGGAAGGTTTTGTGAATGAAGGTACTCTTCCATATGAGTTGTATCTTCAAAATCTTTGGCTTGGAACAAATTCTTAAAATAATTAAAAAGTACTTTCTTTATTTCTTTAGTTCCTGTAATTATACGGTCACCTTCTTTAATCTTCGAAATTAATCTTTTTTTTTCTCCTTCCGAATCTTACACGCCAACCAGCGTCCAGGTTTCTTTGCATGTTCAAATTGTTTTTGCTTTAGGAAGCGAATCTTTTTTTCCATTTCATCCACTGTAAGCATCGACAACTGTTTTTGTAGTATTTTTATATTTAGTACTAGCGCTTTGTCTCTAGGGTTACTTTTTAGTTTTACTTCTGAATCTTTAATCTTTTCCATTATATCCACAATCTTCTTCTTCTGTCTTCTTTTATACTCAATATTTTTTTGGATAAAGAACCCTCTAAACACAGCTTTGAATGCATCCCAGACTACTTTTGTTTCTACTTCGTTATTCAAATTGCTTTCAAAAAATTCTTGCAATTCTATTTTACATGATGTTACAATCTCATCCTGCATTAGAGGAGCTTCGTTCAATTTCCAATTCCTTCTTATACTTCGACCTTCCAACCTTAGAGTTATTGGATTATGATCACTAAATGTCTTCATCAGAATCTCTGTTTTTTTAATATAACCTTGCCAACTTCTCGGCAGCCATACGTAGTAAATTCTTGACCATGACTGATGGCGATTCAAAAAAAAAGTAAAATCTTTCACATTAGGGTATTTGAATCTCCATGCATCTAGGAGTTGGTACTCTTCAACCAAATGGAAGAAAAACCCCTCTGTCAGTTTCCCTTTGAATCTTTTTTGAGATGGCAAGGAACTTCTATCCAATTTTGAATCCACCACTCCACTGAAGTCACCCATAATACACATCTCTTCATAAGGCTGGCTCTGTATTGCTCTTTTTAAGTCATTACAGAAGGATTTATTTTCCTTACATGGCACGTATACTCTAATTAGCAGAAGGCTTTTACCTTCTAAGGTACATTTGACACCCAGAAGTCTTCCTTTTTCATCATTAAACCATAATTTAGGAGACAGTGTTGATTTTACATAAAGCATCACTCCTATTCTCTTAACTGTTGTTGCTGATGTAAATACTTCTCCTAATTTTGGGGCCTAAAACACTTTAACATCTTTTTTTTTAATGTGTGTCTCTTGGAGACAACAAATATCTGGATTGTATTTATAAAGGTAATGAAAGATCTTTTTCCTTTTAATGGGTGAGTTCAGACCATTTGTGTTCCAGAATATAATAGAACAATTCATTGTTGCTGTGTTTTGATCTAATCTCTCTCTTCTAGATCCAAATCAATAAGACTTGTCTCTTGTAATTTACATTCTTCAGTGGTTTCCTTTGTAAGATGTGCCGAGACCTCCGTCTGTATCTGATCCTTCACCTTTTCGATGTCTTTGCCTGGGTTTTCTACCATTGTTTCTTCATCTTTTGAAGTACTTGCAAAAACCATCTCTTTGGGTTTTTGTGAATAAGTTTGAGCTTCAGACTTTTCCAGGTCCAATCTGTGTCTATGGAGAAAATCTTGTGCTTTTTCTACTGAGTTCAGTCTGTACCGCTGCCCACTGAACGTAAAAATCAACCCTTCGAGACAGTCTCATCTGAATCTTATCTGATTTTTTAATTTAGAAACTAGGGATTCGTAATCTTTCCGTTTCTTCAATATTCTTACCGGAATTTCTTGAAGTATTATTAATGATTTGTCTTGATCCATTAGAGGAGATCTACTATGTTCTTCAATAATTTTATCCTTTGTTGACCTCTTAGTAAACTGTACAACCACATCTCTGGGTATTTTCTTTTTCTTGGCAGGTATAGAACTGACTCTGTAAATTGCATCTATCTCCGTGTCCATATCTTCTTCTTCCACCTCCAAAAATTCAGCCAGAAGAGTTATTCTCTTTTTAATATCTTTGTTTGTCTTCTCCTCTAAACCTCTAATCTGTATCCACGAATCCATCTGCTTTTGTTCAATTAAAGCCAATCAATCTAACTGCTTGTTCATTTCTATTGTAGAGGAAGACATTTTCTGTTTCAAAGTGGAAATCTCTTTCTCATTCACCTCTATGTCTTTTCTGTTGGTATTAACTTCTCTTTTAACTTGTTCTAAAGTATCTTGCATTTCTGTGACTTGGTTTTTCAATTCAACCAAATCTTGTTTTATTCCCACCATGTAAGATCTCATTTCTTCCATAAATTTTTCCTGATAATCAGGTGGTTCATCAAAAGAGTCACGTCTTCCTTGTGGAGTAGAAATAGAGATGGTCCGAGTTTTCTCCGATCTGGTTTTTTGCACTGTGAATCTAAAATATCAATATACTTCACCACTAAATGGTTGTCTCACAGCTATTTAAAGTTGAATATAAGCTTGGTTAACAAGAGTTCAATACTTATTCTTAAATATCAAGTCACAATTTTATCAAGAATTTCTATCCAACAGACAAATTGATTACTTCAAAAATATTACAAAAACAATAAGTTATTGAAATTTGATCTACGTATATATGAAATTCTTATAATAAATTGATACTAATGGTATTATCTAGGTTTTCTCTATTTAATCAATTCTAGCCCCAATTATTTCATCCCTCTTCTCAACGTATACTTAATTATATTTTTAAATTATTCAAAGCAATATTAAAATATACAACAAACCTATAACAAACCTATATAAATTCTCTTCAAAGTTAATTGCTTATTTCATTAGTTGTCACTGAGAAGGTTACTTAAATCATTACTTGTTAAATAGGGGTTAAATTTAAGAATTCATTCACAATCAGTTCAAATTCATTAATACAGTTTCATCTCTCAATATAAGTGTGTATTATTCTCCTTATATTTATATACATATATATTCCCCTTTTCTTGTCTTCCTCTCTTCTCCTCACCCGTAGATAAGGGGTTAAATATTCTCCCAATTGCCAGTTGTGGGGGGGGGGAACAGCTCTGTGTCCTTGCAAATGCCACTCCTCTGATCTTTCAATCTGGGGAGAAATCAGTCCACTCAACCCCATCTTCTTCTTTAAGGATTGCTTCACTATAAAGTCAACTCTAGTTGCAAAACCCCAGAATCCTGTTAGGTCCAGATATTAAAAAGTAAACCATATGTCTCTGGCAAGATATTGTTGATAGTCTGAGGAGGAAGACAAAAATAAATAAGACAAAAACTCCCAATAATACCTACGGTCAAAAGTCCATATATAAGGGTTCAAAATTCCAAAAGTCGAAAACCAAAATCCTCAATCCTGGTCAGCTATTATGGGCTGAATATAAATTTGAGAAGTAAACAAGCAATATTCACAGGAAAGTATTCCTTGTTACAGAGTCCTTAGAATAATTAGTCAGTCACCTGGGGGGGGGGGAATTACCTTTGTTTTTCAAAATGAAGAAGTTGAAGTAAATAGGAATTAATTGGAGGATAAGTTCTGTTCTCACTAAAAGTCTTCCAAGCTTTGCTACAAATCTTCAAATAAAGGTCCCCACAGTCAAAGTTCCATTACGGAAGGATCTGTTGGCTGGAATTCATCCGAGAGAGAAATTCTCCCCCTCTATTCCTTACTGCTGCGGTGAAGCTCTAATGGCGGTGACAGCCTGGTTGCCTCACCCCCACAGTCTGTCTGATCATGTACGGTGGGATCAGCCTGGCTTCTGGTCACTCGTCTTCTTCTTGCTGTCCTCTTCTTGCCAAGGTACAGAACGAACCGGATCATGAGTTACTTCTCGTCCAGTAACCGACAGCAGCAGGGATCTTCTTCACAGAGCTCAGAAGATCGTGTCTTCCAGCTCTCAACCAAACCGGAAGTACTCTCATATCCCATACTTTTATAGATTAAATAAGAAGTGTTGGGGTTGCTTGATTGCTGCTAATGTACTACAGCAGAATTCAGTAATTCTGTCACCTATGTCTTGTTTCTTGTGTTGAGGCCATTTTTAAAATTGGTTTAACATCAGCTCAACCTGCCTAGCTTCCTGACAAGATGTATATCTTCTTCATGACAGCTGCATGGAGGTGGGAAATAACAACCTTTATGTGTTACAATTTTAATTTCAATAAATAGTTTTTGTTTCTTTCTTTCTTCCATTGTTTGACAGATTTATGCCCTATTTCTCTCATGGATTTAGTTTGATATTTTGCAGAAGCCTTCAGCTTTTCACTAGACATTTTTCACCAGAACATTTTGCATTTTGCACTAGATTATGGTAAGTGGTCCATATATACTGTGCTCAATATTTCTATAACATACATGGATAATGAAAGACTTCGATGCTCATAATTTTCTATTTTCTGTAATATTCTACCCAATATGAAGGTACTTTGAAGAAGCCGGAGCTCAAACTAGAGCTCTCAATAACTAGGCTCCAACACCTTACCACTTACACCATCAGTGCTTTGGATTAGCCACAAGGTTAGCAGATTGAGCTCTCTACCTCAGTGGCACCACCTATATTATTACCATACCAGGCAACCTCTTGGGCTAGTGCCTCACAGTCAGTTCCTGGAAAGCTCTAGTTCAAAACATGCACCTCTGAGATGCAGATCTGAGAAACACGTTCAGCAGAGAAGATCCTTCAGGATAGAATGTTCTTGCAACCTCCCACCTGCCTTCAATTATTTAGCCTGAATCTGGCCCTTTGAACCTTGAGTTTCTGCCTACAGAACTTAACAATTATCCATCTAGAACTAAACCACCCCTTTAACTACCACCTGTGGAACCTGATCTGTGCCCACTGTAGATCATACCACTTCTATGCGGATCACTGGATTGATCTAAAAGATCCCCACAGATTCACTGTTACTTGAAGGGCATGCCTTCACTGGTTTTGACAGGCTGACATTTGAACCATAAAGCCTTGTTACGATGAATCTATTTTAGTACCAGCTTCATGTTGCATTCTGTAGTAATGCATAAAATATTACAACTAAGCTATATAAGACTGAAAAGCCCTTCATTATTTTGGTATTTTTTTCTCATAACGTTTAGAAAGTTTAAGAGCTTCTCAAGTATTCCAGCAAGAGCCATTGTTGCTGTTGTGGTGACAGTGGTGGTCACATTGTACCTTCAAGTCATTTCTGACTTATGGCAACTCTAAGGCAAGCCTATTAAGGAGAGATAGGGTTCAGCCTCAGAGTAAGCCTATGGCAAGATTTATTCTGAGAGGGTTGCCATTGCCTTCCTCTGAGGCTAAATGTTATTTACCCATGATTACTCAGTGGGTTTCCATGGCCAAGTGGAGATCTGAATTCTGGTCTGCCGGGGTCCTAGTCCAACTCTCAAACCACTATGTCCCACAGGCTCTCCACAGAAAAAGCCTATGTGTAGCCAAGACCTGCTCTGCAGAATTACAAATTGAGAACATCAGTGAATATTTCTTTTCTTCTGGTCATTGAATAGTTCAGTTGCTAAACTATTTTGGACAGATTAGAGATAGAACAATTATTTAAATGCTGCCTGACCTATCAGAAGATAAACACTGTTTTAAAAAAACTGTACAGTTGGCACTCATATTCATTAGGGTTGGGGTGCAGGACCCTCACAAAAGTGGAAGAATCGCAAATATCAAAATGTATGCATGTCTATTGGAAGAGAACTAAGCCATGGTGGGGAGAACCAGGGTCCAAACCAGTCAAAGAAAGTAGAGGGAAGATTTTGGCATGTTGGCTCTATACTTCTTTTCTTGCACCCGTTTCCTTCCTTGGGCATAGGTATCATTGGGACAAGGTTTATAGTGCTGAGAAATCAGGATGAGAGCCATCCTTAGCTGCCCAGGCAGTGGCTGGTGAAGGAGGAGGAAAACCAGAGGTGCAGGGTTTTAAAGAGTTGCAGGGCCTGATTGGAGCTGTTCAGAGGGAAGGTTTCCCCAGAAAAGACGTGCTGGGTCAGGGCTTGAAGAAACTCGCAAATAATCAAATCCGTGAAAGTCAAACTTGCAAATGTGGAGGGCCAACAGTATCTAAATAAAACTGATAAGATTCTTCTAATTCTTCTAATCATGGAGTGTAGCAAAATAAAGACTGTAAACGAAAACAGCATCACATGTGCCTGAATAGGCCGTTTCTTTTGTTATCAGAGGGTGAGATGCTACACATCCACCCACACAGTTATGCTTATGACAAAAGTAGGGGCAGTGGTAAGATGAAGATGGTGATGGCAGTAACAGCAAGGAATTCAATATTAATAGAGTACAGTGGAATAAAAAGTTATATTGTCCTTTGCAAATTAATCAATGGAAAACTGTGCTAGCTCCAATATCTAAAATGTCTTTAGCCACAGAACTGCTTTTGGTCTAACAAATATGGATGTTTCAGTTGTTTACTAAACTATCCTTTTTAGACAGAAACTGCTCCAACTAAATGGTGGACACGTAATGCAGCTTATACATCCTTGTGGCATATGATGATGACATGCTTAGTGGTTAGTTTTGGTTGGATGTGTCACAAAGTATTAATTTTGTATTAGAAAAAAAAACCCTAGTCATTTCTCAATGCACATTATTTTAAATTACTTTACTACTACGTAGAATTTAATTGAGGGTCACTGTTGATGGACCCTGTATGCTTTTGGTCTTGCAAAAACATTTATACTCCAGGGTTGGAAAGCTTAAACATTTTCCATTAATCCTTCAACAGTCAGAAAATCTTTTTGCTTTATCTACAACTACATATTTTATAGATGTCAGCTTCAAGTAGTTTTGGAAATGTGATCAGTTTATAGTAATGTATCTATTTAGTCCTGCTTCAGATGCTGTCTACCTTCCCTTCCCTTCCTTTCCCCTTTTTGCCTATTCTCTTCTGCTTCCTTTCTTTGTAATAATATTTAAAAACAAATAAAATATTTCTTTAAAAATCAAGGAAAGGATGAAAAATGCAGCACCAGTGGCAATCCCCCTGGAAACTAGGCATTCAAGAAACAGATGGATCACAGCCTCCAGTGGCCGCTGCCTCCCTGTGTGAGTACAGAATGAGCATTACCACTTACTTAATAGTATGATTGCCACAGGCTGTGTGCCACTATAAGATTCTGGCTAGAGCAAGCAGCTGGGCAACACTGGGTGCACAAAGAAGACTAATTTAATGTTTTTTCATCCTCTTAGAATTTTATCTTTTCTTGTGGACTACAGTTACTAAGGTTCCAAAAAATCTCACCTTGAAATCTGGTTCAGTTAAATAAATATTTTTAAACAATATGATTTCTCAAATTCAACTCACACAATCAAAACTGTTGGGTGAATTTTCCATATCTACAGTGTTTATATGAGCATGTGCATATGCCATGGCTTGTTATGAGCTCGAGGCAGTTCATCATCATCATTGTCACCACCACTTTACTAAGGAAAGTGGCCATTTATATGTCTATAATGCAGAGTTATTTTGGGGGGAGGGCGGGGAGAAATCAGATTAGTTGGGAGTTGAAGCAACATTCATGCACCTGATAAATCCTACCATTAGCTCTGGCTCCAACTCCAAAAATAGCTTGAAGGCACCATTTGTATTTTTTGCTCAGGGCCTCCAGGTGCTAAGCTCTATTCCTAGTCCCAAAAGCCACACAGGACACCCCTCAAGGGCCACATGCAGCTCACTGGGCACACAATTCTCATACCTGCTCTATATATTACCTCCCTCCAATGACTATGAACTACAGTTAAATTACACAAAAAAAAACATGCAAATATGCATAATTTGCATAATCTAAGTAATGTATAGAATGCACCTTTCTGGAAATGAATGTGGCTTATTTTAGTGCTCAGACTGGATTTCCTTTTTAAATTTAGTTTCCCATTCGATCTTTTTCTGCCTTCCTATTGATTTCTGCATACTACGTCTATCAGGAACAGATAACAAGACGCTGTAGCTTGTCATTAGAATTACACAAACAAGACTGACTTACCTCTTGTCGGAAGAGTGCGGCCTGATCCTTGCACCCAGGCAGACGCTGGATAAAGCCAGCCACCTGTACAAGTATTAGCAACAAAAGGCAGAAATATTAAAATGATGATCAGTAATGCAGCAGTGAAAGTACTTTCCCCACACAACCATAGTTTTTGAAAATTTTTCTTTCTTTGTACATTATCAGGACAGGATAACTAGTACCCTATATAATGCTTCCATAAAATGTTAAAGATATTGTAGTTGATGGGAAACACAACATTAATAATATATATAAATAACATAAATACATATAAAACATAACATAAATAATATAAAATAAATAATAAATAGGTTCTAGCCATAAGAGAAACAAGAAACGTTGTCCTAAAAGAAGAGAACACTTAAATGGGCTAAAAAGGCCACCTTAAACTGTATGAGCAGCCTTCATTGCTTTCATGAGCCAACCATGCAGTACGAGAGAGATCCTCTTTAATCTCTCACTTGGTTTCAAGAAAGACTGAGACTAATTATCTTTGACTGCAGGTATTTGGAGCAGTAGAGTGATTCAGGCTGACTGCAGCCCAAAGAGAAATACAGTGATATAAGTTCGAAAGGAAGCGAAAGAAAAGGAAACAAAGCTTTTAAATTGAGGAATACTTGTCGTGGCCAACACAAGCAATAGAATAAAGTGATATAATTTTTCAGTGGTGACAGTGAATCAAATTGATAATGAGAATGCAATAACATAACAACAACACAATAACAACAAAAAGCTTCCCATAAATAGTAAAAAAAATCATGTAGTATCAAGAAAAGTATTAATCCAATCCATACTTTGCTTTGGTAGCTTTCCACCTGTAAGAAAGTTTTTATATAAGGGAGAATTAAAAGGGTATCCTCTCAGCTTGAAATGGTAGAGCTCATTTTATGTCCTCATTCAGTTTTGTTTGTTGATCAGTCCATTTTCACAATGGTAAACGAGAGGAAACAGAAGAGTAAATGGAAGAGTAAATGGAAATGGAAGAAATGCACAGAACTTTTAAGTGATTTGGTTTTACCTAAAGTGAATAACTATTTTACAAAGTATGTTCTCTTGAACAGTTGCAGATGTCTGTTCCTACCACCAACAAAAAGAACAGACAGTTACAAGGGACACTGTCAGAAAAAAATTCCTCCTTTTAAAACACTTTGTTATCTAACTCCTTGCCTCTAAGCTTACGTAAGAAATGTATCTGTCCCATTCTCAGTTAATTTCAATTGCTCTCTTTTGTTTCCTTGCACAAAGTTCTTTCTCATTCCTTCATATTTTGACACTACAAGCGTCAGGTAGCCCTCCATATTTAGTATGGGATAGTATTAGTATCCTGAATTCAGCACTGATAAGAAATACCAGCCTAAGCTAGTTCCTCCGAGGTCTTTTTGCTGTCTGATTACTGTGGAAACAGTTTCTTTTGCTTATTACATTTGGTCTCTGCAAATTGCTTCCAGTTTGATCACTGAAGTCTTGTGAACGCATCACGCTCCTAATAAATCATGTATTAGCATTGGTACATTTGTGTGTGTGATCTCGGTTCCTGACAGAGTGATCGAACTCCATTAAAACTAACAACATGCATCAAATAAGCGAAGAAGACCAGGAAGCTGTTGAAATTCCAGGCGAGGAACCCACTGAAGGAAACGAAACAGCTCCTAGCCAGGCTGTTGATGTAAGACCCAAAACATGGCCTTCGCTCCATGCAACAGCCCTGACCGGAGGTCAGACTTGGGCCTGGGGAGAGAGACCAGAAACTGTACGGCGCCACAGACATCAATCTACAACATGGGACACATCAACTGGTGAGATCAACCTAATGGAACAACTTCAGGCCCGGGAAGAAGAAGTAGAAAAGCAGAGAGAAGAAATTTTCCAAATGAGGGCTCAGTTGCATGACTGGAGGCTTCTGGTGCCTCAAATTGGACGAGCACTCCCCAAGCTCCAGCAGCTGTGGTTGCTCTTGTAGCACCAGCTCCTGCACCTCCTGGAATGCTGGCACCGGCCGTTGGGGCCCGACCTTTCCGGGAGATGAAGACCACCTATGATGACGATGGACCAAGTTGTCCTATTTCCTCAACATGGCCCCTAATTACATGAGTGACTACAGGAACAGTTTCCCTGACGATGCTGCCAGAATTAGATACCTGAGCCAACATCTCAAAGGAGGAGCAGCAGAGTGGGTCGCTGGCTTGGTCGACTCACGAGCTGAAGGAACAGCTGACCTGCGGCTGTTCATGTACCAACTTTGAGAAAAATATGAGGATCCATTCTTTCAAGAAAAGTCAGATACCAACTGAAAAAATTGCATCAAGGGAAAGGAACCATAGGAGAATATTCACGAGAATTCAGGAGGCTAGCCGCGAAGGTGCCTGCATGGAGAGATGACATTCTCAAGCAATTTTATCGAGATGGATTGAACCCTATCATCCTTGATAGCTGCCTGACCCAAGGGGACCCTACCAGCCTCTTGGGATGGATGAAACTAGCCGGAGAAGTGGAAAGCATCATAGAAAGTGTTCAGCTCATCCGGCAGAGACAAGCTCAAAAATTTGGCCACCGTACCCCTGGACAGCGGAAAACCACCTTCCTGAGCAGTGAAGAGAAGAAAAAATGGCTCAAAGAAAGAACCTGCTTTCAATATAGAAAGAAAGGCCACATTGCCAGCGAATGCCAGGGATCAAAGAAACTCACTGAAGGAAGGTCAAGCACTTCCTCCACCAGACCTCCATCTCACAAAGCTGACACCCTGAAGTCAGCAATCAAACGCCCTGCTGGAGGCAACGCTGGGGGAACTTGCAATGGTGATGACAGCCTTCTGACTACATCTGATTCAGAAAGTGATGACTGGGACACCGCTTAGTCTGCTAATGTAAGTACCACCAAGACCAAATACGTTCTCCAGGGAAATGATGGCAAATTACGGATATCCAGGGCCTTGGTTGACTCTGGCTGCACATGCAGCCTATTAAATCCTGCATTAGCAAATGAACTTGATGTGCAGTTTGAACCCCTAAAAAGAGCCGTAAAGTTATCTCAAATGGATGGCTCACCAATGGCAGGGGGCCCAGTAAGAGAAAGAACTAAACCCATTCCTGTTCAAGTGGGAAACTATCAGGGGAAAATACATTTCCTAGTGCCCAGAACAACTGGATTTCAGGTAGTCCTTGGGTATGACTGGCTAAGAAAACACATCCTCCAAACTGATTGGACACACGGCTTGCTCAAGCATACCCATGACATAAACCAGACGCCTGAAGAATTTGGCCCCCCCCCGCACTCACTTTAACCCTTGAAGAGTTGCAGAAAATCCCTGCAGAGTACCGAGATTTACAAAAAGTTTCTGAATACCACGAAGCAGACAAATTGCCACCTCATAGAGACTTTGACTGCAAACTCAGGCTAACAGATGGGGCCAAAGTTCCCAAACCAAAAATATATCCAATGAACAAACAAGAACTCATTGCCTTAAAAAAGTTCCTGAACATAAATTTACAACGTGGATTTATAAAACCTTCATCTGCTCCGACCACTAGTCACGTATTTTTCCGCAATAAAAAAGATGGAGATGAAACTAGGTTTATTGTAAACTATAATTTAATTAATCAAGCAGTGCTGCCAAACATTTACCCAATTCCTTTGACTAAGGATGTATTAAATCAATTGATAAAAGGCAAATACTTAACAAAGCTAGACCTCAAAGAGGCTTTCTACAGAATTCACATGGATCCCAAAAGTGAGTGGTTGACTACTTTCTCAACCCCACTGGGAAATTACCAATGGACTATTCTGCCTTTTGGATTACAAGCTGGCCCCGCTGCTTTCCAAATGTTTCTCAATTCTGTGCTACAAGATCTGGTCTACAAGAGTGTTGTTGTTTACCTAGATGACATCTTAATATATTCAGAAATGCTAGAACAACACACTCAACTCGTACGCACTGTACTACAAAGACTCATAGACAATGAACTTGTGAAACTCTCCAAATGCGACTTTCACACCCAAACTTTTGATTATCTAGGGTACCGCATTTGCCCTAAACATGGATCCTGCGAAAACTGAGATAATACTTAAATGACCAGTCCCTAAAACTAGAAAGCAGCTCCAGCAATTCCTTGGCTTTGCAAACTTCTATCATAACTTCATAGAAGGCTTTGCAACAATTGCCCTCCCCTTCACTGACCTTTTGAAAAAAGCAACAGACACCAAAGCTAACAGAAGCAACCGCATCGGTTGGCCTGATAAATGCCAGACTGCATTCAATGCTCACAAGAAAAAATTCACCTCTGAGCCCCTTCTCTTGCTCCCTGATTCTTCCAAAGAATTCATAATTCAAACCGATGCATCTGATTTCACTATGGGTGCTGTTCTTCTACAAAAAGACACTGACGACCATCTAAAACCATGTGCCTTTATTTCAAAAAAGTTCTCATAACAACAACGCAATTGGCCTATCTGAGAAAAACAGGCAATGGCCATCCATTTTGCCCTTTCCTCCTGGAGGCGCCTGCTTGAAGGCGCTAATATTCCTTTTCAAGTCTGGACTGACCATCGTAATCTTGAAACACTAAGAAATGCCAAAAAATTAACCCCAAAACATACACGCTGGGCTGAATTTTTCCAGCAGGTCAGATTCAAAATTGTTTTTAAACCTGGCAAAACCAACACTCTAGCAGATCCTCTTTTGAGGCTTTCCTGCTACGAGCCTCACTCCTCTGCTTCTATATCTTCTGATAAGCCTCTATTTTCTACAGACACTTTTGGATTACAAGTAACTACATGTGCACAACAAGATGCACATACAAATGCTTCTACCCTCCTTGATTCTGCTTTTCAACAATCCCTCAAATCTGCTTACCAAACTGACAACTGGCTTAAATCTCACAAAGACTCCATCACCTGGTTTAATGACCTAGCTTTCATTGGAACCAAAATTTATGTGCCATCCCCATGTCATCCTGAAATTCTGCAAAGATACCATGACTCCAAACCTGCTGGCCATTTTGGATTTCTAAAAACTCTGCACTCCATTAAAAAACTATTCCACTGGCCAGGTCTCACAAAACAAATTCAAGATTATATAAAGAACTGTTCCATTTGCAACACTTGCAAATCCAATTCTTCGAAACTGCATGGTCTACTACAGCTGCTTCCTTTTCCCTCCTCCCCTTGGGATATAATTTCTTGGGACTTTATTGTCGGTCTCCCGACCTCATGCGGCTTCCACACTTTTTGGGTAGTCACTGATCACTTTTCCAAACAATCTCACTTTATTCCCCTGAAAAAGATTCCAACAGCTGAGAAATTGGCTGACCTTTTCATTACAAACATTTGGAAACTACATGGTCTTCCATCCACAATCATTTCTGACAGGGAACCTACCTTCACTTCTAAATTTTGGACGTCACTACTAAAAGCCCTTGGCATCTCCCAAAAACTTAGCAGCGCCTATCATCCACAAACTGATGGCCAAACTGAACGCACCAATCAAATCCTTGAACAATATTTACACTGTTTCATAAACTCCAACCAAAATAATTGGGCACGTCTACTCCCATTTGCTGAATTTGCCTACAACTCTGCCTTCCATTCCTCTACTGGGAAATCTCCTTTTGAAATGGTCTCAGAGACCACCCCAAAACCCTTTCCTTCACTGCCTGCCAAATTCCCCGACTCACAGCCTGCTTCCCTTGCTTCTTGGATTACAAAAATTTCTTCCACTTGGAACTCTGTTCAAGACTCCCTGCAAGCCTGTAAGGCTCCCCACAAACACTCTGCTGACCAAAAGAGACAACCCAACCCTGCTTACAAGCCTGGGGACCTTGTTTACCTTTCCTCCAAAAACATTTCCACCACTGGACCCTCCAAAAAACTTTCTCCTAAATACATTGGTCCTTTCCCAATCAAACGTGCCATTAATAATGTCACCTTTGAACTTGATTTACCTGACTCTTACAAGCTTCTTCACCCTGTTTTTCATTGCAGCTTACTGAAGCCAGCTCCTTCGAATTCCTCTTCACAAATTAATGACCTGACCTGCTGTTCCTAATTCCCAAACTTCTACGATTCACTTGCCGCCAATGTCTATTTCCATTGTTTGCTATGTCCCCGATTTTCCCTTTTCTTTTCCACTTTCCTCTACCTGTCCCTTTTCCCTTTTTTCATTGTCTTCCTTCTGTTTAATTTTTTTTTTCTTGGGACGGGCAGGATGTCAGGTAGCCATCCATATTTAGTATGGGACAGTAGTTAGTATGGGATATATAGTCGTAGTATTTAGCGGCTTGCTTGTAACCAAGAATGTGAATCAGAGACTGTTAGATAAACACCACCTGGAATTCAGCACTGATAAGAAATATCAGCCTGAGCTAGTTCCTCCAAGGTCTTTTTGCTGTCTGATTACTGCGGGAACAGTTTCTTTTGCTTATTATGTTTGGTCTCTGCAAATTGCTTCCAGTTCGATCACTGAAGTCTTCTACACACATCACACTCCTAATAAATCATGTATTAGCATTGGCACATTTGCACGTGTTATCTCGGTTACTGACAACAAGACTAAAAACATTTCAGAAAAGTAGTATCAGCCTCGTAATGGAAAGGTGGGCTTACTGTGAAAGTCCTTTTCCAGCAATAAAAAAGGGTAATCGGGGGGGAGGGGGCTCCCAGGAGGCAGCCATCTTCCTGGGAGCCAAATCATAGAATCATAGAAATGTAGAGTTGGAAGAGACCACACGGGCCATGCAGTCCAACCCCCTGCCACACAGTCCAACCCCCTGCCTCAAAGCACTCCCGACAGATGGCCATCCAGCCTCTGCTTAAAAACCTCCAAAGAAGGAGACTCCACCACACTCCGAGGCAGCATATTCCACTGCTGGACACTCTGACCCTCAGGAAGTTCTTCCTGATGTTCAGGTGGAATCTCCCTTCCTGCAGTTTGAATCCATTGCTCCTTGTTCTGGTCTCTGGAGCAGCAGAAAACAAGCCCACTCCGTCCTCTACATGGCATCCCTTCAAATATTTAAACATGGCTATCATCTCCCCTCTTAACCTTCTCTTCTGCAGACTAAACATACCCAGCTCTCTAAATCTATCCTCAAACGGCATGGCTTCCAGGCCCCTCACCATCTTGGTCGCCCTCCTCTGGACTTGTTCCAGCTGGACCATGTCCTTCTTGAATTGGGGTGCTCAGAACTGGACACAGGATTCAAGATGAGGTCTAACCAAAGCAGAGTAGAGTGGTACCAGTACCTCCCTCGATCTAGACACCATACTCGATGCAACCGAGAATTGCATTGGCTTTCTTGGCTGCCGCATCATACTGCTGACTCATGTTCAGCTTGTGGTCTATTAGAACTCCTAGATCCCTTTCACACATACTGTGTCCCCCATCCTATATTTCTGTATTCCATTTTTTCTACCTAAGTGTAGGACCTTACATTTCTCTCTGTTGAATTTCATTTTGTTAGCCTTGGCCCAGCTCTCCAGTCTGTCCAGGTCATTTTGAATTCTGATCCTGTCCTCTGGCGTATTAGCAACCCCTCCCAATTTGGTGTCATCTGCAAATTTGATGAGCATGCCCTCTATTCCTTCATCCAAGTCCTTGATGAAGATACTGAACAGAACTGGGCCCAGGACAGAACCCTGTGGCACCCCACTAGTCACTTCTCTCCAGGATGAAATGTGATGGGAGGCCTAATTGCTCAGAACCATATGCCTCTCATGGCCAAGGAAGACATATAGTTTCATGGAACAGGCATTGCATGTATCTCTCAGTCAAAGGAAGAGTGTCTGTCTCCTTCCTTGGCTGAGAGAGGCATAGCAGGGGGAGCTATGCTGGACTTTGTGTGTCTCTCTTGGCAAAGGAAGGAGCATCTGTCTCCATCATCAGCTGAGAGAGTTAAGGGGAGAGGGAAGGAGCTATGGAAGGCCTTTGTGTGTCTCTTGCCCGAAGAAAGAGCATCTGTCAACTTCCTTGGCCAAGAACAGTGTGGGAAGCCCAGCTGCGCACCTCTCTTGGCCCAATCGCACAGACCAAGGGCCTCAGGTGGTTGCAGCAGCCATGGCCCTGGAGGGGATCACAGATAAGTGAAACCATGGATACTCATCTTGTGGTTATCAGAGCCCTACTGTAATTTAAATCAGTTCTTCATGTTCTAGTCTCTGGAGCAGCAGAAAACAAGCTCGCTCCATCTTCTACATGACATCTCTTCAGATATTCAACATAGCTATTATATCACCACTCAGTCTTTTCTAAGCTAAACATACCCAACCCCCCAAAGTCCTTCTTCATAAAGCTTGATCATCTTGGTTGACCTTGTCTGGACCTGTTCCAACTTGTCAATATCCTTCTTGAACTGTTATACCTAGGGCTGGACACAGTATCAGTATAGCTTTATAGATCAGTCAATTGACTATATCAAAGAAAATAACATCAAATGTTATAAAACACAATAAAATGAGATAAGTAAAATAAGTAAAATACAGTGCACTAAGAAAAAATAAGGTAAAATAAAGTAAGATATGATAAAATATAAAACAATCCCACATTGTTGTACAGCAGCCAGTACTACCGCCATATACTTCGTGAATACCCTCACTGCCAGGCTGAGACTGAAGGGAAGTACACAAAATTTGTAAGGCTAGGAACCATTTGTTGTCTGCTTGGATTGCTGTATGAAAGTAAGCATCCTATGATCCATGGTGGCAAAGCAATCCCCCTTCTGCAAGAGTGGGAGAATGGAACTCAGAGTGACCATTCAAAATTGATGAGGTCTAATGTAGAAATTTACTCCTCGAAAATTCAGGATGGGTTGGACACCTCCTGCATTCTCCAACACCAGGAAGTACCAGGAGGAGGAGATCTGTCGAAGAGCAGAGATTGGGATTGGTGCTACTGCCCTCTTGTCTATGAGAGCATGGATCTCCTCAGTGAGAGGACTTGAAGGTCGAGTAATGTGAATCTGCCCACCGGAGGAAGTTTGGGGAACTCAGCGGCATAGCTCCTCACAATGATGTTGAGCACCCAGGTGTCTGTTGTTATCACTGTCCAAGCTCGGAGATGTTTCTTGAGTTTGGACCTGAAGAACAGGTTTGGTGTTTGTGGTATTGACAGACTTGAGCCCACAGTAACGAAGGATGCGAGGGTGGTGGAATGTAATGACTCTAAAGATTCTGTAGTAGTGCTTTCGGACAAGATGAGATCATCCTCAAAGAAGTCAAACTCAGTGCTTGGAAGCCTCTGGTTTCTTCTTATATTGAGACTTCTGTGGATGGGATGGGAAGTGGTAAGATGGTTGCCGGGAAGAGGACAGCTGTGAAGACCTTTGCGTATAATACGGCCTATATTGTCTTTGAGGGAGCAAATGGTATTGATGGTATCGATATTTAGTGGATTGCTGTTGTTGGAGCTGGATATTGTACTTTTTGACAGTAGAGCTGTCTCATTAGTGGTTGTGTTGAACAGACCCAGAGAGTCAAAGGGCAGGTCTTCCACCAGGGATTGGGCAGATTGCGACAGTCTAGAGGATCGTAATCAAGAATGTCATCTCAGGGTGACAGGGTGACTGAACAGACAAAGGTTGTCAAGGCACAGTTGACTATATGCCAAGCAGTTGTGATTTCTTGGTTAGTCAATCTGTGGGCTTTAACTAGGAAAATGACTGTGACATGCTTCTCCTCCTCAGGCAGCCTGTCAAAAAAGACTTTCATCTTTTCCCACAGGAACTGATCATAGGATGCCATCCAAGCTTAACAGTTGGCTATCTTAAAGAGAAGGGCTGCACTGGAGTAGTTCTTACACCTTACGGCATCAGGCCCCTTATCCTCTTTATCAGATGGAGTGGCATGTAAGGGATTGATATGTTTTGGCCTGGGCAGCATCAAGAATAATGGAGTTGGGTTTAGGACGTGTCTGCAGCCACTCTTCTTTAGAGTTGATAACTCTATAGAGAGTTGTACTTCTTCATGGTAGCTTGAATGGTGGCAGGTGAGGCCCATGATTTTTTCAAGACATGGAGGAGATAGGGTAGCAACAGTATTGAAGAAACCATCGATGTTTATTCTTGCAGTTGATAGTGTACAGGGTCATCTATTGACTCTTTGTGTGGTTCCTAGCCATCCAAGTAATTAACTTGGTAAAAGCATGCAAGTCGTCAGAAGGAGAAGCAGGATCGGAATTCAAAACTGAAGCCTTGGTGGGTTTGTCAACACCTTTGTCAGGAAGTTGATTGAGATACAGAGGGTGAGCATTGTAAAGGTATGTCTGGAGACCAATGTCTTGGTGAAGTTCTAGACGAACGCTCTGGAAATTGATGCCAAGTCGCAGAGAGGGAAGGTACCTGGCCCTGTTGGGAAGAGGTACCAGCAGATGAGGCTTGCTGAGATCATTCTTGTAATTGAGAATGAGGATGTTGGTGTCTAGGTGGTAAGCAGGAATGTTGATCCCTGGATGTTAAGCGAGAACGTTCTAGCAGTGAACAAGAGCGATGGTTCCTCCAAGGGGATCAGGAATCTGAACAGGACCAACAGTGATGCTGTGAAGAGGAAACTCTCTCTTAATGGTGCCATTTTTTAAGTCGGTGCGGCGGAACATAATATTCCAGGATGGAGTACTGAACAAATGAATCAGAAGGTGAGCTATAGTAGTAGATCTTGGTCCTATGTGATCGAGAGGTGCCTACTCCTCATCTCTGGCGTGTCCTAGATGAGGAATGGGAATGGGAATGAGATTGTGATCAAAAACACTCATGACTTTGACAGCGACATTGCAATCTATCAGACATAAATGGGATCTGTAGTGCTTTCAACATCAAGAGGTAGTCTGAGAAGGAATACAAGAAAGCTCCCAATGGGAATGAGAAGGTTGATGACTCTCCTGTGAGGTATGTCTGAAGGTTCAACCTGACGTTGCAGTGAATGAGTCTCCTGTGAGGTCTGACTTATAGCTGATTGTTGGGTCTGGCTTTGCAAGCCCAGGTCCCAAGAGTCTTCCCTTGTGATCTTGGTATGCTGCAGAGTAGGTAAGTGTTCTACTATCTCTCCCTCAGAAACTGCAGAGGGGGGGTAGGTGAGGGTGAGCATGGGAGCTCCATGAGGGCAGACACTCGAAGTGGTAACTCCTGTTGAGGCATCACTGATGGTGGAGTAAAGGCTTCCTCGGTCACCATGATGACAGGAAGTGGCTGAATTCTTCTCCTTGACTTCTTTCATTTCTTGGACGACGTCCTTTTCAAGAGAGCAACTGAGAGTGTCTGGGACATCTGCCTGAGAGAGGCACCTCAGCAGGGTAGATGCCGAAGTCAAGGTTGAAGGCCTTGAATGAGTGGAGCGAGGAGTAGCAAGACGATCTCACCCAGATTCTTTTGAGGCAGTACAATGGGAGGACCTCTTAGAGGAAGTCTCCAACATCAAGCGCTTCAAGGATTCCTTTGAAGAAGGGCCTTTAGATGGTAAGGAAGGAGCAGTGGCAGAGGGTGGTTAGGGAGGTTGAAGTTTGAAGCGCTTTTTCCCACAAGAGAGAGTGGAGTCCCGCTTATCTATTATGCCTCATTTGAGGTGTGAATCCATGGCAGTGTGAACAAAAAGAGATGGTATGAGTCTTATCAAGGCAGATTAGACACTTCAAATGGGCGTTGCAGTCCGGGATCTTGGCATTACGTGATCAACATTGTTTGAAGAATGACATCAATGCCATAAACTTATGGGCTTGACGGATGACAAAGCTGGTAGGGAGATCCAAATGAGAATGAAAACAAAAAAAGGGAGCTGAATAGAAGGCTCCTAATGGCATGGCTGATACAGCAGAAAGAAAGCCACTAGATGGCTTATATAGCCTCAGGGGAAGGGCAGGGTTCCCACCAAAATCCTAGGCCTAGAGCTCTAGAAGTTTCTGAGGGCGGTACTGTGCAGATGCAGACAACCCATTTGTGTCAGTCACAGAGACCACGAAGAAGAGGCATCCTTGTCTAACACCTTTATAAGCCGGTATGCTCCATGTGAGACAGCCATTGACTCCATTATGGATTTTCAGGCATGTATTTGTGCAGAGAGCCTTTACCAGGTAAAAAATTCAAGGTTCCAGTTTTAACTTGGCCAACTTTTTCCATAAGTATGCACTGAAATTTGTAAAGGATGTGGACAGGTGTTTACCATCTATTGTATATTTGGTAATAAGATGTTGTAGCACAAAGCAATTATCTATTGTAGAGTACCCAGGTCTGATCCCAGCCTGTTCTTTCACTAATATGTTCTTCTCAATTGCTCAATCCTCTGTTTTTCTCAGGAGATGTTTTGCATACATCTGATATATAAATAAGGCTTATGAGTCTATAATTTCTAGGGTCTTCCTTGTCTCCTTTATAATATATGGGGACTATGATGGATAGTTCCCATTCTGCTGGAATGCAGCCAGTATTGTCTATATATGTAAACAGGCCTGCCAACAATGGAACCCCCCAGTCAACATGTGTTCTAAAAAGTTCTGGACGAAGGAAGTCTTCACCAGGTGCCTTACTGATTTCAGTGACTGAATAATGTGTTTAATTTCTGTTACTGGCAGTGGTGGCCAAGAAAGGACATTAACAATATGTGTCAAAGGATTAGTAGACATCCTGGAAGATCCTACTTGGAATTGGCAGATAATATAGTATAGAAATTCTCCCAAACTGAAGCTGAGATGGCAGTATCAAGTAACAGCTTTTGCTCCTTCAGCATGCCAGAAACAATATTCCAAAATATTAGCTGAATTTGGCCCTTTTGCTGACTTTTCTAGCTTAGACCAAATTGTAGGTGTGTATTGGGCCTTCTTAGTGGCTATTAGCTTCTTGTAATTATATCTAAGCTTTAGCATCTTAGCACGATTGCTTGGTGTAGGATTTCTTTGAAACAAATGCATAGCTGCTTTTAGGATCTTTCTAGAGTGTGAGCAATCAAAGTCGAACCAATTAGATCATGTGGGCTAATGATTCCTAACTGGCAATTTATCTATTAGAAAGTTCTTTAATATGGAACATGTTGGAATGCCCAATAAAAATTTCACTTAGGTCTTGAGTAGATGCAACAACCATTTTCACCCAGGACTGAGCCCTCTCAGAGTTCATAAAACTGGAAATTGCCTCTGTGTCCATCTTAGACCATTTAAGCTTCCTAGTTTGCTTTACTTCAAGGTTAGTGAGTAACTTCTTATCTTGTGGTATGGATAGTCTCAGATCAGAGCTGGCACAGAAGTTAACTGGAACTGGTTAGTGGTCACTGTACTTACTCACATAATCTTGAATATCAGAATAAGTTGGTTTTATCTGTCGAGACACATACATAATCCAAGATACTACTAACCTTCCCAGCATGGAAAGTAAAAGGTAGGGATGAGCCAACCAAATCCTCGAATCCTCTGCAAGGATTTGAGATTTGCGGATCCGAATCTCTGCGCCAAAAATAGGCAAAAGAAATCTTTCAAATCCACCAACGTGCCTGTGCTCAGGGATCAGGCAGGTTGGTGGATTTGAAAAGGATCAGGTCCTCACAGGCATGCAGGTCCAGTGATCATCGGCTCCCTGCCTGCCCTCTCCCTGCTCTGGGGCCCGAGCTTGTGCAAGTGTCTGGGATCGGGCGCGCAGCAGTGTGAAGGGGAGTGATTTTCGGCTCTCTGCTCGCCATGGGTCCTCCACTCGCTGTGGCACAGGCCTGAAGAAAGGGCGATCGCCTGTTCTCTGCATGTCCATCACTGTGCCTCATGTGGGCATGCTGGCACCAGTTGGCAGCAGCATGCAGAAGAGGCGATCGCTCCTTCTCTACACACTCTCAATCGCCACCAGCGTGGACACTTCAGAGGCATCCTACAAGGACATTCCGAGTGGGCGATCACCCATTCTCTGCATGCCCTCAGTTGCTGCTGGGGCTGTCTGTGCCCACTGAGGCTACCTGTGCCTGCTGCTGCTGCCTGTCCCTGTGGCTGCGTCCCTCTGCAAGGTAAATAATCTCTATTAAACCTTTTTTAAAAAATAGGATTTGAAAGATTCGAGATTTGTGAGATTCATGGATTCCCAGAACCTTCCAGGGATTCAGATCCAGATTAGGAAAATTCTGGCTTTGTCCCATCCCTGGTAAAAGGGTATATGAAGCAACTGTCTTTCGCTCCTAGGATATGGAGACAGAACTGGAATCAAGATTCCAGATGAGGTCCGACCAAAGTTGGATAGGAATGGTATTTATACTTCAATTGACCTGGATGCTATGCTCCTGTCATGCAGCTTAGAATTGCATTGCAGTTTTTGGCCACTTCATTGCACTGTTGACTTCTGTTTAGCTTGTGATCTACTAAGACCCCTAGATCCTTTTCACACAGACTACTTAAAAGCAACACGTCACTCAAGCTACAATTGTACATTTCATTTTTCCTGCCTTGATGAAGTACCTAATGTTTATCCTTGTCAAAACTGATTTTGTTAGTTTTGGCCCAGCTCTCCAATCTGTCAAGGTCATTTTGAATTCTGTTCCTGTTCTCTGGGGTATTCACTATCAACCTAATTTGGTACCATCTCCAAATTTGATAAGCATGCCTTATATTCCATCATACAAGTCATTTATTATAAAGACGTTCAACAACCCTGGGCCCAAGACTGAATCCTGAGGCGACTGTGTTTTACTGAAAGAACCTAACTTCAAGGTGGTTTATAAAGCTGGCTTTTTTCAACAAACTCTAAGATCAACCATATTTGGGAGGGCCAGAAGTAATATTAACTGCATTTACTTAAAAATTGATGTAAAAGCTTTGTATCTCCTACCTACAGGCATACCAGAGGAGAGGAAAAGGGGATTACATGAGCTTCTTTATGTAATACTAAACTATACTTCAATATAAGACAGCTTCATTTATTCATATCCTTTATAATAATAAAAAACTCTCTATAAAAAGCAGTTACACTTGGCATATAAATGTTACATTACCAGGTTTTCATGATACCATATTCAGACTACCATCAAGTATTTCCAGATTTTTAAGCATAGAACAGGAAATGTAGAATAACCAATTTAACAAATATCTCTCCCAAAGCATTTTGTTGTTTTTGTTACGTGCCTTCAGTTTAAGTTCAATATGTGCTGACACCATTATAGGTTTTCTTGACAAGATTTATTCAAAGAAATATTGCCATTGCAATTCCTCTTAGGCTAAAACAGTGTGACATGATCAAAGTCACTCAGTGGAACAGGGATGAAGGGAAAAAGCATCACCTCTGATAAAAACTGCACACACTTTAGGTTTCTAAAACAGAAACAACTGAAGGTCAAACATACTGGACTTCGACCCACCTGCATAGCTCATGCACCTCATACCGAATCACTAACTGCTGCTTTCAGTCCATGATACAGCAGCCAATTTGCAATTCCCATAACAGTTAAAGTAAAGGCCAGCGCATACGATGCTATGCAGATATGCTGTGTCACTCAGCCTAGACTGCAGGGAAAAAATCTTGGCTTGCAGAAAAGGACAACATGAACTTTGACTGTAAAATCATAGCCTTGGCAGAATAAGTCCGTCTGTCAGCAATCCTGCCACACTGCGCGGATGTTTTGTGACACAGTCATGCAAGCATGCGCGATACAACTGTAATGTAAAGTGAGTCAGCACTAGAAACAAGAATAGAACAGGCTATTGTCAGCAGGGCCCCAAATAGGGCAGCTGATAAAAGCAGTCAGGCAGCAAGATCAGTGCATAGTTCTCTATTCCAGGTCTTTGCTAAACTTCAGATTGAGCTGACCCCATCCCAAAAACCAACCACAGCTGTAAAGCAGAGGAAGAAAAGAACCACTGCCACTATACTGAAAATAATTTACAATTAGAAGAAAAGCAAGACGCAGAACTCACCTCTTCCACACTCCATCTGGCCACATTCTTGGCAGTGAGGCCTGAGACCTCTGGCAGCAGCTTACAGTGTTGCTCCCAGCAGAGATGGAGGCGGTGTGTAGGGTTTGCAGAGAGGGAAGGCATGAAGACAGACTGGTGGAGGGCCTGCTGCAGAGCAAATGCTGTGTCTGAAGCAGGGAAGAAAGATAAATCAAATTGCATTCAGGTGCTATTTGGAAGTGCAGGCATTTTATCCTCTGGGCTGGGTGTGCTCAGAGCATGTCTCCCTTCAATTGTAAAGAAGAAAGCCTGTGTTGTGTAGCTGCTCTCAAGCTAGAAATGTCCTGATGTTAACACAGGAGGAGTTGCCAGCATTCTATTGCCAAGGAAGAGGAGGAGGTTGGTTAACTGCATCTTCGGCTGGAAATTAATGGCACCATTCCAGCTTATATTCTGTTTTCAGCCTGCTATAAGAGCATTCTGCATGCCAGATAATGACGGACACTGGCCACCTCCCAGGAGACAAGATTCCAAGGTCAGAAAACTGGCAGTGTCTTCCAGACATTAGTATCAGTCTCTATTTGTCAAACAATTGAGGCATTAAGAAAACATCTTCTTTCTCCCTATCTCACACCTCCTCATTCATATGTATGAGATCATTTAGTTATTGCAGTGTCATGCTGCAGCAAGAATCTGTGGCTGACTAGACTGCAAGAAGTGAGCCACTGACTACAACAGCATAGCAAAATTTCTTTGATGAACAACATTGGCTATGTTTGCTTCTGAATTATGCTTGGTGCTCCCCTCCTCCACCAGGACACACAGACAAAAATAAGGTGTTCTCTAAACACTGGAACCTTTCAAGTCACAAGTACTGGGAAGGCCTCTAGTGACATCTAGTGGTAGTAGCAAAGGGCTGGAATTTGCATCTCTTACAGAATAAGGACTGCATAATCAGTGAAATACTGTGCTCCTAAAATTCCTACTTCAAAAAACAGCTTTGGAATATGAAAGAGTTTGCTAGAAAACAAGCCTAATACAAGACTAATGGCTTCCTCATCAAATTTGCAGCCCCAACCTATAAATGCTTTATGTAGGATTTGCCAAAAATCTGCTGGTAGAGCAAGGGCATGGTTTATTTGAACTATGCTGGAAGAGATGTCCAAGAGGTTATCTCAGTAAGAAAGATTAATCAGCAGATAAACAATTAGTGGCCTCTGGGAACCAGGAATATTCAGAATAATTGAAGGAGAGGGACGGACAGAGAAAACAAGGCTTATTGTGTTACAGAAGGGGAGCCATTATATAGTGGTACAAGTTGGCTGGAACACTGAACAGGAATGCTGCTTCTACTGATTGTGGATAGCCTACAGCACTTTCTTGTGGGTCCATAGCTTTCTTCCTAAAAAGAAGGTTGTAATTCTTTCTGAATTCAGGTAGAAGAGTGGTTGTAGTGAAAATAGCTCTCTTTGGGGACTGTATCTACTATAATGATCAGCAGGAAAAGACAGAACTTGTCCAAGAAGCAATCTGATCCCTACGACAGCACTTAAATTTTATATTATCAAAATGCTGATATAAAAGGAAATGAACAGAAAAGAATCTAAACTGAAGTAGTTATGCAAAACAATAGAACTCATCTTTTACTGTGAAAAAAACAGTACATCAGAATCCTCATGGAACAAAACAGTTAAGAAATCCACAATAATTCCTAATATGCATAAACACAAATTTGACTAACCTCTTCCATCAGCATCTTGCTTTGCTATCTGGAACTTTATATAGCTATGTGAACAATCAATCCTGAAAAGACAAATTTGGATGGTAAAGCAGAAAAGTACACGGAAGAGAGAGAAAACAGTTTTAGTCAAGGAGCTGAACTGATTTTTTTTCAAGAGACTAGTGGCAGAAATATCTGTATACTGAAGTCTACAATTTCACATTTAGCAGTATCTGTTAAAGTAAATAGTAGTGCAGAAAGGTTTATGCCACAATAATCAGCTCATACTGAAAGTGCCTCAAGACTCACATTTATGCTGGAACAAGCTAAAACCTAAAACTTGGGTGCAGTTAAATTTCACACTAAGTTCAGATGGTAACTTTACAAACTGCTTTAGATGTGGACGCTCCCACCTGGAACTGAATATGAACTTACTCATTTACAATATTTCATGACTTGTTTAAACCTTCCCTAAAACCATCCTTCAGCTGTAACCAGTAACTCCTTCCAAACTTTCTTTTCTATACTTCAAATGTTGCTCCTTCAAGTGAGAAACTTTATTAACAGTAAGTGTGACATGCTAGAATATTCTTCTTACCCTTTGGATTTGATTTTGGTATTAGCAGAGGATTCCCCTTCAGTCCAGTCCTTCTGCTGGCTGGTCTCAGACTGCTCAGATAGACTGTGGACACTGCTTCGCCCCGATACCTCTCCATCTTCTGTGGATGACTTTCTACTAACAAAATAATTTATCTATAAAAGCCATTTTAAACATTCAGTTTAATCAATAACAGAAACTAAGGCAGGTCTGTGCAGATGGAGATTGCTCACATATGAGCAGCTCTCAATAAGCACTGTGTAAAAAAGCTACTATCTCACAGTGTACTTGCTTTTATTTTCTCTGTTAAACACATAAAATGACTATCATTATTTTGACCTCCGGTTTCGATGGCGCTGCGGTCGCCAGAGCAGCGAGAGAGCTCCCACTGACTCTGTCACCCCACATGGACCAGCCGGTAAATCTAAAACCGGCAAAGTACCCCCCCGGTAAAGGGGGTCCAGAGGAGCTCGCCGGGGGTCCATTGCCACCTTTCAGGCTGAAGAATGTCTGCGAAAGAGGTTCCAAAGCTGGAGAAAGGTGAGGGGACCGAAGAGCACCATGACCACATGGGAAGTTGCTGCATGCCTAAGCAGCACAGCACCGCCTGAAACTTTTTTTTAACTTATACAGAATAAAAGACAACATAATATAACGATCTAAACCTAGAGTAAATCAACTTCTTTTTTCTCAATGATTAAAAAGACCACGCCGGTCAGAGCAACGGGGAAGACAGAGTGGACGAACTGAGACGCTAAGACGGTAGGAGGAAGGGGGAGGTAAGATGAGCGACTGGAAACAAACTTCAGTAAAGAAATAATAATTAAGAAATTAAGAAGTGGAAAGACTAAGATAAGAGGACAATTTAGAATAAAATAATTTGAATAAGTGATTTTGCAAAGAAGATTGGGACAGAAAAAAAGTGCAAAGAAAAGTTTGATAGATAAAAGTTTGGTTGGAGCGGGTCGAAAGACGCGGAGGTTCACCGGATGGGAAACGGCTGGAAAGAAGCGAGACTGACCTTTTTTTTTCGAGCAAGGAGCTAAATAAAAGTATTGGATAAAGGTACAAAGAAAAAGGACTGTGTTGATCAATAATGGAAAGTATACAGTAAGCTAGACCTCGCGTGAAGAACTGGGAGGAATGAGTTTGCAAGTTGGAAAGCAGAACTGAGGAAAGAAGAAAGACGCCCCAGCTCGCTTACAGGAAGACAAGGGAGGACTGAGAAAACAGGAGACAGAAAGCTAAAAAGAACTGAGTGACTATTGTGTACAAAGAATAAGGAAAAATAAAGCTCAAGCTCGCGTAAAGACAAGGAAAAGGGAGAACTGGAAAGAGGTTGGAGCTCGCAGGAGGTCTGCTGGAGCTCGCCGAATAGAACAGAAGAAAAAGATGCTGGAGGTCGCTATAAAGACACTGAAAAGAAGGAGAAACAGAAATACAGAGACTTAGATTGGAAAACTGAAGAAAAGGAAAAGGAAAAGGTGGTGGTGGATGTGGGAAGGTTGGAATGGTAATTGTTTTATATGAAATCAAAGTTATTATTGGAATTTAAGCATTTATTGAATCTAATGAATTTAAGAAATCTAGCGAACTTTAATGAATTATAATTAAACTTAAACGTTTGGCACTGCACGAAGAACTGGGCAAGGGAAGTAATCAAATAATTAGAGGGTGAAGAACATTAATGTAAGAGAAACTTAGCTTAATAAGAATGAATTGTGTGAACTGGTAAGAAATAACTACAGGAATTACATAAAATATAATGTTTATCAAGTGAGATATTTATTGAAGGAGAATATTATAACAGTAAACTAAGTTGAAAAAAAATAAATAAATTGTGTGAAATTGTAAGAGATAACCACTGGAATTGTACATAGAATAATAATTATTACAGTTGCTACTTGAATAATAATCAAAGAAGACTGTAGACATTATAAGGAACTTTTGAAATTAACTACTGGCTGGTGATTAAGGTTTCAATATACATAAAGAAATTGGTGTAGACGTCAAAACAAAGTTGCTGTAGCAGGAACAGTTAAGAGACAAAAGGAAAACAAGGTAAGCAGAGTGACCTTGAAGTGGGTATAAAACTGAAAACAAATCTAAAAGCTACAGCTAATATTTAACCCTTAAAAAGATTTTTAAATCTTAGGAGATCGGTTAGCACCACCTGCTGACGACAACAAGATATTACAGATAAAATGGCGACAGGGACAGGAAAAGGAACAAGGGCTCAGACACAAACTCAATTACAACTTATAGATCCAACTAGAAGATCTTCAACAGAAATGGGTCAACAGATGGTAGAAATTTTACAAGAAATAAGGGGTCTCAAACATGAAATTAGACAGGAGATGAAAGAAACAAGGTCTGAAATCAAGGCAGATATTAAGAAAGAAATTGAAATAATTGGAAAAAGAATGGAGATGATGAATAAAGAGATTAAGATGATGAAAGGGGACATTCAAGAACTTCAAGAAAAAACAAACCAATTAGAGAAAGAAAAAGAAACGTTGAAGATAAACCAAAGGCAAGAAGAAATGGCGATATCTCAACAAGAATTATGCTATCGCGACAAGTGCATGAAGCTGAGAAGGACTGAAGTGGCGCCCGGGGAGAACCTATATGAAAAAGTAATTCCAATTCTGGCAACATTCATAGATGCAAATATAGACAGAATGGAGCAAGAGATTGACAGAATTTTCAGAGCAAGTTCGAACCTAGCAAGAGAAAAGGGGTGGCCCAGAGATGTTGTAGTCTGCTTCACCAGAACAAGGATAAGGGACCAAATAATTAAGATCAACTATGAAAAACAGTTAAGAATGGGAGACAAGATCATTAAAATCTTTAAAGATATTCCATACGAGATTCTAAAAAGAAGACAAGACTACAAATTTTTAACTCAACTATTGCAGACATAAAATAATGTACAAATGGGAAAGGATAGAAGGGATATCTTATACATACAAACAAAGAATAAAGAATTACCAACATAACAAGAGCTAAAGAAGTCTTTGAAAAATTAAAAAGAGAGCTGGAACTTGCGAATGGAAGCAATAATAATAGAGGTGAGGAAGAAGAGGACAGGAAAGAAGAAGAGAATCAAGAAGAAGGAAATTTGAACAACAACCTAAACACTGACAAGGAAGACCAAGAAACAGTGTCTGTCAGTGGTGAATCGGACATAAAATCGGAAGAAAAAGAACAAAAAGAGCCAGAATTAGAAATAGAAGATCTATACGTGGAAGAAGAGGACATACAGAAAAGAAGGAAGATCTTCAACTAGAAAAGAATGATCTTTAAAGCACTATCTTGGAACGTAAAAGGGATCAATTCTAACTATAAAAGAAGACAGGTTTTCCACTATGTTGAAAAGGCGAAAGTGGACGTCATCTGCTTGCAGGAAACCAAAATCAGAGACAAAGACATTAAATACTTACAGAATTCTAAGTTAGGTATACGTTATGTGTCTGCATACCAGAAGAAAAAGAAGGGAGTAGTACTTTATGTAAATCACAATCTCCCATCGGAACTGAAATTTCAAGACACCCATGGACATTATGTTGGGGTAGAGGTACAATTTCAAGAGATAAAGGTTCTGATAATAGGAATATATTCCCCAACAGAAGACAAAAGCAACTTTTACCAGAAACTGCTACAAGAACTTCTAAATTACACTAAAGAAACAAACCAAGATAACTTTTTACTTTGTGGGGACCTGAACGGTGTATTGGACCCCAAGGAAGATAGGTCGGCAAATAAATCAGGTTGCAAACAGCACGGAAAACTCCCTAAATCATTCTTCAAAATAATGGAGTTGATGTTTTTACAAGATGTATGGAGGATGAAATATGGACACTCCAAAGGATTTACATATTATTCGGAGACCCACAAATCAATGTCGAGAATCGACATGTTTTTGATTTCAAAAGCCATACAAAATAAGGTGAAAAATATGGAGATCCTTCCGAGAATACACTCCGACCACAACCCAATCCAATTGGAGTTCAAAATACCAAAAAGAATCAAGAGATGGAGACTGAATGATTATATATTCCAAAATGAGAGGTACTCAGAAAAGAAAAGAGAAACCATAAGAAATTACTTCAAAGAAAATATGACAAATGAAGTTAAAATGAAAACAATCTGGGATGCAAGTAAGGCAGTATTGAGAGGCCATTTCATTCAATGGGGAACTGAACTTAAGAAAAAGAGACAAGCAAAGCATCAAGAAATTATGGCAAAAATTACACAATGAGAAGAGCAACTAAGATCAAACCCAACAGATTCCAAAATAAGAACGGAATTGAAGATGCTACAAGAACAGATAAAATCAGATCACCAATGGGAAATAAACAGGAATTTAAAGAGAATCAAACAAACATTCTTCAAACAGGCTAACAAACCAGGGAAATGGTTAGCCTACAAATTGAGGAAACAAAGAGAAAAGAGTCTGATTACAGAACTAAACACAGCGGGAAAGACATCAACGGATCAAGAAATTATCAAACAAACTTTCTATACAACGTTAAAGAAAGAAAGATACATAAAAAGATTATGGACTTCCTGGAGAGACAAGAGACATTTAAAATAACAGAGGAACAACAGAAAATACTAAATGCTGAAACAACAGTAATGGAGATAGTAGAAGCTATCAAGAAATTGAATACGACAAAGGCGCCGGGCCCAGATGGGTTCTCCACTGCGTATTATAAGAATTTGCAAGAAGAGCTGGTGCCACATATGTTGAAATTATTTAATGAAATCATAGAAGGAGGGAGACCAAACTCCTGAAGCGATGCTTGCATTACATTAATACTGAAAGAAGGGAGAGATGCAAAAGAACTAGGTAATTACAGACCGATATCATTGCTGAATGTTGATTACAAGATATTCATGAGCATTTGGACTGAAAGAACTAAAAGAATACTACAAGAATTAATAGAGGAAGAACAAAATGGATTCTTACCGAAGAGACAACTAAGAAATAATATTAGGACAATTCTGAACATTATAGAGCATTATGAAAGAAATAATGACAAGAAATTAGCTTTGATTTTCATCGATGCCGAGAAGGCATTCGACAATCTGAGATGGGATTTCATGTTACAAGTGTTGACAAAAATGAACTTTGGAAACACATACAGGAGTTGAATAAAAGAAATATATAAAGATCAAGTGGCCACCTTGATCATAAACGGGGAAAAACAAAAAAGTTTGAGATAAAAAAGGGAACAAGGCAAGGATGTCCCCTATCACCTTTGTAATAATGTAACAACAACAACAACAACAACAATGTTAGAAATACTAATAAAGATGATAAAGGAAGACCCAGAAATAAAGGGATGCAAAGTGAAGAGTTATGAATACATGTTAAATGCATACACTGACGACTTGGTGATCATCTTAGAAGATCCAAACTCATATATAGATAAATTATTAGAAAAGGTGAATCAATTCGGCGAGCTAGCAGGATTAAGAATCAACAGAGAAAAGACGAAAATCTTGACAAAAAATAAGAATGGAAGAAGAAAGAGAATTGATCCGAAAAACAGGCTTCAAATCAGAGAAGAAAGTTAAATATCTGAGAATTTGGATCTCTAAAAGAAATAATGAGTTATATGATAACAACTATAAAATTACGTGGAAAGAAATTAAAAATTCACTAAATAACTGGAATCATTTGCAGCTTTCGTTATTGGGAAGGATAGCAACGATAAAAATGAATGTGCTACCAAAATTAAACTTTTTGTTCCAAAATTACCAATAATTATAAATGAAAAACCATTTAAAGAATGGCAGAGAGAAATTTCCAAATTCATTTGGGAGAAAAAAAAGACCAAGAATTAGATGGGAAACCCTTATAGAAAGGAAAGAAAAAGGAGGCTTTGGATTACCTGATCTAAAAATATATTACCAAGCAAACTGTTTGATATGGATTAAAGAATGGCTAACATTACAAAATGAAAAAATATTAAATCTGGAATGTGCGGGATTGCGTATGGGCTGGCACGCATACGTGTGGTATAGCAAAGAAAAAATAAAGAATTCCAGAACCACTATTTGAGGAAAGCCCTATTAATAAACTGGCAAAAATTCAAGAAAAAAACTACAAGAAAATCCCATTATGGATCTCTCCTCATGAAGCGTTTTATAGTAGATGGCGAGAACCGCAAGAAGAAATGATCAGATATAAAAATATGATAATAGAGGAGAAGAATCAGGAAACAAGAATGAAAACTAGAGAAGAACTGGAAAGCGAAGGTTTTAAGTGTCAATGGTTCCTATACAGACAACTTAAAGAAAGATACAATATGGATAGAAAACTGGAAGGTTTTGAATTAGGGAAAAATGAAAAACCATTTTAAACAATAATATTCGAATCACAAAAACAATTGACTTCTAAACTATACAAATTACTGACGGACAGAGAACTAGAAACGGAACAGATAAGACCCTCGATGATCATATGGGCGCAGAATACAGGGCATGAAACTCAACTGGAGCATTGGGAGAGAAGTTGGTTAGAAATACAAAAATTCACCGCAACCCAGAACCTAAAGGAAAATTACTTAAAGATGTTATACAGATGGCACCTTGACCCAGTAAAAATAAATAAAATATACAAAACAAGAAAGAACAAATGCTGGAAATGTGGCCGAGAAAATGGAACTTACTATCATATTTGGTGGACCTGCGAGAAAGCGCAAACATATTGGAAAAGAATACAAGAGACAATTTCAGAAGCATTACAGATAAACATCCCACTGATACCAGACATATTTCTTTTGAATATAATACAGAAAGTAAATAAAGAAAAAAGAAGGAAATTTTGGAGAATAATTCTCTACATGATTACGGCAGCCAGAATGGTATTCGCCAGAATGTGGAAAAACAACCAAACTCCTCAAATAGAAGAATGGAAAGTCAAGGTGATGGAGTATAGAGAAATGGACAGACTAACAATGATGATACAAGAAAGAAACCAAGGAGCCAAAGAAGACGAATGGAGACAAGTGGAAGAGTTTTTTCTTCCAACATAGTAAAGAAAATAAGAAAGAATAATCTAAGGTTCGGACAGCTAAGAAACAACAAATGTTACAGGAAAGATGAAAGTATAGAGACGGCAGGCAAGGTTGAGAAGGGTTGGTAGTGAAAGAGAAACATGAGAGCAACCAGAAAGAATAAACTCTAGGGGAAGTAACGAAGTGATACATGGGGAATAACGAGGTATTAAATACTTAGATGATATAATATATGAAAACATATGAAGAATGATTAAATGAGATGGAATTTATATTACAGTATTACTTATATTATGGTATTTATATATTACTACATCTGTATATTAGTGCATTATTGAAGATGAAGACATGTTATTTTATTTGTTTGTGGAGAATGGTGTTGAAATAAATATAATAATAATAAAAAAATGACTATCATTATTTCAACTGGGAAAAATGTTGCATTTTACAGCAACCTGGCACTGAAGTCAAAACACAGGCCATCAACAGTAATTGCTCATATGGGGCGTAACTCATGGAAAGCAGCTCCATTTTGTGGACTAATGGGTTTCCAATCTCCACTTTTGGTTCTTGTGGGTTTTTTGGGCTTTGAGACTGCGTTCTGGTTGTATTTTCTCCTGACGTTTCGCCTGCATCTGTGGCTGGCATCTTCAGAGGAATGAAAGAAGATGCCAGCCACAGATGCAGGCGAAACGTCAGGAGAAAATACAACCAGAAGATGGTCTCAAAGCCCGACAAACCCACAAGAACCAATGGATTCTGGCCGTGAAAGCCTTCGACTCTTCAATCTCCACTTTGTTCTCAAAACAAAACAAAGAAAGCGAGCCAAGAGCCATATTTTAGGGAGTGGACTGCTTCTTCCCCTTCCCAAACATAATTTCTGGGCCAGGAAGAGTAGAAGAAAAGGTCCTAAAGAACAAGATCACCTTGAGAAATAGTCCTTGGCCTGGCTAGGACAAGCAGACTTAGATATACTCTTTGCTACGCCTGAAGGGAGGAGATGGATGAAAAACAGATGGGAACCCTCAATACACATCTTCCTCTCTCCTTCTAAAGTTTGTTGGTCTTATAACTAATAGCTTAAAGTTTAGCATCCTCCAAACTGGTGCCCTCCAGACATTTTGGAGCAGAGCTCCCTTCATTTGTATCCACTTGTCACACTGGCCGGCTGGCACTAATGGGACTCTAAACATCCAGAGGACATCCGGCCAGAAGAGGCTGTTCTAGTCTTCTTCTCATACAGAAGAGTGATGCTGGCTATTGTGTGTTTGTTTTGCTATTTTTTGTTGATTTATTTCCTGCTTTTCCTCACAGCATGGAACCAAAGGTGCCTTACAAAAATGCAAAAACAAAAAATGAGTAAAAAAACGTTTCTAAGTGAACAGAATCCCTGGCTGCAACCAAGTGCTGTACTTTCCACAATTATTTCCTATACAAGAAAGGTAACAGGCAGGATGATGATATTTATTGTACTCATCTTACCATTAAAAGTAAAAGCTGGAGTTTCAAAGAGTCTGATGCCCTCTTCAACCTCTAAAGCTTCAGCCCAAATTATTCAGTAGGGGGAATATACCTCTACTCCATGTACTATGAAATTTAAGGTCTGCTGAACATGCTTTTGACACATGTCATGTTTATCCCAGCCAGTGTAGAAAGGACTTCCCAATAGTTGATTCACAACTGACTATTTCTCAGATAACCTAACTGAACACTGCAAATTCCGCTTTATGAATGCGTTTTAAGTAACAAGGATGAAAATGAAAGGGATGGTATCAGATATACTAAGTCTGATTTTAAGATAGTCAGCACATACATACCTTAGTTGCACATTTCTTCTTGCCTTCATATATTTAGGATTCTAGCACACACACCATTTCTTGAACCCAGAACAATTAGAGTTTTTAAGAAGTGCTCAAGATGAAGCCCTTAAGGTTAAATTTAAAGGTTCACCTAGATTGTGGAGAGTCTTCCTGAAGATCAGTAAGTGGTACAGAAGCTTCAGCCTTCTTGAGTTTTTGAACAATGGAACTGGGTGAAGGTTTTTCTCCACCAAGGCGATCCTGTAAAGAGCTCTCTCGGTTGCGATTGATTTCAGAATATGGGCAGCCAACCAATCTGCATCAAAAATAGAAAATACTTCCAGAAGAAAAATACTATATAATCTAATTGTTCCACCTTTCCTTTCAGAGGACTAAATTATCTAGGCAAGTTAATATAATACAGCAACTTGCAAGAGCAACAAATGACAGGCTGTTGGGAAGCAAACCAAATGTTCAGCAGCCTCAGGATAAAACAGAAATTCTGCAGAGAGGCAGTTTAAAGACAGAGAAGAAAGAAATTAAGTCACCTGACAAAATAATTCCACTCCTCAGGAGCACTTAGTGATAATAAACTGGTAAATTGAAGCAAAATTTTGCAGAGAATGCAGCAATCTGTGTGTATGTGTGGGTACGTAGGTATATACACGGAGCTAGCTAAAGGGAAGGTTAAGAGAAGGGTGACTAAATATACAGCATTAAACATCTTAACTAAAGAAGATAAAGAGCAATGAGCTACGACCTAGCTTTTGCAATGAAATGTGACTGTGAAATGGATTCTAGCCTTCACCTGAAAGCATGTACACCCCTAGCACCTTACCAATGACCAACAGCAAGCTTTCCATGTGGAGGATAATAAATTCAGGGTTCACAAAACTGATCACACTTTTGATAGAAGCACCTCACTAATTCTGGTCACTGGGAAAATACAGCACAGTTCTTAAAAGATTTATAATGGTTAATTTGTTTCTTATGCTCCATTCAAAGTGCTGATTTTGACCTTTAAAACATAGACTGTGGCTCCACCCACATACTCATCTCTCCTCACTGTGAATTAATTTTGCCAGGGAAGGCTCTCTTGTGAGTGGATCCCCCATCTAAAGTGCAGCAGGTGACTACAAGATCTTGAACCTTTTCAGTAGTTGCAGATCAGGAAGGAAACTTCTGTTCAGGTTGTTTCATGACCAAGAATCTAGCAGTGATCTGGACATGAACTCAGAGACTAGGGAATCAGTGGTATTAACAAGAAAAGCGCTGGGCCTGGGCCCCACTGTGGAACCAGAAAGCCTCAAACATTGGATTACTACTGACAACTTCTTCTAGCAGGAGCTCGTGAAGAGAAAGATGAATGCTAGAATTCAGAATAAAGACTGATCCCATTAAGGCTCTCTACTTTGTAGGAAGGCATGGTATCCAAGAGCAAGCTTCAGGATGAAAAAGTAAACCCTCATCTGGTCAAGGCACTCACTTAAAGAAATTTCAAGTACTGTAATAATCAACCTGTTCTGACACACCAACACAACACACATATTCACTGCACATTTTCCCTTCTTGCTTTCAGATGACAGGTGGAAACCTTTTTATTTCATTCCAAAGAGCTGTGCTGTGTACCATACAGAGAGTAATAGTGTTGGAAGGGGCCTCATGGGTGATCAAGTCCAACCCCCTGATCAATGCAGGATCTCCAGCTAAAACATCCCAGCTGGTAGCTCTGCAGCCTCTTTTTGAAGACATCCAGAGAAGGAGTCCCCAGCAACTTTCCAGGAAGCTGGTGTCACTGCTAAATTGCTCTGTCAACAAGCTCCTTCTAATGTTCAATCAAAATTTACCCTCCTGTAACTTAAAACCATTAGATCTGATAATACCCTCTAGGGAAAGAAAGAACAAACTTGCCCCCTCCTCTCTCCGACAGTACAGTACAGAATATAGCAAGACTATTACTTTTCTTGACTTGGAAAGTATGGTTGTATTAATGCAGGCTAAAATAGCATTCCCATTCTTTGCTGCAGCATCACACTGCTGACTCATGTTCAATTCACGATCAAGAAAAATCCCAAGGTCCTTTTCACATGATCCAAAGGACTTCTGCGGAGCCATGTATCCCCCACGCTAGAACTGTGCATTTGGTTTTCACAGCCAAAATGTAAAAGTTTACATTTGTTGCTATTGAATTTCATTTTATTAATTTCTGCTCAACTGTCTAGTTTATCTAGGTCCTTTTGAATTCTGTTCCTATCTTACAATGTGTTAGCTACCCCTCTCAGTTTTGTGTCATCTGCAAACATAAGGATTTTCTCTATTCTGTCATGTAGATCATTGATAAAAAAGTAGTATCACACTATTGGCACTGTAGATACCATATTAATGGAAATCAAAACAAGGCCTTTGCCATTACAGTGATACTCTTGTGATGAGGTCAGTTTTATGTGTACACTGCCACACATCCTAAAGACATGTAACTGTGAACATCAAATTATTCTTTCTTCTCAACAGGAAGGATGGGAAAAGCTGCATATCTCTTTCCATGTTATGCATCTTCCTTTAAATCTATGCACTCATTCTGAGCTATTGGTGAAAGATTCAAGAGTACATCAATACACTGCCAGATATTTCAACAGTCTAACAGCCCGGCTATACCTTCCAGCCAGTTGCAAAGCAGTAAATGGAACAGGACTATTTCTTGGTTGGCAGAGAGCATCCTGTCTTTGTTTCACTGTTGGTTCTTTATTAATAAAATAGTATAATTTTTCATAGTGGAGAAGCAAATTAGGAGTTAATGGCTTTTTCTCAATAACACTGGAATAAAGCCTAAAAATTGCTGTTACATGGCTTCAAGTTGTTTCTGACTTAGGGCAACCATAAGACAACCCTATCATAGGGTTCTCCTGGCAAGATTTGTTCAGAGGAGGTTTTCCTTTGCCTTCCTCTGAGGCTGAGAGAATGTGACTTGTCCAAGATAACCTAGTGGATTTCCAGGGGTCTGTACTCATGTCCCCAGAGTGACAGTCAATGTTCAAATCACTACATTCATTCAAACCACTACATCATGATGTATAGGCAGCAACAAGATACTACTACTTTAAGGCAGAAATCTTTTACTCTTTTTACTGAGAAAAAGGGTAGGGATGTCTCTTCAGTCTACTGTAGCTCTGCTGTCTTGCAAGGATGCTCTAATAAACTAGCAGTGAGGCAAATGTAGGCTGGGCTTCAATTGCAGACCCAAGACATATTTTTACAGTACTTGACCAACTGAGGCCCCCTCCCTGTGAATAGCTTCTCCTGGAAGCTCCCAGAAGTACAAAGTAGATATTTCCTGCACCAATTAACTTTGATGTTTTCCAAACCAATGGACTTTCAGCCACTTCCAGTCTGGAACTCTTTGGCACTCTCTGCAGACTGCAAAGGATTCCAGGAGAAGAAAATTGGCTTTTAGACTTGTCACTGTTGCATGTTCCTGTTCTAAACTATCTGATTGGCTTTTTTCCCATGCAAGAAGCCCCATTTTATAGTTCAGTTCTGATGCTACTTTTCTGTGGTGCTAGTATTAAGCTTGCCAGTGAAGCCTAACACAAAGCACAAGGGGGAGGTATAAGAATAGGAATTTAAAGCAGATACATGCATTTATATTCATATTTCACTGAAAACTACATTACTTGAAAAATAGGCGCTTGACAACAAAGAACCTTTACAATCTACTGGAAATTGCCCCATAACTCCCGAACACACTTACGTGTAATGTGTTCCATATCTGGGCCCCCTGACATGACCTAGTCCCTGACAACCTGGAGTAGGGCATCCTTGTCCTGATGTCCCAGATGGATCTGCAGTACCTAAAAGAACAAAGCTAGTTCAGTTACAGATTTCATTTCTAAGTCTTGTATCAAATAATTATGTAAAGAGTGAACAAAAATGGCCTGCATCATTTCTCCTCTCACCTGGTGGAAGCTGCAGGTCATGTCCAGTTTTTGCACACCAGCCCACAGGGTGAATGTCTGGACTATCAGCATCAACCCAGAAATCAAAACTATGGTCCCAACCATCAAAGTGTATCTAACCAAAAAGAAAAACAAATTAAAAAAAAGGTGAATGTGATAAAGGATGTGACAAAACTTTCCATGGAATACCTTGGGATATCTCTCCAGAGCTTGAAAGAGGAGTCTCTTGCTGAAGATGCAGGGAGTGAATATGAGACCTTTTGCACATAAATCATGTACCCTTCCTCTGAGCTGTTGTCCTTCCCCAATAAAGAGACAGAGCCTACCCAAATTACTGGGATCACACTTTCTTTTGAGATTATGAGATTATTCAATTAGAAAAAATAGGTCCTGGCTTCTGCTAATAAAAATTTCCTTAAAAACCCATGGAAGTGCTTCCCATGTGAATTCCTCCAAAGCAGTAACTCATTAAAAGAGCTCTATGGAAGAAAATGTGCCAGAAAGGCTCTTGAAAGCTAACTTTTTTTAAAAAAAATATTTAAAACAGAAGGGAAAGAAAAAAATCATACAAAACAAATCATCAAACACCAGTGCAATAACAATACAACACACCTATACAATACACCACAGTACAATAAAATAATACAACAATTAACAATACAAATAACATAGCAATAATTAAGAATTGTAACTAAAAACAGAAAGGACTTCCCCCACTGATGAAGCTTTAGAATTACGTAGTAATAAAATAGTATCATCCTTTCCATTATGGATAAGAGATAGTAATAAGAAAAAGTTAAAAACTGGAAGTAATAACACTAGACAAAACAATGTTATCACCATTACTAAATCATTCCTTTTATATAATTACCTAGCTTGACCTTTAATTCCCTTATGCCTTAACATTCATTTATCACGAGTACTATTATGTAAAAAAAAAAGGGGAGGGTTCCTTCTTCTTCCCCCAAAATACAGTTTCAGGGATATATTTATAACATAAAACAGAAAATTTAAACATATGGGCTATTCAACCTTTAGATATATAAGTCTCCTGTCTATTTTTCTGATTGACAAGTTCCATCATATCCAACTTCAATTAAAAAAAGAGTTAACATTAAATTCATTAAGACTGCCAATTTTGTTTTGAAGAAACTCTGTAAAAGGTTGCCATACTTTGCAGAGTTTACTATTAGCCTTATTCTCTAGCATATAAGTTTGTCCATTTCTGCAGTCCCCATCATCTTTTCCAAACATTCTTCCTTGGTGTGAATAGTATTGCTCCTCCAGTGTCTAGCAAGAACTATTCCAGTTACTGTAATCATATGCCAAACCAGTCTTCCCTTCTCGCCAGCCATCTTTTTATCAAATTGGAAGACACCCAATAAAAAATATTCTGGTTCTAAATCAACTTTTATCTTTAAAATTCTTTGAATTTTAGACTGAATCATAAACCAGAATTTTTCTACCCTGTTACATCCCTACCACAAATGAAAAAAGTACCAATTCCTTTATCACACTTCCAACATCAATTATTAGCATTTTTAGACATTTTAGCAATTCTTTCAGGTGAAAGATACCACCTATAAATCATTTTTATTACATTCCCTTGTAAGTTATAAGATAATATATATGTAGTAGTATGTTTCCAAGTTCTTTCACATTCCTCTACAGTAATATTATGATTTAAGTCTTTAGCACATTTAACCATATAGTCTTCCACAGTCTCACCTGTCAAGTTAAATTTAATCAACAGGCTATGTAGTCTGGAAAGTAAATGATTATCACCTTTCAGTAAATAATCTTCAAATTCAGTTATTCTTAAGTTTCACCCCACCAGCTTCTATATCCTTTTTAAATCTTCTTTTGATTTGTAGAGATGGGAAGAACTCTATTTGAATCCCTTCTTGCTGTAACTGTTGTTGAACTTTCATCTGAGTTACGTCTCTGAATTGTTTTAATACGTCTTACAGGTGATCCATTCTTCCTATCTCCTTAAGCCTCTGCTGGTGATACCCAAGACAGCAACTTAAAACGTAACAAGCTTTCATATTTTATTTATCATATTTTACTTTCTTGACACATTCAATTCCTGACTTCTTTCCAAATAATTATTTTCTGTCAGTCTTGAGGTTCTTCATGAGAATTTTTATTTTGCATTTGTTTATTTTAAACCCAGCCATCTGACCAAATTTGATTAATATTCCATTTAGTTTATCAGTTTGACGATATTCCATTTAGTTTATCAGTTTCCAGAATAAGAACCATATCACTGGCAAACGCCTTTATATTCATCTCTGCCAGTCTTCATTCCTCATATGCTTTTCAATTTCCTTATATACCTAAAAAGAACCTCCAATAATGAAATAAATAGCTGTGGGGATAGGGGACATCCCTCTCTCAGCCCTTTCTTAATTCTAGTCTGGTCACCATTGGGGCTTAAGTGTCCCTTTTGCTCATTTTGTATAGCTTTTATCCAAATTTGGAAAGCTTCCAAACTTCCTGTGTTCCAGCACTTTTATAAGAAAACCCTAATTAATATAATCAAATGTTTTCTCTGCATCCAGGAAAATCAAAGCACATTTTTTTCTCATTATGAGACTCACAATATTCTAGAACATCAACAACTATTCTCATATTATCTCTCATTAGTCTCCAAGGGAGAAAGCCACTCTGGTCTTCATGTATATAATTGCAGAAAATCTGTTTTAGACGATTAGCCAATATTGAGGCAAAGATTTTGTAGTCTGTATTTTGCAATCAGTATTTCTCAATGGTTAGAGTGAGCCTTCAGGAAGGCATTGTGAATGGAGGTAATTTTCTAACTTACCTTCTGTAAAATATAAGTTTTCAAAATAATTATACACGCACACACACACGTATTTTATTTCCTTTACTTCTGTCATTCTCTGTCCACCCTCTTTAATATCACAGACTGTTAACTTTTTCTTTTCTTTACAGATTTTGTAGGCTAACCATTGGCCAGATTTGTTAGCATATTCAAAATAGTTTTGCTTAACATATCTCATCTTCTTTTCTACTTCTTGAATTGTGATCATGAACAGGTGTTTTTGTAATATCTTCAAATTTTGACTAACTCCTCTGTCTTCAGGATTGTTTTTCAATTTCATTTCCAGTTCTCTAATTTCCTCCATTAAATCATAAATATTTTTCCTTTGCTTCTTTTTCATTTTCAGCCAATTTTTGTATAAAAATTCCTCTCACTACCACCTTGGCAGTATCCCATACCATTGCTATATTAATTTCATTGTCCAGATTACTCTTGAAAAATTTTTCCAATTCTTTTCTACAGAATGCCACAATCCCATCTTGGAGTAATAATACCTCATTAAGTCTCCAGTTTCTTTGTTTGGTGGATAACTTATGTGAAAGTTTTACTGGATTATGATCACTGAATGCTTTTGTTAGTATCTCTTCTATACACAAATTATTGACTGCGACTGGTGATGGCTAGAGTAAAATCTTTCATATTGCATTATTTGAATCTCTAAGTATCCACCAATGGCAATTCTTCAGTTAGTTGCAAAAATTCTTTTGGGAAGTTTCCTTTGCTCTTTCTTTATTGGTACTTGACCACTTCCATCTACATTACGTTCCACCACTTCGTTAAAGTTGCCTAGCATGCAAAAATGTTCATATTGCTATTTCTCAATCATTCTTTTAAGATCTTTATAAAACTTCTTAGTTTCATTACATGGGACATTAATGCCAACCAAAAGGAGTGTTCTTCCACCTATAGTAGTTTTAACACCTATAAATCTTTCCTTATCATTACTGAAAATTAGTGGTACGGAGAGTTTACCATACATAACTCTTCTTTTAACCATTGTAGCGGATGCAAATATTTCTGCCAAACCGGGAGCCCACAAAACTTTTAAATTTTTCTTTTCTTACGTGAACCTCCTACAACCAACAAAATCCAAGTTTAGTTTTTTTTTTTTAATGAAACCTTCTCTTCCTTTTAATAAATGAATTCAGGCCACTCACATTCCAGGAAAAAATAGTACAACTCATCTTTTTTTTAATTTTCAACATGGCCAGTTCATCAATCTCTAGCTCTATAAGGATTGTCTCCGAGTCTTTATTCTCTTCTGTACTCTCCCTGCCTGGTGTATGTATTTTGTTTTCTACCTCTGAATCTGCTGGACTCTGTTTCTGAGATGTTCTCTTTGTCTATGGTTTGTCTTTCTGTGGTTTTTGGTGACATTCTGGGTTTCCACAATTCTGATCTGTTTCTTAGTAAAAAGTCTTGGACCTTCCCTATTGAATTTATTATGAATTGTTGTTTGTTAAAGTTAAAAATAACCCTTCCTAATGGTCCCACCAGAAATTACCTGATTTGCCCTGAGCATGGCAACCAAAGAATCATAATTTTTATCTTTCTCGAAATTATAGGAACTTCATGTAAAACAACTTATCTTGATCAACCAGTGGAGGCCTATTATGTTCTTCTATAACTTCATCTTACATTGATTTTTCAGCAAACTGGACATCCGTCGATACCTCCGGGTAATTTTTTCTTCTTTGCAAAAACAGAATGGACTTTATAGGTAGTATCTATTTAATTATCCACATTTTCCTCTTTCAATTCTAAAAAAATCTACTAATAAACCTGTAATTCTCTTCCTAATATCTCCACTAGCATTTTCTTCTAGACCTAGGATTCTGACCCAAGAATCCAGCTATTTTTGTTCTATTAATGTTAACCTGTCCAGGTGCTTATCAATGTCTATAGCTGAAGCTTCCATTTTCTTTCAAATTTTGTATATCCTTTCTGTCTCTATATCCTTTTGGTTAATATTAACACTCTTTTTAATATGGTCTAAAGTATCTTCCATTTCAGACGCTTGCATTTTTAAATCTGTCAGATCTTGCTTTATTCGAACATACAGCATCTCATCTCATCCATACATTTTCTTTGATATTCAGGTGGGTCATCAAATGAATCTCTTCTTCCTTCAGATTCTGTCACATGGACCTCACTCAACATCATTCTATGCATCTTACATTAATAATATTACAAAAAAATTACAACAAAAGCTATAACTTATAAATTACTATCAACTTAAAACAGATGAACTAATGCCTTAGTGTAACAGAAACCTCACTTCTTAGTTTTCAATTCAGTCTTCTTATAATAACTAAAAAATACATTTCGTTAAATTCACTAATTCTTTGAATGATAGTATAGTAATTCATTAAAGATTAATTCATTAAATTCACAATAGTAATAAGCACTCTACTCACATAGCAATCTTAGGTTGGGCTGATTAATCTTATGATCAACTATTATCTTAATACTCTGAATAAGAAAAAAGAAAAACCAAAAACGGAAAATTCAAAATACAAATTCCATTATCATAATATATATGATATTACATAATATCATATAATAGTATATGATACTTTGTATAATATATAACAGATATGATACTGTATAATAGATATGATATTTGCCAGCATATAAGATGCACCAGCATATAAGACACACCTCATTTTAAAATGTTTTTTTTCTGGGGGGGGGGAACTAGTTTTTAAAAAATAGCATAACTTCTCCTGTCCCCCTTCCCCTCTGCTTTGCAGAGGAAGGGAAAGGAGGAGCTCCAGAGGCAGGCAAAGAAAGTTGCTAGGATCTTTCTTCCCCCTCCTTTCCCCCTCTGGTCCGCAAGGGAAGGGAAAAGGAAGGCGCTCTGGAGGGGCAAGAAGAAAGCTGTATGAACTTTCTTTTCCTCCCTCTGGAGCTACATTTTTTCTCTTCCCATTTAAAATGGAAAGTAAAGTGGGGTAGGGGAAGCCGCAAGGGTTCCTTTCCCCCTCCAGAGCTTCCCCTTGCTTTCTAGTGCATTTTGCCTCTGTGCTGAGAACTCGCACAGTGGCAAAATGCTTAGGAAAAAAGACCCATTGGCATATAAGATGCACCCTAGTTTTCAAAGTTATTTTTCAGGAAAAAAGTGCATCTTATACACCGGCAAATACAGTATTCATAATAAAAATTAAATATTAGTTTCTTATATATATTTTGCAAACAGCCAGTACTTTATAACATTGCTATATTACATCCTCATAACTTCATCAGATTATTTAAATAACCAGCCAGGTTAATTCTGTCCCCTTAGTCAAGGTTGTCCTTCTCACAGCTGCCTAACGTTGACACTTGCTATGAATATCCAACTGATTCACTTCTGTGACCTTGAAGACACTGACAGTTGAAATTGATTACAATTTTCAATCACAGTCACAGTCCAAACAGGAATACCACCTGGGAACACAGCTATTTGATACTGTGTTGTCAGTGCCAACTATTATGTATAAACTTCAAGTAAAGCTCGATCTCTCATCTTGCAAATACACACCATTCACCATTCATAGTCTCTGTTTTAGTCTTAATCTCACAGTCCCAAAAGCTAATTCAGATCTCTGTCTCTCAGTCCAGAAAATCCAACTGGTGAAAAGAAGAAAAAGCTTATCTAATCAGTCTTAACAATTAGCAATTTGATGATAGATGAAAGACAGAACATTTGAGAAAATATTAAAAAATACAAAAGAAGTGTAAACCCTCCCCCCAAAACAGAAAAAAACAGGAGAAAAGTTGATCATTTTAAAGTTTCACTGCAGTATTGTTAGAACTCCAACCTCAGGAAGTAATAGGAGAAAACTTATAACATCACAAGACTACTTGACAAAAGGGGTCATAGCTGCCTTCATTAGAGGTCTTCCAATTACTTAAAGTTCACTAACAGAAGTTACCTTGAAGAGATGGATACACAAGAGATGGAAGAAATCTGGCAGTTGGAGAAGAAATGGGAAGGGATTGCTCTCCCTCCCCATCTTCCAGCTACTGCAAGTGAAAGTCCAATGGTGGCAACTGTCAGGGTCAGAGACCCGGGCGGCGAGACAGCCCAGAGAAGGGAGTGGGAGAGCCAGCAGAGTCCTGCCGGCAGGAGTCAAGGAAGCACTTACTCAAGGGAAGTCCATTTACCTAAGCCAGAGCAACAAGCAAAAGCCACAGTCAGAGTTCCAAAAGCCAGGGGTCTGGAGCCAAGAGATCAATCCAAGGTGCCAGGTGCTGGAAGCAAGAAACAGGCAAGGAGAGGGCTTGCAGAAAGTTTGCCACAAGCAAAGGAAAGCTTCCAGGCAGGCAGTTATATAGCCCAAGACACAGGTGTGGCTAGTCACTGCTTCTTGAACTTAATTAAGGAAGCCTCCCTTTGCTCAGCTCTCTTGAGTCTCCACCTTGTTTGTGGGCTGATTGACACAGCCTCCAAAGCATCTTCAGGATCGGATCCCTGTTGCCCTAAAGGAGCAGGCAGAGGAACGTCCAAGCCTGCTTGGTCCATGGCAGCAGGGGGAGCTCTTGAGCTGCAGGACTCATCTCCAGCCAGAGCCACAGGGACCAACAGCTGCTGCTTGTCATCTCCACTCTGAGCAACAGTGATCAACAGCTGCTGCTCGTCCTCAGCAGCTCTGACAGGGGCTTCAGTTATCACAGCAACAGCCAGTCTGGCTGGTTCTCTGATTGCAATCCTTGCCAATCACTGAAAGGGGGAACCAGCCTTGGCTTCAGTCACTTGTCTTGCCCTGGCTGCATCCCTCGATTCCAGGGTGCAGAATGAACCAAATGGGGATGATTCCCCAGTCGGTAGCCTGCAATAGCAATGATCTTCAGCACAGACCTAAAAGATCAAGTATTCAAGGTCCTACTCAAACCAGGAGTTACTCCAACTAAGTGGAAGTTGCATTTTAAAAAAATATATATTATTGAATAAAGACACAAACTAACACAAAATGCACACTACACAAAAAGAAAATATGTAAGAAAAAAGAAAGCATGTATGTATATAAAAAGGCGTAGATGGAATTTCCGTTTTCTTCCAATACTTCGCATAAAACAGTATTGCTACCAATAAACATGTTGGTCATTATCAACACTGCACTAATTCAAAGTCTGATTTAGTCTTCTCAAAATCTTGATTCTTTTTATCTTCCAAAAAAACTTAAATAAAATTGTCTGTGTCACACATTGTATTTTACAACCATTCTCTTGTAATTGTTGTATTGATTTCACTTCATACTCCTGATCTCATTTCCTTAACAGATCACTGTATGTTAACCAACGTTGATCAGTCCTCATTTTTGTTCAATAAAAGGCCTCTCGCAAGAAAATCCAAAGTGCTGTTCCAGGACATAATCTCAATTTATATTTAGTCCATAGTCTCAAAAGTACATGTTTTACCCAGTGATTATTAAAAGCCACATTGACCTTGATTTTATCATACCACAGATAAATGTGCCATCCAATCCTAAGTCATGTCCTTCTAAATTCAGAACTTTACTGATAAGTTACCCATTTTTTGATCCATGACAAACATGAAGCTGAAAAGTAAACTTTTAAGTTCAGTATTCCAAGACACACACACCCCCTTCTTTTGAATCCTGTAAGACCTTGAATCTTACTCTGGGGTTTTTACCTCCTCAGAAAAATTTTGACAAGTCTTACCACATTTTAAATGGCATTTCTTTAGTCAAAACGGAAATCATTTGGAAAAAAAAAAAATCATCTTTGGAAGGATGCTCACTGAAATTCTTCCCAGTAGATATAGATTCAGCTTCTGCCACTTTTCCAAGTCCTTCCTAATCTCATTCCAACTCCTGATCTAATTATTTTCATACAATTAGCTCATATTTCCAGTTAGATTTATACCTAAGTATTTAACTTTCTTTTCAATTTTAAAACCAGTTTTTAACTGTAATTCATTCCCCTGCATATTCATATATTTGGCCAGAACTTTAGTTTTTTCTTTATTTTCAAACCCACTAAATTTCCAAATTCTTTTATTTTTCCTAATAATTTCAATATTGATTCTGAAGCATAATCACCAAATCATCCGCAAATGCTCTTATTTTGAATCTGCTTTTTCTTATTTTACCTCCAATTATTTCTTGTTATCTTGTCTAACTGAAGAGTTCAAAACCTCCACCACCAAGATAAATAAGAGTGAAGACAGTGGGTAGTCTTGTCTTCTCCTTCTATGGATTGGGAAAAAAACTTAGTCATGTCTTAATAAACTACTATTCTTGCAAGTTGGTTTGAATATATAGATCTGTTACAAGTCAGAAAGTCACAGCCAAAAATTCACAGATTCAATGACATTAAAAAGAAAGTGCCAGTTTAAATTATCAAGCACTTTTTCCGCATCTAAAAAAAATTAGTGTGCCTGATATTTCATTATGACTTTCAAAGTATTCAATCACATCCAATACTATTCTCATATTATCCTTCATCTAATGTCCTGGTAGAAATCCACTCTGGTCTTCATTGATGTACTTCGGCAGTAAAGTCTTATAATCATTACTCAACAGTAAAAATGATCAATAATTCTTTGGTGTTGTTAAATCTTGTCCTTTTTTGGTCTTAACAAGATATTAGCTTCTTTGCAAGAATCAAGTATTAATCCAGTTTCTAAAGTGCCACTCATTATGATTTGCAATGGGAGTACTATTTCTTCTTTTAACCATTTATACCAGGGGGCTCCAGGTCCATCAAATCCTGGAGTCTTCCCTAGCTTCATTTTTTGAATAGAATGTTCAATCTACACAGTGGTGATATTATGATTAATCTGTTCTTTTTCTTCTGTCAGTTTAGGTAAATTTTGCCTCTCCAAATATTTTTTGATTTTAATAACATCACTGTCTTTCTTTGAGTATAATTTAGAGATGTATTCATAAAAAATCCCTTGTAGATCCTTGTCTTTAGTAAATTCTTTATCACCTTCTTCCAATTTCACAATCATTTTTTCTTTCATTTATTAATCAGCCATTTACCAGCCATTTACCTGTCATGTGTGCTAAAAAATTTTTCTGCTTCAGAAATTTCAACTTCTTTTCAATTTCTTCCCTCATCAACATCAACAACTGATTTCTCAAAAATCCTATTTTTTTTCTGAATATATTCATTTCCCAGAAATTTCTTTTAATTCCTCATTTTACAAATTTTCTATTAATTCAAAACATTTATTTGGTCCATGACCTTAAGACTTCTTAATCTCCTTTCATGAAGATCTATCTATTTGAGGAGATACTACCCTGTTCCAATCCCCAATCCAATCCAATTTCAGACAAAACATCTTTCCATTTTTTGATTAGAATTGACCTCTGTAAAATAGTTACATACACTCCCATAATCAAAATTCTCTCCCCACTTACAGTAATTTGAACACCTACAAATCTACCCTCTTTGTCTGAAATAATTTCAGTGACAAATTGGATCATATATATATATGATCCAATTTGTCACTGAAATTATTTAATTATTTCTTATTATATATAAGAAATAAATTCCTCTCCCGGTCTTTTCTGAGTTAGCAGTTTCTGGTCTTGCAAACGAATGTGAGTTTCTTGCAAACTAATAACATCCAAGTCCAGTTTTTTTAAACAATGAAAATCTTTTTCTTTTTCTGGGGTGTATTTACTCCATTAATATTCCAGGTCAAGAATTTATTGTCCATATTTAAACATCTAGTAAGGAAAAGTCTAAATTAGTCTTCGTACCAAGTGGCAATAGTTCTAGGCATTCCCCTTCTTCTCTGACAGATGAAACTATACTTACTGACACTGATGTAGATTCTCCCTGTTGCTCTGGATCTGTAGTATCATCTCCTGTGCGTTAGCTGTTCCTTTATCCTTCTCTTAGAATTCATTTTTATGAGTTCTTACGAAGTCATTCATCTTCTGAAGTCATTCATCTTCTTAACAGTGTTCAGATGAAATCTTTCCCATATGTAAAAATCATCCCCGTGTCTCAAATAAAAGTGAAGTTCTTGCTCCTGAGCATGCTCACCAAGGGATTATACATATTCCTCTTTCTTAAAATTCTAGCTGGGCTCCCTTTCTTGAATCTTCCATGGTGAGTTATGATGTAATTCCAAAGCTCGATCTCTTCACTTTCTAGATGAAAACTGAACTATCACATACACCAAGTGCAAACAATAAGAGGCAACTATATTCAGTCCTATCATATCTCATTTTGCTCCATAAATTTGGCCAAATTTTCCATTATGTTTAACTGTATTTTCTCTTCTTTTCTCCCCAAGTAGTACTCAAATTCCTAAATAACATTCCTTGTCTCTCACTTCCATTAATATCATCTTGTCCAAACATTTCTCCGATTCTAGAAGTGTCATCTCCACCAATTCTTTCACTTGTGAGGTCCCAGACTCTAAATCTTGAGTCTTTTGTGTCAATGTCACTATTATTTTTTTATTATCTTGAACTTCAGAAATCGTTTTTTGTGGCATCTGTTGGATTTTCTAAACTTCTCCTGTTACTTGTTTCAATTCTTGTCTGACTTTGTCCAACACAGAATCCACTTTTTCATTAACACTCTTGTAGCCAGGTCTTCAAGTCTGTTATAGTTGGTTGTTGTAAATTACTTAATTTCTGGTAGAAATCCAGCAAAATAATCAGGAACTTTGCCTTCCTCTACTGAATCTTTTCTGGGTGTCATCCTTTTAGAGCTTGAGGCTACAGTAGTATTGGAGACAAGTGAAACAATCCAAAGATAGCATCCACTATTTTTATTTAAATTAAACTCCAAAACAGAAAGAACAAAAGGAAAACAAGTTCAAAAAGAAAAAGAAGAAAAAAGTTCTTTTTGATTTTTGTAAATTTGAAATTCCAAAAAAAAAACAGTCCTGAGAAAAGTGCCACCATTTAAGCTAAAAATATACTTTGGCTTAAATTTCCAACAAAGGGTTATTCAGTGCCTTGTAGTACTGGTCCTCTAGCCTTGGGTCTGTGGGCAGCGACCCATTCCAGAAAGGAAATTGGAAAGACAAAAAAAGTAATATTTATATTTAATGTCCCAAAATTGAATGTTCTGCATTGGTTAGGCCTCATTTGGAATACTGCGTACAGTTCTGGGCACCTCAATTCAAGAAGGATATCGACAAGCTGGAACATGTCCAGAGGAGGGCAACCAAAATGGTGAAGGGTCTGGAAGCCATGCCCTATGAAGAATGGCTTAGGGAGCTGGGAATGTTTAGTCTGCAGAAGAGAAGGTTAAGAGGGAACATGATAGCCATGTTTAAATATTTGAAGGGATGTCACGTTGAGGAGGGAGCGGATTTGTTCTCTGCCGCTCCAGAGACTAGGACAAGGAGCAATGGATTGAAGCCGCAGGAAAGGAGATTCCACTTGAACCTCAGGAAGAACTTCCTGACGGTCAGAGCTGTCCAGCAGTGGAATACGCTGCCTCGGAGTGTGGTCGAGCCTCCTTCTTTGGAGGTTAGCCATCTGTTGGGAATGCTTTGATGAGTGTTCCTGCATGGCAGGGGTTTGGACTGGATGGCCCCTGGGGTCTCTTCCAACTCTATGATTCTATGATTCTATGAAAACAATCCTAGCTTAGCCTAAATACTCAGAAGTTCCCAAGAAGATGACTTGGCAATATAATAAACATAAAATACCAAACAGCACAGTCCTTTCAAAGGAATGGGTTGGCAATGTGCCAAAGTATAACAGATGAATTTTCTAAGTCCCCTTAGAAAATTAAAAACCAACTTCTCACAGTTTGAAAAAAAAGAAAAAGGAAAGAAATATAATAGTGTAGCATTTTAAAATGTAACTTTAAAAGGTAACTAAAAAGTATTTAAGGTATTTAAAAATATCTACAGAGACTCCAAATTAGTTTTTTAAAAAAGCCAAGCTCTACATAAAATTTAGTTTCCAGGGTCATATAACAGACTAAATAAATAATCTCACAGACCAAGTTCTCTTAAGACTCAGAATTTTAAAATGAAGGTAAATAACAACAAAATCAAAATCAATATAAGTTGCCAGGGCCATCAAGCTTACAGCAAAGTAACTGCAGCAAAGGAATTTAAAAAAGCTGCTCTCACATTAACTCTTCAATCCATGCAAATGTAAAGTATTTAGTCAATTGCTTCAGTTGTTGCAAAACAAGAGCTCCTAGATTCAGTGTGAAGAGGCTCATATAAAGATACAAACATATTTACCCCCAGGGAATCCAGTAAATTCTAACGTAATGTTCATGGGGGGGCTCCACTGAAACCTGCAATCTCTTCTGCAGTCCAGGTCTCCACTGCCACCGTTCCATTCCCAAACGGCTGCCTGTGGGTCCTCAGTCGACCGCAACAAAGGTCTTCAGGTTCCCAGTAGATCAGGGAACCCCTTCCTTGACAGGAGGATCACCTCCTGTCAAGAACGAAGTTTGAGAGTGTATGATCTCGCCTGTCTTTTCCAACGAGCAGCAGATCGCGTCTGCCATTACCCATGCTGGAAATGGAACCCTGGCAGTTACATTTAACATAGCATTTTATCATTATTTTAGTACTGGTCTACGCTTCAATTTTTGTCTGAGTTAAATTTCTTCTCCAAGCAACTCCTTCCAAGCAGTCAATGTAGCAGTTTGCAAGTTCAGTGATCACAGATTTTGAGTTTGCCACAAAGTTCTCTGGTAATAAATTATGTATTTTTACCTAGAATGAACCAGACATGATAGACTAAGTAAAGTGTAACAGGAAAAAAAAATCTTCCATTGTTTATGCCACACTTTACAATCTAGGAGCTAGTTCACACTACACAATTAATGCACTATGATTCTACTTTAAATGCCATGGCTGTATCCCAAGGAATCCTGGGATTTGGAGTTTGGGAGGCACTAGAGCTCTCTGGCTGAGAATTCTAAGTGCCCTACTGAACTGCAGCTCCAGGATTCCATAAGATGGAACTGCAGCAGTTAAAGTAGAAATAATAGCACTGTAGCTGTGATGTGTGAAAGGGCCCTAACTTTTAAAAGCCAAGAATGAAAGACATGGATTTGCAGTCTCTTGTACAATTCCTCCCTAGAATTTCAAATTAGGTATCCTCTGAGACAAAATACTAGTCTATAAGGATCACTGCTTTGGCCTAGTAAGAAAATTCTTATATTCTTAATTCCAATCATGCTGAATAAGAATTGAAACAAGCTAGTAAAGATCACTGGGTAAAAAATCATTGCTGGTTCACCTATTCTGTTAACTGAGGGAGACTTTCAGTCTTTGTATCTGACAAGCTTCAATTTCATATAACAATTGGAATGCAAACCAATGTGATTATTATAGGACGGAGAATAAAGCCCTTTTTAAGTCTCTCAGCTAAAACTGCAGCAAATATCTTGTAGACTGTATTTAAAAGTGAGATACGTCTGTAATTCCTGACACCGGTTAAGTCTCTTCCTTCTTTAGGTATTAAAACTACGTTAGCTTCCTTCCATGTATTTGGTGTACCTTCTTGTTACGTAATTTGAATATCTTCTTCCTGCTGTTTCCCTTTTACTTCAGCCATTTCAGTTTACTTCAACCATTTCAGTTTGTACTTGTATGACCTGTTCTTTTATTTCTTTTGTCTCTACCTTTATCTTTGAAACATCCTTTGTTAAAGTTTCCAGCTTCTTTCCCAACTTATCAATTTCATGTTTCATATCTGTTATCATCTCTTTTCTTGTTCCTTTTAAGTCTTGTCTTATGTCTGTCTCTGTCTTCCTGATATCTTCCCTAATATTCCTCAATTCTCCCATCATTTGTAACATTAGGTCTTGTGGCTTCTGGTACGTATCTGTGGATGTCCTTCTTGCTCGCTGGGTAGTCATTGTTGCTGCTGCAGCCGCTGTGGCCTTCCTTGTTCTCGTATCCATTAACTTTCTTAGGAACAAGGGAGGAGGAAGATGGCCGCAGGCAGCGTTTCAGCCAGCTGTTGATTCTAATTTTAATCATTTTAAAAGGACTTATCAGTTGTAGGAATTTCCTGGTTAAACTTTAGTGTATTCAAGCTTAATTGGAAACAGATAGTTGGAGTTAAGCCTCGGATAACTATAAATAACTATAAATAACGACTGCAACAAGGCAGGAATGGGAAAATGGCTGAAGAGGAAGAGAAAGAGCCCAAAAGGAAAAAAGGAGTTGATTAAAACGAGGAGTGAGTTTGAGAAGCTACAGAGAGAGGGTACTGAGCCTAATGAAATTGTGGAGGCGGCAGTTACTCTTAGACAACAAAGGCTAGGGGAGTTTTTCCAGTGTGAAGATTTAAAAAACAAGTCCTCTTCCCTTTTGTACTCCTCACCTACACATATAAACCTTGTGGATAAATCCTATGCCTCGTCTGAATGGGAAGCAGATGATTTTTCTTATTCTGCTGAAGAAAGCTCTTCAGAGATTAAAGGGGAAAACACCTTAAAAACCACAAGTAAGTCGAATGCGGACCTGGAACTGGTGGCTAAGAATTGCCTTTTAACAGCTAAAACAGTTATTGCAATTTTTGAAAAGCTACTAGATATCAATCGAAAAATAGATGAACTTAAGGACATAATGGGAAAACATGTAATAAAACCCCCTGCAAAGCCAACCTCTGATGTTGCTGAATATCCCCAACCTACATATGTGGTACGAGATATCACATGCAAGAAAAATAACAAGGAGGAATTAACATTACAGCGGCATAGGATTCTGCTTCAGGTTGCAATCAACCCTCTTAATGAGGGGAAATGGTTCAACAAACAAGTAGTACTTTATTCACTCTCACAACTCCTCCAAAGAAGGATATATCCCAGTGAGATAACAGGAATCTTCTGGCTCCCCAGATGGCGTGGTTTTGAAAGAATAATACTGACATGTAAGCATTTTGCCCTTCCTGCATTGATTTTGGAAAGTAGGGAATTGCTAAGGAGATTTTCAATTATACCTACTCGTGTTTTTCATAATAATATTATACAACCGCTGTTAAGCTATAGGAAGAGATTTAAACTTGTACAGGAGGTTGATATAAACATCGAAGATTATGAGCCTAGTAAGCAATCCTTGATACAGCAGACTATCCCAACAGCTCAAAGACCAAGCGAAGGTTTACACTGGAGAAATAACACTAATGATTTAATCATGAGGAAAATGCAAATAACAGATGACTCCATGGGGGATGAGGAAGACCTTATTAAGATGTTTGGAACTCTCCCCACTGAGGAACAACAAACCATATTGTCCAAACTAGAGGCAGTTAAAACTGTGCTGCAGTCAGTATCTACTGCTGCAGTGTCTATTAACAACCTATTATCTTCCAGTTGTCCTTCTGGTGGGCCACCGACGTGTACAACTCCTGAAGCCTCAAATCCAATAAAGAGGAAAAAAAGAAGAAGGTGCTCTAGTTCAAAGAGTCCAACTTCATTTTTACCTAGCCAGCCGGTTAGAGATTTAATTGATCTGACCACAGTGATAGGAGATGAGAGTGATGCTTCACAAAAAATAGAGACAGTAGGTCAGCAGTCTCTACATGACCCCTTAACTAAGCCAAAGGATATCCAGACACCTGCCTCAAGCTATTATAGTTCAGTAAATGGCAATGCAGGAGCTATGAGCCATCAAGAATTGCCTGCATTAGCCCCCATGACGGATGAAGCTGAATGACATCTAATAAATGCTGTCTCCTTGGCTTTTATTACCTGGAATATTGCAGGATGGAAATCTAGAAGTAGAGACCCTTCATTCTCTGCTTATATATCTAGATATCATATAATTTTTCTGCAGGAGACATGGGCCGCGGAACATTTGTTTATGGAAGGGTATATGACAATTACGTTAGATGCTGTACCGGGCACAGGACGTGGGAGGCTCTGTGGGGGGTTGGGTATATTGATATCTACTTTATTACAGGTACAAGTAATTAGATTACCTTCATTAGACCAATATACATTGGCAGTTTTGCTTCAATTCAAAAAGATCCAACTTGTACTGATCAATGTGTATATTCCACCTTTATATGCTCGTGCACAGATAAAACATGTATGGGATAAATTGAACATATATGTGGAAAACATATTGGCAGCATTTCCTGTAGCACATACCATAGTGGCTGGTGATTTTAATGCAAGAATTGGAGCAGATGATAGATCGCTCTTTGCTAAATTTCATTGCCAACACTTACCCCCTGTAACTATACTCCCCCTTTTGTGCGCCAGTCTAAAGACACATATAGTGATTATAGAGGATTGTGCTTAACGCAAACTTTTTCCAAATTGAACTTGGTGATTCTGAATGGGTCTACGAGTGATGACTATCCAGCTGAGTACACTCACTGGACAGGCCTTAAGCCCTCCCTTTTAGACTATGTTTGCATCTCAATGAGTTTAATACCCTATCTGTCTAAGTTCCCAGTTGTCAGTCGTCCTGAGAGTGACCATTTTCCTGTTATGTTGTGTATGAAGGCCTTCGATAGGATGTATGTACCTACACGCCATATTACAGTGATGTCTGATGACCTCTGTCCTATACGCGCTAAATGGTCACCCCATCAAGCGGAAATACTTACAGATTTCCTGGGAAGGGAACCAGCTAAGTGCCTTCATTCATTAATAGTAAGCTCAAAGTCAGATGATGAGGTATTGGATAACTTTAACAACTTGATCAAATTAATACAGTCTCTGTTAACTGTTACCCAACGTAATTTCGTTGGGCAAAAATTAAGAACACGACATGAGTGGTTTGATCAAGAATGCCACGAAGCCTGGAATTCCTTAAAGCGGCTTTTCAAATTGTATAAAGAGGAAACCAACTCTTGCTCAGTATCAGAACTTATGAGACTGAAAAAACAGTATAAACAGTTGATCCGCCAGAAGAAAAGGGATAATATGCGAGTTTCTTGGGAGCGTCTGATAGCAGCAGCTAGTACAAATAACTCCACTCTCTTTTGGAGAGTGGTAGCACCATCTTTCCCAAGAAATATTTATAAACCATCATCCCAGATTCCAGCCCATATCTGGGAAGACCATTTTAGATCTATGTATGCTGAAAAAGAACACTCCATGATTGAATTGGAGCTGGGTATATCGTCCCTTCCATACTGGCCCCCCGTCTCTTGTGTAGAAATCAAGAACTTAATTAAACAACTCAGACCAGGGAAAGCACCTGGTGCTGATTTTATCACCTATGAGATAATAAAAAATGACCTAGACTGGTGGATCCCGATGTTAACCTCACTCTTCAATGTAATTGACCGTACAGCTATGATTCCAAAAGACTGGGGCTTAGCTATAATAATCCCAATTTATAAGAAAGGAAAAAGAGATGATCCTGCAAATTTTCGTCCAATCAGTCTGTTAAGTCAGATTAGTAAAATGTATGCTAAACATCTACAGGTTAAATTAATAGACTGGATGGAAACTGAGGGTATTTTGAGGGATGAACAAGCTGGTTTTAGGGAAGGTAGATCGACAATAGATCATGCAATGGTACTGCAACATCTCGCAGAGAAGTACACTCACCAAGCTGGTCAATCTCTCTATGTAGCATTTATTGATTTTAAGTCAGCATTTGACTCAATATCCAGATTCAGATTATGGCTTAAACTTAAAAATTCCACAATAGACAAGCGCTTACTTCTGTTGCTCATCAAAATCCATGAGAATACCAGATTGAAGGTCAGGTTTGGTAATAAAGGATATGTTACTAAGGAAGTACAAGTAAAGAAAGGAGTCAGACAGGGATGTGTACTGGCTCCACTTTTATTTAACTATTATATAAGTTCATTGATTCCTTATCTGAGTAACTCTGCCTTCCATCCCCCTAAATTAGCCCATAGGCATATTAATTTATTACTATATGCTGATGATGCAGTAATCTTGTCATTGACCTCTGTTGGCCTTAAGAGAGCCTTTAGATCTCTTATCCAGTACTGTGCTGAAGAGGAATTAATAATAAATTACACCAAGACTAAGATTCTTACTTTTTCAAAATGTCCTAAGCAAAGAAGTTGGGTTCTAGGAGGACAACTAGTCGAGCAGGTTAAGATCTTTAAATATTTGGGGATAGTTTTTCAAGCTTCAGGAAGTAGAAATGCTCACTCAGATTACGTGTCCGGTAATGCACAGAGAGCTGCTGTAGCCATTCAAAATTATTATTTCAGCAAAGGAGCACAGTTCATCCCAGCTGCAATTAAACTATTTACATCTAAAGCTCGAGCTCAACTGATATATGGAGCTCAGCTGGGGATGTATAGTAATATGATCTCTCTAGAAAGAGTTCAAACAAAATTTCTGAGGAACATATTTCAGGTTGCTCGATGTGTTCCAAATGCTGTATTGCGAAGGGAGGCAAGAGTCAGTAAATTGGAATCAAGTATCTGGTTGAACATCTTTACCTATTGGCTAAAGCTACATAATAATCAGAATGGACTGACCCAGTTACTTCTGGTTGATAAATATAAATCCTCATGGGAAACAGCTGTGCTTCAGAAGTGGAGCCTTTGTGGACTTTCGAGCAATTATATCCTAGGATTAGGATTAGATCAAGCAAAAGCTATTGTAAAACAAAGGATACTAGATATAGAAGGTCAAACAGAAATTGCTACCTTTACTAATTATATACTTGCCAATAATCAACTGATGATCTCTAGACCGGCCGCATACTTATACTACGTCACTGTGCCCAAATTCAGGAGAGCCTTAACATTGGCTCGATTTAATGTTCTTCCCACAGCGATATTGGAAGGGAAATATAGGAAAATACCTTATGAGATGCGATTTTGCCCTTGCAATACCGGTGCGGTAGAAACTACAATTCATGTACTTCTATATTGACAGTTTTACCGAGACATTCGACAAGAGTTGATCACTCCTCTACTAATCCAATTCCCAGGACATTCTGATGGTTTTTATCTACGCCATCTGCTGGATAATCAGGAGCAAACTGTTATGATCAAAGTAGCAAAGTTTTTGTATATTATGTGTAAGATACGTTTTCAAACGGTTAATAATAGTAATAGTGGCTGATGCGAGTCGTTTAAATTTTGTTATTGGTCCTTGTTAGTTTTTATGTATTTATTCTGTATTTATTATTGTTTTATTGGTCAATGACCGAAATAAAGTGTCTGTCTGTCATTAACTTTCTTAAAAAATAAAATTTTCTCTTCTACTTGTTATTCTTTCTGCTCCTCTCTGTTATCTTAATTAATTCGATGATCTTGGCACCAATTATCTTGAGACCTGTTATTTCGTAGTCCAATGAATTGCCTTAATATGTTCTAAACATCATAAACTTATATAAACAAATGAAATCTTAATTGCAGTATAATACTATATGTATAAATGAAATCTTAATTATCTTATAATAATGTACAATAATGTGTCTTAATAATAGAAAATATAATAATATAGAATATAATTCTCCACTTTTTAGGTGAATTCACACAATGTTATTTACATAGTAAACCATGAAAAATCTTAGTTCTACTTTAACCACTGAGGCTTCAACTACTCCAGATTCCCCCTCCCAAACGTGTTTATCCAATCCTCTTCAGTTCACTCTTTTTCCAGCTCTGCAGCTACGACCTTGGGAAAGGAATGCAGCTCTCTGTCACTGTCTGCATGGGTGGAGAATTTTCAGTTCTCACTGTTTTTCAAAGTGAAGAAGCCTTCGTTTTTAAGAGTCAAATCAACAGGGTGTAGTACCAAGTACACTATATGAAGTAAATAAATGAAAATAGATGTCCTTTTAAAAGAAGGTCCAATAAAATAATTTTAGAAGTTCATAAAGTTCCCAAAATCAGTTCCTTGAAATAAAGTTCCTTAAAGTTCAAACACTTAAAGAGTTACAATCAGAGTCCTTAATTTCTGCTTTTATTTCATTTAACTTCTTTATTCACCTAAAAGTTCCAAATCAAAGTCTCGGTGCCAAGTTCATTAATCCATTTGTGAAAGTTTAGAAAAATTCCAAAGAGTTTTCAATGGGAGCAAATGGGAGCAAAAGGAAAAAAAGAAAGAAGGACTCACTTTGTCCTGCGGCTTGCCAAGTCCCACAAACAAACAAACAAACAAAAATTTTCCCCAGCACCAAAAAAGAGTCCACTGCACTCCAAACAGTTAGGAAGAAAAGAAATTCCAAAATACGTATGTAAAATGCAGATGAGAGAGAAAAAAAGCCCAGAAAAGAGCAGCACTGTTAAATCCCCTTCGTCTCCATTCAGCAAATTTATAAGCTCAGTGTCTTCAGTCACTTTAAAACCAATAACAAGTTCTTGCCAATTGGATCCAACTCCAGTTAACTCCAAGTCTGAATCCAAGTCCGGTCTAGTTAAATCTCAATAATCCACCAAGAGAAATACAGGAAAACTGGAATTTATTCAAACGCACCACTCTGGTCTCTGTAGCTTTGAGAAATCCGCCATTACGTTACTGCTTCCTGCCATCAGGGTCTCCTCCAAGCTGCAGTTTATATTTGCTGAAACAGGTACATAGCTCTTGTGTTTTAAGTTAAATTGTAATCCAAATCGGGCTGTTACTTGCTATCTTGCCTTGCACTCTTGGTTAAAAGTTGTTGCTGGTGCTTGTGCCGCTAAAACGGCGATCCAGAAGGTCCCGTAGTGGTTCTGCGATCCTGCACAGCTCCTCCACTCTCCCCCTTTGGGGAGGGCTCGGTGCTGGAATTTGGATCCCCTTCGGACCTCTTCCGCATCCCCCTTACCGAGGGGATTAGCTAGCTGGAATTTGATGGCCCCAAACCAGCTGGAAACCTTCGGGTGGTGGTTTGGAGTTGCGCAGCGCTACTCTGGACAGCCTCTCACGTGCGCCATGCAGCTGGAAGTCCACACTAAGCAATATTAAACAGCTTCTAGCAATACTGATCAGGAGAGCTGCAACTCATATTAGGAAATAAAGTCAAGTTGTCATATTACTGCTGAAGGTGGGTTTTTTCCCCTTGAAGTTTATTTAAACAGCACTATGGTTTGTTTGAATAAAGCACATACCTTGACCCGATGGTCATCTTTATCAATGACAGTTGCCACTCTAATTAGCATGGGATTTCTTCTGTCTACAGCTTCTAGTTTCATATCAACCTGAAACCCATGAGCTGGGCGCTGTAAAAGAATACACTGCAAAATGAAGATAGGCACCACTGAAGTTACAATGCAATCAATAAAATCACTTAAACGCCCAGTACAGACACAAAAGCAAACTATAAACTAGAATTACAAGAACAGGCCTGCTCAAATGTTCCACTCTTGGAACAATCAGAGGATGGGATTAGAATCATCTGCTTCTGGTTTAAATTAACTACTAATTGTATGTTAACTTACATAGCTGTCAGTTTAAACTAAGAAGTGGAATCTTCTCCTATGACAAGTGCTGGAAGAGAAAAAAAGCACTCAGTTTGGCTTGTTTCTGCAATGGTAGGCTATGATTTAGTGTTACATCTGAAGTGGGCCAGGGCACATTCTTTTATTCCTCATCAATCCACACCACTTCTGCACTCACTGTCACTAACAGCACAATCCAACACCCCTTCAGATATTTAAAGACTGAAATCAGGTGTCCAGTTCTGGGCACTTCAATTCAAGAAGGATATCGACAAGCTGGAGCGTCTCCAAAGAAGGGCAACCAAAATGGTGAAGAGTTTGGAAGTCATGCCCTATGAGGAGTGTCACAGGGAGCTGAGTATGTTTAGTTTGCAGAAGAGAAGGTTTAGAGGGGACATGATAGCCATCTGTAAATATCTGAAGTGATGTCATGTCAGGGAGGAAGCGGGCTTGTTTTCCGTAGCCCCAGAGACTAGAACAAAGAGCAATGGATTCAAGCTGCAAGAAAGGAGATTCCACCTGAACCTCAGGAAGAACTTCCTGATGGTCAGAATTGTCCGGCAGAGGAATATATTTCCTTGGAGTGTGGTGGAGTCTCCTTTGGAGATTTTTAAACAGAGGCTGGATGGCCATCTGTTGGGAGTGCTTTGATGTGTGTTCCTGCATAGCAGGGGGTTGAACTGGATGGCCCCTGTAGTTTCTTCCAACTCTATGATTCAATGCCTCCCCTCAGTCTTCTCTTCATCAGGCTCAACATGTCCAAATCTCCCAATCTTTCTTCGTATTTTTTGTTCTCTATACCTCTTACCATTTGTGTTTCCAAACCTGCTTCAGCTTGTCTATATTCTTCCTAAAATGAGGTACCCAGAACTGAATGCAATACTCCACATGAGGCCTGACTAGCGCAGAATATAGTGGAACTATTATCTTTTTTGACTTTCAAATGGTTCTATTAACTAAAATATAATTTGCCTTCTTTGCTGCAGCATCACACAACTGGGTCATGTTCAATTTATGGTCAATAATAATCCCAAGATCCTTTTTACGTGTACTGCTGCTAAGCCAAGTATCCCCTCTCCTGTATCTGTGCATTTGGCTTTTGTGGCCTCAATATAGAATTTTGCATTTGTTTCTACTGAATTTCATTCTATTACTTTCAGCCCAATTTTCTAGTTTATCAAGGTCCTCAAAAGACCTTCCTGTCTTCCAATATGTTAGCTACTTCTTCCAGTTTTGTATCATCCTCCCACTTGATAAGAATTCGCTCTAACCCATCACCCAAGTCATGGATAAAAATACTGAAGAGTGTTAGTTCCAGGACAGAACTCTGAAGCACTCCACTGCCGTCTTAAGTACAGCCATTGATTACGGTTCTTTCAACACGGTTTTCCAACCAATTATAGATCCATCTGACAGTGTCCTCATCTATTTCACATTTAATGAATTTGCTAATCAAAATATCATCAGGGACTTTATCAAATGCTTTGCTGAAATCCAAATAATATCTACAGCATTCCTTCCATCTAATAGACCAGTGACCTGATCAAAAATAAAATATTTGGCAGGATTTCTTCTTAACAAGAGGAATCATTACACTGTCATTCACATACTTGGAAAAAGAATCCTTTGCAATCTGTTCTAATGGGAGAGTCTAACAGCAGCATTGCTACCATTAGCATAGCCTCTTGCCTCACAAGAACACACAATCCCACCATACAGAAAGGTAGCGTCATAGTGGGAAGGGATATTCTGCATTAACCAGACCTGATCTGGAATATTGTGTTCAATTCTGGATGCCTCATTTTAAGGATATAGACAAGTTGTAGAAGGTTTGGAGAAGGGCAAGGATGATAAGAGTTATGGCGAACAAAGCATATGAGGAAAGGCTGAAAGAGCTGAGAATATTTAGCTTGATGAAAAGAAGACAAGAGTTGTCGGGTAGTTCTACTGCCCCTCCATAACACAGATGGAACATGTAATAAGAACAGCTTGAAAGCTGTTAGATAAACAGTGTTTGGTACAGACCGCTGGAACGCAGTTATAACAGAAGTTTCCCAGGGAGTTCAGGAGTCGGAGGCGCTATGCTTGCTTTTCAGACCAATCACTATACTATATGTATTACACTGCCTAATAAACTGTAGCCTATGTACTGTATTATTTGTGAGTGGATTCTATTCTTGACAGGAGTGATATCACTGCACTCTTTAAATATCAAATGGAGCGTCACAGAGAATAGCGTGCAGATTTGTTTTCTGCTGCCCAGAGGGTCAGACCAGCCCTAATGGTTTTAAGTTACAGGAGGGCAGATTCCAATTGAATATCAGAAGAAAATCCCTGACAGTAAGAGGTGTTTGGGAATGGAAACAATTAGCTGGAGAGGAGTTGGAGGTCTCTTTCTCAGGACATCTTCAGAAAGAGGCTAGACAGCAATTTGCTGGGTTGCTCTAGCCAGCTTTCCTGCACTGAGCAGGGGACTGGACTCAGTGGCTCATGGGGCCCGTTCCAACAGTACAATTCTATCTCTAGCCATGCGATTCCACTCAGTATTGTCCTAAACTTATTAAAACCAGCTTTTCTGAAATCCGAGGTCCATGTTTGGCTATATTCTTCTTTGCCCTGTGAATTCTAGTTTTGCACGTAAGGTATCAACTAGTTGGCCTACAGTGATAGAACTTTGAAAGATGTAATTCATCAGTAAATAAACTCAGAAAAGTATTGACCTACCAGTTTAAATGCTCTTGCTGGGGCTGCCTGAGAACCAGTTTCTTCTAAGTATTTCTCCCATGAGAAGGTTTTGAAATCTTTGTATTCTGCAAAAAGATTTAAGAATATCATTAGACTTCAGCTACAACTGCAAGACACAAAACACATTAAACCACTTATTTATTTTACTGAATGCATACAACAATGAATGTAGCCTTCCACTGAGTGGGATATTTGCTCAGGCTTGGTTTATGTGAACTGCCAAACTATGTTTTGGTGTAACATAAAAAGAGTGGATCTAGGTCTCTCTGTGTGCATTCTGCGTGCCACAGTTTGCCTGACCTTGTTGTAGTCATCAGAATGGTTGGCCTACCCTTCAAATCAGGGACAGATCTGCCATTAGCTTCAGTGACGCAACAGACTCAGGTGGCAAAATGCCACCCTATGATGTAAGGAGTCAGAAGCCCCAACAGCTGCCAGAAGCTGGCTTTGTAAGCCAGTAACTTCCTCAATTCCTGGCCCTGGGTCTTAAGAGCTAGGCTCCAAGGAAGAGGTTGAACTGCTTCTGATGCAACAGAGATTCTAACTCTTAAAATCCAAAAGCAGAAGTTCAAAAAGCTGCACACTGGCTTCACTTCTCAATTCCATCTGCCAGGTTCAGCCACCTTGTGTGTCCTCATCATTGTTACCTTCTTCCCCTATTTTCTAATGGTTGGGGAGGGGTTGCTTGGATGGGCAACCCTCTAATCAGCAAATGTGCAGATGATCAAACAGAAGAAGATAGTGTGCCAAAGTTGCAACCCATCTCCTCTTCTTCCATCAGGGTGAGCAGGTGTCTGCTGGCAGTGGAATGTGCTGTTGGTGAGTTGTTCTTGCTTCAGGCAGCAAGAAACATCTGGTTGTCCCTGATCCAAATCAGAACAGAATTTGATCTTGCCCTGGTTTGTAACTCCAGCTTAGAGGCGAAGAGACAATCACAGTTTCCAGATTGGATGTAACAGCAAATGTTTGACATAGACATATTACTGTTGATGGCATAAGAGGAGGAGAGAGGGAGAAGAGAGAGTGTACAAGTCAAAACTATCTTCTGGAGAAGAGAGCCTTCTTTGTTAGATTCTAAAGCAGCTGGTCTCTTAAATGAATGATTAATAATTAAACTGGCAATAAGAATTTCACTTCTGACGACTTTCCATTGTTCCATTTTGTGTGTGTGTGTGTGTGTGTGTGTGTGTCTTGCTGGTTCAGAAGATCCATCTGGTCATATCCTCCTCTCACTCATACCTACTAACTGAAAAGCTTTCGAACTGTGTCCAGGACCAAGCCTCAATCAAAGGGCGTGGTCGGTGTGGAGAAATACTGAGTTGTCTTAATATTCTCTGTTCAGAAGTTACTGAATATGACAAAAAAGGATTGTTACTTGTGATCTTTTCTATTAATTTTTAATTTTTTTTTTTAAACTCTTAACTTTTCCAGTTCTGTTCCTGCTTTCCTCACGTTACTCTAAACGCTTGAAGCTGCAGGACAATTTCTTTTTTAGTTCAAGATGCATATAGGTTATACCATTGTTACCTAAAAAAATTATACAAATTGTGTTTCCTCTTCAGCTTTCTTATATATTGCTAAAACCAATGCTTGGAGAGGTAGATTTTTTTATTTTTAGATCTTCAAAAATTGATGATGATCTTTGTTCACTGGCTCTTCTGGCTGAGGTGATGCTAACTATAAAAGCTGCCTTCCAAAAGAGGAGGTGGAGGTCACACATGGTCATGGAGGTAGAGGTCACATGCCTCTTGGAAAGATGAGAAAGGACCAAAAGTAAGTTCCATGCAGGGACTAGAGGAAGAATTGGAGGGTGGAAATGCTTGCAACCCTCTAGGAACCGCTTGGCTAGCAAATCCGAGAGACAAAAGGTTCAACCCAATTGTTGAAGGTGCCATGAGATTGCTGAAGGTAGCACCTGATGGAAAAGAGCAACAAGCCCTTGGCAGACAAGACTCAAGGAAGCTGAGGTACCGAAGGTTTTGGCATTGATTCTCCTAGAGAAATTTACATAATTTCGACCCTTTGTAGGTGTAAGATTGTCTAGTGGACGGCTTATGGGTAGCCTGGATGATCAGACTGAAAGACTGGGGAAGAACAGTGAATGGAGTAGGTTCCACACCATCAACCTGAGGGACTGGATGTCAGGATGACTGATGGTACCATTGTGGATGGTGAGGTTCAGTCTGTACAGAAACCTCTAATAGCAAACTTGAGACAGTGTCATTAGAGGAGCGAACCACAGCTGCGTTGGACACCAGAGTGTCACCAAGATTGCGCTGTCCCTGTCCCTGCCCTGTCGAACCTTGGCTAGCACATTTGTGATCAATGGGAATAGAGGAAAACCTATAAGGCAGGTCCTGTCCAAGTGTACACGAAGGCATCCTCCAGCTATCCCTTGCTGCTTTTGTCTTCTCTTGTTCCTGGAGCAGTAGAGGTCACACTAGTTGTTGAATGGGCATGCAAACAGGTCTGTGGGTTGGGAGGTGCCCCAGGCTTGAAGGACATCTTTCAGCAGACCCGCTTGTAGTTTTCATTCATGGTGGAACAGTGGAGTGTGACTTAGAATCATAGAAAGGTAGAGTTGGAAGAGACCACACGGGCCATCCAGTCCAACCCCCTGCCATGCAGGAACACCCTCAAAGCACTCCCGACAGATGGCCATCCAGCCTCTGCTTAAAAACCTCCAAAGAAGGAGACTCCACTACACTCCGAGGCAGCATATTCCACTGCCGGACAGCCCTGACCCTCAGGAAGTTCTTCCTGAGGTTCAGGTGGAATCTCCTTTCCTGCAGCCTGAATCCATTGCTCCCTGTCCTGGTCTCTGGAGCAGCACAAAACAAGCCCACTCCCTCCTCTACATGGCATCCCTTCATATATTTACACATGGCTATCATGTTCTCTCTAACTTTCTCTTCTGCAGACTAAACATACTCAGCTCTCTAAGTCTATTCTCATAGGGCATGGCTTCCAGGCCCCTCATCATTTTGGTTGCCCTCCTCTGGACTTGCTCCAGCTTGACCATGTCCTTCTTGAATTGGGGTGTCCAGAACTGGACAGAGGATTCAAGATGAGGTCTAACCAAAGGAGAATAGAGTGGTACCAGTACCTCCCTCAATCTAGACACCATACTCCTATGGATGCAGCCGAGAACTGCATTGGCTTTCTTGGCTGCCGCATCACACTGCTGACTCATGTTCAGCTTGTGGTCCACCAAGACTCCTAGATCCTTTTCACACATACTGCTATCCAGCCACATGTCCCCCATTCCAAATTTCTGTATTCCATTTTTTCTACCTAAGTGTAGGACCTTACATTTCTCTCTGTTGAATTTCATTTTGTTAGCTTTGGCCCAGCTCTCCAATCTATCCAGGTCATTTTGAATTTTGATCCTGTCCTCTGGCGTATTAGCAACCCCTCCCAATTTGGTGTCATCTGCAAATTTGAAGAACATGCCCTCTATTCCTTCATCCAAGTCGTTGATGAAAATATCAACAGCACTGGGCCCAGGACAGAACCCTGTGGCACCCCGCTAGTCACTTCTCTCCAGGATGAAAAGCAGCCATTGGTGAGCACCCTTTGGGAATGGTCAGTCAATCAGTTACAGATTCACCTGACAGTAGCCCTGTCCAGCCCACATTTTACTAGCTTCTTTGCAAGAATGTCGTGGGGAACTTTGTCAAAGGCCTTACTGAAATCGAGAAATGCTACATCCACAGCATTCCCTTCATCTATCAAGCTAGTAACTCTGTCATAAAAAGAGATGATTAATCTGGCATGACTTATTTTTGAGAAATCCATGTCGACTTCTCGTGATTACCGCATTGCTTTCTAAGTGATTAGAAACTGACTGCTTAATGATCTGCTCCAGAATCTTTCCGGGTACTGATGTCAGGCTGACTGGGCGATAATTATTTGGATCCTCTTTTTTTCCCTTCTTGAAGATGGGGACAACATTTGCCCTCTTCCAGTCTGCTGGAACTTCTCCTGTCCTCCAAGATTTCTCAAAGATTATAGCAAGCGGTTCCGAAATGACCTCTGCCAGTTCTTTTAACATCCTAGGATGCAATTCATCTGGCCCTGGAGACTTGAATTTATCCAGTGTGGCCAGGTATTCCTGTACCACCTCTCTACCTATTATGTACCGCATTTCCCCTGCTTCCTCACCTGTTCCCCAACTGCCAGGTTGAGCGCTTGTATCCTTCTGGAGAAAAAACTGAGGCAAAGAAGGTGTTAAGTAGTTCTGCTTTTTCTCTTCCCCCTGTTAGTAATTTGCCATCTTCTCTGCGCAGCGAAACACACTTAAGTGTTTCCTCCAAGGAGTTCTCCCCACTGGGCAAGTGAACAACAGACAGCAAGATTTTCCTGTGCAGACACCATTCCCCAAAGACAAACAGCTTGTTTGAGAAGGGTGAGAGACCAAGTTCTTCCTAGTTTGTTGATATAATACATGACTGTGGTGTTGTTGGTCACAATGTGAACTGCTCTTCCTCAAAGATGGTACTTGAATGTGTGCAGGGCTTTGTGTGATAACTGAAGCCCTTGTCAGAGCTGCTGATGACGAGCAGCAGCTGTTGGTCCCTGTTACTCAGGGTGGAGATGACGAGCAGCAGCTGTTGGTCCCTGTGGCTCTGGCTGGAGATGAGTCCTGCAGCTCAAGAGCTCCCCCTGCTGCCATGGACCAAGCAGGCTTGGACGTTCCTCTGCCTGCTCCTTTAGGGCAACAGGGATCCGATTCTGAAGATGCTTTGGAGGCTGTGTCAATCAGCCCACAAACAAGGTGGAGGCTCAAGAGAGCTGAGCAAAGGGAGGCTTCCTTGATTAAGTTCAAGAAGCAGTGACTAGCCACACCTGTGTCTTGGGCTATATAACTGCCTGCCTGAAGTTTTCCTTTGCTTGTGGCAAACTTTCCGCAAGCCCTCTCCTTGCTTGTTCCTTGCTTCCAGCACCTGGTTCCTGATACCTTTGATTGATCTCTTGGTTCCAGACCCCTGGCTTTTGGAACTTGGACTATGACTTTTGCTTGTTGCTCTGGCTTAGGTAAATGGACTTCCCTTGAGTAAGTGCTTCCTTGACTCCTGCCGGCAGGACTCTGCTGGCTCTCCCACTCCCTCCTCCGGGCTGTCTCGCTGCCCGGGTCTCTGATCCTGACACTTTGATGACCACCAAGAACTTGAGAGCACTGATGTGGAGAAGCTTCTCAAATCTTGACCACTGATCCCTGATCATCAGATCTTGAAAGCGGGCTCCCCAACCCTCCAGAGAGGCATACATCATGACTGCTACCAAGGGTGGTTGAGGGAGAAAGGGCATGCCTGCTAGGACATTCTGAGGATCTTTCCACCATTGCAGAGATTGAAGGAGCTGAGATGGTACCGTGACTTAGTTCAATGGTCAGTGTCAAAAGGGATTGAAGTTGGCAAGGAACCATAACAAGGGATGCATCTTCAGCTTGGCAAATAGAGTGACAGACATGGTAGACACCATGAAGCTGAAGATGACCTGTATGGACTATGGCCTGACCCAATGGTACCTGCACAAGTGGAAGATGGCATGGGGCATGGTCTGCCATCTGGAGGAAAGAATGCTCACTGTTGTTGTGAATCCAGGAGGGCACTAATGAACTTGATCTTCTGGAAAGGGAATAGATAAGACCTCTGAAAACTGATGACCAGGCTGAAGGATTGAAGAAGTGAGAAGGTATTGTTGAGGTCATTGAGAAGTCAACATTGAGATGGGGCGACAAAAATGTCAAGGCATTCAGTGTGAGTACGGTGTGGCAGAAAATGTTTTTCTACATGGACAGTAGGAATGAGGTGACCTTGAGTGCAGCTGCAAGAATGTTTTGGCTAGACTCAGAAGGTCTCGCCTCATCAACATGAGAAGGCTGCCTTCAGTAAATGTGACTGGATCACCGCATAGGGTCTGGGGTGATGTTAAGTCCTTAAAAAGGCTGGGTATGGCACTGTATTTTACCATTCAGGTCAACCCCTGGTGGTCATGCTGCTCTGCTGACTGATTTATGGACTGCATCTAGACATGCTGCTGGTTTGTATGATGATTTATTGTCTTGTTTATTGCTTCATGGCATACTGCCAGAAGCCCTAACTTTAACCTCAGTATGCTTAACTAAATAAATAGCCCTGAGGTTATCTCCGGAACTCTGTTTGGCTTGCCTGGAGCCGCTTGGTTGCAGCTGGACGTTGCTGCCCTGTTAACAATCTGCACATGCTCTGAGGAGCTACCTCGTGCTACCCTGCCAAAAAAGCCAATGGCCAATGTAAGGGAAGAGAGTACGACATCAGTTAGAATCTTACTGCTACAGTCTGTTATATGCTTGGCCATCATTATTTGTTGCGAGAGCAAGTTGACAGGCTTCACCATACAGGGCAAAAACGATCCTCTGGTCCTCCTCATGGAGTAAGTCCAGATATGGTTTTATCTTACCCCATAAGAACTGCTGGTAGGCACCCATGCATGCTGAATAATTAGAGATCCTCAACAGGAACACTGCATTGGAATAGAACTTTCATCCAAGAATATACAGCTTCTTGCCTTCCTTGTCCACAGGTGTAGAGTGTAGTTTTTGAGAAATTTGAGACTGGGCTGCGTCCACAATGATAGAATAAGTTTTGGATGTTGGACGAGCCACCCCAACTCAAGGTCCATCAGATGATAAAGCAAATCCAATTTCTTGGAGGCGGATAGAATGGACAACGGAGAGGTCCAGGACTTCTTTGTGATACAGAGAAGATAAAGCAGAGGAGACAGCTCCACTGGGACCAGAGCTTGATCTTGCAGATCCTGGAATATCAGATCTTTGACATCCTCCTGGAGAGTCTCAGCCTGGAGATTTAAGATCTAGACATGTGCAGCATGAAGCAAGCAAAAGCTGAGACATCATCCATCAAGGACATGGGATCACTGAGAGAGACCTGCAGCCCAAGAGTAGGTGCAGCTGCATGTGAAGCCAAATCCAAAGAGGAGGTCAATGATACCAATAGTGACTGAAAACTGCAGCGTGGAGGAGAAACTAGAGCTGGAGCACAAGGCCTTTCCCAGGCTGAGTGAGAAGCTGAAGGAATGGCCTCTGGAACTTCACCAAGAGAAGCAGTAGGACTGGAGATTTCAGTGCCTGTGTGAGGCCTCTCTACAACCGGTCTTGAGGTTGAGGAAACGGTCCAACACCGACAATGGGAAGGTGTGAGTGCAGGTGAGCGAGAGCGGGACCACTGGGGTGAGGGAAAGTAGTGAGACCTGCGGTGATAGTAGGGGTCCTTGAAGTAGGGATATAGCTGGCAGTGAAGATGTCTGTAATAATAGTAGTCTTCTAAGTAAGGTGACAGTTCCAGCGAACCATAGGGGGATTCTCTATATTAGTAAGACAATAAATGTTTGTGGGCCACATGGTATGTTCAATCCGAATGAGGCAAATGGCTGTATGATCTAGATGCTCTAGAAGAAGCGACTGGCAATGGGGAGGTGTCACGGTGAAGGTGGTTGATTGTGTCAAGACGATGTTGGCATTCATTCCAAACCATGATGAGGTGGTAGAGGTAGAGAGATGTCCTGACGGTCTTGAGGAGAAGGCTGGTGTTGAGGCCACCGGGCAGGTGATATCCCAGACCACACAGGAAAAGATCCAAGAATTTCACCATCCAAGGCCACACATACCTCAATGACATCTAGAGATAGAATTGGTTCCTCAGGTATGGGAGAAAGATCCTGCCTGGCTGCCAACATCTGACACTCCTGTGGGGGGGCACCCTAAAAGTTGGAGAGGCTGAAGCCAGATGGTTCGATGACTGGTCAGTGTTGCTCCCAGATGGAAGTTGTTGCTGTGCATGCATCAACTCATCAGAGGGGTGGGAAGGTAAAGTATGGTCTCAAGCCAATAACACAGGAGATCTCTTAGATCTCCCAGAGGAGATCTTAAGCCTTACTGCTTGATTATGCCTGGTTTAGAGTGTGAACATCCGGCAATGGGCACAGAACCCAACGTTATGCCCCTTTTCTAGGCAAAGAAGGCACTTAAGAGTGTCCGTCCTTGTGGGGTATCTTACCGCCATAGGAAGAGCAGTGCTTTAATATGGTTGCAGAGGGCATACAACAGTAGGCCAACACACAAGCATAAGAGAGAGACAGTCGACAAAGCCTAGTCAGAACAGAAGTGAAGCCAAAGACAGACTGGGACAACAAAACTGAAAACTGAAGAACAAGCCAAAATGCCAGAAACAAACCATGAGTCAAGGGGTAAGCAGAAGTCAAGACTGGTAAACGAAAGCTTTCAAAGCAGGCTCCTTAGATTCTGCTGCCATAGCGGAAGAAAAGGAACAAATGGTTTAGGTGGGAAAGGAACTATATATCCTTGGGGATGGGGGCGGGGTTCCAATAAACAGCCCAGCTTCAGGCTCTAGAAAGTTCCAAATATCGCACTGCACAGGGGCAGATGACTCATTTTTGTGAGTCACAGAGACTACAAAGAAAGAACTGTTATATTTAAAACAAAATCATTTTGAATGGGCAAACAAACTTGGAAAATGGTTAGCACCAAAAATTAAGGAACAAAACTCATTGCCACTTTTAATTTTTGTAATGATTTTAAAAAAAAAACTTTGCAAAATATTATTCAGACCTTTATAAAGATAAGAAAACTAAGGAAGGTGCTATTTGAGACTATATAAAGGATCTGAAAATAAAAGAATTCACTGAAAAGCAAAGACATGTGTGAAATCATCTCATTACCACTGCAGAAATACCAGGGATAATTCAAAGTAGTGAAAAAGAGAAACCTCCAGGCCTCGATGGGTTACCAGCATCATACTATAAAATATTAGAAGATCAGATAATTTTATCTTTCCAATTAACAATGAACATGGTCTTTGAAGCGAAAATCTCCAGATCCTAGAAAGAAGGAGACATCCCTTTAATTCAGAGAGAAGACTGTGATCCTCTACAGACCAATTTTGCTTTTGAACGCATATTATAACATTTTTCCTCAATTTTGGCTAGCAGACTGAAAAATATTCTAAAAGATTTAATCTCAGAAAACTAGCTTGGTTTCCTGCCCAGAAGACATCTTAAAGACAATATGGGGTACATTTTAAATATCATTTACACATTTTGAGAGGCATCCTGAAAAAAAACTGGCACTCCTTTTCTTAGTTACAGAAAAAGCTTTTGATAGCCTAAGCTGGAGCTTTATGATGGAAACTCTAAAATGAACATTGGAAGTCAATTTATGAATGGAATAAAAGCTATTTAAAAAAACCAGATGGTTCAAATTGTTATAAACAGAGAGAATATGAAAAAATGTATATACAATGTGGAACAAGATGCGGATGCCCATTATCTCCTCTATTATTTTTAATGGTGATGGAATTATTGATTACTAATGTAAAATTTAACAGCAAAATTAAAGGCATTAAGATAAGACATCAAGAACTCAAAATTAGAGCCTTCAGAGATGACACTGCCATATTTTTGAAAGACCCAACAGGAAGTACTAAGGAATTGAAAAGTGTTTTAACCGAATTAGAGAAGATCTCTGGCCTAAATATCAAAGAGAAGACTAGCATTTTAATGAAAAACACGTGTAAACAGGAGGAGAAAGAATTAAATTGCCAATCAGGATTTACTCTTAACATTAAAGTCAAGTATCTAGGAGTCTAACTAACCAAGAAGAACTCTGACTTATTTAAAAACAATTATGAAAAGCCCTGGAAGGAAATCAAAAAGGATTTACAGACTCTGAGGAATTTGAAGTTGCCATTATTAGGCAGAATTTCAACTATTAAAATGAGTGTGTTGCCAAAACTACTTTTCTTATTCCAAGGTATTCCAGTAATAAATAATGAGACTGTATTTAAAAGCTGACAACGAGGTATGTCAGGATGTATATAGGAAGGGAAAAAGGCAAGAATAAAGTTAAAAGCTAAAAGAATAAAGTTAAAAGTCCTTCACGATGCCAAAGAAAAAGGTGGATTAGGACTTCCTGATTTAAAATTTTATTATCACACAGGTTGCCTCAACTGGTTTAACGAATGGGCAAAATTAGCCAATGACAGACTACGGACATTAGAAGAAGATCTAGCTTTCAGCTGGAATGCTTATCTTTGGTACAACAATGATAAAGTTCATAGGGACTTTAACAATCACTTTATAAGGAGATCAATACTAAAGACTTGGATGAAATATAAACTAAGAGCCTACCCTCAAGCACCATCATGGTTTTTACTCCATGAAACATTATATAGAAAAGAGAACATTCGCCATGGTAGATGGTTAACTTTCAAAGATTTGATAAAAATCCAAGAAGATAATCTAGTTATAAAGTCGCAAGAGGAACTCAGAGAAGAAGGCACGGTGTGCCACTGGCTATCATATAGGCAACTCAGAAAGAAGTGGAAATTGAAATAAAACTAAATGGCTTTCAAAAAAAAAAAAAAAAGGAAACAGTTTGACTCTATATTAGCTAATAAAAATTCAAAGATTATTTCTAAAATTTACAAACTTCTCCTGAAATGGGAAAAGGAGGATGAAACTATTAAGGAATCAATGGTAAAATGGGCCTGAAATATAGACCACTCAATAGAATTTAAATAATGGGAAGGAACATGGACCAGAAGATTAAAGGCTACAGCAAACCAAAATATAAATGAATAGACTATCTAAAATGTATAAAAATTACAACAATAAATGCTAGAAATGCAATACGAAGAGGGGTACACTATACCATATTTGGTGGTCCTGTCTCAAGGTCAAAAAGCACTGGAAAATGATTCATGTACAGATAGAAAAAATCTTAGGTATCCAGTTTCAGATGAAGCTGGAAATGTATCTGTTAGGGATGAGAGAAGACAATGAGGAAAGAAAGCATGGATTTTGTTTTATATGATCGCAGAGACACGACTTAATTTTGCTAAAGTTTGGAAAAAATCAATGCCTCTAAAAGAAGAGGATTGGGTGTTTAAGTTGATTGACATGGCTGTAGCGGACAAATTTACAATCGTAGTAAGAGAGGGATCTTTAGATACTTTCATTAAAGACTGGGATCTGGCAATTAAATATTTAAGAAACAGATGAGGTAATTTGGTAACTGGAAGTTTCTTGGATGGATGGGATGACAGATATGCAGAACTGCAGAGACATTTCAATGGTTTAGTTGCTCTTAGTATATCTAGAGTTACGTCTTCCATTTTAATAATGTTATCCAGTTTAAGCGTGGAAAATGAGAGTTACCAGAGACATATAAACTCTTTATAGCAAACAAATGTAATATCTCACATACATAGTAGATTAGAATTGCATTTTTTATTTTTTTAAGAATGGAAAGATCTTTGTTATATATTATGGTATTTAATTAATGACTTGTCAAGGGAGAAGTGATTGTGTGCTATATGAAAGAGGTAAGGTGTGTTGAACATGTATATTTGTTTGCTTGTATCTTAGATTTTTTTTTAGTATATTAATTAATTTTTTTAGTATATTAATTAAAAAAATAGGCTCTGTTCCTATGACACTGTCCTTACGGCTTCCCAGAAGGTATGCAGACCCACTGCAATAGGTCTCATATAACATTTTAGTACCGAATTGTACAACACATGATGCTTCCTAAATGTTTTCACTAGAACATAAAAACAGTACTTGCAACATACCCGCTGGTGTTGTTAGAGGAGTTCCAGTTTCTTGACAGTAACCAACAGGTCGAATATACGGGCTACTAGCATCACACCTATATCACAACAGAGCAGTGGTTCCAGTTACATTCAGTATAAGTATAAGAAGGAATGTACCTATGTAAATTGCAGCCTGAATTCTGTTATCAGTCCCAAATAGAACTGACGCGCTCAACTCCTAGTATTTACCTACGTGTTGACTCACCAGTCAACAATTAATTCAATAGGTCTAGTTGGAGTTAACCAGTAGAATCCGTGACTTTATCTTTTTCCCCCCCTGGATTTGTAAATCATACATTCCCAGTTTAAATTCATAAAACTGTACGTTTTGAAAAGAAAACCTTGATAGAAGTACTAGTTATGTACTGCAAATATTCATTCTAGTCTTAGGCGGAGGAGACATTCATGTACAGGATAACCCCCTATGTCATTCAGGCCAGGCAGGGATCACATGATCTAGAACAAATCATTCTGTACTGGTAATCCCACAAATCCTCCTTCAGTTTATTTAACTAGAAAGCACAGACACACAGAGAACCAAGAAAAGAGGGGGGGGAAACCAGTAAGGGAGAAAATTAGTATGATCCATTGCTTTTGATATCTCCCTCTCTGCAAACAAGAATGAATATGCACAATAAGTGACCAATGCTTCATTCTTACTCTGTAAGAAACAGTCAACCAGGCATGAGATTTACCAAAACTATATAAAGAAACTCTCAGTACAGATCAATGTGGTGCTCTGGTCTGAATACTAGACAAGAATCTGGGAGACAAGGGTTCATATTCAGCCATGGAAACCTACTGGGTGACCTTGGGCAAGTCACACTTTGGCATAGCCGTGCCTCCTCTAAATGAAACTTTCCAGGAAGACCCCATGATAGGGTTGCCACCATCAGAGTTTACTTGCAGAGGAAGTACTGTCAGGCTGACTGCAATCAGACTGTTCAGCCTAAGTATAATGAATGAAAACTGACTCAAGATCGCTTTCATCACTGACTGCATTGATACTAGAGCTTTGGAGTTGAGCACCTCTGGTTCCAAACTTTAGAAGAATGCTTGCAGCAGATGAAGTTGGAGCATAGACTATCTTCTCCTTAAAGAAGTGTGTTTTGAAACAATAAAAGATGAAGAATTTGAAATCTGCAATGATTTTGGAAGGCTGAGAGGGAGCATTTTTTGATAAACCACCTGACTAGGAAACTAACCAGGCTGAAAGTAGTGCTAATCTATTATGCTTGTCTTAATGAACATCTTAATGAAGTCCTGTTCACTGGAGTCTGCATACGCACCAGATGGACAGCAGGTATAAACAGTGCTACATATTGTTATTGAAAAAGCACATTATATGAATGGAGAGAAAAATTTTGAGGAAAATAAATGTAGCCATTCACAGCCTGAAAATGCATAAAATGGCCACCAGCTGCAACTTGAGGAAGGACAAGTTGCTTATCTGTAATTGGAGTTCATTGAGCGATCATCTGTGAACTCACACAAATGGGTAATAGGCCCCTTTGGAACCTTCTAGAGCTCTAGGCCTAGTATTTTGGCAAGAACTCCACCCACTCCCCTGAAGCTACATAAGGCTAGATAAGGCTCCTCCCTGCCACCGTTGCTAGTTCTGCGGCCCCTGCAGCAGCATTAGAGCATAGGACATAGCAGGACACATAGAGGGGAGGTAGGGCAGGGTTGTGTGCGTTTACAGATGACTACTCGAAGAACTCCAGTTACAGGAAAGCAACCTGTCCTTCTCCTTCGTGGTCTCTGTGACTCACACAAATAATAGAATCACAGAATAATAGAGTTGGAAGAGACCACAGGGATCATTTAGTCCAACTCCATTCTGCCATGCAAGAGCACACATCAAAGCACTCATGACAGATGGCCATCCAACCTCTGTTTAAAAATCTCTGAAGAAGGAGACTCCACAACACTCCAATGCAGCATATTCCACTACCAGACAGCTCTGAATATGCTGCTTCAGGGTGTGAGTCACAGAGAAATGGGAGACTGGTGAGCTACTGAAGTAGGAGGTGAGAGTGCCATGCTAGAAAGCAAGCCCATGAATGTCCACCATAAAACCTTATTACAACAGAGTGTGGCACTTCAGACAAAAAGGAGTTAAATCTGTAGCAAATGGACAAACTTTATTGTTACACAATATGTCACTTCAATGCAGAAAATTTTATTCATGTGACAAGTCACTGAATAGATGAGAGTAACACAGTTCGCCCAAACACAACATCATTAGTAGCTCTATTATCAACCCTATAATGTGAAATGAAGGTGCTGGGCTGAGACCATGTGGCAGCCCTACAGACCTCACATAGAGGAACACCCCTTAAGAAAGTGACAAATGCAGCCATAGCTCTGGTGGTGTGGCTTCTTAAGTGAGTTGGGGGCTCTTGGCCAGCCAATTCATATGATAGTCTGATGGTAGAAACCACCCACTTAGAGAGTCTCTGTGCTGACACATGGAGTCCTTTCTTATTTGAAGAATAGCAAAGAAAGTCTCTGAGACTTCCTATAACCAGCCATGCAGTGCATGTAGAAGGTGAGCGCATGCCGAACATCCAAGGACTGCAGGTTGCGTTCCAAGTCTGAAGAGAGATCAGGCATAAGGGCTGGCAGAATTATATCCTGGTTGAGATGGAATGCAGAGATGACTTTCGGGAGGAAAGTTATGTCTGGTCTCAGGACCATTTTTTCCTTGTAGAAATGCAGGTAAGGTCAGTCCATGCGAAGAGCACAGAATTTCTCTGCCCTCCTGGCGGAGGTGATGGCAACAAGAAAAGCCGGCTTCCATCAAAGGAGTCACAAGTTGCATGTGGCCATGAGCAAAAACAGTTGGTTAGATAGTTGAAAGAGGAGGAGAGGTGGATTCCAACCTGGGGTAGGAGGGAGAACAGGAGGATTCAGATGTTTGTATCCTTTAAGGTAAATCCTGACCAGAGGGTGCAAGAAACAGGAGTGTCCTCCATAACGCTGAAGGTGGGATGATATCACTGAAACACAGCCGCGGATAGAAGAAAGGGAGATTTCATTACCAGACAAAGAGGAAAGGAATTCCAGTAAGTGCACAGTAGCGAAAGTATCGACGTTGAGGTTTCAGTTTCAAAAGAAGTGCAGGAACTTAGTCCACTTATAAGATTGGAGCACACAGTAGATGGCTTGTGTGTTGCTTCTATGACAAGTTGAGCCGACATCAGCAGGGAAGCTACCCTTGTCAAGACCACCAGGGAGTGATGAGAATTGCCAAAATGTCATCACGATACACCTCCATGATGACCCTGATTATCAGCACGAAAGGAAGGAAGATGTAGACTACTGAACCCTTCCAACTGAAAAGAAACACATTGCCGAGAGATCCTCTGTGACCTGTGTACCTGGAACAGTAACTCGGGCACTGATTGTTCCAAGGGGATGCGAAAAGATCGATGGTCAGTGTCTGCCACTTTGAGAAGAGGTCTTTGAGGACATCTTCATTGAGCTTCTGCTTGTGGCACGCTTAGAGGAGTCTGACTCAGTGTGTCTGCAATGATAATCTGGTCCCCCGGGAGATGAATGGCAATGGGAAAGATGTGCTAAAGCAGACACCAATGCCAACGTTGAAGCGTTAGACAGAGGAGGATTGGCTATCTTGTGCCAACTTGTTTGCTGATGTAGTACATGACTGTCACGTTGTCCGGCAGTATTTGTACCACTCTTCCCTTGAGTGTTTCTTCAAAAGCAGTGAAGGCCTTTGTGACTGTTAGTAGCTCCAAAGCGTTGATGTGAAGAGACCTTGTCGATATGGACCACCTTCCCCTCACAGATAGATTTCCAGTGTGGGCTTCCCATCCTTCTAGTGATGCATCCATTGTTACTGAGAGTGACAGGTGGTTGCTGAAAGGGCATTCTGGCAAAAATGTTGTTACTCACTTTCCACCGAGATAGTGATTGGAGAATGGGGCGCTGTATCGAGATCCATCGAGTTGGTCGATGCCGAATGGGATTGAAGGTGTTGAGGAACCAATTCTGGAAAGGCCTTATCCACAGTTTGGCAAACAGCGTTACCGTCATTGTTGATGCCATGAAGTGTATGAGAATTTATACAGACTTCATCCTGATATGACGGCTCCATCGGAGAGATGATATTGCAGTGAGGAGGTAACAGCCACATTCAGGCAGGAGGAACGCCAACTGCCACATGGAGTCCAGAATGGCTCTGATGAAGTGAGTCTTTTGAGATGAGATGAGCTGTGACTTCTGGTAATTGCTCTCAAGGTCGAGGTTGTCAAGGAGACTGATTGCATCATTGAGGTTTCGACGAAGTTGGGATTGAGATAGGGCTATGACCAACCAGTCATCGATGTAAGGATAGCGAACGATTCCATGTAGTTGAAGAGCTGCTGCCACCACTGCCATGCATTTTGTGAAAGCTCACAGTGCTGTGCTGAGGCCGAAGGGAAGGACTCAGAATCTGTATGTTTGTCTTCAGATCATAAAGCTTAGAAATCGTTTGTGGTCTGGGCAAAACACATTGTGGAAATAGGCATCTTCTAGGCAAGAGACGCGAACCAGTCCCCCTTCTGAAGAAGCAGGAGGATGGAACTCAGAGCTACCATGCAGAACCACTGGGGTTTGACGTAGTAATTTACTCCCCTGAGGTCAAGAATGGGATGAACACCTCCTTCTTTCTTTGATACCAGAAAGCACAGGGAGAAAAACTGTACTTTAAAGTGGAGAAAGGAATTGGTTCTATGGCTTCTTCGTGGAGGAGCAGGTGAGGGGCAGCTGATGCATATTTGGCCCACAGGAGGCAGTCTGCAAAATTCTATTGCGTAACCTCTGGCAATCATGTTGAGTACCCAAGTGCTGTTGGTCATCCGATGCCCTGGTATGGAAGTGTTTTTTGAGCTTATTTCTGAAGAATGGATCCAGAATGGTTGGTGGCAGCATGGAGGTGGCAAAAGAAGAATAAGATGTCATGGTGTCGACGCCAGAGACAGAGGATGAATCTGAGGAAGCAGCAGAGAAGATATCGACAGTCGCCAAGTTGTCCTTGAAAGAGCCAAACTCGATGTTTAGACAAGTCTGACTTTTTCTTACAATGCATCTTTTGAGAATATGCCAGGTGTCTTCTAGACATCTGTTGTGAACAAGATGAGGGGCATGGTGTGAAGTCATTGGGCTGTAGGTTCTTCTCAAGACTGGGAAGTATTGACAGTAGCAGTACCGATAGGATTGGGACTGTGGCTGGATGTCATATTTTTCACGGCAGATCTCATCTTTTAAGTGTCAAGCCAGTCATCAGTGGAAGTGCTGAAAAGACTGGTGTTGTAGAAGGGGAGATCCTCGACCATCAATCTGGCTGATTGAGAAAGACCAGAGGATCTTAACCAAGAGTGCTCGTGGAGTGATACAGCGGAAGGAAATGCTTTAGAGGAAGGGCCATGGTGATTTGTCGAGTTGTCAGGCACTGCGCCTCAAAAGGAAAACTGAGGCCACCTTCTTTTTATCTTCAGGGAGTCTGTCAATGAAGCCTTTAATTTTATCCCACAGTAACTATTGTAGGCCACCGTGCAGGCACTGTAATTGGCAATCCTGAAAAGAAGGGTAGCGTTAGAGTAATTTTACATCCTAGGATATCGAGTTTCTTCCCTTCTCTGTTCAGAGGGATGGAGTGAAGGGCCTGAGACGTCTTAGACTGCACTGCATCAACTATGATACAGTTTCGTTCGAGATGCTGCTGAAGCCACTCCTCTTCAGAGTCAATAATCCTGTATAAGGAATTGAACTTCTTAGTGGTGGCTGAAACAGAAGCAGGGGAAGACCAAGATTTCTTGAACACGACAAAGATGTGGAAAGAGTGGAATGGAAGCTGGCATCAGCGCCTGTTCCTGAAGTTGATGGTAAAGGGGATGCTCCATAGACCCTATGGTGCTCAGTCCTGAGGCTGATAGATTTGGCCATGCGAAGCATGAGATCAGAGAATGCCTGGACATCGTCAGTCAGAGAGATGGGCTCACCTTGTGACACAGAAAAGTCAGGAGGTTTTTCGTAGAGGGTATTCCTTGACATGTTCGTGGTTGAGGCAGGTGACAGCGGGGCTGATGGAGAACGTTGAGAAGTGGTTTCAGGAGTATCCCTTCTGGTGGACTGCTGAGTAGATCTTCAAAAGGCCTGAGTGTGTGGGTCTGAAGCCTGGGTAGAAGTGGGAGGAGACTGAATGTGCTCAGTAGAAGCAGTTGCTTCTGTACGTCTTTTTTAGGAGGTGAAGGGGGGTGTCCTATCTCAATCCTGGCACAGCTGGCAAAGCAAACAAAACAAACTGAATATCTCCCAGCTTGTTACTTAACTTCCAGGCAGTAAGCAACGAGTCATAAATACAGTCCAACATAAACAAAGTCTGGCAGGGCTTCATGGCAAGGGAGTGTCCAAGGTCAATCTGAGCATTTGTCAAGGTATCCAGCAAGGTGGCAGGTCAGATAAGCTCTTACAACTCCTGGAAGGGAAGGACACCAGCTAAATAGACCCAAAGTCTAGCACAGCTGTGCCTTGATTGATTGTTGCTGGTTATAAATTCTGACAGAGTGACACTAGGTCTCTCTTTCCTGCCTGTGCTGTGCGAAGCTGGGTCTAGGTAAGTGTTCTTCTGTACCTGAAGAGGCAAGACTCTCTGTTGGAGCTGGCACCACCCTCTGTTCTGTTTCTGGAACAGTAACCTTTCTCTGTACAGCAGGTCCTGGCATGCCCCCCATTTCAGTCTCTGGCGTGCCCTCTGCTTCAGACTCTGAGTCACAGTCCAGGGCATGACAGGGGGAACAAGAATCTGACTGCCCCAATGTCGAGGAATGGTGCCAGTGCCAAGGAACATAGACTTCTTCGTAGATATGTCCATGTTGCCTGTGACATTGACAAGGAATACAGTAGCCCTCAGACGAACAATCATACTCTGAGTCGGATGGGGAAGTAGATTCTGCGTCTGTGGGAGCGAGAACATTCCCTGCAGCTGGATCAGGAACTTCAGCATCGATGCTGGGACCTGTGGGAAGACAGAGCAGAGGTGTGATCTCTGCCATCAAGATTGAGAATGTGATTTTCAATGTCGAGATGGAGAAGATGAAGGTTCACTCCAGAATCGAGGTGGAGGCCGTGGGCAGTTTTCTTGAGAGGTCCCTCTGACAATAATTATCTCAATGGAATGTTTGGAGTCGGAATCAAGGCACCTCTGTCTCTCACAGGGAAGGCTGCCCAGTAGGAATGTCCTCGCGTATCTCACCATTAGAGACTGCCGTCGATGCTGATGGCGATAGAGATCAGGGCGGCCTATAGTAGGGAAGAAGCCTGAAGAGGCAGCTGTTGCTGGGCATGTGGTGGCAAGGAAGAAGTGAAAGGAACTTGTGAGACCATCACTATCTACAGTGGTTGAAGTCAAAATGTTGTCTCAGAGGATATGGGAGGTTCCTTGGATTTCTTCTCCCTCTTGGACTTAGCTCCTTCTCAAGGAAGCGGCCAGGCATGTCTGGTACTGCCTGAGGTGGGCGGGCCATTGAAGCTGATGTCGGTGGGAAGCTGAGGGTCGGTGGGATCCCTTCTTGGATGTTGCCTCTATCCTAGGGGTTTCGTTGGCTGAAAGTCTGGAAGCTGAAGTTGAAGGCTGACCTGGAGACAGGGGTATTGCAGGATGAACTCCTGATGAACTCAAAGGCTGAAGTACTTTTTCCCACAGAATAGGCCTGAGCCTGGCCTCTCTGTTGCGCCAGGTCTGGCATGTGAAAGCCTGACAGTGCTTACAGATAGAGACATTATGAACCTCCTCTAAGCAGGATAAACACTTCAAGTGCCCGCAACAGTTGGGGATTTGGGCACTGCAAGAACGACAGCATTTGAAGAAGGCTGTCAATGCCATAAAACAGTAAGCAAAGCCAAGTCGAAGAACTAGAGGTTGAGGTTGAAGGATCAGTCAGGAAAAGCAAAGAACCTGACCAAATGAAAGAAGAAGAAAAAGTCAAAAAGTGAAAGCAGAAGTGTGAAATATTTGCTCAATAGAAGGCTCCTAAGCGTGTAGCTAACATGGTGGAGGAAAAGGAACTGGGGATCATGGTGCAAAGGGGCCTTATATAGCCTCAGGGGAGTGGGCAGAGTTCCCAGCAAAATGCTAGGCCTACAGCTCTAGAAAGTTTCAAAAGGGTCTACTGCGCAGGCGCAGATAACCCACATGTGTGAGTCACAGAGACCATGAAGAATCATAGAATCATAGAAATGTGAAGTTGGAAGAGATCACACAGGCCATCCAGTCTAACCCCGTGCCATGCAGGAACACCCTCAAAGCACTCCCGACAGATGGCCATCCAGCCTCTGCTTAAAAACCTCCAAAGAAGGAGACTCCACTACACTCCGAGGCAGCATATTCCACTGCCGGACAGCCCTGACCCTCAGGAAGTTCTTCCTGAGGTTCAGGTGGAATCTCCTTTCCTGCAGCTTGAATCCATTGTTCCCTGTCCTGGTCTCTGGAGCAGCACAAAACAAGCCCACTCCCTCCTCTACATGGCATCCCTTCATATATTTACACATGGCTATCATGTCCCCTCTTAACCTTCTCATCTGCAGACTAAACATACCCAGCTCTCTAAGTCTATCCTCATACGGCATGGCTTCCAGGCCCCTCATCATTTTGGTTGCCCTCCTCTGGACTTGCTCCAGCTTGACCATGTCCTTCTTGAATTGAGGTGCCCAGAACTGGACACAGGATTCAAGATGAGGTCTAACCAAAGCAGAGTAGAGTGGTACCAGTACCTCCCTCGATCTAGACACCATACTCCTATTGATGCAGCCGAGAATCGCATTGGCTTTCTTGGCTGCCGCATCACACTGCTGACTCATGTTCAGCTTGTGGTCCACCAAGACTCCTAGATCCTTTTCACACATACTGCTATCCAGCCACGTGTCCCCCATCCCAGATTTCTGTATTCCATTTTTTCTACCTAAGTGTAGGACCTTACATTTCTCTCTGTTGAATTTCATTTTGTTAGCTGTGGCCCAGCTCTCCAGTCTGTCCAGGTCATTTTGAATGTTGATCCTGTCCTCTGGCGTATTAGCAACCCCTCCCAATTTGGTGTCATCTGCAAATTTGATAAGCATGCCCTCTATTCCTTCATCCAAGTCGTTGATGAAGATACTGAACAGAACTGGGCCCAGGACAGAACCCTGTGGCACCCCGCTAGTCACTTCTCTCCAGGATGAAAAGCAGCCATTGGTGAGCACCCTTTGGGAATGGTCAGTCAATCAGTTACAGATCCACTTGACAGTAGCCTTGTCCAGCCCACATTCTACTAGCTTCTTTGCAAGAATGTCGTGGGGAACTTTGTCAAAGGCCTTACTGAAATCAAGATATGCTACATCCACAGCATTCCCTTCATCTATCAAGCTAGTAACTCTATCACAAAAAGAAGTATTCTATTCTCTGGAATGTTGTATCTGACCTTCAGGTGTGAACTTTAGTATAAGTTTGGCACCTTTCTTACAATTTTTAAAGCCCTTTCACTTCTTATTCATTTGCAGTTCTAAAACACATTGATCCTCAAGTCCTCAAAATAATCTCGTCCACCACTATTCCTGCCGTCACAATCATCCTCAGGCTCCAGCAAACAAATACAATTGGGAGAACTCTTATGGTATGAATGGTGAATAACAACAGTATCCAAATCAATTATCATTGCACTACCAGCAGACGAAATAGCACGTTAACTCTGACCTGGGAGCTATTGCACTGGTGGGTGCAGTGGATGAAACCAGTTTTCATGTTTTGACTGCTGCAAGATGAGTCACTAGAATTACTCAGAAGCCAATTATGCTCTTATGCTGGCTGACGGAGACTTTAAAAGTCTTAAGGACTTTGCCAAACCCTTCCCTTCTGAACTGGAGAGAAGGAAAGGAGATTTAGGGGAAACACTGCACTGGAATGGGATCCAAGAGAAGAACAGAGATAGGTACAGTTGTATGTGTTCTTTTTCCCCTCCTTTTTAAATACTTCACAGTGACAACATGGGCAAGAAAAAATGAGATAAAGAACAAATTGCATGGGATGGGTAGCCTAGGAAGTGAGGACAACCAAAAGAATTGGTGTATACTAGATTTAAAAGGCCTATTCTAACATGATAAAGCCAGTGATTATCACATTGAAGCACAGGCCCTTCCCTTTTTTTTAAAGTATGTTTTCATTAATATTTCACATACATAAAAAACAGAGTGAATATACACCATACTGCTGGATATATCCCACTCTCCCCCACTTCCATATTGATATTCCTCAGTTGAATTCTAGTTTTTCCATTTACAGAAAAGGAAAAGATAAAAACAAATTCCTGCTTAATCCTCTCATATGTTTATATTTTTAACCAATCTATTACTCCTTTCCATTCCTTTTCAAAGTTCTGGATAGGTTTATTTTTCAAAGAATTTGCTAATTTTTCAGTCTCTACCATATCCAGAACCTTTAGTTTCCATTCTTCTAAGCTGACCTCTTTCTTTTCTTTCCAGTATTGCGCAAATGTCAGCCTCACTGCCATTATCAAATACAACAATATCTTCTGGTGAGTTCTAATCTCCCTTTGCTGGCCTAACATATTTAACAAATAAAATTCTGGTATCATTTCAAAATTCACTTTACAAATTTTTTGAATTTCATCATGTATCCCTTTCCAAAACTTTTTTGCCCTCCTACAAGTCTACCACATGTGAAAAAAAGACCCCACCTTTTCATCACATTTCTAACACTTTGCATTCCCATTTTTAGTTATTTTTTGTAATCTCTCTGGGGTCACATACCATCTGTGAAGCATGTTAAAAAAAATTCTCTTAAATTTAAATTTGGTATAAATTTTATATCAACTTTCCATACTTTTTCCCATGCTTCTAGTTCAATTGGATGCCCCACATTCTGGGCCCATCTAACCATTGTTTCTTTAATTATTTCTGGTTCCGTTTCTCTCTTCAATAATAATTTATAAAGTTTAGAGACTCTCTTCTTATGATTATCTTTCAACAACAAATCCAGGTCATTTTCTTTTCTCTTGAAACCATATAATTTCTGATCCAGTTTAAATCTTTAATTTAACTGTCGCCAAGAGAACCAGTTTAATTCATGACCACAGGCCTTCATTTCTTCTGCTGCTCGCATTCTAGGTTTGTCCCCCTCCCATTTCAATATATCTTGGTATGTTAATAATTTTCCTTGTTTTGTTGGGGCAATTTTGTAAGCTTCTTGAGGTGAAGTCCATATTGGAAGTTTTGTGTAGTATTTCTTAATTTGTAGTCAAATCTTTAGCAATGTTTTTTGGATGCAATGATTATTAAACTCTTTATTCACCGCTGACCTGTCATAACATAAATATCCATGCCATCCAAATCTGTTATCTGATTCTTCCAATTCTCTTATTAATGATTTCTCTAGTTGAATCCAGTCTTTGATCCAATCTAAACAGCAGATATAATAACATATCTTCAGCGATGGTAAATTGAATCCTCCTCTCTTTTTTGCATCCTGTAGCGTTTTAAGTCTTATTCTTGGCTTTTTTCCCTGCCAAATAAATTTTTGGAGATCTTTTTCCCATTCTTTAAACACCTTTTCTCTTCCTATTATTGGTAAGGAATATGAATTTAGGTAATAGAGACATTTTAAAAGTGTGATTCTTCCCAGAAGAGATAAATTTGGTTTACTCCATTTTTCCATGTCTTTCTAATCTCTTTCCATGACTTTGAGTAATCATTATCAAATAATTCTTGATTCTTCTTTGTAATAATAATTCCCAGATATTTTGTTTTCTTGGTTAGTTGACATCCTGACCTTTCCTCCAAATCAGTTTGCTCTTTTTTTGTCATGTTTAATGTCATTATCATTGTCTTTTCCTTGTTGATCTTGTATCCTGTCGCCTGTCCAAATCCCTGCAAAATTTCAAACAGCTTTTGAATTGATTCTTGTGGATCCTCTAAAAATACGGTAACATCATCTGCAAAGGCCTTTAATTTTAATTCCTTTTTTCTTATTTTCAAGCCTTTTATTTGCGGATCCTCATTTATTACATTTAATAGTATTTCCAAAACAGCAATGAGTATTAGCGGTGACAGCGGGCACCCTTGTCGTACCCCTTTATATATTGGAAAACTTGCCAAGACACTTCCATTAATTAGTAATCTTGCAAATTGTTCTTGATAGATCACCTCTATCGATTTACAAAAATCTACAAAAAAGTACAGGTCCCTTTAAGGGGATGTGGAATACTTGTGGGGGAAGAAGTTTCAGAAACATAGAAAATTTAAAGTAGGTGGTGCCTTCCTTTCCTATTAGCCAAGATGTGACCAGAACAGATTGAAAGTTCACTATGTTTATTTATCTAAAATGTGATTCTACGCTTCATCCATAGGAGTATAGTGTCTAGGTCAATAGAAGTAATAGTACCATTTCCTTCTGCTTTGCTCAGACCTCAGCTGGAATACTGTGTCCAGTTCTGGGCACCACAATTCAAGAAGGATATTGACAAGCAGGAACATGTCCAAAGGAAGGTGATCAAAATGGCGAAAGACCTGGAAACCACGCCCTGTGAGCAGCAGTACAGGGAGAAGCCTGGAGAACAGAAGGTTAAGAGGTGACATGATAGCCATGACTAACTATCCAAAGGGATATCGTATTGGGGCAAGCTCGTTTTCTGCAGCTCCAGAGACTAGAACATGGACCAATGGATTCAAACTATAGGAAAAGAGATTCCATCTAAATGTTAGGAAGATCTTCCTGACAGTAAAAGCAGTTTGACAGCAGAATGCATTGCCCCAGAGTGCGGTGGAATCTCCTTCTTTGGAGGTTTTTAAACAGAGGCTGTATCGCCATCTGCCATGAGTGCTTTGATTTGTGTATTCCTGCATGGCAGGGAGTTGGACTGGATGGTCCTTGTGGTCCCTTTAAATTCTATGATTCTATGAATCTGCTTACATGTATACTCTAGCTTTTTGTCTACAGCAGAACCTTCCCCCACAACCGCTTAAAATTACAATAAAATATACAAAATGTAAGAAAAAAAACTTAATAAAATATTCCATGAGTAGTAAGCATGTCTAAGCTTAAAGTTAAAACACAAACTGTACTTTTTCTTGATTTTCAGAGACACCAACATGTAAATTCTCTTGTTTTCATAGAATAATAGAGCTGGAGGAGACCACAGGGGCCATCTGGTCCAACCCCCTGCCATGCAGGAACACACATAAAAGCACTCCCAACAGATGGCCATCTAGCCCCCGTTTAAAAACCTCCAAAGAAAGAGACGCAACCACACTCCAAGGCAGCATATTCCATTGCTAAACAGCAATGTTCATCAAGGTTCATCATTTTTCCTGAGATTTAGGTGGAATCTCTTTTTCTGTAGTTTGAATCCACTGCTCCTTGTCCTAGTCTCTACAGCAGTGGAAAACAATCCTGTTCCCTCATCGATATGACATCCTTTCAAATATTTAAACATGGCTATCATGTCCCCACTGACAGGAGATTGATTTACAGCACCAGCACAAAATCCTCCCTGGAACCACTGCTCTCTGGACAAAAAGTGTCTACCTACTGGTTAGTAAACTCACGAACACAGAGTTTGTCATCCAAACTACCTGGAGGCTTTAATCTTCAAAGCTGCAGTACATACATCTGTACACAGGATACACAGATCCACAGGCAGAGATTCAGCATCAGAGATATCAACATCAGAGTAATGGGGTGCAGAGATACGGGATACAGAGAGTCAGAGAGCAAACATACATGCCCCTCTTTTATACACACCTGCTTTCATGTCATCACTCAGGGCCTTTGGCTGATGCAACCCCTTGTCATGATTTCACTATCATGCTCTTTAGTCCATGTCCCCTAGGGAATAAGTCATACTTGGCCAAGTCATTCCCCAGGTGCACTACATGCTCATCAAATGTATTTTCAACTGGGGCAAATGTCACAGCATTTTTAATCCACACCCTCCTAACCTTTTCTTCTTCAAATTTTGATGATTTCATAGATAACTACATATTTAATGAAAATGAAAGTTGTGCAAGGGCCCTAAGTACTTATTATGCCTGGAATCATACTTTTGGAAAATCAAAAGGCAAATAAGCTTAGAAGAATATAAACTCAAATCTTGACCCCGGTTCAAAATGCCTTGCATCTCCTCCAAATTATTCTACACTGTACTTTTTTTTTTTTTTGCAATAACCACTTCTACCAAGCAACAACTTAGCTGGTTATACATGAGAAACATTCTTTTTCTTACCAGTAATCATAGCTTTCACCCCAGTTGTCAAAATGAACCAGCAGCCGATTATCTAACATGTCTGCAATGGTTGCAACACACATCAAGGATGGATTCTTTTTGTCTACTGCCTCTAACTTCATTCCCACTCGAAAACCAGAAGGTGTAACTGGCTAAGGAACAGCAGAAAATCGAGAGAACATCATCATTAGCCAGCTTCATTAGTATTCCTCTGCTTTATGGAAAGTCTCACTTAGCAGTTACATTTCTCTAAGTTCATCATATACTCAGAAATAATAAAAGGAAAAAGTCAGTTCTTTTTTTAAAAAAAATTGCCTTATGCCCCCCCTGGTTCAGTATTATCTATTCTAACTAACGTTAAGTTCTATCGCATCTCAAGTGGAAGACATTTTTCTCAGCTCCTATACATAAGATCCTTTTAACTGAACATGCCAAAATATATGCTGTACCACTGAGCTATGTTGCATGTAAGCCCTGCTTTCCTGCTATAAAATTCCTTATATATTCAGGTAGCAGAACACAATTACCAGCTCTCCTTGGATAAAAATCCAAATCACTCAGGATGTAAGTAAATCAAGGTACTGAATGTTTGGCCTACCAGATATTTTACTGTTGACCTTCCAGGTGTTTTACTGATGGCTTTGATTACTCAGAACTGGAACTTCAAAATATCTGGTGGGACAAACTTTTTTCACCCTTCCCATAAACAGATGATCAACAGGTGTAAATCAAAAAACGCCGGGTTGGTTCAAAGGTTCGGAATTTTTCTGTGTTCAGTGGCCACGCAGACACAGCTACGTAATTTCCATTAAGTAATGTCTGGTCCAGTACGTCCCTAATATGGGCTGTTGGATTAATGTATTTCATTACTAGGGAGTGGCTCCCGTATTCATGCAAAAGTTGAATTAGGTCTAACTGGTCATATTTGGATATCAAGATAAGTAAATGTAAGAATTCCTTTGAATGCTCTTTCTCTTGCTTGCCTCTTCCTTCCAGCAGGAGAGGTTAAAGAAGACAAAAATTCCTCATCTCTGGTATGTTTAGGATGATATCCAAACTGGCTCTCTGCTTGTGTCTCTCCTAACAAGCTTGAGTGACAATCCAAGAACATACCTTGGCTTATTAAGAGAACAAAAAAAGAGACCCTGTATCAAACATTACACTAAAAAAGTGGTTCCCAATCTTGGGTTCCCAGATATTTTTGTACAAGTCACAGAATTCCTGATCACTGGCCATGTTGGCTGAATCTTCTTTGTAGGTGAAGTCCAATGTCTAAGGAACAAAGTTTAGGAGTCATTTCACAAAATACGTATTGAGAGTCCCTGGCTTTTTTAGCTATGCCTACTGGCAAGAAATAGAAAGCAGCAGTAATTAAGCAATGTACACTAACGTGCTGTTTACAAGATGGTAGAATTTAAAAGAATTCTTGTTTTTCCTTCATATCCAAATGCTTCAATTTTCTCTACAAGATTTTTCAGCATGGATGAGTTAGGTACAGCCATACAGTGAACTCAACAGGATTTGACAGCCATTGCCACACCATAGACTGGACATGGTGCTATGCAAATGAACAAGCACTGCTTTTTGACAGAGTGGATTGAGAAGTAAACCAAAGCCATTTAATATACCTCTTAGAGATACTGATGGAGAAAGTGAATGTATTTTTTTCACATAAGTAGAACTATATTTGAAGTAGGTACATGTATCAATCTATGAGCTACCATGGCACATTTTGATAAAATAAATTTGATAACCCCTGGCAACAAGGCATTTTGTGCCTAGGCTCAGACAACAAAGTTATTTCTATGCTTCTTTAGTTGGCTGCTATGCACATACATGCACAAATCCAGGCAAGGAACTCTATATACTGATGTAGTTTAAGAAACTGAACATATTTCCTACTTTACATGAGATTTATACTATTTCTTAGTAATTTTAGTTCACGCTGTAAACATCTGAAAAGGGCAAAATTCCATTCTGACTTAAAAAAGGCTTGAACAAAACACAGTGTAACTGAAAAGAATAAAAAAGTCAGTACTAGGTCTTACTGTGCTCACAGTCTTGAAAAGAGTTTTGGGGGCAGCTTGAGCTTTGCAGTTCTTCAGATATGAACTCCAATTAAATTCCCCTTCCTTGTAACCTGAGAGGAGCATGGAAGAGAAAAAGAAAAGAAAGGCTAGTAAATAAAAGAATTATTTTGTACACTGCACCAGACTCATTTTCAAAAACAGAAATGATACAGGAAGAATCTGAACTTTGCCTGATATCTGCCTTTGTAGAACAAGTAGAGGTTATATGGACTTCAGTTAACACATCTCTCCCTTTCTCCCATATTTTTGATAGTTATTGTAGTTGATAGTCACTAATCTGAAACTTAGAATTGTGTAGGAAACAGTATGACAGAGAGAAAGTAGTGAACATCTGCTAAAATTTCTAATTTCTTTTAAAATTTCCAGGGCCTGCCTCTAGCAAAAAAGTTGTCTTTTCTCTTATAAAACTTTCTCTTAAAATAAAGTGAAATGTGTGCACTATTTTCTCTCTCTTAAGATTTCACTAACAACGTGCGTGCACTGATTAAAATCCAACTGTGCACCCCAGCTACAGCAGAACTGTTTAATCAATGGAAACTTGATAAATTAATACTTAACAGATTTTAATGATACCAAGCATCTATAGAAGCTGTGGCTACTATTTGAATTTAGGGTATTGCATGAACACTAAAAAACCATACAACTTCCAACAGCTAATTTCCATTGTGTACGTGATGGTGAAACAGAGCCAGCATCATGTAGTAATTTGGTCATAGGACTATAACTTGAGCAACCAGAGTTCAATTCCCCAAACAGCCGTGGAAACCCACTGTGTGATCTTGGGAGCCTTAGGGTCACCATAAGTCAGAATGACTTGGAGGCACACAAGAGCAACAACAACATATGGTAAAAGTAAGATGTTTAGCCATCTCACATACTAAGAGAACAAAACTATACAGGTATTTATATTTTAACATGTACCTGTTTCTGTTTGTGTGGTGTTCCATTTTGATATCAATAATTTCTTCCCATTTTAAACAATGTGTTTATTAAACAAACAAAAACTACTTTGGAACTCATTGTGGGAGAAAGGCAACATATCAATCACATAAATAACTAAACAAACAATTCAGTGTCAATCTGACAACATGAAATGGTTCTAAAAGCTGCATGTCATTAAGAAAGGCAGTTGTCTAGTTCAGAAACAATGCTGCATTTTAGCTGAATACTACTGCAAGTATTTGAAGTATTCTTTAAATATAGGAATGAGCATTGGCAAGTCTTTAGGCTTGGAAGCTCCCCACTCCCCTTTACTCTTCTGGTATGACTATGATAAGGAGAATGGAAGCTTGTATAGTGAAAAGGTGATGACTAGATAGACAGACAGATAGATACCTTTAGGAGGGAGCAGTTTGTGACCTGTTTTTTCACACCAGCCAACAGGGTGAATGTCCGGAGAGTCAGCATTAACCCAGAAATCATAGCACTCAGAATAACCATCAAAATGTAATCTCATTCTGTACCCCTGCACCTGTAAACATAAAACACCTTAATGTTATTGTGAAAGCCATCTATTTTGGAAAAGTGAACTCTACATTTGAAAATACAGTCCTCCCTCCACATTTGTCGGTTTCATCTTTGTGAATTTGATTATTCATAAGGCATGCGTTTGCCCCTCCGCCCCCCCTTTTCCTCCTCCCATTGTCTTGCATTCCTCACCTTGGAGGCTTAGGAGGCTTGTGTTTAAAATGGCTGGGTTTTTTTTTTCTTTTTGGGTGAGCAAAGCCCCCCCTCCCACTGTTGGAGATGTGTCCTCTGCACGTGTGGCTGCACTTCCTGCTGTGTAATGGCTGATTGGTCAGGTGCTCTCTTTGCTCCTACCCCTTCCTTTTCAAGATGGCTGTTAGAAGTAACTAGAATCCAAGAACTCTGCTCTTCTCCCTTTGAGGGGAAAGTACCAGTAAGCCCTTTACTGTGTTTTTTTTCTCTCCCACCCGACACTGGGGCCAGAGGGAATGGGATAGAGGAGTTCTGCAAGGGAATCGTGGGAGGGAGGCGTTATTTGTGATTTTTCCACTTTTGCGAGGGTTCTGTGCCACTAACCTTCGTGAATGTGGAGGAGCTACTGTATTCTCATTTTTGACTGAATCATTTTCAGCTTGTGAAAACCATTAATATTAGATATTAAAGGTTTTAAAGGAAATAAATACCTGCCCATTAGATAATAAATGTTTTAAAAAAATAAATAACTGCAGTCAGCCCTCAACATTTCCACATTTGACTTCCATGGATTTGATTATTTGCGAGTTTCTCAATCCCTGCCCCCCCACAAGTGCTCTGTGTAGAAGTTGAAGCTGTTAGGACACTGTTTTTTCATAAATCCTGTAGAAGGTCATAAACCAGGAACAGAGAGAAAAGAATACTGCAAGAGAACAACTGCCTGTGCAGATGGTGCCATCAGCCAAAATTTGGCTTCTTGGGTCATGCTCTATGCTTCCACGGAAAAGGACTTCCCTAAAGACATAGGTCACACGTAGCAGCAATTGGTAAAGAACGCGTTCACTAGTAGTCTTATAAGCATTTTCTGGAAAGCTTTAAACTTGATTGTGCAGAAGAAGGAATAAAGTATTTCAAAGGACACACAGGCTGAGCAACAGTATGGAGTAACCACATCAATGATGCATGGGAAAATGAGGAGTATATGGTATATATGAGCAGAGTTCAAATCTGCTCAGTCATGGAAACCCACTGGGTGCCCTTGCGCAAGTCATATACTCTCAACCTCAGAGGAAGACTAAGGCAAAATCTTGCTAAGAAAACCCCATGAGTGCTTGTTTGTCTGTTTGCTTGCTTGTTTTTGTTTAGTCTCCTTGTGCTGGCCGTGTGCCCTCCCTGAGCACACGGTCTAACTAACGAGGGGGAGGAGCCAGCTAGAGGGGAGGAGTCTTATTAGGAGCTCCCAAAGGCGCGCGCTGTTGAAGTCCTCTACTTCAATCCTTCAAGTTTAACCCTTCACAATCAGTAGAGGAGACGTAGCTTATACAGCTGAATCTCAGAAAGAAAGCCCAGTTATTCTTTCTAGAACTACTTCCTGTACTACTCTCTGTAGTATCTAGGATGGAAGGTGAGGGAGCTGCCGCAGTCACCTGTAGCACTTGTGGCATGTTCCTTTTCCTGCCACAAGATGTTGTCGGGTACACCTGCGCCAAGTGCAAGCTGGTGACCTTCTTGGAGGAGAAGGTTTGCCAGCTGGAGGCACGAGTTTCTAATCTTCATCTTATTAGGGAGGGGAAGGAGTTTTTGGATAGGGCAGAGAAGACGTACCAGAAGACCGAATGCGCGGAGGAACTGTCAGATCAGGAAGTCAACACACTGTGCCAGGAAACGGAGGCTTGGAGGAATGTCACACGTAGGAGCAGAAGGTCCAGGAAGGTAACAGAGACTCTCAACCTACACAATCGCTTCAAAGTTCTTGACCTTACGAACGACGAGGAGCACCAGGAGGAGGGAACAGAATGTCCACGAGAAGGAATCCAACTTCGGCAACGGGAACTAGATCAATGCTCCCAGTCTCAACAGAATGCCCAGGCAGTCCTAGAAGAACATGCTCGTCGAGGAGCCCTGGAGAAGCCTCAGAGGAGGTGAGTTCTGGTTGTTGGTGACTCCTTGCTCAGAGGAACCAAAACGGCAATTTGCAAACCGGACAAGCTCAATCGAGAGGTCTGCTGTCTTCCTGGGGCCAAGATCAACCACATAACGGAGAGGCTAACCAGGCTGGTCAAGCCCACTGACCATAAGCCCCTCATTTTGGCTCATGTCGGAACCAATGACACTGCAAGGAGCAGCTTTTACCACACTGCAAAGGACTACAAGCTTATGGGGACGAAGCTTAAGGACCTTGGTGTGCAGGTGGTTATTTCATGGCTCTGCACATGGTGCCGCCAGCAACGGTTTGGGTTTTTGGAACACGGCCTGGGTTTGTGGTGTTGTTCACTAAGCGTGAGAGCAAAGTACTGAAAGATGGGGCTGTTTGTGCTGTAGCAGAGTTGACTGAGAAATTGTGCAAACTTAAGCCTCACCACAATGTTTGTGCCGTGTATGATAACAAACCACAGCATGATGAATGCATTCATTCATTACATAGAAGGATGGGACATGCTAGCTTTCCTGTGTTGAAAAAGTTAGCAGACAGCTGCAAGGGATGTTCTCTGAAATCCTGTGATACTTTTCTTGACTGTGCTGTTTGCAAACAGTCTAAATCCATGCAGCTTCCTGCTCCCAGAACCAGTTCACGAGTTCCTACTGCTCCTTTCCAACTGGTACATGCTGATGTGGTTGGTCCGATGTCTCAAAACAGTTTGGGGGGAGCTAAATATTTCTTAGCGTTAGTAGATGACTATAGCAGGTATACGTTTTGTTATCTGCTGAAACAGAAGTCTGAAATGTGTCATATAATTAAGAACTGGTGTGCTTATGTTGAGAGACAGTTTGATTCTAAGGTGAAAGCGTTCCAAACAGACCGCGGAGGAGAATTTGTGACAGAGAGGTTGCAACAGTGGTTCAAAAGCAAAGGCATTGTGCACAGGACCACTGCCTCTCATTCAAGTTTCCAGAATGGGACAGCCGAGAGAACCGCTGGGGTGTTGCAGACTCTCATGCACAGCCTGCTCTGTGATGCAGATTTGCCTCTGAATTTCTGGGGAGAGGCAATCCTGACTGCCAGTTACATACACAACAGGCTTTGGAGTTCAGTCTTTCAGACCACTCCTTATGAGCTTTTGTTTGGGAAGCAGCCCTCCATTGCTCACATGAAAGTGTTTGGTAGTTTTGCCTGGGTTCACATTCCCAAGAACCAAAGGAAAAAGGGAGAGGCAAAAGCTCAGCATTTAAGGTTTCTGGGGTACCAAGCAAATTGCAAGGGGTACCGGTTCCATGCTGGAGGAGGATTCTGTGTAGTGTCCAGAAATGCAACTTTTGAGGAACATGCAAACTGGTCGCGTGTCCAAGCAGCTTCTGAAGTTTTCCTTCCTGTCTCCCGTGAGCCCCGTGCTCGCCCAGTGCAGCCTGCCGCCTCAGTTCCTGGTCCCTCAGGGGTTAAATCTGAGCCTGAGCCAGAGCCAGCACAGAGGGGGAGGGCTGCGAGGGAAGAAGCAGCTCCTCGCATGGAGGAGGAACAGAAGCGAGCTGCAAAAAGGTCTCGCAGTTTGGGTGATGGTAATGGCAGTCAGGCAGACCGGCCAGTTCCCAGAAGGTCAGAGAGAAAAACAAAAGGGAAGCCTCCAAAAAGATATTCCCCATATTCTTCACTGACAGTGTGTGCCTGTCTGGTAAATTGTGAGCCTGCTAGCTTTGCTGATGTAGAAAACATGTCTAAAGAGCAGGCAGAGTTCTGGTGGGAGGCGATGCAGAGTGAAATTGACTCCATCACTCAGCACAAAGTGTATTCCCTGTGTGAATTACCAAAAGGGGTCAATCCTGTTGATTGCCGGTGGGTCTATAAGTTAAAGACCACTGCTGATGGGCAAGTCAAACACAAGGCTCGGTTGGTGGCTCGTCGGTACAACCAAGATGAGCAAACATATGATGAGGTTTTTGCACCAACAGTCAAAATGCAGTCCATAAGGCTGGCGCTGGCCATTGCAGCGCAGCGGTGATCCCTAGTCACACACTTTGACATCACCACTGCTTATCTCAATGCAGACCTGCCAGAGGAAATTTACCTAAAACCGCCTGATGGATTTGTTGTCCAGGGAAGGAAAAAAGTAGTCTGGAAACTTAATAGGGCTTTGTATGGTCTGAGACAGTCAGTTCATTGTTGGAACCTGTGTTTAGACAAGGCTTTGCAAGAGTGTGGGTTCAAACAGAGTGTTGCTGACCCCTGTGTATATGTCCGAGGTACAGGAAAGAGTCTAGAAATACTTTTGGTGTATCTGGATGACTTGTGCTTGATCTGTGACACACAAAAACAGGTGCAAGTGTTTTCCAATGAACTGGGCAAGAAATTTCAGATCAAGAATCTGGGGCCAGTTCAAAATTATCTTGGGGTAGAAATACAAAAAACCAAGGGTGGTTTCCTGCTGAGTCAGAAACAGAAGATTGTAAAATTGCTAGAAAAGTGTAACATGACTGATTGTAAAAGTGTGAAAACACCAATGGTACCAGGTTTTTGTAAAAATGTTGATGATGTAATGTTTCAAGACAAAAAGCTGTATCAGTCTGTAATTGTGAGTCTTCTCTATCTAGCCGAGTCCTGTCGGCCTGACATTGCCCTGAGTGTTGGCGAGGGCAAGTTCTCAGCCCACTCAATATCACTGGTACGGTGTAAAAAGGGTGTTGAGATACCTAAAAGGCACCATGGATCACTGTTTGTGTATCATTCCTGTTCAAATGCCAGAAATCGTGTGCTATTCTGATAGCGCTTTTGCAGAAGATGTATCAGACCGCAAAAGCACTTCTGGTTATGTTGTAAAATACAGTGGGGCTCTGATTGACTGGAAAGTGAAAAAACAAAGTACTCTGGCAACTTCCACTGCTGAAGCTGAGTATGTCAATTTGTCTTCTTTGTGTAATGAACTGGTGTGGTTCTTGCAGTTGGTGAAGGACCTGAACATACATGTAAACATGCCTTTGAAAGTGTTCTGTGATTCCCAAGCATGTATTCAAACGGCTGTAAGTGACAGGGTGAAGTCCAGGACAAAGCATGTAGACATCAAGTATCAGAATGTAAAACAGTCTGTGCAAAGCAAGGTTATAAGTCTGATTTATTGTTCTTCACAGGAGAACACTGCTGATGTTTTTACAAAACCGCTTTCTGCTGTCAATCATACTCAAATGCTTAACAGGTTGGGGCTGATGGGTCCTGCAGTTTCCAGTGTGCAGGACAGCTACGAAACAAGAAGGGGAGTGTTGACATTCACAGCCCAAGACGGCTCTGTCTGTTCCTGTGTTAAGGGTTAACTATGTTCTTGTTTACTGCGCTGTCCTCTCTGCTAGCAGAAGCCCAGCAGTTCACAGCACACAAAGCAGATAAGGGTTTTCCCTGAGAGTCTCTTCAGCCTTCGCTTCACATAACAAAGGTAGTGTTTTGACTAACAAAGTTCCCTGTCCCTCGTTCACCCCATGGTGTGAAAAATTGTTGACAAGCTACTACTTAAGAGCAGCCTGAAAACAGGCAGTGTGTATTTTCTCTTTATGTATGCTCTTTGCTACTGATGTCTTTGTCCAGACATCAATTTTACTTAAACCCGCTTCCTTCAATAAACTGAGTAGTTTTTAGCCAAACCGGTTGGCCTCGTTCACTGGCAGTTTTATGGGACTGAACAATATTTTGTCTTGCTTTTCAGGACAGTTAAACTGTGGGTCATGCTAGCGATCTACAGCATGCCCCCCTGCATTTTCCAACACTCCACACATGGTGCTGCCGGCAACGGTTTGGGTTTTTGGAACATGGCCTGAATTTCCATGAACGTGGGCTTCTGGTAAGGGATGGGCTGCACCTCACGAAACTTGGCAGGAATGTTTTTACAAACAATCTCGCAAGGGGGATTCAGAGGTCTTTAAACTAAGTTCCGCTGGGGAGGGAGACAATATTATTCAAGGCCAGGACTCGGCGAGCGCAGGGGAAAAAGGCCCAAATGATATTGGACAAGATATAGTACAAGTGGCCGGTGGCGGGAGGAATAGAAACTATAGCACAAGACTTGCAGGAAGGGCCCAGGGACTTAAGTGTCTCTACACTAATGCACGGAGTATGGGAAACAAGCAAAATAACTCCTAGTAAACAAAATAAATACGATCTGATAGGCATCACTGAGACCTGGTGGGATGAATCTCATGATTGGAATGTAGGGATAGAGGGGTATAGCCTATTTTGTAAAAATAGACCAAACAAGAAAGGAGAAGGAGTAGCCTTGTTTGTCAAGGATGTTTTCACCTGTGAAAACATCCGTGACTTAAACACAGAAAGCCAGGTTGAGAGCATCTGGGTAAGAATTAAGGGAGCGAGAAACAATAGGGATATTCTGGTGGGGGTTTACTACAGACCTCCAACCCAGACTGAGGACTTTGATGATGCCTTCCTCAACCAAATGACTGCACATTCAAAAAGGAGAGATACAGTAATAATAGGAGATTTCAATTACCCGGATATATGTTGGCAGTCAAACTCTGCCGAGACAGCAAGGTCCAGCAAGTTTCTTGCTTGTCTTGCAGACAATTTCATGGTCCAGAAGGTGGAAGAGGCCACAAGGGGATCAAATATTCTAGATCTGATCCCGACCAACAGGGATGACCTTGTTAATGAGGTAGAAGTGGTTGGATCTAAAGGGGGGAGTGACCATGCCCTATTGGAATTTGGCATTCAGTGGGAAGGGGAAGATAAGTGTAGCCAGACACTCATCTTAGATTTTAAAAAAGTGGACTTCTGTAAACTTAGGGAGCTGCTGGTTGGAATTCCGTGGTCAAGAATAGTGAAAGAGAAAGGAGTTCAGGAGGCATGGGAGTTCCTTAAAAGGGAGATACTGAAGGTACAGTCTAAAACTGTGCCAATAAGGAGGAAAAATGGAAGGCATCTGAAGAAACCAGAATGGTTGACTAAAGAACTCTCAACTGAGCTAAGCGTTAAGAGAAACGTGTACAGGAAATGGAAGAAGGGGGAAACCACCAAAGAAGAATTTAAGCAAGTAGCTAAGAGATGTAGGGAGGAGGTCAGAAAGGCTAAAGCACAGAACGAACTTAGGCTGGCCAGAGACATCAAAAACAATAAAAAGGGCTTTTTTAAATATGTCCGTAGCAAAAGGAAAAAGAAGGAGGTGATAGGGTCGCTGCGCAGAGAAGATGGTGAATTACTAACAGGGGGAAGAGAAAAGGCAGAACTACTTAACACCTTCTTTGCCTCAGTTTTTTCCCAGAAGGATACAAGCACTCAACCTGGCGGTTGGGGAGCAGGTGAGGAAGCAGGGGAAATGAGGCACATAATAGGTAGAGAGGTGGTACAGGAATACATGGCCACACTGGATGAATTCAAGTCTCCAGGGCCAGATGAATTGCATCCTAGGATATTAAAAGAACTGGCAGAGGTCATTTCGGAACCGCTTGCTATAATCTTTGAGAAATCTTGGAGGACAGGAGAAGTTCCAGCAGACTGGAAGAGGGCAAATGTTGTCCCCATCTTCAAGAAGGGAAAAAAAGAGGATCCAAATAATTATCGCCCAGTCAGCCTGACGTCAGTACCCGGAAAGATACTGGAGCAGATCATTAAGCAGTCAGTTTCTAATCACTTAGAAAGCAACGCAGTAATCACGAGAAGTCAACATGGATTTCTCAAAAATAAGTCATGCCAGACTAATCTTATCTCTTTTTGTGATAGAGTTACTAGCTTGATAGATGAAGGGAATGCTGTGGATGTAGCATTTCTCGATTTCAGTAAGGCCTTTGACAAAGTTCCACATGACATTCTTGCAAAGAAGCTAGTAAAATGCGGGCTGGACAGGGCTACTGTTAGTTGGATTTGTAATTGGTTGACCGAGCGAACCCAAAGGGTGATCACGAATGGCTGCTTTTCGTCCTGAAGAGAAGTGACTAGCGGGGTGCCACAGGGTTCTGTCCTGGGCCCAGTGCTGTTCAATATCTTCATCAACGACTTGGATGAAGGAATAGAGGGCATGCTCATCAAATTTGCAGATGACACCAAATTGGGAGGGGTTGCTAATACGTCAGAGGACAGGATCAACATTCAAAATGGCCTGGACAGACTGGAGAGCTGGGCCACAGCTAACAAAATGAAATTCAACAGAGAGAAGTGTGAAGTCCTACACTTAGGTAGAAAAAATGGAATACAGAAATATAGGATGGGGGACACGTGGCTGGATAGCAGTACCTGTGAAAGGGATCTAGGAGTTTTAATAGACCACAAGCTGAACATGAGTCAGCAGTGTGATGCGGCAGCCAAGAAAGCCAATGCAATTCTCGGCTGCATCAATAGGAGTATGGTGTCTAGATCGAGGGAGGTATTGGTACCACTCTACTCTGCTTTGGTTAGACCTCATCTTGAATACTGTGTCCAGTTCTGGGCACCCCAATTCAAGAAGGACATGGTCAGGCTGGAGCAGGTCCAGAGGAGGGCAACCAAAATGGTGAGAGGCCTGGAAGACATGCCCTATGAGGATAGACTTAGAGAGCTGGGTAAGTTTAATCTGCAGAAGAGAAGGTTAAGAGGGGACATGATAGCCATGTTTAAATATTTGAAGGGATGCCATGTAGAGGAAGGAGAGGGCTTGTTTTCTTTTCTTTTTTTTTCAAAATATCATTTTATTCAAAATTCTCATTATAAAACATACATATTTGATTGCCAGCTTCACTGAAATATATCTGATCTTCCACACTGATCTAGATTTCATTTTCCAGATTTCTACAAGCTTTAGGTACTGTACAACATTTTACTGTTAGTTTATCTGATAGTTCTTACATTTCATTCTTCGTATTTCCGCTTCATGATATATATCCTGTCGTCCCCACGTAACATAACTTTGATCATGAATTACGTATTTCCAGCTGTTAAAACCCAGCAATTACCCATTACAATTTGCCATTCTTTGTGTATCTCATCGTCTGATTTCCCCTTTAATCTCTGGGAGACTATGTCCGCATTTTTAGGAGAGGGCTTGTTTTCTGCTGCTCCAGAGACCAGGACAAGGAGCAATGGATTCAAGTTGCAGGAAAGGAGATTCCACCTGAACCTCAGGAAGAACTTCCTGACAGTCAGGGCTGTCTGGAAGTGGAATATGCTGCCTTTGAGTGTGGTGGAGTCTCCTTCTTTGGAGGTTTTTAAGCAGAGGCTGGATAGCCATCTGTCGGGAGTGCTTTGAGGGTGTTCCTGCATGGCAGGGGGTTGGACTGGATGGCCCGTGTGGTCTCTTCCAACTCTACATTTCTATGATTCTATGACTCTATGATTCGTTCATCTCAGAGTCGGTATAAGTTGTAAAATACTTGAAGGCACACAACAACGAGACACATGACTGGAAGTCAGCAACTGACAGGTAAAAAGTACATCAAAGGAGAAGACCAAACAGAAATGGAGAAAGATTAACATCATACACAGACAATATTCACCTGTATGAAGAAATCCATGACTTGCAGCATGAAAGGCAGGTTGAAAGCATTTGGGTAAAAATTACAGAGTGAGAAAACACCATGACATCACTGTGGTGGCCCATTATAAATCTTCAAGCTAGACTGAAGAGTTAGATGACATTTTCCTACAAATGTGCACCAAGGATTCAAATGGGGGGAATATAGTAGTATAGGGTGACTTCCAGTTATCCTGATACCTACTGGAAGTCAAACCCTGACAAGAATAGAAGGTCTAACAAATTCTTTACTTGCCTTGCTGACAAATTCATTCTTCAGAAGGTAGAAGAACAGGTTGCTTACCTGTAACTGCAGTTCTTTGAGTGGACTTCTGTGCCTTCACAAAAGTGGGGGTTTGCATCTGCACAGAGACTCCATTTATAAAGTTCTAGAGCTGAGTAGCTTGAAAGGAACCCTGCCACTTCTCATGGATGTCCCAGCCAGTCAAGCAACTATCCCCTCACTTTCAAAGTCTGCCACTAAAATTACAGGGATCTGGAAGAAAGGAGGTAGGACAGCCTTGTGCAACCTGTTCTTCTTGTTTTCTGTGCCTCATACAAATTGGTGACTTGTGAAGCTTACCAGAGATTGGTGGATCAGGTCACTGGAGAAAGAAGAAAGGAAAGCACAACCAAAGTTGGCATCCGCTCTGACCCTGCAGTCCGCTGTATAGTGTTGGATGAATGTGGACAGCTGCAACCATCTAGATGCCTTAAAGAGTTCAGACAGGAGAATGGCACAAAACAGACAATGAAGCCACTGCCCTGCTCAAATGTGCCCCAAACTGAGCAGGATAACCTGTTTGACCAGTTCTTAAGCAAGTCTAATAGTCTGAACTATACATTTGGAGAACTGCTGTGAAGAAACTTGCTGCCCCTTCTTAGGGCCACCATAACAAAGAATGAACTAGAATAACAAAATGCCACCATAAATTGAATGTAAAAGACAAGCACTTGGTATAGGTCCAGAAAATGCAGGGATCTCTCTAAAGTCAGTTGTGGATAGAAAGTAGAGACAACAATGTCCTGGTTCAGGCAGAACAGCAACACTACTTTGGGAAGAAAGGGAATGTCCAGTTGAGGAGCATCCTTATCTCAATGAGAATCAAGGAATGGTTGGACATGACTTAAGATTTGGATGGCACGTGTACTTAATAAAGTTAAAGTCAATATGACCTTTAATAATCATTGTATCATGTGTGCCTTACTGAAACTTTTAAATAAATACGAGAATATGTCCAAAAACACCTCTTTGGAAATTCCCGCAAGAAGCTTTCTACAGAACAGAAATGAGATCGAACCAACGCTGGATAAAATATTTTGACCTGTTAACAAAGATGGGCAAAGACTATGTATTGAAACCCTTCCAGCAATTACAGAAAAAATGTTTAAATATCCAATGGCTTACACATAGATAATTTCAGCTAAGATTTAAGGAACAGAAGAATAGTTTGAAAGGAATAAATCTGATTTTGAATTATTGCTTTGTACTAATGATGAACATTTGATTGCGAAGTTATATAAACTTTTGCTAAAAATAGAGATGGAAGAATATAGGCTAAAGAATATATGATCAGCTGGGCAAAAAAATTTGGATATAACATTAATATGAATCAATGAGAAAAGCTATGGACAAAAGAAATTAAAAATGTACTCTGCTATGATCTTAAAAAAAAATTCTTATAACATGATGTTTTGTTGGTATCTCACCCCAGAAAGACTTCCAAAGATGTATAAATAACTGTTGGAAATGTCAAAAACAGGTGGGACCTTTGTATGAAATGCAGTGGACATGTGAGAAGGCTAAGCAATTTTGGAACAAAATTCAAAACATGATGCAAAAAATTTTGAAGTGTCCAGATACTAAGAAGCTGGAGTTATTTTGATTGGTATCTTATTCCCAGATACCTATGTGGGAAAGCAGCAGAAAATACCACAGTATATGTTACTTGCTACAAGACTAGTCTAGTATCGGAAAATTTGGAAATCCCTTCAACATCTGAATGGCTTAACAGATTGATGGAAATGGTGGAAACTGATAAATTAACAACTAGGTTAAAGGGTCAAACAGAAGATAAATTTTTATCAGAATGGAAATCTTTACCTGATTACTTAAGAAAAACTGAGGGTGAATTGATGATATTAGGTTTTTAGTATCTATGACTGTAAGTTTTTTGTTTACTATAACACGACAAAAGTATTACGAAAATATTATCTTAATCTTAGATTGCTATTTTAATTTATTGTCATTTAGAATAGCTAATAATGAATATTATTTTAAATTCACTAATAATTTTTAAGAAATAGATTGTTTTACTGAAGATTTATTAAGCATTTTGTAACACTGCTGAGCTAGAATAATTTGCTGTGTTAGACCATAATATTTGGTTAAGAAGTGTACAAATATAATTTAGAAATGATTTAGAAGATAACTTATAATTTATATATAATATTTTTATTGATAGCTTTATTTTACTAAGCCTTTGGGTATTTACTACAGACCTAACAATATTATTTTAATGTTACTAGGGATAGCTACCAGGTTTTGTTATGATGTTTGCATTTGTTATATGAGACAGTTTTATTGTTTAAGATAAAATATGTTATGAAGAACAATAAATAGCTTAGATGGTAGTGATACTTCTAAAGGAATATTAAATACAATTACTATAATAGGAGCTATTTGCATTAAGGACAGGAATCACTTTTGTTTTTAATTATTTGTTTGTTGCAATCAGAGCTTGGCGAACAGGTGAGGCTAACAGGGGTATTTACGTGGGTGTGCTGGAAGAAACACCATAAGGAGAACTTGTGCTTGTTGGGGTAAACCTGCCCAGCCCTAGTGAGCCTTGGGAGAGTTTCATTGGTAAGGGCTGTGTGATCTGTAGGGGGTAGGCCACTGTTCGTTTGCTTGGTTGCTTGTGCGGTTGCTTTTGTCACTTGAAGGTTTGCTTGGGTTGCTTGTGAGTCTGCTTCCTTGTTTGCTGGGTGCTATTGAGTTTGCTTGCTTGCTTGCTTGTGAGTTTGTCTCCTTGCTGGTTTGGTAGTTTGCTTGCTTGCTTGTTTGTTTGTGAGGTTTGTCTCCTTGCTGGTTTGGTAGTATGCTTGCTTGCTTGGTAGGAAGTTTGTCTCCTTGCTGGTGTGTTTGGCTGTGTACTTGCTCGGTAGGGAGTTTGTCTCCCTTCTGGTGTGTTTGGCTGCCTGCTTGCTTGCTTGTTTGTGTGAGCTAGGTGAAGGCTTGGTTGCTTGTTAGTATTCTGTCGTGCCCTGGTGAGCTTGTGGGTGTTGGTCTAAGGGTGATTGGCTGTGTGTGAGCTGACTGGGAGCTAGACTGAGGGCCTGTTAGCACTCTATTGTATCCATTTTATCTATTGTGTGAAGGCCGAGGTTCTCTTACTGAGCACAAGGTCCTGGGGGCGGGGTAGCTGTTGAAAGTTGAGGGAGAAGCTAGCAGCCAGTATATAACCACAGCCTCAGTCCTGAGAGCTTGATGATTTTAACGTGGTGAACAGAGAAGACTAACAAAGATGTTTACACTGGTGTTTAGCTGGGGAGTTTGAGGGGGAGGGCAGTTTTTTTTTAATGGACTGTTGAAATTGTGAATCTGGATAGTGAGGGACCAGCCACAGTCACCATGTTGGTTTTCTTGCCAGAGGATGTGGTTCAAGTACACCCGCAGCAAGTGCAATTTGGTGGCTCTGTTGGAAGAGAAGATCCAGCAGCTGAAGACCCGTGTTTCTAACCTTTGGATTATTAGGAAGGATGAGGATTTCTTCAATACAGCAGAGAGGACCATCTTGAATGCGGAACACATGAGAAACAATACTGAAAAGGAAGCCAGTTCCCAAACACAGGAGACAAACGCTTGGAGGAATGTTACATGCAGAAGTAGAAGGGCCAAGATACAAAAAGAGAATTTGGAGCTGCAGAATCAATTCCAAGCTCTCTCTCTTACTCATCAGGAAATGGAAAAGCAGCAAGAGCAATAGCGTCAGCCTGAAAAGAATGTCCAGGTGACCCTAGAAGAATCTGCATATCAAGTAACCCCTACCAAGCCTCAGAGGAGACGAACTGTGGTGGTTGGGGACTCCTTGCTAAGAGAAACAGAAACAATAATTTGCAAGTCTGACGAGATAATTCATGAGCTGTGCTGTCTCCCTGGGGCCAAAATTCATGATGTAACAGAGAAGCTAACAAAACTAGTCAACCCCACTGACCATTACCCCTTACTTTTGGTTCACATTTGAACCAATGACACTGTAAAGCACAGCTTTCAGGATATCACAAAAGATTATGAGGTTATGGGTAGGAAGCTGCAGGATCTTGTAATTTCATCCCTCTTCCCTGTTGAAGGACATGGCCCATGAAGGTAGAGAAGAACAGTAAAAGTGAACAACTGACATTGCAGATGATGCCAATGAGAACGACTTGGATTCTTAGACCATGGTTCACATTTTCACAAAGATGGTCTTCAGGTAAGTGATAGGGTACACCTCACAGCTTTTGGCAGGAATGTTTTTGCTAAGAATCTCACAAATCTGATCAGAAGGACTTTAAACTGAGTTCTGGCAGGGAGGGAGACAGTATTATTCAGGGAAGGAATTCAGCAAGTGCTGGAGAGAACAGCCCATATGTTCTAAAAAGAGCAGGCCAGTAGTACTAGAGGTCAACAGTGGGAGGAAGAATAACTTTAGAGTAAAGGGTTCTGGGAAGGTCACGTGGTCTTAAATGTAATGCACAGAGCATGAAAATAAACAAGATGAACTGGAACTCTAAACACAACAAAATAAATATTATATAATAGGCCTCACTGAAACCTGGTGGTATAAATAACTCAGGGGTATAACATACTTTGAAGAAATAGATGATGAGTAGCTTTATATGTCAGTGATGTTTTCACCTATGAAGAGATCCATGACTTAAATCCAGGAAGCCAGGTCAAGAGCATCTGGGTGAGAACTAAGGAGGCAAGAAATAATAGGGATCTCATTGTGGGGGTCTACTAGAGACCCCCAAGCCAGACTCAGGACTTGGATGATGCCTGCCTGGAGCAAATGACCACACATTCAAAAAGGAGAGATGCAGTGGTTGTGATAACTGAAGCCCCGTCAGAGCTGCTGATGACGAGCAGCAGCTGTTGGTCCCTGTGGCTCTGGCTGGAGATGAGTCTTGCAGCTCAAGAGGTCCATGCTACCATGGACCAAGCAGGCTTGGACATTCCTCTGCCTGCTCCTTTAGGGCAACAGGGATCCGATCCTGAAGATGCTTTGGAGGCTGTGTCAATCAGCCCACAAACAAGGCAGAGACTCAAGAGAGCTGAGCAAAGGGAGGCTTCCTTGATTAAGTTCAAGAAGCAGTGACTAGCCACACCTGTGTCTTGGGCTATATAACTGCCTGCTTGGAAGCTTTCATTTGCTTGTGGCAAACTTTCTACAAGCCCTCTCCTTGCTTCCAGCAACTGGCTCCTGATACCTTGGATTGATCTCTTGGCTCCAGACCCCTGGCTTTCGGAACTCTGACTACAGCTTTTGCTTGTTGCTCTGGCTTAGGTAAATGGACTTCTCTTGAGTAAGTGTTTCCTTGAATCCTCCCGGCAGGACTCTGCTAGCTCTCCCACTCCCTTCTCCGGGCTGTCTCGCTGCCCGGGTCTCTGACCCTGACAGCGGTCATGGGAGATTTCATTATATACGTTTGCAATCAAACCCTGCCAAGAGCACAAGGTCCAGCAAATTCCTCACTTGTCTTGCAGACTGCTTCATTGTCCAGAAGGTGGAAGAGGCAACAAGGGGATCAACTATTTTAGATCTGATCCCAACTAACAGGGATGTCCTTGTTAATGAGGTGGAAGTGGTGGGATCCTTGGGTGGGAGTTACCAGGCTCTACTGGAAATTGTAATTCAGCAGGAAGGGGAAGCCAAGTGTAACCAGACACGCATTCTAGACTTTAAGAGAGCTGATTTCTGTAAACTTAGGGAATTACTGGCTGATATTCTGTGGTCAAGAATACCAAAAGAGAAGGGAGTTCAGGATGGATGAGAATTTCTTAAAAGTGAGATACTGAAGGCATAGTTTCAAATAATTCTGTTGAAGAGGAAAAATGAGGGGTGTCTAAAGAAACCAGAATGGGTGACTAAGGAACTCTCAACTGAGCTAAATGTTAAAAGAAACTTGTACTAGAAATGGAAGAATGGAGAAATCCCCAAGAGGGATTCAAACAAACGGCCAGGATATGTAGGGGGAAGGTCAAAAAAGCTAAAGCACAGAATGAACTCAGGCTTGCCAGAGAAATTAAAAACAATAAAAAGGGCTTTTTAAGATATGTATGCAGCAAAAGGAAAAACAAGGAACTGACAGGGTCACTGCATGGAGAGAATGGCCAAGTACTAACAGAGAGAAGAGAAAAAGCACAACTACTTAACACTTTCTTTGCCTCAGCTTTCTCCCGAAAGGAAAAAAGTACTCAATTTGGATGGTGAGGAGTAGGTGAGGAAGTGGTGGAAACTCAGCACAGTATAGATAGAGAAGTAGTACAGGAAACCTGGCTACTCTAAATGAATGCAAGTCTCCAGGGCCAGATGAACTACATCTAATTATATTAAAAGAACTGGCAGAAGTTAATTTCATAATTGCTGGTAATAATGGTTGAGAATTCTTGGAGAAGAGGAGAAGTCTTAGCAGACTGGAGGAGGGCAAATGTTGTCCCCATCTTCAAAAAGGAAAAAAAGGAGGACCCAAATAACTATTGCCTAGTCAATCTGACATCAATACCCAGAAAGATTCTAGAGCAGATCATTAAACAGACAGTTTGTAATTACTTAGAAAACAATGCTGTGATCACTAAAAGTCAACATGGGTTTCCCAAAAACAAGTCACGCCACACTAATCTTATTTCTTTTTATGATAGAGTTACAAGCTTGATAGACAAAGGGAATGCTGCAGATGTAGCATTTTTTTTACTTCAGTAAGGCCTTTGGCAAAGTTCCCCTTGATATTCTTGCAAAGAAGCTAGTAAAATGTGAGCTAGAGAGTGCAACTCTTCGGTGGATTTGTAATTGGTTGATTGACTGAACCCAAAGGGTGCTCACCAATGGCTGCTTTTCATCCTGGAGAGACATGACTAGTGGGTGTCACAAGATTCTGTCCTGGGCTCAGTGCTATTCAACATCTTTATCAATGACTTGGACAAAGGAATAGAGGGTATGCTGATCAACTTTGCAGATGACACCAAACCCGGAGGCGTTGGTAATACCCCAGAGGACAGGATCAAAATTCAAAATGACCTTAACAGATTGGAGAGCAGGGACAAAGCTAACAAAATGAATTTCAATACAGACAAATGTAAGGTCCTACGCCTAGGCAGAAAAATTGAAATGCAAAACACAGAATGGGATACACGTGGCTGGACAACAGTACCTGTGAAAGGGATCTAGGAGTCTTAGTGTACTGTAAGCTGAAAATAAGTCAGCAGTATGATGTGGCAGCCAAAAAAGGCAACATGATTCTTGGTTGCTTCAATAGGAGTATAGTTTCTAGATTGAGGAATGTAACAATACCAGTCTATTCTGTTTTGATCAGACCTCATCTAGAATACTGTGTCCAGTTCTGGGCACCACAATTCAAGAAGGATATTGACAAGCTGGAACGTGTCCGAGGAGGGCAACCAAAATGGTGGAGGGTCTGGAAGCCATGTTATATGAGAAGCAGCTTAGGGACCTGGATATGCTCAGTCTGCAGAAGAAAAGGTTAAGAGGGAACACGATAGCCATGTTTAAATATCTGAAAGGATGTCACATTGATGAGGGAACATGGTTGTTTTCCACTGCTCCAGAGACTAGGACAATGAGCAATGGATTCAAACTAAGGGAATGGCCATTGTATCTAAACCTGAGAAAGAACTTCCTGATGGTCAGACCTGTTTGGCCATGGAATATGCTTCCTTGGACTTTAGTGAGTCTCCTTCTTTGGAGATTTTTAAACAGAGGCTGGATGGCCATCTGTTGGGAGTCCTTTGATGTGTGTTCCTCCATGACGGGGGTTGGACTCTATGGCCCTGTGGTTTCTTCCAACTCTATTATTTCCATTTTAATATTTTTTGGTAACAGATGTCTTGAAATCAAAAACATGTCAATTCTTAACACTGTTCTATGGCGTTCTCAATAGAAAGTCAAATCTTGTCTATTCCCATGCATCATCCTCCAGCACTCTAATAGTGAATAATTTTTCTGCATCTCAAAGAAAATTTTTTGCAGTTTCCACTGATTTCTCTTCTTCTTTCTCTTCTTCCTCTTGATGACGTTGTCATATTTATTCCTCTAATTTATGTAAAGCTTCATTGTCTTCTGGTCTTGTGTCTACTGCTTCTTCTTCCATCTACCTCTCTCCATCTTATCACCTTCCATCCTTTCTGTTGACTCTAGTTGTTTAAACTTCCCTTTCAAAAATTCTTTCACTTTGATAATTTTATCTATTTTATAGCTTTTCCCCAATGTAGAAGAAAGAAAGACCTTGTATTTCTTCCCATCTATACTTTATGTTTCTCCATGGTAGCTGATTTGTAAGAAAAAAGTATGCCCTCCTTCTTTTCAGAATCTGTGTTGGAATATCTTTGAATATTTTGATTTCCTTATCTTCTACAATCAATCTCTTCTTAAAATTTTGTTGTACTATCAAGTCTCTTGTTTGTTCTGTTGTAAAATAAATCACAATTTTCCAAGGTAAATTTCTTTGTCTTGCTGTTGTGGAATTAACAACAAACATCTTATCCACCTCCAACTCAAAATTTTGAATGTCTTGTTATATGAAGTCTGCTAGCAAAACTACTACTCTTTCATATATGTTGTCTTCCTGTTATTCCACGAGGCATCTTAATTTCAAACATTTCTTGCATTATCTAACTTCCTACTTTAAGTTCAACTTCAAATTAGTATCATTTGCATGCTTTGGTTCTTTTTTTTCAACATTGCCACCTCCCCTTCTAAAGTTTTTCTCTGGTCTTATGGCATTGAAACTTTTTTGTCTGTGTTTTTTTTACTGTTTTGGCTGTAAGAATTTGGTATTGTGTGTTGTTTTTATTGTTTTTTTTTGTTTGTTTGTGTTTTGCTTCAATGTTTAATTAAAAAAAATCAAGGAATGGTTCTTCAGCCCACAGGGCTGTGGACCCACACATCCTCCGTCAGAAAGTGACAGCCACCAGAAATGCCACTTTCAATGTAAGTAACAGAACACTGATCATTATTTGTGAGATTACCAAGGAGAGTGACCAAAACAGTGTTGTGAGGGCTCACCAGTGGATAGAGGTGTGCCAATTCCTTAAGAAACTTTTTAACAATAGGGTTCAAGAAGGGCATTTGATGAAGTCAGAGAGGCTTGTGGGCTACTACAGCAGCCAGAAAGAATTTTAATGAAGAAAAGGCCAAACCTTGCTTGCAAAGATGTAGTAGAAAATGGAGAACAGTGGAAACCTCTACAGAAGGACACTCAAACCTAGATGATGCAAATGAGCATAATTTTTTTCCCCACTTGTATTGGCAAGATAGTTTTGTACTTTGCCTTGCATCAGGATCTCTAGGAGGAAATGTCGTGATGCTATTTTTCATGCCAATAGTTGCAGCTTCTTGAGATCAGGATGGAGAACTTTGTCCTTCAGAATATGACAGCAGGTCTGGCACTCAAGGAAGAGAAATCCCAAGAGAAGCGAAGAAGCAGGGCGAAGTAAGGATGCCTGGGCAAATATGGTGCAATCAATATTGTGTTGGATCTGCCTCTGGTGAGTTTCACAATGACGTCTGTGAGCAATGGAAAATGAGGAAATAGATACAACAGTCTGACTAAGTAGAAATTCACCCCCTTGAAATTCTAATTTTTTCCCTGCTCTGGAGCATAATAGGGGACATTTCTCATTGACCAGAGATGCATAAGTCAACATGAGGTGTCCCCCACCTATTGGTCATGTGTTAATACCTCTCATTGGAAAAAGACCATGCATGGTGAAGAATATAAGCATTCTCCGTGCCTGCCTCAGGGTGAATGTGCCTTCTTGTGTACCAATCTCACAGGGCCATGGCAAGAATTAGAAGAACCATGGAACAAGAGCCTCCTTTTTTGTTTATATAAAAAACAGTGGTGTTGTCTGAGGTAACCTGAGCCACTTTTTTTCTTAGCTTCCTCTCAAACGTGCTTTGACAACTGCAAGCATTTCCAAGGTATTGATGTGCAATTCCAATTCTTGAGATCAGTGATCTTTTACAGTGACCTCATTGCAGCGTGTCCCCATCCAGTTAAAGATATAGTCGCCATGCACATGGGATCAGGCAAGCAAAATGGCATGCCAGACAGAAGATTGTCGGACTGCATCAACCAACACAGAAAGTAATGCATACATATTGAAACTGTCAGCCTCATGGATTGATTACCCTTGAGAAGGTTGAAGCATCTGAAGAACTAACTTTCTACTGAGCGGAACCTAAGGCATGCCAGGTAGGTAACAGCCATAGTGGCAGCCATAAGTTCCAGAGTCTTCTGGATGGTCAGAGCAGAACAGTGAAGCTGGAAGAGGACCAAGTCTATCCTTTCCTTGATGTTCTCAGGTTTGTTGCAGAAAAGATAAGTCTTGCCATACAAGAGTCCAGTACCATCTCAATGAAGTCAAAGACCCTTGGCTCTAGCACTGACTTCTTGGGATTGACACTGAGTCTTAGATCCTGTAAACGGGTTAGAATCCAATGAATGTCCAGGGAAAGTCTGCATCACGAGGATGATATCAGCAGCCAATTTTCCAGGTATAGATAAAACTGTATTCCTAAAGTCTTGAGAAATGCGATTGCCACAAGCATACACTTGGTGAAGGCTCTCAGAGCCACAGAAAGACAAAAAGAGAGAACGTTACATTGATGAAGTCTGTTTTCTTTTTATTATTATTTTTATCATCATTTTAATACATAATATAATCTACATACAATAACTAATTACAAATACAACATCCTACATATATAATATACAATATTTAATATACATAACATCTACAACAAACAAAATAGACTTCTCCCTGATGAAATAACAGGATGTTATCATTTTATATAACCCCTCTACAACAAAATTAAGAGATATCTTAAACCTTTGTTCATCCTCAATATTATTTATCTTCTTTAAATACAACATGAAAGTAACATTTAACAGTGACAGTTACCAAATAATCTCTTATTCAAGAAAAATCACAAATTCAGCATTTCACAGATCACAAATAAATTTAAGAAAAAGAAAAATATCATATCCTTCATGTTTAGTTCAAAATAGCTGGTTCAGAAAAATAATAAAATAAAGTCAACATTTATTTCCAGTAACAGTGCATACATTACTCTATTATTCTAAAAAATTGTTGCCACGTTTCATAAAACTTATTGTTAGGCTTCTTCTCTAACATATAAGTAAGTTTATCCATTTCAGCCATCTCTATCGATTTCTCTAGTCATTCTTCTTCTGAAGGGAAACCTTCCTCCAGTACCTAGCAAGAACAATCCTAGCCGTTGTGATAATGTGCCAAAACAGTCTTTTCCACATCTTCTCCTAAACTCGTATCTGAAGCAGAGATCCCCAACAGAAAAAAAAACTGGTATCATCTCAATTTTAATCTTCAAAATTCTTTGTATTTTTGCACAAACCATGAATCAGTATTTTTTTTACTCTGTTGCAGCTTTACCACTGATGAAAAAGGTACCTGTTTCTTTGTCACATTTCCAACATTGTATCTTTGTATTTTTAGACATCTTAGCAGTTCTTACTGGTGAAAGGTGTCATCTAAACATCAACTTCATTGCATTTTCTTGTAAGTTATAAGATCTGATATACCTGGTGTTCCTTTTCCAATTTTTTTCGCATTCCTCAAAGTTAATATTATGGGTGACATCTCTGGCCTATTTAATTATATATTCGTTGACCACTCCATTTGCAAGATCATACTGTAACAACTGATACCATCTAGATAGCAAATGCTTGTCTCCTTTCATTAAAGCAATTTCAAAATCAGTAACCTTTAAATCTATTCTTCCATCTTCCATGTCTTTTTTAAATCTTTCTTTAAAGATAAGGAAACCATTGCATTAAAATTCCTTCTTGCCACATTTGCTTTTGTTCTTTCTCCTGATTGTTAGATTAGTTCTTTATATGTAACCCAATCAGCTTCTCTCCTCAGACTTTTTATAGACAATGCTTCAACAGGAGATAGCAAAGATGGTATTTTTGGACATGAGTACTTTTTATACTTTGTGCAAATTTTATATAGAGATTTGCAGATCACATTGTCGTTGAATGTCTTCTGCACTGTTATTTCATGATACCACAAATAAGTGTGCCACCCAAAGTGCAGGTCATGTCCTTCTAGCACCAAGAGCCTATGGTTATTCAGTGTGATCCAAGGTTTAGTCCAGGCCAAACAACTAGCCTCATAATACATTTTGATGCTGGGCAGGGCAAATCCTCCTTTTCTTCTGGTGTCAGTCATCGGTTTAAGTTTCACTCTTGGTTTCTTCCCTTTCCACAGAAAATCTGATAGATCTCTCATGCATTCTGCAAACTACTTTGATGGTATCACCACTGGGATCATTTGGTATAAAAAAAGGCAATTTGGAAAGGACGTTCATTTTTATTAATGCATTCTTCCCATCAGAGAAAAGTCCAGTCTTTCCCCTATCTTGAGTTTTTCTCGTATTTGTATCCACAAGGTTGAATAATTGCTTTGAAACAGTTATTATTATTATTGGAAATTAAAATGTCCAAATATTTAACTTTATTAACGCATTGAATCCCTGATACCTTTTCAAGTAAATCTTTTTCCTTCAGCTTTCAAGTTCTTTGTAAGAATTTTAGTTTTTTGTTAATTTTGAACCCGCCCATTTGACCAAATGTGTTCAATAACTTGTTTAGTTTTGCCAATTGAGGTAATAGGTCTTCCAAAAATAAAACAATGTCATCAGCAAACGCCTTATATTTATATTGATCTTTACCAATCCTGACACCATGGATGTGCTCTCGATGCTGTATCTCTCTAAGGAGAAGCTCTAACACAAGAATGAACAACAAAGGTGATAACAGCCAACCTTGTCCTGTTCTTTTTCCTATTAAGATGTTTTCTGTTTTGCCCACATTAATAATAAAATGAGCTTTTTGTTCAGAATAAATCATGTTGATCCATGATGTAAATACAGTACTGAGGTTCATTACTTCTAAAACTTTCATGAGAAAGCCCCATTTAATATTGTCAAAAGCCTTCTTTGCTTCTAAAATTATGGCTCTTTTTCCTCATTATGAGATCCAAAATATTCCAGGATATCCAACAAAGTTCTCATATTATCTCTCATCTGTGGTGTCCTGGAAGGAAGCCACTTTGGTCTTCACTAATATGCCCCGGAAGAACCTTCCTTAATTGTTGAGCCAGAATTGATGGAAAAATCCTACAGTGATCATTGAGAAAGGAGATTGGTCTAAAATCTTTTGATGCAGGACTTTCTCCATTGATCTTCAGGATCAAAGTAATGCTTGCATCTTTCTAGCTTCTTGGAATTGAACCCATCTCTATGATTGCATTCAGCATACTCTGCATATGTTTCATAAGATGATCTTTAAAACACTTGTAGCATCTAGCAGGAAGTCCATCTGGGCCTGGTACTTAGTTTTATTTGGACCTCTCATGGCTTCATTGATTTCCACTAACGAAATTGGCTTGTTCAACAACTCTCTGTGTTCTTTATCTATTTGTGGCAAATTTTTTGATTTCAAATATTATTCTATTTTCTTGCAAGTATTCTTCTATTTTCTTGCTATCTTCTGGACATAGAAGACTGTATAGGTTCTGAAAATAATTACGAAGCATTTTCTGAATTTCTTTCACATCTGTAACAGCCCTTCCTTTATTTGACTAATTGTTCATTTGTTTCTTCTCTTTTTGAATCTTACAGGCCAACCATTGATCCAGCTTATTTGCATTTTCAAAATAATTCTGTTTTGCAAACTTCATTTTTTTTCTCCATTTCTTCTACTGTAATCAAAAATAGCTCTTTCTTCAAAATCAGTAAGACTTTCTAGAGCTCTTTACTCCTGGGGTCTTGCTTTATTTTCTTTTCCAAATTACTTTTTCTGTTAAGTTTTCCATATCTCTTGTTTCTTTTTCCACTCCACTAGTTTTTGAATAAAGGTTCCCCTGATTACAGCTTTTGCCACATCCCAGACTGTAGAAATGTTAATTTCTTTGTCTAAGTTATTCTTTAAAAAATTATTTAATTCTTTCTTAAAATAAGCCTCAATGTCCTCCTGATGTAAAATATTTTCATTCCGTCTCCAATTTCTAATTTTTGCAGCATATCTTAATTGAATCTTTACTGGATTGTGTTCACTAAATGACTTCAGCAATATCGCTGTAATGTTAAGAATAGTAACGATTTGGAAATCCAAATCACATCAATTCTTGACCAGGAATTGTGGCAACCAGGAAAAAAAGGTAAAATCTTTCATTTTAGGATGTTTGAATCTCCATGCATCTTCAAGCTGGAATTCTTCAGCCAGTTGGAAAAACTCTTTCAGGTGTCTTCTATGGTTTTTGAAGATGGACTGTGAGCTTCTGTCAGCCATCAGATTCACCACTTCATTAAAGTCACCTATTAAGCAAAGGCATTCATATGGGTAGATCTTCATAAGCCCTTTTGAGATCATCATAAAATTTCTTGTTTTCATTGCATGTAGCATGGGTACCAATCAGTAAGAGCATACATCCTGCTATCATAACTTCCATACCTAGGAATCTCTTTCTTACCAAAGATTAATTTGATAGATAGATGGGATTTGACACATACAACCACCCCACGTCTTTTAACTGTTGCTGCTGAAATAAATGCTTCTCCTACATTAGGTGACAGTAGTAATTTTTCATCTTTTCTTTTTAATGGGTTTCTTGTAAATAACCAATTTCCAAATTCATTTTTTCAAATAGCGGAAGATTTTCCTCCTCTTAATCAAAGAATTCCATTCACATTCCAAGTTAATATCAAATAATTCATTTTTTCTTAACTTTCAACAAAGCCAAATCATCAATATCCAAATCTATAAGACTAGTATCTGCACCTCTTTTGTCTTCTGGTAAATCACTTTCTGACAGTTTCATCTTCTCATCTTCCGCCTCCTGTTCCATAGCAGCCAATTCCTTATTTTTCATTACATTTCCTTTCCCTTTTGATTGCATCTCTGTCCTAACAGGAGACAAGCTGCGCTTCCTCAAGTCTGCTTCTTAGAAAATCTTGGGCTTTCTCAATTGAATTTAGATGAAACCTTTGTATAATTCAGAATAATTCCTTCCCAATGAAACGATATCTGCTTAACCTTCAATTTAGAAACGAGGAAATTGTAGTCTTTTCTTGTCCACAGAATTCTTGTGGGAATTTCTCATAGAATATAATTTATCTTGGACAGATAAAGGGGATCTATTGTGCTCTTCCATTATTCCATCCTTAGTAGATTTTTTTCATAACTTGGACTACCACATCTCTGGGCAACATCATCTTCCTAGCCACACAGATTTGACTCTGTACACAGTATCAATCTCATTTTCTAAAACACCTTCCTCTACATCCATAAATTCAGCTAGTAGACTCACAATTCTTTCTTTAATATTTTCTCCACTGGCTTTTTATACACCTTGAATCCGAATCCAAGAATCCATCTCTTTTTGCTCAAGTAAAGTAAACTCTATCTAGTTGACACTCAGCATCCACAGAAGATGTCACTGCTTTCTGTTTTAAGTCCTGGATGTTGTCCTTTTTGTTCATATCAATATCTCTGCTATTTAATACAACATTTTTTTTTGTCACTTGATCAAAACTGTCTTGTCAGGAGATGGATTTACAGCCTCAGCACAAAATCCTCCCTGGAACCGCTGCTCCCTGGACAAAACGTGTCCCAGAGGTAAGCATTAAACATAGCAGAGTTTCCAAAAAGCAACAAGCGTGTGCAGCAGAGTGTAACTTACAGCATCAGCCCTGACCCCTCTACCCACTGGTTAGTAACTCATACACACAGAGTTTGTCATCCAACAATACCTGGATCTTCACTGTTCCAATATATACACATCTGTACACAGGATACGCAGATCCACAGTCATAGATTCAGCATCATAGACACATCAAGCAGAGGTTCGCTCAGAGAGAGGTTCGGAGTCAGAGAAAAAGAGTGTCCGAGCTCTCTTTTATACACACCTGCTGATAGGTCATCAGCTAGGGACAATGGCTGATGCAACCCCTTGCCATGATTTCACACTATCATGACTCAGCCTTACTACATGTTCCCTAGGGATTACATCATGACTTGCCAAGTCATTCCCCCAGTGTCTCCCACATATTTTCAACTGGGGCAAATGTCACAGTATTTCTATCCAACATGTCTTGCATTTCAGACACTTGAGACTTAAATTCAGAGAAATCCTGTTTGATCTCTCCCACATAAGATCTCATTTCGTCGATAAATTTCTTAGGGTACTCAGGATATTCATCAATAGACTCTCTTCTTGACTGGGGATCAATCCCACAGATTTTCCTGGATCTCATTTTGCACACAGTACAAGCACAATTTGCAAAATAGATAAATTGATATATATAAATATAGTTTGCAATACTATTTAATTATAATTCAAAACAGATTAATAAGTTTACCAGAATAGATAGATTACTGAAATTAATTAAGTTATTAAATCAAACAGGTATACACAATGTATATATTAATGTCAACATGTCCATCTCTCTCTTTTTTTAAATTCTCTATTTCATTTACTGGTTATAGAACTAAATACACAGTATTCAATAGTATTATAATTTCCAATAGAAAAAAATTGAACAGATAACCTTGACTTAAAAATTACCAAGTCTGCAATGCACACAGTTAAGTCTATTTTTTTAAAAAAATTGTTTCTTATCAGAATGTACACTTTCAAGTCTCTGTCATGCCCTGCCCTGGAGACCCTGACAGTGAGGAGGAGGGTTCTGAATCTGAAGCAGAAATTTCCTCAGTGGAAAATAACAACCAACAACAGAGGCCTGAGCAGGGGGAACAAATATCAGAAGATGAAACAGTACTGACTTTTACCTTGTGGGAGAGATGATGCCAGAAAGGAGGTTTCAGGCATTCAGCTCATTTAAGTAGCAAATGGGTTGTGATGAGTGAACACCTGTGGCAATACCATTAGCTATAAAAGGCAAACAGCTGGCCCATCTCTTCCTAGGGTCAACAACTGATCTTCCCAGTGGTTGAAGCTCTGTGCCTTATTTTTCTTAATCCTGACTCTCTTGGATCTCTGCTTGCCTGACACTGATTTGGATTTGCCTTTGTGGATTTGTTTGCTTTGGGACATTTGCTTTTTGACTTGAACTCGGTTTGGACTGTTCCTGCTCTTGTTGCTGTGAGTAGCTGCTCTGCCAGCTGCTAGGTGTCTGCCTGGTCTGCCTAGGACATGACAGTCTCTTCTGTCTCTATCTTTCCAAAGAATTTCTTCTGATCACGTCACCAATTGTCTGTTACAGCTGTACCGTACCATGACATCAGAGACCTTGAAAATGCCAGTCCTTTTCCTTAGAGAATGCACAACAAGGTTATTCAGCGGCCACTGAACCTTGAAAAAGCCAAGTGTTCTTCTTCAGAACAGATAAGTAACAGGGTGGTGACACAATCCAAGGGGAAGAAACAGGAGAAAGGAAGACCAAAGTCGACTTCTTAATAGAAAAATTCAAAACAAAGAAGAAAGAAAAGGGGGAATAAAATGTTGAAGTCCACAATCCAGAGCACCAATATTTAAATGTTACAGCATCAGCCTTGACCCCTCTACCCACTGGGTAATGACAAAATGACATGATAGAAAACCAATCAAATCCACTTCGTCTCTCCACTCTATGCCAAAGAAAAAGAAAAAATCAAACTTCTTGTTGACCGCTTCTGACATCACAAAATTTACCACTGTCCAAATTCATAGAAAAAAGCAAAATTTCCTTCCACAATCACTCCACAATCCATTAACACAGTCAGGTGATAAGATCGGAACTCATATGGAAGGGGGCTAACTAGATCCACCACATACTGGCAAGGGGTAGGGAATAGCTTTACTGAGTCAGAGTCACTCAATTTGAGTACAAATCAAAGTCTAAACAGATTGAAAGCCTCACAGTATCAATAATGTTCCAGAAGCAACCATCATCGCAGCAAAAAATACAAAACAAAGATAATAACTAACATTTGAAAAAAGGAGAGATTGGAACCAAATTGTCAAGTTAAAGCTCAGTTCTTAACGTAAAGAAAAAGAGACCTCAGACTCCAACATGAAGCTGCTTAGTCAGGAGAACTGTTTCTGGCTTCGTCAGGGCTCTTCATATGAAAAAAGGACATGAAGGAGACAAAGTTACCTTAAAAATATTCTTCAGGTATTCTTCAAGTTAAATCGCCTTCACAGCAAAGGATCTAAAAAGTGTAGCTTAGAGGATATTCAGCGACTGGAAATAGGGACGAGGAGATCCTTCCCCCATGTCTCTTGCTGGTTCAGATGATGGTTCAATAGTGGTGACAGGCAGTCCAGTCACCTCTCCAATCACAATCTAGGATGACTGCAGAGAGGACAGACAGCTTTGACAATGTTGCGAATCTCAGCTCTGGCTGTACACCTCGATTCCAGTGTGCAAGAATGAACCGATCAGATCAATCAGCAAATTGCTGCTGCTGCAGGCTACCAATTGGACCAATCTTCTGGCAGAGCGCTAAAGGATCATGTCTTCCTTGCTCGTGCTCAAACTGGAAGTCCCCCAATAAAGTTGTTTTCCAGTTGTAAATCTGAGCAACTTACAATTTTGTGGCCTTATTCTGATATGAAAGTAGGCAAACCATAGGTCTCTAGACGCAAACCAACCCTTTTTGCAGAGGAATGGTAGCTTGGAGTGTAGCCTTACCACCTTGAACCTTCACGGTCTGATGTATTGACATCATACAAGTCCAGGATCAAGTGAAAACTATTGGTGCCATGAATTACTGGGAAAAATGGCTGTCCCTCTTGCAGTGATCTGGAAATCTTTCTATAGTAGCCTTTTGAAGCAAGGCAGTGATCTTATATAATAGGGCTCTTGATGAAAGAGTACAATGAAATACACTAATGGGTAGAATACTTGAATATTCTATGGCATAACCCAAACAAATGATGGCAAGAACTCAGCAATCTGTGGTGATGTTTCACTAGGTGGTGTAATGGCAATGTACCTTCTGGAAGCCCAAGGTAGAACTGAGCTTGACACACATAAAACTGGCTGTGGCAATATCCTGGCAGAGGAGTAAAAGATCCGATCTAGATGACCCAGAGGATTTCTTGGAGGATAATGACTGGTACCTCTGCTGTCTGAATGGTCTGCTTTGTTGGGTGGAAGAATGTTGCAAAAATGTAAGTGATCCATGAGACAGACTTATAGCAAGAGCATGTAGATGAGTGCTTCCAAGATGGTCTGAAGGATCACTACTGGGACACCAAAGCCCATCTCCTCCATTGTCATCCTGACCTTAAACAGCTGATCCATGGTGTCATCCATCTTTGGAATTAAACAGATCCTGCCCATCCAATGAGAGGCCTTCCATCTTCCACCGTGTATCTTGTGTGAAGCCTGCTGAAAACAGTCAAAGGTAACAGTGGAGCAGTAATGATCCCAAGATTACTTTGGCCACACAGTCCACAGAATGGTAAGCCGATTGAATCTGTCGGTTAGACAAACCAAGGGCCTTGTTACTGCAATTATAGTCTGAACTTGTGAGATATTAGATATCTTTTGATATCAAGAATTTGGCCTTCACTACCCATTCCTCTCCACGTGCTTGCGAGGCCCCCAGACAAGCACGCACACAGGCGCGGCCGAAAATAGCTGAACCATTCAAATCCCAATCCAGGCAGGCCAGTAATTGCCGACTGCAGCTTTAGGAGACCTCAAGGCAAGTATCTTTTAAGATCACATTACGTATGCATGCTGTTTACAAAAGATCCCCTGCCCCGAGCAGGCAGCTTGATGAGCAGACTATTCAACTCTCAAGCACTCCGCGTTTGCATACTGTCTACGGTATTGACAACGCTGTCATAATTCAATCATTTAAAGTACTGACCTTTCAGAGGCTTTGTCTCCAGCCCAAAATCCATTGTTTTCCCCAGGAACGGACTAGCCTGCGGGAACATTTTCCCCTATAAGAACCCCTGACTTTGAGCGCCACATCGGATCACTCGTGACTTGCCTCCCAACTTGCTGTCGCTCCATTTGAAGAGCGGCAACTGTGCAGTATTTCTTGATTTCTAGTGAATGAGTGCGTATGTTTGCTGTGATTTATAAATAAAGAAACACATTTATTCTTAACTTCTGTTTGATTATTGACTCGGTCTGACCCCGTAGACATTGGGTTCAAGATCTCGCTACGTTGCCCTGCCTCTTGCATTGCTAACTAGTGCTCTTAGCTAATTCCCATTCCCCATTATTTTGAGCACATTGAGGCATCCCTCCCGGGACCCCCAGAAATCAGGGTAACAGCCTCCTAGTAGAACTGCAAGGCTGCATTCCATTGGTCTTCTGGGAGATGCAGGATGAAGGACAACAGAAGAACCTGTGGTAGGCAGATATGCAGGCCTGCTATTAGCCACTCTCACTGCCAGGGCCAAGAAGAGTAGCATCTTTCTTCCTTCTCAGCTAATGTGGAATGAACCTTCTTTCCACTCTTGGATTGGGACACCTCCACTATAATTGAGTTTGGAGCTGGGTGTTGGAATAGATAATCATCACCCTTGGGTTGGGTCCTATACCAATTTTCCAATTGTTGGGAGGCAGGTAGCAAGGAGGTCAGTTTTAACAAAGATTGTTTGAGAAGTTCCTCCAAGGTTATTAATAAAGAGTTCATGGATGGAGTCATAGCATGTGAGTGAAGCGGCTGGGGTATGGGTCTAATGGAGTCGCAGCATGTGAGTGAAGCGGCCGGGGTATGGATCCAATACTGGTGGGTGAAGGAGAAGCAACTTTCAAACCCAAGTTTGCCATCCAGAGGACAATGTTTTTGATGTCCTTCAGAAGTGAAGACAGTGTGGTGCTTGACATTGCCAGACGGGGAAGATGTCAGAGGAGATGGAGAGGCTGACATGAGCAATCAGACTCATACTCCACATTTGAAGACCCTGACAAATCAGGATGTTGAGGCTGAAATGGTGCAGAGTGCACTGGAGCAGATGTGGTAGAAATAGTAAGGCAGAACCATGATCAGAGGAGCAGCTATAGTAGAGACTATAAGTGGAAGAGCCAAAAGAAGCAGTAGAACCAACCGTATTTGGAATGATGCTAGTAAGTGAGGTTGTATGCACTTAAGAAGTAACTGTGGAAAGTGGGATTGGTACCAAAAAAAAGCACCAGAACAGAAGGAGGCGGCCTCATTAAAGTTAACAGTTGTTCTTGGGGTAGAGAAAGTTGGCAATATCAAGACAGCCATGAAGAACGCTGAGCTGGACTGAGTGGAGGCAGTGAATGATGTTGAGGCGAAGCAACCAATGGACGTTCACGTGGTGACCTGAAGCAGCTTCAGTATTGATGGTGAGGTGAATAGTGACACTGAAGATTATCATGGCAATGATACTGACTGTGTTGCGATGGCAAACAGGAATGATAGGAACTGGAGAGCTCCCGTCGCAAATGTTCATGCTGATATTGATCAATATACAGAACTGGGGTACTGGAGGGGTCCTCCCAGTGCTAGTAGTCCTTATATGATGGTCCTGATGAAGCATATGATCTCTGTCTCTGGAAGACAGAGCACTTGTGTCAAGGTAATGGAGCAGGCTAACAATGCCAAGATGGTTCTCAAACCCAAGGGGAAACTGGAGCCTGGGACAGCAGAACATGTTACTTGGACACCATCTCTAGATATTTGTACTGACTGAAACAGTGGCACTCAGTATCAATACCCCAGCAAGCACTGAAGTTAGAAAGCGAAGTACAGCCATCGATACCAAGGCTGATGGTACTGGCTCAGATGCTGCAACTGAGGTTGGCTTGGCTTGGCACCAAGAATGCTTCAATTGTTTCTTGTCCTTCACTCTTACTTTCGATTGTCACTTGGGCAAGGCTGCTGTCTTTCTAGAGGACCTGGAAGGAGCAGAAGGAACAGACTACAGAGTCAGAACCAAGCCCTATTCCCCTGGTATGGCTACTACAGTAGCTTGAGGGGTAACCGCAACAGATGTAGCCAGCAAATTCTTCGAAACTGAAGCAGAAGTCGGTATCCAGACAGCAGCTGAACAGGCTGCAGCAGTCAATACTAAGAATGTGATCAGTACTGAGGAGGTCTTCAATTTCAAAATGGTCAAATGGGACAAAAAGAAAGGTTGGTTGGAGGCAAATTTTTCAGCAACTTGCAGTAACTCCCCCCAGCAGTGTGATTCGAGCTGAGAAGCTCTATTTCCAAGAGCATGAGTAGTGAAACCTTGGCAAATTTTACACTTCTACACCACATGCTCCTCTACCAAACAGGACAGACACAAATTGTATCTGTTAGAGAGTAACATCTTGTGTAAGAGACATGATGTTTAAAAAGACAGGTAGAGGCCATATGATTGGAGAGAAGAGGTGGGAATGGACAAGGAGAGCTAAGTAAAGGTTTTTTTAAAAAAAATATAAAGACGAAACAAGAAATAAAGTAGAAAGCGCTAGATAGGTTAAATAGGCAAAAAAGAGAATCCAAGATTTAAAAAAATGAAGGATCTACTCAGCCAAGAGAACAACCAATGGTAGACACTCTGCTGGCAGATGGAGAAAAACTGAGGGGATAGCAGCTTGGCAGGCTAGGACATGCACTATAGGAGGGAGGGGTTACAGCTCCCACCAAACTACTCAGCCCTAGAACCTTCTGAATGGAATATCTGTGCAGGCACAAAACCCACTTGTTTGAGGCACAGAGACCACAAAGCACTATCTTAGACCTGACCCTCTCTAACATGAGAGAATCAGTCAACAACAGTTGGAAGTACTGGATCCTTAAGCACAAATGACAATGTCCTCCTGGAATTCACTGTACAGAAGAAAAGAAAAGTTGAATGTAGTTGGATATGCATTCCAATGATGAATCAGGATTTAAAATAACTTCAATAGATTGGCAGTTGGGCCCAATCTAACAAAAGAACTTCAGCAAAGATAAATGTAAGGTACTGTGTTTAGGCAGCGGGAAAAAAAACAGTTGCACAAATCTGAGATGGGTTATATCTGGCCTGACAGCAGTAAATATAAAAACCATCTTGATAGACTACAAAATTAACATAAGTCAACAGTGTCAGGAAGTGGCCAAAAAGCCAATGCAAATTCTAGGTTGCATCAATAGAAATATATAATATGGGACGAAATAAAACAACTTTACTATGCATTGGTCAGACCTCATCTGGAATACTGTGACCAGTTCTGAGCACAACAGTTTAAAGATACTGATAAGCTGGGAACATGTGCAGAGGACAGTGACCAAGCTGGTAAAAGATGTGGAAACCAAACCCCATGAGGAATGGTTGAGGGAACTAGGTATGTTTAGCTTGGAGAAGAGAAAACTGAGAGGTGATATGATCTTCACCTTGAAAAATTTGAAGAGTTGCTACATGGAAGATGGTGAAAGCTTGTTTTTGGCTGTTCAAGAGGGAAAAGACTGAATCAGTAGGATCACATTATAAGAAACGAGTTTCTTCCTAAACATCAGGAAGCTCTTCTTGATTTGTAAGAGGTCCTAGACATCATTATACACTCTCAGAAAACATTTTTAAACCCAAGGCTCTCAAACAATGTCTGGATGCCCATCTGGTTTCCTGCTCTGGGAGGAGACTAGACTAAACGGTCATTGTGGTCCCTTCGAACTCTATGATTCTGTTTCTCTTTCAATTCTTACATGTATACTTTCAGAAGAGCTGAGGTGTCCAGAGCTAGAGATACCAAAAAAAAAAAATAAAAAAAATCACACTGCATTTGTTTCTTTTACACAAGTGTGCTCCTTTCTAGGATGTGCCCAAAATGATGTTCAGAAAAAGACAGCTTAGACTCCACATGGAAATACCCTTTCCAGTAGCCAAAAATCCTTTCAAATCATAAAATTGTTCAGCTTGCTAATAAAATTGACAAAATATACATTTCTTTACTATCAAACATTTAATAGCCTAAAGATGGTAATGATACGGCCTTCTAGATGTTACTATTATTGTAACTCTCCAACGTTCCTCACCACTGGCTATTCTAGCAAAAGCTGTGGGAGTTCCTGTTCAAGAATACCTGGAGGGCTACTTGATTCCATTCCTGCCATAGTCAGAAGGCTTTTAAAATAAACAGAAACGTAGTACTGTCTTTAAACATTTATTTAACTCACACCAGCATGCTTTCTATCCCCATTCTATTATTTTTTATCTCTCTTGTAGGAAATGTGTAGGTTAAATTATAAAGATAGGCAAATACCTCAGCAACAGAAAGGACACAAAATAAAGCTGGATGTTCAGGATCTACGCCCTCTAGCTTCATTCCAACTTTAAATCCATTTTTGTTTTGTGGAAATGACTGAGACTGCAACAAAAAGAATGGAAAAGAAATTTTTGTTTTATAATCCAATCAAAAAATACCTTCTTGTAATTTCCATAGCCTGCAGGTAAAATTATAAGTAAAAGGCATATCGTTATAAAATGGACTCCTTTTTCATAATGTCACTTGACATTTGTTCTTTTTTACTTGCTTTGTACTGAGAGGTAACATTTAACATAAAAGAAGAACTGATGTATCTACAAATGAATTATATTCAATAAACATATTATAAAAATTGAAGCAGTTCAGACATTACACCTTAATTTAGCTTAATTACAGATTGGCCCTCCAGATATTTTAGATTTCCAGCATCTATCAGCCCCAGCCAGCATAGCCAATGGTAAATGATTATAGGAACTGTAGTCCTAAATACTGGGGGCACAAAGTTTCCTAATCTCTGGCTTGCCGCAGAATCTGGACTGCAAAACCATGGTGTGTGCTATCTAAGCATAATCAGAACAATCAAATCACACTAATGGCCATGACTTCACCTCCAGAGGCTGCTATGCTAAGGAGGCAGGAATGGATTTGAAATAGCTAAGTGCTCAGAGGTGAGAAAAGGAAAGCAAACAAAAAGCTGCAAACCAATATTTGCCTACTCTGCATTTGACATCTCATGCCGCAAGTTGCAATTCCAAACTATGGTGAGCACAAAAATCACAATCTGGTGTTATGTTTGTGCAACAAGCATGTATATCCTCTTTTTGTAAAAGTCAGATCAAGAAAGAAGCGTAGGCTACATAAAACAACTCAGTAAGGTCCAACACTGAAGCCTCAGGACGAGCAAAGTAAATGGATAAAAAAAGGCAACGTCAACTGGTAATTTTTATCAGTTCCAACTTCCTTTAAGGAACTGACATACAGAGACAAAATGGAACCAGATTTACACTTGTCAATGAAAAATCCATGTTGAACAACTTCCAAATGCTCCATGATGCTATTATCTGTTACCATGTTTCAGCATCAAACAGTTTGTGTACTACAATGATGATCTCCAGGATTCAGCTTTGTGCATATCTTTAGAGTTACCTGCTGGCTCCAATTTGTACCCTCACTTGTAACTACTTTCTAATAAGATAATCTGCAGCATGTTAAAAGTCAAGAATTAATGTCAGCACTACAGCAAATTAACAAAGCTAAAACTAGTTTTATATAGTTGCTGACTAAGATATGATACTAGCCCTGAAAAAAGAATCCATATTACACAAATTACAGAAGGGTTCAGGGGGCAAATTAAACACAAGTGTGAACGTTCACTGATGGGTGATTCACATATTATCCTTTTAAGAAGAGGCCATGTACAACAAAGCCCTCCTGCACTCACACTGCCCCCCTTGCTCGGCGGACCATACAGTGACTGCTGGACATTTGTGCCACAGCGTATGCTCTTTAAAAGAACCAGTGTGGTGTAGTAGTTTGAGTGCTGGACTATGACTCTGTTAGCAACCATACACCCCCATGCTTTGATATGGTCTAACTGGGAAATATTAACTGGCATGAAATTTAGTTATATACACTTGTGGCTAAAAGGCCATGTAGAGAACGGACGCCAGCTGGGAAGATGTGCAAGAGTAGATCAGAAATGACCTCAGTATGGCCTGGTCATAAATTCATTGTGGACTAGCTGGGAAAGCCTGACTTAATGGTTCTAAGCTAATCCTCTCAACTGCCCGACATCAAAAAACAACAAAGAAACTACCTGGGTGCTACAGGCAAGCACCCCTGCTGTGCGCATTTCCTACTGAAACCTTCCACAGTCACCTCATACAATCAAGACATTGAAACAATCAGTCCCTTTTGTTTACTCTCCAGAAAGCAATTAGCTCACACCCCTTCAGGGAGGGAAAGAGTACATAAACTCTTGGGTTTGAGAAGATGCAGTATTTCTCTTGCTAGTCATCATGCTGTCACTCTGATTCCAGAACAAGTACTGTCCTTAGGCATCCATCTAAGCCACATTGTTGGTTTCTTTGCTGCTTTCTGGATGGTAATTATCACCTGAACCCTAAAATTCCTGTATCTACAACCTTCTTCCCTTTATCCTTCGGCTAGCTCCTGCATGACTGAGTGTTTAGATCTGACAATAATCTCTTATATTTGTTGAACTAGTGATCTTAACTCTCAGCAAGGCCAATGTGAAATTACCTAAATAATAACAAGAAAAGGGTGAGATTTTCTTGATCTATTCTTTTTATCTCATCTGGGCTAGCAATACAGTTAACTCAGACCTGGTTGATATGCTGAAGGAGTACAACATAAAGAAAGCCAATCCTTTCTCTTTTTTCTCCATTAACACAGATGTTACAGGAGCCCCAAAGTTTGTACTATAGCCAGCATAACAACATCTTGGTTATCTATACACAAACACAGACACACACACAGACACACAAATATTGTCTTGAATCTAATTGCAACTTTCAAATAGAATAGATGAATTGAATTAATGAAAGTTTAGTAAGCCTACCCTCCCCTCATTCCTTAGACTGGGTCAGCACACCTACTCATAAACAGTTACAGGCAGTAACTTTGATCCTATTGCATGGAAAAGTAATGAATTCTAGCCGTGCCTGCTTGAGACAAAAAATAACACCATTCCAGCTCATTGCTGCTAAAAATTACTAGCTACCGAAGGAACAAATGAAAAGTAACATGTCACTTATTAGCTATAGTTCTAGTCTACACCAGTCAAGTCTACACTTGCTGGGACTAACAATGAATTTGGACCACAGGTGCCAGGATATCCAAAAGTAGTTATAAATTCATATGGCTCAAAATAAAGAAAGCTTCCAAAAGGATGCCAACCTCTTTGAAAAGTTTTGGTGGAGCAGCTGGCATTCGTTCTTCTTCTAGGTATGACATCCAGTTCCATACAGACTTCTTTCCTGGAAAAACTGAGAAATCAAAGACAAAATGAAAAAAAATTAGATGGTAAAAAGAGTATGGCTATATGACTATTGTGACAGAAAGCACTGGCTACCTCTTGCTAATCTTGCTTTTACGATAGAAATGAAGGGATATCTGGACTATGGCTTTCTAGGACCATAGTATTCAATAATTCTAATGTCACTTGTTAGGAAACTAAATCAACAAGTAGAGCCATTTTATTTAAAGTAAAATAAGACATAAATCATAATGCAGGAAATAATCTGCTTGGGTATGTCTTTTTTACTTCTAATTACAACAATAGAAAATGTAGATATACATATACAAGATAACAAATAGAAAAAGACAACAAATCTAAATAATTGTTTTAAACAAAACAGCCAGCACTGATGCCTATTTTGTAACATCTGTTGATAACTAAGATGAAAAATGCTGACTACTTTTCAACAGGACTCCTTCTATTTATATTTTACTCAAACTTTTTAGAGTATTTAAATGAGGTTTTACCATTTTCTACATGGCTAAAATGTTGCACTGATTCAAAAGAACCTGACTGTCCAGTGGAAAACAAAGTACATCATTAGTCCTGTAATATGTATTGAATATCGTATAAGGGAGAAAAATTAGTCCTGAATTTTGGGCTTGGTACTACCTTTATATGGTAGTGGGACTGTGCACTCCTTTAAGGCAAGAGGCTATGTTGACAGTAGTACTGCTGCTGATAGGTCTACCAATCAGAAAAGATTTTGCTGAGAAGCCAGAGTAGTGGCAAAGGATCTCTCAGAGACAGTGGCACTTTAGCTAACCGTTGTTAGAGGTGTGCAGAACAAAGCACCAGTAAATCACTTCTGAATGTCTTTTTACATGAAATCTCTATGATGAGACAATCCAAAATGAAACAAGAAATACTGCCAGGAAACAGAGACTCCCACGTTGCAAGACACTCAACTACTACTTGGTGAGAGCAGTTGTATGAGTACTGATGTGCATAATGATGCAACTGAGCTCAAGTCAAAAGGACATTCAACTGCTGATACAGAATCACAGAATCATAGAGTTGGAAGAAACCCCAGGGGCCATCCAGTCCAACCCCTTGTCATGTAGGAACATACATCAAAGCATTCCCAACAGATGGCCATTCAGCCTCTGCTTAAAAACCTCCAAAGAAGGAGACTCTACCACACTCCAAAGCAGCATATTCCACTGCTGGACAGCTCTGACCGTGAGGAAATTCTTCCTGAGGTTCAAGTGGAATTTCCTTTCCTGCAGCTTGAATCCATTGCTTCTGCAGCAGCAGAAAACAAGCCCGCTCCCTCCTCAACATGACATCCTTTCAAATATTTAAACATGGCTATCATGTCCCCTCTTAACCTTCTCTTCTGCAGACTATGTTGGATAGTGTGGATAGAGTTAACAGACTTGTTGCTGCGCTGTTTCCTTGAGACGCTTGCTCGTATTTGTGTATTGGGCAAGGTCACCCAGCTGTCCCTCAGTATTATGATAAAAGTCTAATATGTTGAGACTACTGTATGTACAAGTCACATGCTTACTTGATGTGCAGCTGTGTATGTTTTCCCTACAAAAGAGGCTTGTCCGAGTAGTCTCTCTCTTCTTCTTCCATCTTTTACTTCTGCCTCGCGTTCTGTACGCTCTGTTCTGTTTTGCTCCCTGTGGCATGCATTCTGCCACAGGGCACTATGGATGGAACTTAGCTGTTTGTTTTTGTCATTTATTACCCGCAATAAATCTGTAACAATGCCTTTGTGGTATGCGTGGCTGTTTCTCCCTCCTGGCTGCGAGCTGCACACAGCGTGGCTGTGCGAGGCAAGGTGGTCTTGTTTTTCTTAAACATGTACCCCTCTCTTATTTTTCTGACAGACTAAACATACCCAGCTCCCTAAGATGCTCCTTGTAGGGCATGGCTTCCAGACTTTTCACCATTTTGGTCGCCCTCCTCAGGACATGTTCCAGTTTGTCAATATCCTTCTTCAATTAAGGTGCCCATAACTGGACACAGTATTCAAGATAAGGCCTAACCAATGCAGAACAGAGTGGTACCATTACCTCTCTCGATCTAGACACCATACTCCTACTGATGCAACCAAGAATCGCGTTGGCTTTTTTGGCTACCTCCTCACACTGCTGACTCATGTTCAGCTTGTGATCTACCAAGACTCCTAGATCCCTTTCACATGTACTGCTATCCAGCCACACGTCCCCCATCCTATATTTGTGCATTTCATTTTTTCTGCCTAAGTGTAGGACTTTACATTTCTCTCTGTTGAAATTCATTTTGTTAGCTTTGGCCCAGCTCTCCAATCTGTTCAGGTCATTCTGAAATTTGATCCTGTCCTCTGGGCTATTAGCAACCCCTCCCAATTTGGTGTGATCTGCAAATTTGATGAGCATGCCCTCTACTCCTTCATCCAAGTCATTGATGAAGATGTTGAATAGCACTGGGCCCAGGACAGAACCCGGTGGCACCCCACTAGTCACTTCTCTCCGGGATGAAAAGCAGCCATTGGTGAGCACCCTTTGGGTTCGGTCAGTCAACCAATTACCAATGTTCAGAGGCAAAAAAAAAGTCTGAAGCTGCACAACACAGGAACATGGCATGTAAGCAGCATGGACTGGGGGAACTTAGACAACATAAAACAATAAAGGGAACATTTGAATGTTGCACTACTTGGGGTAAGTTAAAGTGGACAAGAATAGGACATTTTGACTCAAATAATTATACAATGTTTTCCTCAGGAAATGGACATCAAAGAAGAAACAAATTGGTATTAGTAGTGAGAAGAGATGTAGCAAAAGAAGTCAGGAAATATAATGTGAGTTTCACTGAGTAGTATTAATATGGTTCCAGGAAAAACCATCAACAGAACTATAATTTAAGTTTATGCTTCAACTACATAGGTAGAAGAGGAAGAAACTGATAGATTCTGTGGTGGTATCCAGGAAAAAATTGGTCACACACCAAAACAGGACATGTTGATAATCATGGATGATTGGAACAACAAACAGGAAATAAGTGGAACTAAACAGCATCGTTTCTTGACCCTACAATTTCACCTAGGGTCAAGAAAGTAAGCTGTAGGCAATATATTATTATTGTGTAACGACTAAAAGCCATTTATACATCCAAATGTCCAAGCTGGGTTTGGCAAAAGAAAAGGCACAGGGAATAATATTGCAAACATATGTTGGACAATGAAATACACTGAAGAACCTGTGAAGAAAATCAGCCTGTGCGTTATAGAATACAGCAAAGCCTATGACTGTGTAGATCATGAAAAACTATGGGTCGGTCTTAAAAAAATGGGCACATCACAACATTTGATTGTCTTGATGTGACACCTATATGCAGGAAAAGAGGCCACTCTGTTGGGCCACAATATGAAGAACAAGAATGGTTTCCAACTGGCAAATGGTTCACATGAGGCTTATTTTATTAAAATCTGTTTAATTTCTGTGCTGAACACATCATACAGAAAGCCAGATTAGACTCAGAGGAAGGAGGTGTGAAAATTTGTGGAAGGAACATCAACAATTTAGGATATGCAGACATAATTTTACTGACAGAATATAGCAAAGAGTTGGAACAAATATTGAAGAAAGCTAAGGAAAAAAGGAAAAAGTAGGGTGTGACAGAGCCTGAAGGTACAGCTAGTCTGAATGGCAGGGCAGCCCTAGCAACAGGTTGCTATGTAATCAAAGTGGCTCTGTAAGAGAGAAACCCAGCCCGCTGGTGAGAGGGAGGGACTGTGGTTTGTGAGGAGAAGGTCTGCTGTATTTGCCGGGGTATAAGATGCACTTTTCCTGTAAAGAATAACATTTAAAAATGGGGTGCATCTTATACATCTTATATGGCATATATATACATCTTATATGCACCTTATATGCGAGCAAATACCTCCTCCTCCCTTTCCAATGCATTCTGCCTTGGCATGAAGAACTCATGCCGAGGCAAAACTGAAGGGAGAAGGCATCGGGGAAGGTGCTCCTTTTGCCTCCTCCCTTTCCAATGCATTTTGCCTTGGCGCTAAGAACTTGCACTCAGGCAAAACAGAAGGGAAGGGAGGAGGCCCCGCACGGAGGCCCTACACAAGCACTCCTTTCACTCCCCCTTCCCTTCTGTTATGCCTTGGTACAGAGACCTCCCTGCTCAGGCAAAATGAATAGGAAAGGGAGGGGGTGAAAAGAGTGCTCTTTCACTCCCTCTCTTTCCATGCACTTTGTCTCAGCGGAGCGCTCTCCCCACCCAGGCAAAACAGAAGGGAAGCAGCGGAGGGGAGGAAGACTTGCACAAGTACTCCTTTCACTCCTCTCCCCTTCCTATGCATTTTTCCTCAGCATCTTATATGCTGGTGCATCTAATATGCCAGTAAATCTGGAATATAAGGCATATTGAGTTGCATTTTAGAGATCCCTTCTGTGATTTCCAGAGAGAGAGCTTTAAGTTATAGCTCTTAAGAGAAGAAAGGGGGTTGTCTGAATAAGCACGGTTGTCTTCTCAGAGGTCTAGCAAGAGACAGAAGAGAAACCAAATCATTTTTTAGTTGGGTCAGAAGGTGTGATTAAGCCTTTGAGCCAAAAAGGAAGCCAAAGGCCTGTATGTGTATGAAAATTTTGTGCCTGTATGTTGAGTGAAACTATAAGAAAAACTTGTTAAATACCTCTCGAAGTTCTATACTGTTTGGAATTGCTTATGACACCCAATAGCTTTTCCTAGTTATTTTAATAAAGATCACACTATATTTTTATAAATTCTGACTCAGTAGAGAACTTTTCTTTAGTTTTAGTCAATTAGTAACATGTTACCACAGATCAATAAATCATTCTGAATAACAACTGAGAGGCTTTACCCTTTATACACTAAGATTGTGGTTTTAAAGGGAAAAGCAGAGTTGTGTAAGGGGGAGAAGGGTGCTACAGCAGGCTGAAAGGGAAGCTGCTACTTCAGTGAGGGAGAAGGAAAAGCAGGCCTGGCCCCCTCCACATAAGGTTACAGTTACACATTAAGAAAACAAAAATAATGATCACACGTTATTTACCTAAATTTAACATAGACTATGAAGACATTGAAATAAAGATTTTCTAAATTTTACCTCAATCAGACATTAAAATGGAGCCTGTAATCAAAAAGTCAGAAGAAAACTACAACTTAGAAGAGCAGCTATGACTGAACTATACAAGATCCTCAAGTGTCAAGACAGACCACTGAATACCAAAATTAAGACTGCCCAGGTCATTACGTTTCCAAGTATCGTTCTGAAAGCTGGACAGTAAATGAGAATCAACTCATTTGAACTGTGGCACTATAAGAAAGTTCTACAGATATCATGGACTGCTAAAAAGACAAATGAATAGGTCTCAGAGCAAATGAAGCTTGAACAATCCCTGGAAATCAAAATGACTAAACCAAAACTATTGTACTTTGAACATATCATAACAAGAAACATCTCATTAGAAAAAAGAATACCTAGGTAAGATAAAAGGCAGTAGGAAAGCAGGTGGATAGACTCAATCAAAGAAGCCACAACCCTGAATCTACAAAAAGTTAGCAGGGCTGGTAAGAACAGGTTGCTTACTGTAATTGGTTCCTCAAGTGGTCATCTCAGCCTTACACTTATGGGTGTTCATGCCTGCACAGAGAACCATCCTGGAAAGTTTCAGAGCTGAGCAGACTGGCAGTAGCTCTGCCCCTCTTGCATACTGTGCACACTCCCATCCACCATGCTGCTCCCCAGTTTCCAAGTCCACCGAGGGAATGAATCCAGGGATCTGAAAGAGGTGAGAAGTGGATGGGATTGTGTGAGGCACAGATGACCACTCGAAGAACCAGAGTTACGGGTAAGCAACCTGTTCTTCTTCTTTGTGGTCATTATACCTCACACATTTGAATCACTGAAAAGCTTACCTGTGGATGGTGGGCAGGTCACTGGAGAATAGACTGTAGAAAAGCATGGCCAAAGGAGGTGTCAGCTCTGGATCTGCAGTCTACCCTACAGTATCAGACAAAGGTGGAAGGCTGGGACCAGGTTGCTGCCCTGCAGAGGTCAGGGAATTCATGACCGATGATAGTTTCTTAAAAGTGAGATACTAGAGGCACAATTTAAAACTGTGCCAATAAGAAGGAAAAATGGCAGGTGTCTAAAGAAACCAGAATGGTTGACTAAAGAACTCTCAGCTGAGCTAAGCATTAAAAGAAACATGTACAGGAAATGGAAGAATGGCAAAATCACCAAAGAGTAATTCAAATAAATAGCCAGGATATGCAGGGAGAAGATCAGAAAAGCTAAAGCATGGAATGAATTCAGGCTTGCCAGAGAGACTAAAAACAACAAAAACTGCTTTTTAAGATACGCCCGCAGCAAAAGGAAAAACAAGGAAATGATGGGGTCATTGTGTGGAGAAGATGGCCAAGTACTAACAGGGGAAAGAGAAAAAGCAGAACTACTCATCACTTTCTTTGCTTCAGTTTTCTCCCAAAAGGATAGAAGTACTCAACTCAACATGATTCTTGGTTGCATCAATAGGAGTATGGTGTGTAGATCAAGGGAGGTAATAGTACCACTCTATTCTGCTTTGGTTAGACCTCATCCAGAATACTGTGTCCAGTTCTGGGCACCTCATTTCAAAGATATTGACAAGCTGGAGCATCTCCAGAGGAAGGTGACCAAAATGGTGAAGAGTCTGGAAGACACGCCCTATGAGGAGTGGCTTAGGGAGCTGGGTATATTTATAGAATCATAGAGTTGGAAGAGACCTCAGGGGCCATCCAGTTTAACCCGCTGCCATACAGGAACACACATGAAAGCATTCCCAACAGATGGCCATCCAGCCTCTGCTTAAAAATCTCCAAGGCAGCATATCCCACTGCTAGACAGCTCTGACCGTCAAGAACTTCTTCCTGAGGTTCAGGTGGAATCTTCTTTCCTACAGCTTGAATCCACTGCTCCTTGTCCTAGTCTCTGGAGCAGCAGAAAACAAGCCCGCTCCCTCCTCGATGTGACATCCCTTCAAATATTTAAGCATGGCTATCATGTCCCCTCTTCTCTTCTGCAGACTAAACATACCCAGCTCCCTAAGCCATTCTTCATAGGGCATGGTTGCCAAACCCTTCACCATTTTGGTCACCTTCTTCTGGACACACTCCAGCTTGTCAATATCCTTCTTGAACTGAGGTGCCCAGAACTGGACACAGTATTCCAAATGAGGCCTAACCAATGCAAAATAGAGTGGTACCATTACCTCCCTTGATCTAGACACCATACTCCTATTGATGCAACCAAGATGCAACCAAGAATCACGCTGGCTTTCTTGGCTGCTGCATCATACTGCTGACTCATGTTCAGCTTGTGATTATCAAGACTCCGAGATCCCTTTCACAAGTACTACTAACTAGCAGTCTGCAGAAAAGAAGGCTAAGGGGGACATAATAGCCATGTTTAAATATCTGAAGGGATGTCATGTTGAGCACGGAGTGGGCTTGTTTTCCACTGCTCCAGAAACTAAGACAAGAAGCAATGTATTCAATCTGCAGAAAAAGAGATTCCCTTTAAACCTCAGGAAGAACTTCCTGATGGTCAGAGCCGTTCGGTAGTGGAATATGCTGCCTTGAAGTGTGGTAGAGTCTCCTTCTTTGGAGGTTTTTAAGCAGAGGCTGGATGGCCATTTGCCGGGAGTGCTTTGATGTGTGTTCCTACATGGCAGGGGGTCGGACTGTATAGCCCCTGAGGTCTCTTCCAACTCTATGATTCTATGATTCTAGGAAGGGAAATGTCCAAGAGGAGAGCTGCGAAGGTCGAGACAACTCTGGTAGTGTGCTCACAAAGGCCGAGGAGGGGTCTGACTTGCCAATTTGTACGCCAGGATGATGGTCTGGATACCCATTTTGAGAAGCATTGGGACAGAATCTGCTTGCCTTTGTAAGGTCCCCTGTAGCATACAAAAAGCCCCTCTGAGCGGTGGTAGGGAGCTGTCCTTTGGAGATAGTAAGCCAGCGCACACCTGACATCGAGGGAAGAGAGCGACTGCTTGAGTGGAGAGAATGGTTGCAGACAGAAGGTAGGGAGGACAATCAGCTGATTGAAGTTGGAGACTACCTTCGGTAGGAAGAAGACGTCCAGATGGAGGATGACTTTCTCCTTATGAAAGGCAGAAGGCCATCAGCTCACTGGTCCTCTGGAGGTGGAAAAGGTAGCATAGGATGGTGGAATGGTGGGCCAGTGAGGTCACTTCATTCCTGGCTGCTGCAAAAGAGCCCAACTATTTCCATATGTAAGCACATGAGAGCCTTGTCAAGATCTTCTCAGATGCTATGAAGAGTCTGTTGAGCTGAAGGGAGTCTAGGGGGCTATTCTCCAGGCTATGAGGTGGAGGGCCTCGGAGTTCGGATAGAAAACCTTGCCGTCAGAGTGAGAGAGCAGATCCAGGGAGGGAGGGAAAGACACTGGCCCTTGGAGAGGTGAAGGAGGTGGGTGAACTACAGCCGCCTCAGCCAATACAGAGCAATCAGGATGGCGTCTGATCCGTCTCTCTCTAACTTGAGGATGACCTTGTCAAGGAGCAAGAATGGTGAGAACAGGTATAGGAGCTCCCCACTCCACATTCTGAGGAAGGCATAACTGAGGCAGTATGCTCCTTTTCTGGTCCTTGAGTAAAAGTGAGGGCATTTCTTGTTGACTGGCTAAGTGAACAGGTGGATGGTCAGGTGACTCCAGTGGGTTGTGACAAGATTGAAGGCTTTCTTGGAGAGGGTCCACTCATGCTGAAGTACCAGGAATTGGATGAGACAGTCTGCCAGAGCGATGTCGACACCAGCTACATGAACTGCAATGGGATGGATCCGTCTATGGAGGCACCACTTCCATAGTGTGGTTGACAGGAGCCAAAGGAAGGTTGAGTGTGTTTTCTGTTGTTCATGTAACAGATGACTGTGGTGTTGTGTCCAAGGTGATTTGAATCGTCTTGTCTCAAAGTTCTCTGTCAAAGACCTTGAGAGCCTTGCTCACTCGCAAGAAGTTTGAGGGAGTTGACGTGGAGTAATCTCTCCTGCTGCATTCAGAGGCCTTGCACTGAGAGGTCCCCAAAATGAGCCCCCCCCCCATCCAGTCATGAAGGCATCAGTGGTGACCATGCATTCCAGGTCCCAAATGTGAAAGTGCGTGCCTCAGAGGAGGTTCATCCTGCGGTCCATCAAAGGAGCAAGTGATGGACCTCAGATCGGAGCCTCATTCTCTGGGATTGGCAATGAATCTGAGGGTCAAAGTTCTGGATGAACCAGGCCTGGAGCTCTCTGGATCAGAGGTGGGAGAGACAGGTGATTGCTGAAGTCACTGCCATGACACTGAGTAGTTTCTGGATGTTGTAGGCTTGACAGATGGGATGCTTGATGAGGTCGCAAGCCACAGTTCTAAGGGTTAGGGCCCTGTCTACAGGAAGAGACACTAATGCACTGGATGACCCTGGTAGGTTTCAGGACTGATTTTACTTTTACCTGGAAGCCAAGACTGTGGACGGAGAAGGGTGATGGTCAAGTGAATGTCGCAGTACAGTGTGGACCAGGAGGACAAGACCAGGAACCAATTAGCGAGATACAGGAATATCTTGACTACACAAGTTCTGAGGAAGGAGACTACCTCTGCCATACATTTTGTGAATACCCTTGAAGCTGTAAAGAGCCTGAAGTGGAGAACGTGGCACTGGTAGAGCGAGTTCCCCACCATGAATCTGAGGAATCTCCAGTATTGGGGCTAGATTGATACATTGAAATTGGCATTGTGGATAGCACTCAAGGCAAACCAGACCCAAAGCAAACCAAACCTCCAGCAGCAAAGGAGCAGGAGGATGGTTTGGAAAGTAACCATTTTGAACTTCCTGGGTCTGATGTGCCCATTGACTCCTCAGAGGTCTAGGATCGGGTGAAGTCCCAAATCCCTCTTCCGTACCATGAAAGTATCCCTCATAAGCAGCTGAACAGGAAAGTGCTTGACGGTGCCCTTCTTGAGGAGAGTGGAGACCTCTTCTTCCAGGGCGTCTGATATCAGGGTGGATTTGAAGATGCCAATGGAAGGAGTACTTGTGAACTCTATGGCATACCCAAAATGGACTATGGAGAGGACTCAGGCATCTGAGGTGATGTTCCGCCAGATATGGAATAATGAAGATATGGATAATGAAGTCTCGGTGATCAGAGACATGGATAACGAAGTATCGGTGATCAGAGACAGTTGGAGGGTGGTAGTTGTGCAATTGGCTGATGTGTCATCCAGAGTGAAGAGTAAAAGACAAGATCTAGGTGTGGAGGCCTGTTTCTTGAGCAAGGGTTGCTGTCTGTGGTATTTCAGCGGTCACCTGGATCTAGAGAAGTGGGAATGAACTAGTGGGAGATCTCAGCTGGGACAAGGCAGAGGAACTCTTCCAGGAGGACCTGGGGGTTCTTGATTGTTGGCTGAAAGCTACGAATCCCATCCTCCATGCCGTGAGGCATGCCTTGTTGATGGTGTCCATGGCCTCAGCGGTGTCTGTGCTAAAAAGGCCAACTCTGTTGAAAGGGAGATCCTCTATGCACCTTCTGGTGTCATCCATGAGGCCTACAGATCTATGTCATGCATAGTGGCAAAGGGCAACTGCTTCTGACATCACCTTGGCCATGCAGTCCACGGAGTGCCTGCTGGACTTTATCTGTTGGGTGGTGAGGCTTCTTGCTGTATGATGAGGGCTGCAGCACAGTGTTCTTCCAGGAAATGCAGGATAAATGGCAGTATCTTCTCCCACAGAAATCTCTTGTAGGTTACCATGCAGGCCTGCGTATTGGCCACCCAGACCAAGAGCACTGAGGATGAGTATAAGTGCCTCCCAAAGATGTCGAGGCTCCTCCCTCTTTGTCCACTGGGGTGGTGTGCTGTCCTTCCCACCTCGGGACTGGGAGACCTTGACCACAGTTGAGCTTGTTTGAGAATGATTGAAAAGGAATGGCGTAGTCTCTTGGTTGGTCTTGTAAAGCTGTTCAAGCCACCAGTATGCAGGTGGTAAGGGGGCCAGACTTGGCCTAGGAGAGCTTCAGGGCCTTGACGAGTGCCAGAAGAAATGAGATTGTGGCCACATCCAGAGCCTGAGAGTTTACCATGGTGAAGACAGGGTCTGCCACCAGCATTAGGGGTGGCGTGACCTCGAGGCCAATACATGTTGCTGTCCAGAGAATGATGTCTGAGAACATTTTCACATCCTCCAGAGACAGGACTGTTATCATGTCCACAACCTCTGCTGCTGGGGAGAGATGCATAAACTTGAGGTGAGTCAGGTGAAGAAATGTTGGATTCATAGTCCCCATCCAAGGAGTCTGTGGTTGGGGATGGGATAATGGGTCTGTGGCTGCAGGGGCTGCAGCTGAGGAGCCAGAGGAGGGGCTACTAGGAGGTGTGCTAAGGTCTCTACGGGTGGCGTAGGAGGAGCAGCAGGAGCAGTAGTGGCCAGAGGAACAGTGACCAGATAGGCCTGTGGTTGGGGCTACAGGATTGGGGCTGGGGTAGGTTGCACAGCTAGAGGTCTCAGGCCATAGCTGAGGTGAATGGACGATGAGACTGTTGTGAAGCCCAGGCCTGAGAGGGGGAGTGCTTGCTGGCACAATCCCAATAAGGGAGTATCTGGCAGTGTGAAGACCGAGATGGTGCACAGTACCAGTGTGATGGAGAAAAACACTTGCTAGACTCATGCCAGCTGTGGTCACAGTCCCTGTAAGCTGGGGAGCCCGAATAGTAGGATCCCAGTGTTCCCTCCAAAGATGTCCATGCCTGTATCAATCTACATAGGAGACCAACGTAAAGGGCGAGTCCTCCCTGTAGCGCTGATCCTTGTATCGAGACACATGGTAAGCCTCTCTGTGGAACAGGGAGCAGTCCCTCGTAGGACCGTAGGAGCAGCAATGCCTGCTCAAAGGGCAAGGAGAGACAGCAGTAGAGACATGGTGGTAGGTTGTGTGTCTGGCAAAGGAGACTGCCTTGGAGCTGGATGTGGAGGTGGCTGTGGCTCAGGAGTCTGTTCCTGGTGTGATGCCTCTGCTTGGATTTCTTCCTCTTGTGATCATGATCCCCCAGCTTGGATGGTTCATATGCCTCTGCTGTGTGGCACTTCTTCTCGTGCCTCAAATGAGCAGCCTTGTACCTCTTCTTCACTTTGGGTGGGAGCAGTCTTGAGCATCAGTTGGTTATCGGAAGAAGAGGCTGTCAGGTCTGTTGAGTTAAGAGGCTGAGGCGGTGTTGGTACCATGATCAGCAGTATCAGAGAAGTCGATACACATGAAAGGCAACCAAAATGGTGAGGGGCCTGGAAGCCATGCCCTATGAGGATAGACTTAGAGAGCTTGAATCCACTGCTTCTTGTCCTCGTCTCTGGAGCAGCGGAAAACAAGCCCACTTCCTCCTTGACATGACATCCCTTCAAATATGGCCTCCACCTCTCTCTTCAAGGTTTGTAGCACGTCTGCGGAAATTTGCCCTCTCAGATGTCCACTCCCAGTGTTGGGGAGTCGCACATCATTGTGAAGTGCTCCATTTGCTGAGGTTTCACTCCCCAAACGCTGTAGAAACAGTGGAAACTGCTAACAGCAGTCTTTCCACATTGTCAAAAAAGCAGCCTCCAATGTTGTGCTCCATATGGCCTCGGTAGGATTCTCTGACACCATGAAGATAAAGATGTCACGTGGAACCAGGACCATCTTGATGCCAGTCTCACTTCTTCTACCTCCTTTGGACTTAATATGAATGAAATAAAAGAAGGTGAAGAAATAGCAACAAAAGAGAAAAAGACTGGAAAAGCAAGGAGAAAAGGTCAAAAAAGAGACAAAGGCAAGAGATACTCACGAGAACAATCCAAGATGTGTTGCTCTATCAGCAGACAAAAAGAAACTGAGGAACAGCATGGTTGATGGGAGCATGCAGGTTACATGAGGGGGCTGAGCCACTCCCAGGCTGCTCAGCTCTGGAACTTTCCAAGATGTTTTTCTGCACAGGCGCAAACACCCATATGTGTGAGGCACAGAGACCATGAGGAACAAGGATAGTTGGAGATTTTTATACACACACACACACACACACATATATATATAGAAATAATCTTTCTTGAATATATACCGACACCGCATTTTCAAAACCTACATCTCTCAATGTACAGCAACATCACATACACAACAAGAAATTAACAGAGTTACATGAGTAACATTACATAAGCAAGCAAGCAAGTAAAGACTGCATGAAAAGATATCACTGTCATTATATCAAAATCATTATGTTGGAATCTGGTTGATACCAGATAAATCCATGGTTCCCGTCTCCGCTATTGTGCATTAAAGATTTAATCTAGAACTTATTATGCAGTACAATGTTGTATTTGTAAAATGTGAATTTTTGCTATCATAAAATAGACTAAACTAAAAATGGAAATTGTCTATTTCTGTGTGATATGAAAATCCTGTTAACAGCTGACAGAGCAAACAACAACAACAACAACAAGAGAATAACGGTATCTTGTCAATCTTCCACCTTGTCTTTTACAGGTCAACTAGCCTGTCATATTGACCATATTTATATTAAGAAGCTCCTATACCAATTCTGTAACTCTAAGCCTGGTAACTCCCAAGTCTTTTAACCGCGCTATAGTTAGAACAACATTCAACTGTAATTGTAGAAACCCATCCGAGAAATGAGAAAAGGAAAGAAAAAAATCAGAATTCAGTCAACTACTGAGACATGGTATCCAATTTAGTTTCCTTTCCTAGTTTCATAATCATCTATTAATGGAAACAAATACAGAGTGATGTCGATTTATTGCTAATAGCCCTGTGGCTCTGTAAACTCTATAATCACACAAGGTCTATGTGAGACATTAGTACGGTATTATAGAACTTTACTAAAATATTGTAATAGTCAAACAGAAATTAGTTGTCCCCGTGGTCAAGTACAGATAAGTTTTGAATTACCAATGACCATTCATTTTTAATTTTTTCTTCATCTTTTCCCTTAATTATATGTGTAAACATATTCATTGTTTTCATTTCAAGGACCTCATAGGACCATTCCTCAAGTGTAGGGGTATCACATTTTTTCCAATTTCTTGCAAAGATTATCCTAGCTGCCGTAGCCAGATATAACAAAATCCTCCAGAATTCAGAAAGATTTGGAGGTAGATCTTGAGTCATGTTCAACAAATTTGGGAGACATAGGGAATTTGCAGTTGAAGATATCTGAGATTTTATTACGTACAGTGATCCAGAATTTTTTTTGTTTTTGTTTTCTTACATGTCCACCATACATGATAAAAGGTGCCCAGCTCCTTCTTACATTTCCAAGTTTCCAGAGGTGGATTTGTACATTTTATTTAATTTGGCCAGTGTTAGGTACCATCTGTGTGACATTTTCACGTAGTTTTCTCTCAAATTTTGGGCAGTGGTAAATTTATATGTCTGTTTCCAGCTCTGCTCCCAATGCTGTAATTGGATTGGTTCCCCTATGTTCCTTGACCATTTAAGCACGGAGTCTTTTATCCTTTCTTCTTTGTTCCGCAAGAGTAAAATTTTATATAGCTTAGACATAAGCTTAGTCTCACTATTGAAAATTATTTTTTCGAACTTGTTATTGTCATCTTCTTTTGCAAAGATTTCTAATTTTGTATCCATTTTGAAACATTCCAATAATTGTCAATGAGGAAACCAATCGCAAATTATGTTTTCTTTTGCCAGTTCTTCTCAAATTTTTAATCTAATAGGACTCTGAGCGGCAAAATAAATTATATCTTTATATCGGAGCCAGGTATCAGAAGGAATTTTCCAATGCCCAAAAAAGGCTTCCTAGGGTGAGATCCAAAGCGGCAATTTGGTGTAGTAAGATTTCTTAAATTTAATCCATTTAGTAATGCCTTTCGAAGATACTGGTTAAAGAATTCCCTATCAATTGTGGCTTTGCCATACCAAGGGTAGGCATGCCACCCCATTCTCAAGTCTGCTCCCTCTAAGACAAGTACTCTTTAATTTTGTAAAGTTATCCACTCAGTCATCCAGGTTAGAGCACTCGCATAATAATAAGTTTTTAAATCAGGTATTCCACATCCACCCCTTATTTTAAAGTCAGTCAGTACGCTCCATTTTATTGTTGGCTAGTGTCCAGCCCAAATGAACCTAGTCAGGTCTTTTTTCTATACAGCAAATAGCTTATCGTTTGTTATTATAGGTATGTTCTGAAAAAGGAAGTTCACCTTAGGTAACATATTCATTTGGATCGTTGCAAATCTCTCGAATAGACAGATGTTCAGTCTACTCCAGTTTTCTAAATCTTTTTTAATGCTGTTCCAAGTCTTGACATAGTTATTGTCAAAAAATTGGTTGTTTTGCTTGGATAACCAGATATCTAGGTATTTAATTTTCTTTTCAATCTTGAACCCTGAGATCTTAACTAGTTCGTCTTCTTACTTCTAAGATTTTTAGCCAGGACGGAAGTTTTATCTTTGTTAACTTTAATTCCTGAGTGTTCCCCAAAGATATTTAGGACATGGATCAACTTAAACAAACTTGAGGCTGGGTCCTCTCAAGACCAAATCGTCTGTGTAAGCCTTTAATTTAAAATTATTATCCTTTAAACAAATCCCTTTTACATCAGGGTCACTTCTCACTGTTCTGCTCAAGAACTGATATAAAAACAAGTGGAGATAACGGACAACCTTGGCATGTCCCTTTTCCCAGATCAAATGTATCCGATTTTTCTCCATTCACCAATATCTGGGCTTGTTTGTTGTATATCACTCCCAGCCAAAACAAGAAATTCTTTCCCACATCCATTATTCAAAATGTTTCCATAAGGAAAAGCCAGCTAACAGAGTCAAATGCTTTTTCAGCATCTATAAACATCAATGCCATCTGTTTTTCATTGTGGCATCCATAGTACTCTATTGTATTTAGCACTGTCCTAATATTGTTGCTTAGAGATCTTCTTGGTAAAAAGCCATTCTGATCTTCGTGAATTTGAGAGGAGAGTACTTCTTTCAATCTATCTGCCAGAATGGTTCAACAAAGAAATTGGACAGTAGTTTTTAACATCTGTCGGACCTTTGCCTTCTTTCAAAATCAAAGTTATGTTGGCATTCCTCCATGTCTCTGGGATACCTTTCACAAGAATCTCCTCACAAGTTTTTTTGAAAAGGAAGTGCTATGTCATCACTGACAATTTTATAAAAATTAGGAGAGAAACCGTCTGGGCCTGGGGTTTTACCCATTTTCATTTTCTTGATCGCTTCTATTATTTCCACATAAGCTACAGAATAGTTTAATATTAGTGTGTGATCATCTGAAAGTTTCGGAATATCTTGACTGTCCAGATACTTTTGCAAGTTAATAAGTTTCTTCCCGGAGGTAGGTTTCATATCGTACACCTGTTTGTAGTAATCTAAGAAAGCATTCTTAATGTTTTCTTCTTTGGTGCAGTGTTTCCCCCCACTTTAATTTCTGAAATTAGTCTCTTTTTTTTTTCTTTATGTAGTCTTAGCACTAGCCACTTTCCCGGCTTGTTTGCAAATTCAAAATGTCGCTGTTTCATCATTCTTATCTTTTTCTCCATCTCCATGAGGATAGCTGCTTCTGTAAAGATCTAAGTTTCATAATTAAATTTCTACCTGAAGGATTATGTCTTACTTCTTTTTCGACCTTAATCATATCCTTCAAGATTTTATGAGACTTTTCTACCTTCTTCTTTGCCTCTGAACCCCACTTTATAAAGTAGCCTCTTAAGACAGTTTTAAAAGCATTGCAAACTGTTCTCATTGGAACCTCACCGTTGATCTTTCCTTTAAATTAGGACGAAATTATTTCTCTAATTTTCAGAACAAATCGCTGGTCACAGAGAAAAGCTTAATTCAGTTTCCAACTTTTCAGTGGTCCTCTCACGATTAATTTCATATGCAGTCGATTGTGAACAGAGATCTGTTTTGGAATTATGTCAATCTTATCAATTTGGAGAAGAAATTTGGAAGCAAAACGTACTCAATTATAGACATCAAATGGTGATGGTCTGAGTAAAAAGTATACACTTGCGAGTTGTCTTCTTTGAACCTCCAGACGTGAACAAGTGTTAAATTTTCTGTCATTGAGAAACAGCTCTCAAGCAGTTTACCTTGATTGTGTTTGTTTTTGTTCTTGTTATGGGAAGACCTGTCAAATGATTCCATTCATGTCCCCCATCATTATTATGTTTTCCTTATATTTTTTTCTCAGCATTATTTGGTATTTCATTATGAATTTTTTTGAAAAAGCCACTCTTGCTTCCTATTGGGGTGTCAGGGTCAGAGACCCAGGCAGCGAGACACCCCAGAGGAGGGAGTGGGAGAGCCAGCAGAGTCCTGCCAGGAGAAGTCAAGGAAGCACTTACTCAAAGGAAGTCCATTTACCTAAGCCAGAGTGACAAGCAAAAGCCGTAGTTAGAGTTCCAAAAGCCAGGGGTCTGGAGCCAAGAGATCAATCCAAGGTATCAGGAGCCGGGTGCTGGAAGCAAGGAACAGGCAAGGAGAGAGCTTGTAGAAAGTTTGCCACAAGCAAAGGAAAACTTCCAGGCAGGCAGTTATATAGCCCAAGACACAGGTGTGGCTAGTCACTGCTTCTTGAACTTATTCAAAGAAGCCTCCCTTTGCTCAGCTCTCTTGAGTCTCTGCCTTGTTTGTGGGCTGATTGACACAGCCTCCAAAGCATCTTCAGAATCGGATCCCTGTTGCCCTATAGGAGCAGGCAGAGGAACGTCCAAGCCTGCTTGGTCCATGGTAGCAGGGGGAGCTCTTGAGCTGCAGGACTCATCTCCAGCCAGAGCCACAGGGACCAACAGCTGCTGCTTGCCATCTCCACCCTGAGCAACAGGGACCAACAGCTGCTGCTCGTCATCAGTAGCTCTGACAGTGGCTTCAATTATCACATGGGGTGTAGATTGCCATGACCAGTATGGTTGTGTTCTGTATGCAAACTTCTACACCAACATACTGTAATCAAAGATTATCTTTGAAAACTTCCTGGGCATTATATTTTGAGTTAACATAGACAATCATTCCCTTCTTCTTTTTTTCATTAGTTGAAGCAAAACAGTAACCTAACTTTGGATTTCTCATGAATGTTAAGTCTTGTGCTCTTAGGCAAACTTCTTGCAGGCTTATTATATCGGGGTGAGCTTTTCCTAAAATGTGAAAAATCTGTCTTCGTTTATACTCTAAATTAATACGTTTTACATCCCATAACTGTATTTTAATATTTATGATTCCTTTCATTAAATAAACTATCACTAAATTATTCATGTTGAGAAGATCCCTCATTCAATAGCCATGGGTCTGTTAATTCTTCCTCTAATTCTTCTTCAGCTCCTTCTTGCCTTTCTCCTTCAGAATCAAGATCTAATACACCAGATCCTGCAAAAAGTCCTATTTCCTCATCAGTGCCTTCTTCTTCTGCTGACACAACAGCTCCTTCCTTCTCTTGATCATGTGCAACTGTCTCTGATGCCATAGCAGCCTTTTCTAGTTTCTCCGCTTTTTTAAGTTTACTTTTAGTTACATTCATTGAGGCTTGAGTATCAGTCAAATCTTGAGTATCATTTCTATTCTCGTCTGTTTTCTCATTAGATCTGGCTTTCTCAAATTCCTTCATGAGTCTGATCATAATCTTTCTAAGTTTTGGCAATGAGTTGATTTTATATTTTCTTTGCTTCTATGAAAGAACAGGTTGCTTACCTGTAACTGTGGTTCTTTGAGTGGTCATCTGTGCCTTCACACACTGGGAGTTTTTGCGCATGCGCGGTAACATTAGGAAAATTCTAGAGCTAAGCAGCTTGGCGGGAACCCCTCCCCCATGCCTGTACTGAGCATGCTCAGCCCGCCAAGCCAACAGTCTCTCCTCAGTGCAGGACCTGAAAGAGGGGACAGCTGGGCGGGTGTGTGTGAGGGCACAGATGACCACTTGAAGAACCACAGTTACAGATAAGCAACCTGTTCTTCTTCTTCGTGGTCTCTGTACCTCACACACTGGGAGATTTTGTAGCTTACCATTGGACGGTGGGTGAGGTCCTAGAGAACGGAAGACGACACCGCACGTCCAAAACGGGCATCTCTTCAGGACCGGCAGTCCAGTCTGCACAAAGGTCGAGGGTTGAGACCAGGTCGTCACACGGCACAGTTCTTGCAGGTCCACTCCTCGAAGGAGAGCTGCTGAAGAGGCTACAGCTCTAGTGGAATGAGCACGGAGCAAGGCTGGCGCAGGCTCTTAGCCAGTTCATACGCCAGCAGAATGGTCTGGGCCACCCATCTGGAGAACCTCTGGGTGGACACCTTGTGGTCCTTTCGACAACCACCATAGCAGACAAACAGGTGGGGAGTCTGACGAAAGGGCGCAGTCCTATGTGTGTAGAAAGCCAAAGCCCGACGAGCATCGAGAGAGTGGAGAGAGCGCTCCAGAGGCGTAGTTGGGTCTGGATAAAAGGTAATTAGGATAATATCCTGGCTGAGGTAGAAGTGGGACACCACCTTGGGCAAGAAGGAGATGTCTTGCCGAAGGACTACTTTGTCTCTATGAAAGACGAGGAAGGGCTCATCCGATCAAAGTGCTGTCAGCTCACTCGCCCACCTGGCTGAGGTGACAGCTACCAGGAAAGCAGTTTTGATGGTCAGGAGCCTGTCGTCAGTAGTCGCCATGGGCTCGAAAAGCGGTCGCATCAGCTGTGGTAGTACCAAGGACAACGACCAAGGCAGTAGCGGCGGCAACATCAGTGGATAAAGATGTTGCAGACCCTTCATGAACTGCTTGAGGGTAGCGTCCCTGAAAAGAGCTGCTGAGGAGGACCCTCGTGGCTGATAAGCCACGATAGCAGCAAGGTAGACCTTCAGCGATGGGAAGGTGAGCCCTTGTTTCCAAAGGTGGAGCACGAAATGGAGCACGGTAGGCAGAGCGACGGGCGATACCGGCTCTCGACGTGCTTACACGAAGGCGACGAATTTCTGCCACTTGTAGTGGTAGTTGCAGCGTGTCAACTCCTTCCTGGCTGCAGTGAGGACATCCTGAATCGCTGGAGCATCTAAGGCATTATCCTCCATGCATGAAGAGCCAGGAAAGGCAGGTCTGGGTGGAATACGAGACCGTCTGAGTGCGACAGATCTGGTGCTGTTGGAAACTTGAGGAGACAGCCGCGAGCAGCCTCGAAGAGCGGCCCAAACCAATGCTGCCTTGGATGGTATGGGGCTACGAAAATGACATCCGCCCAATCTGCGAGGGTCTTGGCGACCACTCGGCCCAGGAGAGAAAACAGCGGGAACGCGTAGAGGAGACCATCGGTCCACTGAAACTGGAAAGCATCGCTGAGAGAGTCCCGGCCTAGGCCGGTTCTCGAACAGTATCGGGGACACTTCCTGCTCAGATTGCTGGCGAAGAGATCGATCGACGGCTCGCCCCACCAGGCTAGTATCATCCAGAACGCGGAATTGGAGAGGGTGCACTCGTGGTAACACGAGGTGTCCCTGCTGAAGGCGTCTGCCATGGTGCTCTCTTGGCCCGCCAGGTGTACCGCGACTGGGTGGACTCGGAGCGGCATGTACTAGTTCCAAAGCTGAAGAACTATGGCGAGGAGAGTGGTCGATCGGGTCCCTCCTTGCCTGTTGACATAGCAGACGACCGTCGTATTGTCGGACAGGATCTGCACTGTGTGTCCGGCGACCAGGTTGCAGAAGGCCCTTAGAGCCTTCAGGATGGCGAGGAGTTCCATGGCATTTATGTGTAGGTGGGTCTCCAGGCCGATCCAGCGTCCTTGCACCCTGAGATCGCCGCAGTGCACTCCCCATCTGTAGAGGGAGGCATCTGTCGTTACCGTGAGCGGAGGAGTTGGTTCCCGAAATGGCATCCCCGAGAGCAGGTGACCATAGGACAGCCACCAGAGAAGGGAGCGGTGCACCCGTTGAGGAACCCACAGGAGACGTCTCTGATCGTCGAAGAGAGGGTCGAAGGCCCTAGTGACATGGTCGCCGCCATGTAACCGAGAAGCCGTTGGATCCTTCTCACCGATATCACAGAGGCATCGAGGGTGGCGGAGGTGGCTCGATGAAGGGTGCATGCCCACTCCGTGGGCAGATAGCCCCTGGCAGATATCGAGTCCAGGGTCGCCCCGATGAAATCCAGGACCCTCATCGGCTCGAGGTGCAACTTCTTCGGATTGACACGGAGGCCAAGATGAGACAGAAGAGAGAGTGTAAAATGAATGTTCTTGTATAACTTTCGCCTGCAGGACGCCAACAACAGCCAGTCGTCCAGGTAGGGATATACCATAACACTCTTCGTCCGGAGGTACGATACCACAGGGGTCATGCGTTTGGTGCTGGGGGCAGTGGAGAGTCCAAACGGTAGCACCCTGTACTGGTAACAAGTACCGTCGACCGCGAATCGTGGGTATCGTCTGTGCTGCGGACGAATTGCAATGTGAAAATGGGCGTCTCGCAGATCAATAGAGGTGAACCAGTCCTGTCGTCGAAGGAAAGGCAGAATCAAAGAAAGAGTGACCATCTTGAACCTCTTGGGGAGGATGTAAGAGTTCACCGCTCTGAGGTCCAGAATTGGCTGTAGGGTACCATCCGATTTCGGTACCGTGAAGTACCGGGAGAAGCAGCTGGTGGTACTGGTCGAGCACGGAAGTTGTTCTATGGCCCCTTTGTGCAGTAAGGACTGGATCTCCTCTAGCAGAGCAGAGCTGGCCGGGATGGAGTAGTAGATGCCTCGCGGTGGTATATCTTGAAACTCTATGGCGTAACCAAGACGGACGATGGTGATGAGTCCAAGAGTCCGTAGTGATGTGCTGCCATGCGGTGAGATGTCGGGCCAAGCTCGGTTGGTCTACGAAAGCGGCAGGCAGGCTGAAGAGTGGCTGTGATGGCGACCCACAAAGGCGGTCAAAACCGGGACTTCATCCTGAAGACTTCTTCGAGGAAGATCGGCGCCCTCGAACATGTCTCCGTGCAGAAGACGAAGTCGACAGCCGAGACAGAGCCCAGCGCGGTGCGCGAGGCCAGTACATCGATGAAGACAATCGACGCCAGGACGACCGGGAGCCAAAGCTGCGGTGTGGCTGAGGTGGTTGGTGGATTCCCGTCCGCTTCACGGTGAGGTGTGCCTTGACAAGGTGATCCATCACCTCATCAGTCGTGGCATGGAACAAGCCTTGATCTTTGAACGGGAGGTCTTCTATCCTCTTTCGACTGTCCTCTTGGAGGCCTGCCAACCTGAGCCACGTGAATCGCCTGAGCGCCACAGAGCCGACCATCACTCGAGCCGCCACCTCCACCGAGTGTCTCGATGAAAGGATCTGTCGGTTGGCGAGTGCTACCCACTCATTGAAGAATTGGATAGCATTCGCCCGTTGATCCTCAGGGAGGTGAGCCAACAGCGGATAGAACCTATCAAGAAGGTTCGGCTGGTAAGCAGTGAGGCAGGCCTGTGTGTTGGATACCCTAGCGATGAGCGACGAGGCGGAGTAAAACCGCCTACCAAAGGTATCCAGACGACGACCCTCTCGGTCCAGCGGGGTGGTATTACCACCCTTGGTCTGTGAGGACTCGACAATGGAGTTCGGCACCGGGTGGTTAAACAGGAACTCGACATCCTCCTTTTGTGTCTGGTATAGATGTTCTAGACAATGCAGGATTGGTTGCTCGGATGCGGGCTGGGTCCACGAATGTTTAAGGACCTCTTGCAGCGCCGGAAGAAAAGGTAACCATGCTGTAGATGGTGGACGGGTGTCCACGGAGTGGAACACCGGGTCTTTTACAGATGGAACTGGGTCCGACACATCCAGCCCAAGCGCATTCGCCATACGGAGAAGGATGTCCGAGAACTGTTTTACGTCTTCCGGTGCCGAATCTGGTGTGGGGTCCCCAAAGGCCAAGGGCGGAGACTCGTGGGAACCAGGCGTCAATTCCTCAGACTCAGACTCCGTCTCGTATGATGATGTTCGATGGCCTGGGTGGAGGTCAACGCCGGAGCTGGGGTCTGCATCGGGATGGCCTCCGAAACTGGACGTGACACCGTCGCGGTGACTCTGGGCAGCGGTGACACAGCCCGGTAGCGCAGCGAACATTCCCAGGACCACTCATAATACGGAGACCTGGAAGGCGATCGTGAAAGTGAACGCCGGTATCACGGATGGTACCTGCGACAGGATGGAGACCGCGACCTGCAATATGGCAACCAGTGCCTCATGTCCAGGTGGTACCTGTCTCTATACGCCGGCGAACAGGACTGGTACGAACCCGGTTGCTCACGCCAGATATGTTAACAGCGGTACCTCGCAATATAAGAGGTAGACAAGAAGGGTGAGTCTATCAGGGGCCGAGACAGAGCCCGCTCCAGGTAGGCCTCCCGGTGACGCGGGGATCGATGTCTCTCCCGCCGTTCCGGGGAACGAGACTCACTCCTCCTGGCACGGTCTCGCAAAGTGGCTCGGTGAGACGGGGCCCGAGGTGTAGCCAGAACAGGTTCCAGGCGGTCCATCCCCTCCGGGTGACCGAGTGGAGCTACTGCGGCAGATAGAACGGGCAGGCCCGAAAGCGCCGCAGAGCCAGCGGTCGGGTCCTCATCAGACACCTCGATTATCTCCGGCGGCCCAATCTCCTCGACGACCTCAAGATGTTGAGTTGGAGGACGTGTCGGAGGGCAGATCCTCCTAGAGGGCGAACCCCGCTTCTCCTTCTTCCTCTTCTCTTCCTTCTCTTTAGATGTATCGAGAGAAGGAGTCCGCTCGCGCTGAGCGGCAGTTAGCGGCTTTGACAACTTCGCTGCCTGCGAGCCCGCAGGAACTTCCTTAGAAGTCGGCGCACCCGAGAAGAGCTTCGGGAAGCACAGAAGGGGTGATATCGGAGGCCGAGAGGATGCTACCAAGCCCGGTACCATCGTCGTTGGTACGGCAGCTGCCGGTTGTGGGTTTCCCCAAGGTAAAAGAGGCACTCCGAGTGCCCGTCGGAGAAAGCGACCTTACGCCCACACAAAACACAACGCTTGAAGAGTGCAAATATAGAAAGAAGCCGAAGAAGAAGAGCGAAAGTCCAAGGGGGGAAGAACACTCACGGAGAAGATTGATGAAGATCGAAGAATGAAGAAAAACACAAAGGAAGAGGGGTTCAAAGAAAGCCGTAATTCAAACCAAAGCACAAGCCAAAGACGCTGCAAAGCAAAGAACCTTCTGTTCGCTAAGGTGGACGAAAAAGAACTGAGGAGAGACCATTGGCTTGGCGGGCTGAGCATGCTCAGTACGGGCATGGGGGAGGGGTTCCCGCCAAGCTGCTTAGCTCTAGAATCTTCCGAACGTTACCGTGCATGTGCAAAAACTCCCAGTGTGTGAGGCACAGAGACCACGAGGAAAAAAGGATAATCCTTCCACTTTTTCCCACCTATAACTTATGTGATTTTTCAAGAGAAGTTGGGCAAGAGGTTTATAATCATGTCTTCTTTTAAGAATTTGGAATGGAACATCCTTAAAGATTTTTATCTCTTTTTTATTAATCAGAAGTTGCTTATTATAACTAATCTGCAAGATCTTTTCTTTTGTTACAGATCTATTTAGACTGATAACTATATCTCTAGGAAGACCTCGTTCTCGTGCAACACGAGAGTTGAGTCTAAAGATTTTATCAACACTCAATTCGAATTTCTCTACTGAGGTCCCAATATCATCTGCTAGAATAGGAACTAGTAGCTCATAAAGATTCTCGTCCGTCATTTCAGGAAGACCTCTAAGTTTAATGCATTTATATCTGTAACGGAGTTCCTGAAGGTCAGTTTGAGTCCGCTCCTCACTTTGTTGTTGTGCTAAGCTATCTGTTATTTTTCTAATTTTTTATTTTGTTCCCTCAACTCTTTTGCTTCTTCCTTCAGTTCTGAAATATCCTTTGAGAAAAAATCCAATTTACCACCAAAAGTTTCCAACTCTTTCTTCATGTTCGATCCTATCGCTACACGGTTTTCAGCTCCTGTCTTATTTCTAATTTGAAGCTCTTGAACTGTTCCAGTAAATGTTGAATTTGTTGGGCCATATCTAACTGCTTTGTATCAATGTCAATAGTTGTTTCAGTAGGTAAGTCAACTGAGCATCTTCTTACTGTTGCTTTTTAGTTTTCAACCTGGTAACCATATCCACAATCACTAGTATTCTAACACAATAACACAAAAGCTACTGTAGTTCCCTCCCCACCCTTCTTCGCAGTATTTCGCAGTACTCTAAATCAAGAGGTATTCCCTTATGTCTGATAGGTATTCCCCTTTCCAATCTTCTCCTATCTGTTTAAGATTGTTGCCTATTCTTCTATCTGACAAGTGGTTTAAATTCCAGGAAGGAGTTCATAATTCCTAAGTGTCCAGAATAGCATGTTGACCGTAATTTCCTCAAACTTTCATGAATCTTAATAGGTTTCATCCAAATTCTCTTAGTTGTGAATCAGATCTACAATCAATATGTGGTCAGTAAATTAATTAATTAATTAGTGTAGCTACATATAATCAAATTTTTCCAATTAATTGAGACACACTTATCCCGGGATATCCCAACTAGCAAATATATAGCCCAGATATCAGATCTATCAGAATACTATCAATTTAAGTTATATTTTTAAATTGTAATTATGATTGCCATTTGATTAAAAAATTATAATTATTATAAGCTTTATCATAAATTCGTGTCATCAAATTAATTATTGACTTAAATCCGCAATCAATTATCACACTTTACACAATTAGTTAATTGATTCAATGCTTAACAATGATCAATGTAAGAAAAACCAAGATAAATCAAGTGAGTCAGACCATCAAGAGTAATTTATTCATAATGGGCCTTGAACCGAAATAATTCATTTATAGGCTTCAGTTACTATTACACCATTTAAGATTCCCCGAATTCTTTCCTGAATACCAATGTTAATCCTATCCTAGTCAACCTATCGCATCGTCTATATTTCCAATTCAGCTATGCTTCTGTGTCTGTTTGACTAGCTTAGTTAGTGACATAGAGCTGCTAAATACAATCAGATTACTGACCCCACGTATCCCAGGATTAATGAGTAAAATTCAAAAATTCCAAAAACTCATATTATGGACCACCTTCTGATATTTTCTTCCCCAATATTATTTATTAATATTAACTAACAAATGATATTAACTTCACTTGGAGATTTCTCATTCATAGGACTGCCACCAGGTGAAATTAATTTGATGGAAATTAACAACACAACATTGGGCTAATTTGATGGCAATTAACAACACAACATTTGGCATAATATTCAGGTGACCATGCCAAAACCACCAAGAATGCCTGTAAATCTGGTGGTTACCTTCTCCCACTCCACAGAACTCTCCGTCCTTCATATTTGGCCCCAGGTTGTGCTACAAGAAAAACTGAACCAGACTTGATTTGCTGCTTGCAGATTTGCAAGCAATTAATCAAGCTTGATTCAGTTTTTGGTTCCTTAAATTAATTAAACTAATTAATTAAAGAATCAAAAAATTAATTAATTAAAAAAACTGATTCCTGCCAAGAGGAAGTAAGTTCTATTGCAGGAGGGAGGGAGATATGTTCTTGCCCTCTTTGTCTTTGTGTGGAGGAGGTGGAATTTCCCTCCTATGCAAAGAGTAAATGCTAAGATGAGGATGCTTTTTTCCTCACGTGAATGGAGATTTGCCTTTGCAGAGTGGTGACAATCAAGCCTGACTCAGATGCTGTCCTCAGAAAAAGGAGCACTGACTGGAGGGTTACCCTTGTCTCTGCTATCAGGGGGTGGGGCTTCTTGGTGTCCAGGTCTGAATGCACTATCCATTTTCAGCAGCTTGTTTGTGGTAGCTGCCTATCTCTGACTTAAATTCACTTTACAAGAGGGACTGTGGCCTGATCATACTAGGTAAAACTTTGGGATGGTCAAAGATAATTTTATTGGTATAAAAAGAATGTTGTCAGTTGACAGATTATTATTTACATCCATTAATTCTAATATTCTGAATATATAATGACTTCTTCTGTTCCAGGTTGTAAAACCACAGATTTTATAGTAGCAGTTTTTCAGAATTGAACAGTGAAAGTCAGGTCCTCAGCTTACCTTGTTTAATTGGCTTAATGTTCCTGCGGTTTTTCAAATTCAATTTATTCTTTTCCTAGATAGAGATTTATAAAATTTTAATTTCTTACACATACACACCTTTTCTAGACATATGTTAAAAAGTGAATGAAACACATCAAGGTTTTCAAGCTTATGAATGACCTTCCCATTCTTCTGGTGGGAGGGGTTGTGTTTTGTTTTAACATATTTTATATTGTAAGCCACCTTGGGTGTCTTGACAGAAAGGAATACATAAATTCAACAAACAAATTAAAATGGTTATCCTGACATTTATCACAAGCATTTCATATTGAAACTTTTCAATGTGAAAGCATTCTCTGAATACAAAATTTCAACACTGGTGTCCAACCTTTCAAAGCTTATAAAATGTACTCTTTACTTTTGATCACTTCAGGACTCAACATAGATTGCTGGCCACAATTTCAATTAAATACAGTGCATCCTATTACCTCATCATCATCTGCATTTTCTTCCTCATCTTCAGAATCCAACAGCAACTTTCTCTTTCTTCGAAGGCGTTTAGAGGTTCTATCAGTTTCATTAATGTGGCTGCTACCTCCCTGTTTTCCACAGTCACTTGGAGTGTCCTTAGAGATTCTATCAAACAGACATAAGTTAAGGTAAATGCAAAACATCTATGTGTACTACTGAATATTTGTCTTTCTGTCTGTTTACTGATGTAGAAAGGAGGTCTGGGTGAATGGGTTTAAAAGGTAATTGGATATAAATTATCTGGTTGCTAGAATAAATTAAAACTGGTGTTCTTCCATATGAATCTCCTCCTCACTTAAATAATCTCTTTTTTAAAAAAATCCTTTTTATTGATTTTATATTGTAACATCATCCCTGATCCACCTCCGCTTAACAGCAGTATGTAAAATTACTTTTCAGTTAAGCTACACAGTGGTAAAAATAAAAATAAGAGATGTCAAAAATGTTTCCCTACGCAGTCAGCGAAAAGGATATGAAAGCCTATGGAAGACCAACATTATCTTTTTTCCCCATTCCAAATCACAGTAAAACTGTGGTTTTTTTCCTTTCCTTTGGCTATTTCAAATTTGTTCATAATTTTTTCAATCAGCATTAGTTGCCATATCTTATTATATCAATTGTCACAAATATTCAGATAAAATCAAGCAATGACAAATCCAGTAGGTACTAATAAATAACCAAGTAGGAGTTTGTGAGATGCCTTTGCATTATCTCCTTGAAAAGCACCCAGGAGAGTCAGTTCTGGAGTCTTTATACAACACTCGTCAGTGATATTTTTTAATTTCAGAAATGATTGCATCCCAGAATGTAGATACTTAACCATTATAAATGTTAATAAAAGCCATTATTTTTGTAACTTCCCCAGAAAAAAAGGGGGGGTCTATATATAATACTCACACCAGAATCAAAGACCACTTTTTGCAAACTTTTCAACTAATTTTTCCCTACTGAAGCAAAGATACTTTTGAAAGAGAACTTGCCCATATCATCCCATTTTTTCTTATCTAGACAAATATCTCAATTAGTTTCCCATGCCCTTCAGAGACTATCTGAGGGATCCATATTTAAATTGTTTCAATTGTTCAAACTATTGTATATATGGGAGATAAATCGTTTAACATAGCTACCCATTGTATCTAACATAATTGCAAATTATGTTCCCGCAAAGGTTTAATTTTAATATATGGTTGCCTGATGAAGTTACCAACCTGATACCATGTAAGCCAATTTATATTTGAACCCTTAAGTTTATTCTTCCACCAATCTTATGAAAGCATCAGTACAAAAATCTTGCAATTTGCTTAATTGTACTCTATCAAAAAGTTTTAATTTTTTTCTTCTGTGTGGAACTCAGAATAACAATATAGTAGGATCAGTGGTTGAAATGCCAAGTACCAGAGCCTCTTTTATGTATTTCCACACTGGCTAAAAGAATATATAATGTCTGGGAAATGGCAGTCTGAGTGGGTGGGAGGAATACTGAAACTTACGAAAATTAACCTGCAGTCCAGATATTTTGAAAATCTGTAAGTTTGAGCTTTAGATGTTGAAGGGCTTCCACGCGTTTACTGAGCATCAAAATCAAGTCATCAGCACAAAGACTAATAAAGAATAATAACATGATTTGATTTCTGGACCTTATTCCCTTTAATGTCTGGGGCAGACCTAATATAGTTAGCTAGAAACTCAATTACTGAAGTGAACAAAAAAGAAGACAATATACACCACTATTTAATACACTTCTTATTTCAATGAGTCCAGATTAATCTGTACATTTGCAACTGATGGGAAATAAATGCAGAAAGAGCTGATTCAAATTTGGGACAGAACTAATAGGAACGGCTAATTAACACAATTAAAAGCCTTCAAAAAATCTAAAGTTAGAAGAGTCAGTGAGGACCCTTCATGCCTGTAGTAATTAATTATACTACACAGCCTATGTATTAGGTAAGCAATATAACTATGAGATATAAATTCAAATTGATCAGGATGTGAAACATTATATATATTTTAAACTGGTCGGTCACAACAGATGCGGAGATCTTATAGGTATCATTTAATAAAGAGACTGGGGGATAAGAGTCCATTTGCAATGTTTTCTTTTAAGTTTTAATAAGAAAATAACTTTGGAGTATGTTCAAGTTTCAGAAAGTTTGCCATCCCTTCCCCGAATATCATTTAAAAACACTCTGTAAAAACAAGCAACATCTTTACGAAATGTCTGCAAAATTTCAGAGAATCCATTTGGTTCTGGAAACTTATTTAGTTTGAATCTTTCTATGCCTCTTGAATTTCATCCAGGGAGACTGTTTTTTCCAGATTTGCCCCAGCTGCAACATAAGGCAGTTAACTTTGACTCCTATTTGGCAATCTGTAACATTCTTTGTATTATCTGGAAAGTCTGTATCAATGTTTTCAAAATAAGAGGCAAATTCATCCCAAACTACTCGAAGATCAAAGACCCTTTTTCCATTTTCATTCATTATGGCTCTTATTTTCTTTTTCCTGCTTGTTCTTTAATTGTCTGGCCAATCACCTAGATACTTTATCAAGAAATGCACAGAATTTTTGCTGAAAATGTAACATCCCCATCATGGTTCTGTTACTATCAAGACAATTTAATTCAGCCTGTTTCTTATCCAGACCCCTCTGTATTCTCTCAGCCTATCTTGTGGGATTTATTGGACAAATATTTACTTTCATTGCTCAAGGGTTGCCAACTGAGCTGTTCTTACATTTAAGTATGCTCAGTTCTTTAATGCACAGCCCATCCCTAACAGCCTTCATAGCTTCCCAATAGTCTTGTACTGAATGAATGAGAGACACTTTCCTCAAAATAATGTTCTAACTATGTGTTCAGTCTCCGCTCAGGCTACTGGCTTGACAATAATTGTATATTAAATCTCCATATTGGTTGGATGCAACTTGTGGAGAAAATGATATACTTGTATGGACAGGGTGGTAAACTATAACTTTAATTATTCCTACAGCCATGTCTCTAATCTTGTGTAATAAATCTTCTGTGGTGAGGATCATCTCTATTCTGATGAAAATTTCATGAGGTACAGAATAAAATGTAAAAATGTAAAGGGTAATTCTGCCCCTATGTCTCTTAATCCATAAACTTGGAATACCTTTTACCATCATAGCATAGTTTTGTGGAGGTAAATGTCATTTTATTCTTTTTTGTAAATCAGCACTGTGTAAAGACTTTAGAGTCATCCCTTGGAAGATTCCAATTAAAATCCCTCTCCAACCCAATGATTCTAGAAGCAAAATTAATTTTTTGAAAAGCTTATGGGAAAATTATGGTGCACAAACCATAGCAAAAGTAATGATGGTATTATGATCTAAGTGTCCTTCTATAAATAGATAGCGCCTTATAGAGTATCTTTGGATTTTATTAACTTTAAAAATTTAAATCCTCATGAAATAATACAACAACCGTGCAAGATTTATTAGAACCAGAAGACAAATTTTTCCCATCCTCTGCGTGGAATTATTATATGCCATATGTTTAAAAAAAAAAAACCCTGAGGGTTTAAGATCTTTTAACTATCCTGCATACCTATGTCCTCTTAATTGGATTGTGGGTTTCTTTGACATTCAAAGTAACTATATTTAATTAGGAAACATCTAATTAATAAACAATGTTAACAGGCTGTGCATCTATTAACAACAAAAAATTCTGCTGTAATTCCCAATTCCCCTTATCCCCATGCCATCTTAACCTCAGAAGGTGAGATCCTGCCCTTCTCCTTTTCCACCACAGAGTAACTATGATAATTTTCCCCACTGAGGAGTTTTCCCCAAGCCCAAACTCCACCACTACATATCCTCTCCAACTGCAAGGGGAAAAAGTCAGATCAGCCCAACTAAAAAATGCATTTATAAGATTTTTATCTTATATTTTTATCTTTATCTTAAGACATTTATACCTTTATAAAATTAATAGAGAATCTTAATCTAAGCCCATATGGATACTATAAGTAACAGATGAAGTAAATTACAATAACAACAATAGCAACAAAAAAGGAGAGCATTTTCCCAGCTAGACTTTATCTTCTCTGACTTGTTAGTGGGAAGAGAGATCTGGTCCACTGAGAGGTCCTCTCTGATTCAAACTCCAGGAGTTGTTTTTCTTGCCACTGTTGATCTTTCACTGTTGTTACTAATTGCCGTTCTTCTTTAGTGTTATCTGCAGATTCATCATATCCCTCTGCCAAATCCAAGTTCAGCTTCTTATTATGAGTGCTGCCATTTTTTCCAATGCAGAAACTTGCTCCTAAACTTGCCCCATTATGAACAACAGATAGGCAAGCGGAGAAACCCCACTTATACTGAATACCAGCCTCTCAAAGCTAAGAAATGAACTTGCTTTTGTCTCCTAAGTGTCCCTGACGACATATCTGGAAATATCATGATTGGATTATTATTAAATTTTAAATCCTTAACAGCGTGTAACTTTCTAACGATGTCTTTTTTTTTTGTGAAACAAGCAAAACAAACCAGTGTCCCTGGGCCTAGCTACATCCTTGAACAGTAGCCTACGGCAGAGTTCAAAATCCTCTGCAGTGACTGGGAACTCTTGACAGTAAAGATGTCAGTCATGGTGCCACGAAGTCTTTTATATTGCTTTTTCCTGCATCTTCCAAAATACCTGGAATCCAAATATTGATTCTACATTTATGGTCTTCCGTCTTCCAGTTTTAATTAAATAGTTCCATTTTCACTTCTTAAATTTTTTGAGAGTTTCCTCATGAGAAATGGGCAAGTCAAGGGCAGAAGATGCTGCATTCTTTATACCTTTAAGATGACTGGCAAATTCTGACAATTTTGTGCCAACAGCTCTGCCCAGACTGCATCAATTCTACTTCAAAATCTTTCAGATATTCTATTAGGTCTCTCTTTTTTTCCAAGCAGACTTTCCTCAGCTTTAGTCCCAGCAGATACTGTTTGAACCACAGCAGAGGCTGTTAGTGATCTGGTGGCGATTTTATGGATGTGCTGAGTTAGTGAAGATAAGACAGGGATTCCACTTTCAGTAAGAAAACACTCAATAATCACTGTTCGACTGTTACTAACCTCCCTCGCATGCTTAAAAGCTTCTCCTCTGAAGATATACTGTACAAGTGTGCTATTTTTAGCTTTCTGAAAACTGCTATTACATCTAGAGTTTTTAACATTGGTAAAGAACCTCTGTAGTACATGAGACTTCATCCCCTACCACTTAAATATTCTTCTGCCACCACCTTCATATTCTTTCTTACCATCTGACGTATGGTGGTGGCTGCACAAGACAGTGTCTTCTCAGGAGTTGTGGAACTCTTTTCCAGTACAGATACTCCTGAACTTTACATTAATGGAGATCAGAGCATGTATTAAAGATCATACTATTTCTGAGGACATTGCCACAACAAATTGTTACTTGGCTTTGTTGCTCCTTTTATTGCTGCCAGTGCTACCATTTTTTGCTACATTATCTTGGACTTTATATTATCAGAAAGCCACATTTTGAATCCAGTATCTTGGAAAGGCAAAATATAAATATTTTTACATTTTTTAAAAGTTAAACACAAAGATACTGAATACTTGTGGTAAGACAAGAGTATTTATTTGATCTTTTAAACTGGCTTACAGAGTGAACCCTCTACTTTTACTGTGGTTAGGAGAGTAAGACTCCAGCTAAAGTGAGAAAATGGTAAATACAAAGAAGACTATTTTTTTAAACCTGAGAAAATACTTCTCTAAAGAAATGGTCCCTAGGCATTTTAGGCTCAGCAGAGACCATTTTGAAATATAGGAAATGAATGAAGCTTACTTTCTATGGATTAAAAAAGGCCTTTCCTGAGTCTGAAACGGCCCTATGTAGACAAAAGTGAAATGCCCCCGTGATCTCCTAGAGGGCATTTGGGAGCAATAACTTCTCCCCTGGAGGCCACAAAAAAGGCGATGGGGTCTTGTTGAAGTCTGTGGGGCACATGTCCCTCCTATCTTAGAGGTATATGATTACATGTTTTTCCTTACAATGTCCCCTTTTTATGATTCAGACATATAAATACTGTTTATGTGCCTTCATGCCACTTATCAACTCGTGGTGACTCCATGAATTTCATAGGGTATTCTGGAAAAAAAGTCCAGACAAAACTAAAAAAGGTTTATATAAATTATGGTGCTAAAAAACTAAGTAAGGGCACATGTTAATTCATATCATCAAAGGTCTGAAAATTTCAGGTGTTTTCCAATCTCCCTCTGTAATTTTCACAAGTTGATAAGTGGCATGAAGGTACATTTAAAAAAGTATATAATTTTGACCAATTATTGGAGAAAACCACCATCTCCCATATATCTTCATATGAAACATGGGCTTCCACCTTAAACCTACGGTGCCAAATTATATACTTTGATCAGTTTTTTTTAAATGATTGCAGTACAACTGAACGCACATATACATACACAGTATTTATATGTCTGAATCATAAGAAGGGGACATTGTAAGTGTTAAGCAGTAAGTTTACTCAGAGATAAATGGTGGCATTTAAGGTGGTATGAAGGCACATTTAAAAAAAACTGATCAAAGTATATAATTTTGACCAATTATTGGAGAAAACCATAGCCTCCCATATATCTCCATATGAAACATGGGCCTCCACCTTAAACCTAACATTTGTCTCCGAGTAAACTTACTGCTTAACACTTCCACCAACAGTAAACCATTTTCCAGCTTAGCATGGGGAGTTGGAGATGATGTAAGACCATCAGTCTGTCCATCCCAGCTCCAGACTACCACCTGGGACTAAAGCAACTACCAACCTCTCTTAATGGGTAGGAAGAGGACGAAACCTCTTTACTGGTTTTTTGAATAGATAAAATGTGGTTTGCACTGATGGCTTCTCCTTTCCTCTCCCCTTTCATCATGTCATGCCTTTAACCTTAGATTTTAAGCCTGAGGACATAGACAATATTAGTTCTAAATTATGTACATCAGCTAGCAATTGTAAGTGTAGTTATCACCCCACCAAATAATCTTTGGGGCTTTTTGCTTTGTGAGACAGACCAAACTACTGTTTGCCCTTCACCTTCATGGGTTTCACTTTCATGAATTTGATTACTTGTGACTTTCTACCTGCTCTCTCCCCACCCCACGATTTCACTGCTCCGAGATTGTCGTAAGAGGCAAATTCAGATCAATACTAAAGACACTAGCAGCAGCCATTGCCATCTAGAGCCTTTCTGTTCTTCTGCTGCCGAGTGTCCCCAATTCTCCCTCCACCTTGTAAAAGCCATGAAGCCCACTTTGAATACTGAACTTGGAATATGAAGCTATTTTCACAAGCTGCCACTGGCTGCAACAGTACCTAATCCAGCTCCTCACTCCCACTTCTCCTCTTCCCCCTCCTCTCCCCTCTTCCAGAAAGACACACTCTCCAACTTCACTTCCTGCACACCTCAGAAAATAAACACATCTCCAGGATTCTCAGAGGAGAGAAACACAGACTGTTTAAAAGACACCAGCAGCAGCTACTGCAATCCAGCCTCTCCCCTTCTCCCCATTCCTTGGAAAAGACATTCCATAACTCTGCTTGTCCCAGATCCTCTGAGGAAGCAATTTCAGACCCGCATGAAAAGTTTCCCTAAGAGCCATTGCAATTCAAACCTCCTCTCTCCTCCCCAATTCCTTCCCCTCCACTTCCTGCAAAAAGGCAACCAGATGGTCACAGAAAACAAATGCAGATTGGTACTAAAGACACCAGGAGTGATTACTTGACCTTTTAATGTAAAAATATAAATAAATGCAGATAAAGCACAAAAAGAACAGGAACATATTTGTAACTGGTAATATAGTATTTGAAGTAAACTGAAACAAAAAGAGAAAAGTTTTCACCTTTCTTTATGCTCCTGATGCAGATTCTCAAAGCAGTCCATTTGCTCAAGATACCTGTTATTTTCACTGGCTTGAAGTTCAGATCTGGAAATGCTGTTTGGGGACACTACAAAAAGAGATGACTGATAATTACTATTTCATTTAGAAATACCTCACCATTTATGCAGAGTACTGCCTATATTCCTTTCACAGTCTCTCATCAGCAGATGCTCATGCCTGATTGTAAGGGAATTAATCATCTTCAGTCCAGTATTTAAAGAAACTGTCATTTTCATTGTGTAGTAATATCTGAGACAACCCAAATACAGTTTGCAATTTTAATGCCCATAGGTCTAGCCAATCTAGATTTCACTTATATTGACAAATCTCCAGAGGCAGAGCTGCCCTCATTATTTGCAATCGGAAAGGAAAGAACACTGAAATGATTCTGATGCCTCATGTATCTTCATTATTTCCAAGAGAAATATTATATTTGTACAGAATTTGCTGCAACTGTACAGAAACTGAGTATGCCAGCTGAGTTATAATGCTTCAAAGGTCAAAAATAGCCCTTCTATTTTATTGATTTCATTCCTAAAATAACCTATAACTGGTAACAACTCCAAAAAAAGCAAGTATCATTTCACTGGCTCACAATTAATAAATAGTCCAAACACTTCTTCAGATCACAAGCTTCTGCATCAATCATAACTGCTACTACTGAAGGGTTCTTTTTCTTTTTTTTACACTCTAGTCTCATACTCTTGCACTATTATATACTCTACCCCTCACTCTCAGGCATACCTTCTGAATGACAGACAGATACGGTGTTGGAAGCAGAAGATGTAGACAAGTTAAGAACGGCTGAATTGGTATTGACTGAGGAGGCGGAGAGAGCTTTTGCAGCTTCTGTTTCAACTTCTGTGATGAGTTCCAGTGTTCCAAACTCACTTAAACGAAACTGTAAACGGGAAAAAAGGTGAATGAAGTAAACATACAACTCAAAAAACTGCAAACAAGATTTGAAAAAATGAAAAGTGGGTTGTGGGTTTCAGCAATAAAAGAAGTTGAATTAATGTCTAAAGGCACTACTAACAAAGAAAACAGCATTATATGCTGGGTTCACATCAACTATTAGAGCGTTGCCAGGGCAGCATGCTCACATATGAAAAGGCTATTCATTTACTTTAGTGTTCTTATTGAAGGCTATCATGAAGCAGACTGATAAAACTTAACATGAGGAAGAAGGATCATACATACAAAGATCTTATTTAAATAAAAAGAATGCTTTCTCATAGTACCAAGTGCTTGAAATCAAAATTCAAGAGGAGAAAAAAATACATGATCGCCAATATCTAGGGGACTGGAAGAGTGCCTTTGAAAATCTTATTAGCACGGGTTTCCTGCTAAAGGTTTTCTACTGTATTCCTAACACAATGCTCCTGAAGTATATACAATATTAAGATGGAAAATAAAAATCAAAGAAAAAAACTTGCATATTCTTTTATTAGAAAACCAACATAGAAGGTGCCAGCAGAAGTTTCAATTCCATGTGTCAGCCACAGTCCACTTAACTAACATCTGCCACAGTACACTAAGCCATTGCTTCCTCTTCCTCATATGCAGCGCAAGCCAGTCATGTACCAATAACTTCACTATGAGAGATTTAAGCATGTGCTTATTCTTTTGAAATTTGTAGGCCATAAAAATGCTTTTTCATGGTTGGATACCACTAACAGTATTTCCATTTCACTTGTAGATACTTGTATCACCAGTTATTGAGAGGATCAGTAATTATACATATTTTAAAACATGCAATCAAGTGCTGGAAAATTACAAGAATGCAAGACCTCTAAAAATCAAGGGAGATTTATTTATCACATAAGCATTTTAAGCACTATATAATTATTTATCATTTATTTTGCAATAAAAATTATTTATCCTCATAAATCCCAAACAAACAATTTTCCCTATTTCACTGGGAAAAATGCATTTCAGACAGCCTGTTGATCAATATAGAGAGAGAGAAAAAGAGAGACACTAATATATACTGAATCTAGTTGTATATGACTTGTTTTTAATAAAAGAACAATATAATGCTCTAAATGTCTCTTAGAAATATGCATAGGCAGCTTACAATGTAAAATGTAATATTTCTAGGAGTCATTAAAGCAAAGATGATATTATTTATTAAGCAAGATTTCATACTGATGATAAAATATTGCTTCATTACAATATTCCTTTTTGGGGGGGGGGGGTCATGCAATCACCTGTTTAAAGACCAAGCCAATAGTAAACAGCCATTCATCTCAAACTGTGGTTTTGTATCAACTGTTGTTAGTTTTTGGGAAGAGAAATATTGTAATGTAAGCTATCGTTAAAATCAGATCCCATGGACTCCAAGACCAGCTTCCTGCTAGTGGCATACATGCACACAGATTTCCCTTACGTCTGTGTATGTCTTTTTTGGGGTGCTGTGGAGGTAAGTATTCCCTTACCTTCTCTGCTGCACTCAAAGCTTTTGTCCCCCAGACTCACCATACAGTCTCTGAACCCCTGCCCCACATGGCCATTCTGTGCCTTGTGGGGAGCGGAGAAGAACAGAGATACATCTGACTATGTCTCCCTGGCCAGATGCGAAGTGATTGCAGCAGCACAGAGACCACTGGAAGACCAGGTGGACTTCAGTGCTGAAGGCATCATATTGTGACTGGCTACACTTCAATCCTACCTGCTCCCCAGGGGGGCAGGCTTCAGAAGCTGTATCATAAGTCAAGGGGGTGGGGGATTTGGGTGCAGTGGAGAAAAGAAGGGATGTCCAGAGATGTGCTATATTGCTCAATATAATAGAGGTCTGCATGTGGAAAGCTCTGGTATGCCAAGCCACACAATATTGCAGCCCAAGTGCCTCTCCTGAAATTCAAACAGGAAAATTGAAAAAGATATTAGAGGTGAAGGAAATACACTCTGTACATGATGCAACAAAGTTACTTCATGCTGCATCACTGGAGTCACGTATCATATCTTAAATATTGTAGAGGATTTTAACAGTTTTTTTTAGAAAACAAAATAGTTAACTATAGTTTTAAAACATAAGTTACATTGTGAAGATCATGATCAGTAGGTCGGCTGCAGAGAAGTGTGTAATGAGAAAATCTAGATGGATATAGGAAGATTAAAACTAATCATGTTTGTTGAGAATGACATCAGAATAGACGCAGATACACGCGGAGCTGAGGTTTTCTCTCACCCTAATAAGTGGATCTGAGGCCCTTTCCCTCAGTGCAGCAAATAGTTTTCAAACTAGTCTCTCTGACTTAAAAGGACCAGCCAGATACTTTTCTGTTTTCCTTTCCATTGTGTTTCATCTCATTGTCACTGTACATTCTTTTACTACTGGTCACCAGAAACCAGTACTGGGTTCTAAGTTTCCTCATAAATGTACACACTGACCAGGAAAAAAAATTATACTAGGGGCTTGAGTGCCAGCAGTTCCTAGAACACAACAGCCCAATATTTTTTGCTACAATTTGCTACAGTTTAGAGGGGCATCTCTTAACAAAGCATACTTTGTGCAGCTGAAAATAAACATAACTAGCTCTCTCTTCTGATGCATAACAGCAAGCTCCAGTTCTTTACTGGCATCTTGCTTCCATAAACTCCAGCTTCGGGGATACAACAAGTAGGTAAATCAGTAGTCACCCAAGTTCTCAGTAAGAAAAAATAACTTTTCTCTGAAAGCATTGTTAGTTTACTTTTGCTGCAATTCATGTCAGAAGGCAAAACATTTCACAGCACTTTTTTTTCTCCATTCTGACAAAATAACATTGGTACTATTATTAAATCAGGGCCTTTGATTACCCTATCACTTTTTTTTTTTCCTTACTTGTATGTTGCTACCAGGCAAGGTGGCAATGCCGTCTTTCCAGTCTAAGGCACCCATTACATCGAAGTCTGCAGTCTGGGCGATGGCTGGTTTTTTCTCCGAGAGATTCTGTTCCATCTTTCAGCTTAGTCTTTGATTTTTTTAAAATTTTAAGAAACAAAACTAGGCTTGAAAAAACAAAACAAAAAAAGGCACAGAATCAACAGGCCAGTTGCTTGAATTTAATGAACTATTTAAGAGCTGTGATTATGCTTTCAAGTGGAAAAAGAACTTTCTAAGGATGAAAAAAAAATAGCCTTAATAATAAAGAACATCTTCAAGTGTTAAAGAGTGTTTATGATTCAACTGTCACTAGCTGTCTGTATATTGGGGAATCCGGTCTGGGCCACAAAGGTCACTAGTTCCCACTTTGCTGGAGAGACGTACGTACGTTTAAAATTTTGGTAATATTTACAACCGTAGATAATCTTTTTATCAGTAATTTGCAGACTGTGCCATGATAAATAATCGAGATTATGAACCCAAAGAACCCACCCATAGTCATTCACTCCAGATAAATCCCTACTCTCATTCTGCCTCCTTCTAAACATGGTGAGAATCTGCCCCTTCTCAGCACAGACTGAAAACAGATAATTCATTCATTCCTCATGCAAGAACGTACCAGAATTACTCTCCATCAGAGAAAGCTGGCTGTGTGAACTTTTGCTCTGCACAAAAATATGAGCGATAGGCTCTGTCAAGAATAAATCATACACTGATATTCTGTTCAATACTTAAGAGCAAAGTGCAGTATTTTAAATTATAGGAGGAATTGCATTTTCCCTACTGGAATTTTGGATATGCAAATCTATATTTCAAATTCTTTTACAGATAAAACAAACACTTGAACAAGTTTGTATAAATGTTAATTTTACAGTCTAATTGTGGTTGTTCACAGAAGCTTCACCTCCATTTCTACTCACCTCCTTCTCTGTAAATGATGAGCAGTCATTTTCTGCTACAGAAGAAGCACTTCCAAAATAATAATGTTATTGGAATTCCTACTGGATTATTTTAGCAAAAACAATGGCCTAAATCGAATGGAATATTTATGAATGTTTTACAAATATTGGAAAATTGGGATTTTTGGCTCCCATCCTCTCCAGTCCATTTGAGTGCTCAAAAATTATCTTGGATAGTGTCTGAAACTTCCAGAACAGGTTTTTAGGGTATGTGAAGAGCCACAGGAGTAATGGGAAACTGCCTCTTTTTGCTTTAATTTGCAGGAGCTGCTTCTGCAAATGCAAGAACTGCTGAGCTATACAGATAAGAGAGATACAGGCCTATACAGCTACTTTTAAGAAAAATAAATTTGTTGTTGCTGCCGTGTGCCTTCAAGTCATTTCCAACTTATGGCAACCCTAAATCAAACCTACCACAGAGTTTTCTTGGCAATATTTCTTCAGAGGGGATTTGTCACTGCCTTACTCTAAGACCAAGAAAGTGTGACTTGCCCAAGGTCATTCAGTGGCTTTCCATGGCTGAACAGGTATTCAAAACCTGGCCTCCAGAGCTGTAGTCCAACATCAAATTATTACACAACACTGGCTTCCAAATAAATTATGTTTAGCAATAATTAAACTCAGTAAAATCAAACTGTATTGCAAACTACAATGGATGGATCTTGGCAGGAAAATACAGTTCACTAACTAATGAAAACAGTTTGTCCTGGGGAGAAAACCCTACATTTCGCTTGCACTGTTTTTATGTATTTTTTACAGTTCACAGACTGTACATTATGAACACCATGACACTAAATTTAATCAAAATTCACGTAAAAACTCTACACCTTTTGAGAAGCAAAAATCCTTTAACCAGAATTTGCACATGGTTCCAGCCATGTGAATAACTGTCTCATTAACATCTGCGTGCAGTTAGTCAAACTGTCCCTCCAAATAGCATCTGAAACAGATAATGTTTCCTACAGACTGTAACTCCAAGCTTTCCAAACTGTGTGTCAAGACACGTTAGTGTGTCAGCTGCAGTGTGCAGGTGTGTCACACGAACCTAATGGATGGAGGGGCTACCTCTCGTGCTGCCACCACAGCCACCCCAGGCTGAAGAAGACCCCACGAGGGCACAGGTAGTGGCAGCAGGCCAGGCTTAGACGGAGGGACTGCCTCTACTTACTGAATTACTATGTCACAAAATGACGCATGTCTAAAAAGTATGTCACCAACACAAAAAGTTGGGAAAGCTCTGCTATAACCTTTAGCACTAACAGTACAATGGACACAATCCACAATCCGCCCTTAGGCAGGTTCATTTTTTTCAGGTTCTCCGAAGCTCTCACAGCTATCTCTGAAATATCTGATGACATGGGAGTGATTGCCTATAACTGCAACCAGTAACTTAATTTTCATTTCACACTAATTTCAATTTGGGATATGGATTCAATTAAGAGCTCCGGTACATTCATAAAAAAAGTAAAATGAAAATGGTACATATCAGAGAGCTCAGGCACTATTCTAAAATATTTCTAAGCTTTTCTAAATTTCAGAACTACTGAATCTATCTAGTTTCATACCAGATGGGTGAAGGACAGAGAAACAACTGGGAAGATTCAGAAAAGGATGATTCCTCCCCCCTCCAATTTTCCATTTTTCTGCAGAAAATGTGAATGTGAATATTTTCTTTTTTTAATGACTGTAATACTTTATAAGATTTGGCTTCATTTATTCAAAGTGCCAGGAAATGCACAGTATGACAGTCTGTGTGTAGAATTAAAGAATCAGAATTCGTGATAATACTATATACATATACAACATACAGATGCAAGATACACCTCTACATCTAATGAGTGCTGCCATCTTGAAGAGAGACAGCTGTTGTTGCTTGTCAGTGTTTGTTGCTGTTGTTCTTCAGTGTTTCACTACTGATCTAAATTTGATATCCAAATATGCTGGCAGTCAAATCAGTAAGAATGTAACTACATGAAGTTGTTTCTGTCTTTATTTGGTCCTTACAAAATTTGTGGCTTCTGTGAAGACAGTACAGCTCATGCAACTCCCACCATTCCTAGCAAACTAAAATGAGTAAGTGCTAGAAGATGCAGTCTGACAACGTCTGGAAGGCTTTGACCAGCCAAGATAACAGGACACAGGCTACAGATACAGGTTATATTCACAATTTTACTCATAAAAAAATGAATGGATTTATATTTTCAAATATACCAAACAGTATTTTTTTTTACATCCTAAATTATGAATGAAGCATTTAAAGTTGCTAAAGCAGCATTTCTATTTTCCTCACCATTTTCATCCCCCACTAAAAAAAATCCCAGGGATTATTATTTTATTTTTATTTTTTTGCAATAGCTTGAAAATTTTCAGAAATTTAACTCTCTATTTCATATTTGTATTTTACTTTTTATTCTTCTAAATACCCGAAGCTCCAAAGTTTGTTCAGCTGGCAACTTACACATATTTATCCTGCATCTTCTGCTCTCTCCCAAAAGGGAGTAAGGTACAAAGACTCTGGCTCTACCAGGTCAACAGAAATGTGTTAACCCATAGTATAGTCTTCAAGCTCTGTCTAAATCCTGAATAGCACCCAAGGTCAGTCTGGAAATTATACATTCCATTTTACTTCTGAATTAGCAAGGGCATCATGTTCATTTTTCTTCATAACACAGCAAGAATAGCAACATGGGGTATTTGGACTGTAATTAGTAACTTTTACTCATTACTTTCAAAATGTTTGGGGGATATCATATTTTTCTTTTTTAGAATAAAGGAGGAGAAACATGTTACTCGTAAAGAAATAAGCAGTATACTACCCTTTTAAAAAACTACCATAATAGAAATATATTTGCTTTTAAAAACAGCATTCCAAACTCTGACCATAGCTGAGTGACAGAAGACCGCAGAAGATCCTTGATTCAATTTCAAGCATTTCCAGTCAAAATTATTAGGTAGCAGCCAATGAGAAAGTTGATTAAACAGAGCAGGTAATACTGGGTTCAATTAACAGACCAACTGCCCTTTTGTAAAACAGCTTTTATGTTCCATACCACATTCACATATTACCTATTCATATATTACACTAACTTATTTTTCTTCTCTATAAACTGAGGCAATATTTTAAAGAATACAAATTGGGCTGGTTCATGCAAAGTGGTAAACCTGGACTACTGAGAATTCTGGTTCACTGTGAACAAGATACTATGCTTATCCACTCTAGCTCATCACTTCCACTTGGCTTCTGACAGCACAAACAGTTAAACAAAATTGTCAGCCTGTGTCCATAACAGCACGTCTATCCTCAAGTTGCTGCTCTCCTAACACATTAGTCATTAGCCAAGGACAAAAAACCAAGGTAAGACTCCTCCTTTTCTGGCTCAGATTTATTTTATACAGTATTAAAATCTAGTTTGTATGTCACCACAAAGTCTGAACAAGGCTTTTCTTCTTCCTCCAGAATGCCCCCAAATATACTCTAGGGAGTGTGAAGGGAATTTCTACTATGTTTGGAATTCTCCTGGGTCCCACAGGGGTCAAAATCTGTTTTTGCATTTTTTTTAAGTATTGTCCTGAATTGCCCAAAAATTTCCAGGGAGTGAGAGGCACATTTCCACCATATTTTGTCATGTTTTTGAAACAAGAAGTGAACAGGAAATTATTTCTGCTCATTTTCAGCTGTTCAAAAGGCCTCTTCCGGGCCTTAAATGACTCAGGAAGGCACCCAAAATGGCAGAAATGCCTCCATATTCCATAGAGAGTTTGGGGAGGAAATAGGGGTTTTTGTTTGTTTTTGGCAGGACCAAGTAGAATGGAGAAGTGTGGCCCTCCAAGATCTCCTGCAGCTCCCTAACTTTCTAGTTTATTTGTAGCATACTTTATATATTTCATATAATGTGAAATGCATTAATTCCATGACTCTGCTGAGTACCTGGAAAGCCCCAGCATTTTTGTTAAATTACTAAATTTCACCACACATTGAGAAGTAACCATACTGATAGAACAATTCTAATAAAATTTCTGTTTTGGAAACTGAGCCCAATCTCCATAAATTTTAAGGATGTGGTACAGATTGAGGGTGTTAAACCATGTCAATGTAAAAGAGAAACTGAAACAAGCCGTACTTGCTTATTCACTCTCATCCAATTAAAAAAATGCATTCAATACTTTGAGGGTATTTTCTGATGCCTGAAACCTCAAAACTATTTGAGGAGATAAAAAGGCCCCCACATACATGTAATTGTAGGTACAGAGTGAAAAATATTTCACAATATCAAAACGCCAAGAGCAAGAAAACACATGTTCACATGAAGCACAAAATTTGTTTTGAATGGTTAAAAGATATTTTCTACAAAAAAAGTAACCAAAATAATTTATGTTTTCCACAAACTACCAGTGTGACTTCCAATACAAAATGAAAAACTTCCAAAAAATTAGAAAACAGAGATAAGCCCTGAGGAATTAACTTAGAACTGACATAACTGTCAGCTAGCCAAAGCACAATGTATGTTGGCAACTTTCAACAAAGGTAAATAGCCTTTCACTGTAGAAAAAAACCCATGGTATCATTAATTCTAGATGTATGTACTAACACCTAGAATTAATGATATTATAGGGTTATTTTCTACCCAAATAACAAAATTGTCCCTACTGAGGCAAATGCGTCCCAGTGAAAGGTTACTTACCTTTGTTGAAAGTCACCAACATGCATTAGTTTTTGGCAAGCTAACAATTATGCCAGCTCTAAGTCAGTGGGAAAAAAATGCTTCCTACCTCTCCACATATCCAGTCAAAATATGGTTCATACAATGGTGTTGCCACACTATAACCAAGCTAGAGTTCCTGCTCTGCAATGTGGATGTTTGCACCTGGTTGTTCTACCCTGCATCTCATGACATCAGTAGCTTTATTTGGTCCTTCCTGGACAAGATCAAGTGAGGATCTTCCCTCTTTTGAACAGAGGGAAGGTTTGCTTCTCATCAGCTTCAGTTACAAAATGGCATAGGGTGTTTTTTTTTTTAATCCCATTCCATTAACCCTGAATGGAACAAAAAGGCATGCCAATTGCTAATGCAGTTGCAACAGATTGTTTGGTACCAACAGATTGGTTGGTTTTTGTCCATAAAACACCTCTCTTACCTAGCAGCATTTTGGATTCTTGGACCATGGTCTGCAGCTACGTCGGGGAAGAAGACAGTATTCTGTTTTCTAAGACATCAAGTGCTGGAAATAATAGTCTGAATGTTATCTGAACTGGGAAAATGGTATAAGAAGCCAATAGTGGGAGAAAAAAAATTTGAATAACCACTTTGGGATAATGACCTACAATCTTTGATGCCTCTACATTACTGCACAGAGTGAAGGAAATAAACAAGATGAACCTGAACTCTTAACACAGCAAAGCAAATGTTGCACGCATCACTGAAACCTGGTGGGATGAGTCTCAGGCTATACCCTTTTATTACTACATTCCAATCCTATTTCAGAAAATATATCAAACAGGAAAGAAGGAGGAAAAGCATATGTCAAGAATGTTTACACTTGTGAAGAGATCCATGACTTAAATCCAGGAAACCAGGTTGGGAACATCTGAGTAAAAATTAAGGAGGAGAGAAACAACAGTGATGTCATCGTGGGAATCTACTACAGACTACCAAACAAGATTGAGGACTTGGATGATTCCTTCCTAGAACACATTCAGGAGAGATGTAGTAGCAAGGGGAAATTTTAACTACTCTGGTATTTGCTGGAAGTCAAACTCTGCCATGAATATAAGATCCAACAAATACATGACTTGCCTTATAGATAATTTTGTTGTCCAAAAGGTGGATGAGGCAACAAGAGAGTCTGCTATTTTAGATCTGATTCTAGCCAACAATGATGACATGGCTAATAGTTGGAAGTGGCAGCATCGTTGGGTGGGAGTAACCATGTTCTCCTGGAGTTTGTTATACAGTGGAAAGGGGAAGCCAAGTGTAGCCACACATTATACATACACATTGTAGACTTCATGAAAACTAATTTCAGTAAACAGAGAAATACTGGATGTGGTTCCATGATCAGCAATACTAAAAGAGAAGAGAATTCATGATGGATAGGAGTTTCTTAAAAGTAAGATACTGAAGGCAACATTTCAAACAATTACAGTGAGAAGATAAAAATAGAATGTGTCTAAAGAAACCAGGACAGATGTCTGAAAAACCTTTCAATTGAACTAAGATTTAAAAAAGATATGCACAAGAAATGGAAAAGGGGGGGAATCACCAAGAGAAAGTCAAACAAATATCCAACATGTGTAGGGAAAAAGTCAAAAAAGCTAAAGCAAAGAGTTCCTAGAGAGGTTTAAAACAATATAGAGGGCAAAAGACAGAACTACAGCCAGCCCTCCACATTTACAGGTTTCAGTTTTGTGGATTTGATTATTCACAGATTATTTGGTGTCACCTCTGCTGCTGTCCCTATGCCATTTTTAATAGGGACAGCAAGTCTTGTGAGACTGAGAAACTGAGAATGAGGCTGGTAAGTCCCTGTTAAAAATGGAGGCAGCAGTAAGCCCCACCAGCCACCCATTTCTGCCTTGTGAGGGAACCCTGATGCCTCAAAGGAATCCACAGTGGGTTGAATACGGTGATCATACTTTTTTGTGTGTTAAATATTGTTTGGGAGGGTCTATAATTATTCACAGTTTTTTCACTTTTAAGGAGGTCCTGTGCCCCTAACCCTAGCCAATGTGGAGAGATGACTTCTTTGCTTCTATCTGCTCCTAAAAGGAAAACAGTGCTCAGCCTGGGGGAAATGAAACAGATGATGCAGTAAAGAAAATGCAGCACAGAGTAAGTAAAGAAGTAGCAAAGGAATACCTGGTTACTCTAAATGAATTAAAGTCTCCAAGCCCCAATGAATTATATCCAAGGGTATTAGAAGAACTGGCAGAAATAATTTCAGAACCACTGGCAATAATCTTTGAGAATCCAGGAGAACAGGTGAAGTGCCAGCAGACTGGAGGAGGCAGGCTGTCTCCATCTTCAAAAGGGGAATTAAAGACAACCCAAACAATTACCACCCAATCAGCCTGATGTCAATACTGGGAAAGATTCTACAGCAGATCATTCAAAGACAGCCTGTAAGCACATAGGAAAGAATGCTGTGATCACTAAAAGTCAACATAGGCTTCTCAGAAACAAGTCATACCAGACCAGAGTACATGTGAAAGAGACCTAGGAGTCTTAACAGACCACAAGCTGAAATTGAATCAACACTGTGATGCGGCAGCTTAAAAAGCAAATGCAATCTTAGGCTGCAAGGATAGGAATATAGTATCTAGGTCAAAGAAAGTAACAGTACTCTATTCTGCTTTGGCCAGATCTCACCTGGAATATTGTGTTCAGTTCTGGGCACCATAATTCAAGGGGAATATTGACAAGCTGGAACATGTCCAGAACAGGGTGATCAAAATAGCCTGGATACCATGCACTACGAGGAGTGGTTTAGGGAGCTAGGCATGTTTAGACTGGAGAAGAGAAGGTTAAGAGGTGACATGATAGCCATATCTAAATATTTGAAGGGATGTTACACGGAGAATGGAGCAAGTTTGTTTTCTGCTGCCCAGAGACTAGGAAAGGGAGCAATGGATTCAAACTAGAGATTCCATCTCAACATTAAGAAGAACTTCCTGATGGTAAAAGCTGTTTTGACAGTGGAACATGCTGCCTTGAATTGTGGTGAATTGCGGTAGAATCTCCTTCTTTGAAGGCTTTAAAAGAAAAGGCTGGATAGCTATCTGTCAGGAGTCCTTTGATTATTCATTCCTGCATGGCAAGGGATTGGACTGGATGGTCTCTGTGGTCTCTTCCAAATCTTATCATTCTAGGATTCTAAGATTCTATGAGGAATAACAGGTAGTGTTCCCCAAGCTACCTCATTTTCTTATTTGCTTCTTTTGGGATCCAATTGAGTACTTTTTGCTTTTTAAATTCTGAGATGCATGTTAACCTAAAATTGCTAATGTGCAGACTTAGGGGGGAAATCTTAAACCTTTCCCTTTTACAAACCTTGATCTATATGTTTCTTAGAACAGTAAGAGGATTTGCTCTCTTTTCTAACTGAATGGTCAAAAAAGAACTATAAGTCTCCATTTCACCCAGCTGGTTACAACAAAACAACACAAAACCTTGGGAATCCTTCTGCATAGTGTTAATATGTCCTTGCTTCTCAAAAAATAACTCTGTTTTGCTTGAAACAAAAAATAATGCCTTATTAATATGGTTTAATAAAAGGAGGGCCCAGCCGATCACACTAATAACGTGGATCATCCTTAGCCAAAACGGTATCACCAAAGCATAACAAAGCAGTATCTTTAGAATTAAGAGGATCCTGAATTTTTCAGGAGCTATATAATTGAAAACAGAACAAGACGAGGAGCAGACTGTGGCACAGGCCATGAACTGCTGATATCAAAAGTAGAGAAAAGCTGAAGTGGAATACTTAAACCATCATGCTGAAATTCAACCTAAAGAACATCCCCATAAAATTTAATGATAAAGTAAAAAATAGAGTTGCACTATTGAGCCTACTTGACAGGGAGCCAGACAGAGAGAAATGCAAGAAGGTACTATCTACAGCCAAAAAAAGAAAAAAATAGCCTCAAGCGATGACAAATAAAACTTTCCATGAAGTTAGGGACAGACAAGAAGCAAAAGTTAAAAGTGACAGAAATAGTCTCAAAACACTAAATGGAACTTGTGTGCATGGACAAGGGGAACTACTATAACTATTATAATAATCAATGCAGAGAATTAAGACAATGACAACAAAAAAGTAAAAACAAGAGACTACTTCCACTAGATCTGAGAAATTAAACAGTAATTTAAACCAAGAGTGAGGATGCTATACGACTAGCCGGAACACATGACATGACCAAGGATGAATAAAGAGCTGATCAAAACAATACACCATATACAAGACTGCACACTATAAACAACATCTATAATCAAGATATGAAATGATGACAGATTCATTCAAGGAAGAACCATTGGAAGAGGAACCTACAATTTTAGAAAGTGAAGTGAAAGCTATACTAAGAGCACTTGGATGAAATAAATCACCAAGAATTTGTGGCATATCAATAGAACAGCTTCACGCTTGAGAGACAGAACCTACTCTAATTTCTAACTAAAATCTATCAACAAATATGGAAAATAAAACAATGGCCCACAGATTGGGAATGGTCAATGGTCAATATATATTCCAATCCCCAAGAAAGGGGGACACCAGAGACTGCCGTAACCAGAAGACCACTGCATTGATTTCTTACGTAAGTAAAATGATGCTCAAAATTCTAAAACACAGACTTTTACCATATATGGAGCAAAAAATGCCATATGTCCAAGCGGGTTTCAAGAAAGGAAGAGGCACTAGGGATCACATTAAAATAAAAAGTTGGATAATGGAATCATAGAAATGTAGAGTTGGAAGAGACCACACGGGCCATCCAGTCCAACCCCCTGCCATGCAGGAATACCCTTAAAGCACTCCCGACAGATGGCCATCCAGCCTCTGCTTAAAAACCTCCAAAGAAGGAGACTCCACCACACTCCGAGGCAGCATATTCCACTGCCAGACAGCCCTGACTGTCAGGAAGTTCTTCCTGAGGTTCAGGTGGAATCTCCTTTCCTGCAGCTTGAATCCATTGCTCCTTGTCCCGGTCTCTGGAGCGGCAGAAAACAAGCCCTCTCCCTCCTCTACATGGCATCCCTTCAAATATTTAAACATAGCTATCATGTCCCCTCTTAACCTTCTCTTCTGCAGACTGAACATACCCAGCTCTCTAAGTCTACCCTCATAGGGCTTGGCTTCCAGGCCCTTCACCATTTTGGTCGCCCTCCTCTGGACCTGCTCCAGCCTGACCATGTCCTTCTTGAACTGGGGTGCCCAGAACTGGACACAGGATTCAAGATGAGGTCTAACCAAAGCAGAGTAGAGTGGTACCAGTACCTCCCTCGATCTAGACACCATACTCCTATTGATGCAGCCGAGAATTGCGTTGGCTTTCTTGGCTGCCGCATCACATTGCTGATTCGTGTTCAGCTTGTGGTCTATTAAGACTCCTAGATCCCTTTCACGCGTACTGCCATCCAGCCACGTGTCCCCCATCCTATATTTCTGCATTCCATTTTTTCTACCTAAGTGTAGGACCTTACACTTCTCTCTGTTGGAGCTCACCAAAGAATTTCAGAAAAAAATCAGCCCGTGTTATATATATTATAACAAAGGCTTTGATTGTGTAGATCATGAAAAACTATGGATCACTCTTTAAAAAGTTGATGTGTCACATCTGATTGTCCTGATGTGTAACCTGTACTCAGGACAAGTAGCTACCATCAGGACACAACACAGAGAAACAGAATTGTTTCCAACTGGCAAAAAGAGGCAGGCAAGGCTACACTTTATCACCCTATCTGTTTAACTTATGCACTGAACATATCATACATAAAGCAAGATAATTAGAGGAAGGAGGTTTGAAAACTGGAGGAAGAAGCATCAGCAGTTCAAGATATACAGGTAACACTGTACAATTGACAGAAAAATAACAAAGACTTGGAATGATTACTGAAGAGAGTCAAGGAAGAAAGTGCAAAGGCAGGTTTACAGTTCACCATTAAGAAAAATAAGGATCACAGATGGTTTACATAACTTTAAAGTAGATGATGATGACTCTGATTCAATATTTCTTGTACATTGCCTCAATTATTAATCAGAATGGAGACCACAGTCAAGAAATTAGAAGAAGACTAGGACTTGGAACAGCAGCTATGAAGGAACTAGACAAGATTATGAAGTGTACAGATATATCACTGAATCCAAAGGTGAGGAATGCTCACGACACCGTATTTCCAATTTCTACATATGGTTGTGAAAGCTGGGCAGTGAAGAAACCTGATAAGAAGAGAATCAATTCATTTGAAATGTGGTGCTGAAGCAGAGTTCTATGGATACTGTGGACTGCTAAAAAGGCAAATAAATGGGTTGTAGAGCAAATCAACCTGAACTTTCCCTATAAGTCAAGATGACTAAACTGAGACTGTTGTATTTCGGAGGTATCAAAAGAAGACATGAGAACACATGACTCAGCAGAAAAGACAATACTGCTTGTTAAGGGAGAAGAGAAAGACCCCATCACATATGTATAGACTCAATCAAAGAAGCCATGGCCCTGAGTCTGCAAGACCTGAGCAGGGCTGTTGACGATATGGTGACTTAGGGATCTCTCATTCATAGGGTTGCCATAACTTGAAGTTGACTCGACACAGAGACATAGAGATCTCTCATTCAGAGATCTCTCATCCATGTATTCCACTGATTCTAAACCTGGGGTCCTAGCAGCAGCAACAAGAATGTGGCAGCAGGGGGCTGCATGTGCCAAAACTGCTCCCTTGTTTGCAAGCTAGAGAGCAGTTTGAGCATGCACACACCCCTGCCATAGTGTCCCTTTCGTCAAGGACGCAGCAGCAAGGGGTGTGGGTGCCAAGGGACACAGTGGCAGGTGTGTGAGCATGCCCAAATTATGCTTTGGAGACCAGTGTTTGAATCCCCACTCCACCCTGGAAACCCACTGAGTGACCTCAGGCAAGTCACATTCTCTCAGCCTCAGAAAAGGGCAAAGGCGACTAACCTTGCCAAGAAAATGTCCATGATCAGTTTACCTTAAGTCGCCTGAAATCTGCTTTCAAAGGGGAGAAACATGAAGACTAGAAAGAACCTCCCCTTGTCAATGGCACTTTGTCGTTGTGTGCTTTCAAGTTACTTCTAACTTGTGGCAACCGCAAGGTGAACCTATCACAGGGGTTTTTTTGGCAAGATTTGTTCAAAAGGTTTGCTTTGCCTTCTTTTAAGGCTGACAGAATGTAACTTGCCCAAATTCACCCAGTGTCTCAGCAGGGATTTGAATCCTAGTCTCCAGAAGCCACAAGTAAATAAATAAATATTTGAATATTTAAAATATTTGAATATTTCAATCTAAATTTAAAGATTTGAATATTGAGTTAAGTCTTGGGGCTCCCCAGCAAAAAATTATATTTACAGGGATCTCTGTTAAAGAAAAGGTTAAGAACCACTGACGTATTCCATTACACTACACATAGATGACACACAGTTTCTCCTGGACACTTATCTCGAAAAGCCTTCGGCACTTAAAATCTAAGTCAACCGAAAGTCTGTAAAGAAAAATATTGACAATTAGATCCTAACAATAAGTATCACTTTACCATATCAGGTGCCTTAGTACTTAGTAACAATTTGCAGGGCTCTATACTTATCCATTTTAGTATATTAATAAGATGCTAGTACACAAGCAGTCAAATGCCAGATTGGAAATCTGAAACATCATATTTCTCTTTCAGCCCACTTATGTTTACTAACAAATAAATCTAACATTCTTAACCTCAGATGAGTGAACAAACAATGAAAACCTTACAACACATTCCTACATACGTTTGCTAAGAAGCAAGTCATGAATACAATCATATTTATTCCAAAGGAAGCATGCAGGACTGCACAACCACTCAGCAAATACACAATAAATATTTTATCCATCTACTGTTTGACAAACATGGATGGTATTATACAAACTTCTTCTTCTCTGGATTATTTTACAACAAACAGTCTTAGACTAAACTATACCTGTAACATTACCACCCTGAATAACTGTGGGTGAACAAGGCATGACTAACCATTCAAACAGTGCAACTCTCACACAGGACACTAGGTAACTTACAGGTACAAAAGCATCTACCCTATATCTTGCCAAGAAGTTATCCACATCTTTGGAGCAGACAGACTGCTAATTAGTTGGTTGGGTCTAGATTTATTCATGCTTAGAGTAGATCCATTGAAACCAACTGGATTTGAATTAGACCTCTGATTTCAATTAGCTTGTTTAGATTAATTCTGGCTTGTTATCCAAACTAGGTGGAAAGAGAGAACAACAAAGGCAGAGTTTAAAGGAGATGAAAGGGAAATGGGCAGCAACGATGAGAAGATGAAGAGAGTACTGCATGGGGTTCAAAAAGACAAAAATAAGAAAGACGCAATAGTGTGTGACAAGCACATTGCTTTTGCAACACAGGGACCAGAGCTCAGTACAACATTGCCTTTCATTCTTCTCAGTTCTCCCCTGCCCTCCTTTTGTAGTTGCAACTGTACACGTGGCTTAGCTTCACTAGACAAAGTGTATCTTATTTCTGGGTAAGAAACTTGTACATAATTCTAACTCTACAAATTTTATAAATATGCTAATAAGTTGTTTTATATGCTGAACAGAATCCTTACGAGTATTTTTCAGAAATCTCCCTCAGTTCAATGGGATGCATCTGTTTTCAGCCTAAGTTATTAATGTTGCACATTATATTGTTAATGATGCAAAAAAAAAGTTCACCTTTCATAGACTACATAATTTTCATCAGTTGTATATGTTTTAATTCCTCCAACATGTTCAATGGGGAGGGGAGATGTCAGAAAATGCCTCCTGCATGTATTTTTGAAGGAACTGATTGGGCTAAATTTTTTGTTCTCTACCACCAACATACAACACTGGTGATTTTTTTAAAAAATCACAACAAAATAAATCATGCAAGTCTTGACTAAGTTATGGATGTGCTGCATGAATGCAAATTGTGTTTCAGCCTTTTGAGGAGAGAGGACATCAGTTTTTTTTTTAAACTCTTCATCTCTTGAGATCGGTGATATCCTTGTCTCATGACCACATAGTATTGGTTTTGCTACATCAGCTCTGGAGCTTAGAAATATCAAGTTACAAGCAATGTAGTTACCAAACTACTTTTCCAAGAATAAAGATTACATTATGTTTCAAAAGTAATCTAACAAGCACAAACAAAGCTACTTCACTGGTATAATGAATAGCTCCTTCTAAAAGTTGAATTTTAATAGCATTTTTAGGCACTTTGTCATGCATTTTTCAAGTTGTATGTCACTTTCTTAAAGATGTTCCTAAGTCATGAAAAGCAATGAAAAAGTAATAGGGTACAACAACAACTTAACTTTACAACACTGTAAGAATAGCAAGGACATAGGGGCGTAGGACCCCCGCAAAAGTGGAAAAACTGCAAACATTCTAAGTAACAGGAACAAGTGACTTTTAAAAGTAACTTTTCAAGCTCTCATCAGTATCACCAATAGCATATACATCAGAAATAAAGACAACACAGGTGCAGAGATGGAAAAGTTGAACAGTGAGATCACGAAATGGAAGAGTCATGCCTTGAGATGTGCAGATATTTGAGCTCTACAAGGAAATAAACTATCTTTCCTCCACTGTTTTCTCCCCATATGTGAATATACATGCAAACAAGGAAGGGATGGTACCACAGATCATGGGTACAGCACAGGCTTTCTATCCATACATTCCCAAAATTCAGTTTCCAGTATCTCCAGTGAATAAGTTCAAGTAGCAAATTATTTGAAAACCAGCTGCCTAAGACTCCACTACTAGTCAGAGTAAAGGGTAAGACTGAATAATAGTATGGTAAAGGCAGCTTCCTATGTTAATACACACACGCACTCACAAACACACATACAAGATGTACACAAACGGGGCATCTTCAGGCTATGAAATGCAACTGTTTCCCTCTTTCTCCCTATATATAGAGTACTTTATAGATGGATCAGAATAAACTGTTAAAATGAGTTCTAGCAATGAAACTCTCATCTATAACAAACAAATCCTTACACAAGGCGAATCCCACTTGGTTCAATGGGCCTTACTCCCAGATAAGTGTACATGTCAGGACTGGAGAACACGTGGACCTACAGAAGTTATTGCTCTGCAGTTCTTACCATCCACTACCATTGGCTCCCCTGGTTTTGACTGACAGGAGCTGGAAGCCCAAAAACATTTGAAAAGTCACACGTTTCTCAGACCTGGTATAGAGAAATGCAGCTCAGGTCTTTGAAATGTTAAGAGGAGTTTTTTCGTTTCATTTGCTGAAACGTATTTACAGGACTAATCCTCTGCATTGTAATGCAGCCATAGCAAAAAAGGAAAAAGGGGATTCTCCCCCGACTCCACCCCATTTTGGAAAGGCAAAGATCGAGACTGAGAAAAGGATGTTGTGAAAAGGTCGGAGGTTTAAGAAGGAACGGCTGTGGAAAGAAAAAGGAACTTGGCATCTTCCTCAAACTTCGGCAGCGCAGAGCTCCAAAGCAAGGAGAAACCGCCCCCGCCCCATAGAAGAGGAAGGGCATCTTCGAGCCTCACTGAGGAGGAAGACAGCCTGAAGCCCACTCGCCCGCTTACTTAACGCACGTACTCACTCTGCACTGGGGCGGGCGTGAGGCGTACTTCATCGAGTCCCCCTCCTCAGAATCACAAAATGGCGGGAGGAAGCGATGCCTAATGGTGTGTGCAGGCAAAGGGGTACTCCAAATGCGGGGGAGGGTTGGGGTGTTTATTTTTTTCCCCCTTCCTCCGTGTCCCACTCCGCCCTATATAAACTGGTTTAACTAGAAGAACGACGAAAAAGAAGAGTGGTGGTTTGCGAAGAAACAGCACGCCTCCTCCCGATCTACTCACCTCCTTCTCTCGCTCGATCGCTCTCCTTTAAACTCTCACAACAATTTTTTTAAAAGCAGGGGTGTTCGAAACGGCCAAGGCGCATGCGCGAAATAACTGGGGCGCGGGCCGTTCCGGCCGGTTTAAGAGGAAACCAAAAGGCTGAGGCGGCGGCGGGTGGGAGGGGTTTGTGCCGCTCCGCCTGGGGGAAGGCCGAAATCGCATTGGCGCCTGGAGGGTGCTTTAGCAAACGACGCTTGAAGTGTGAGGGAATTTTCTGTTACACACATTGCATGTATAACGCAACGCGACATCACGGAATTAGTGTGTCTTGTTAGCCAAGCTTGAAAAGCAAAAGATGTCTGGATTAAAAAAAAACGACGTCTTGGCCATAAGAAATGTTGCGAATATTCGTATTCGGTCAATACTTATGAAAAAGAAGACATAGTCTTGTGGCACCCTAAACTAACGGCTAATAAATTGTATTTGGCGTGCACATTCGAGGACTACTGACCACTTCTTCATATGCATCTTTGACTGCAAGAGCTTTTATACAAACCTGTGTTAGGCCAATCACAAAATAGGTTTGCAAGGTTGCAAACCTTTCTCCACACTTCTCAAATCAGAGGGACTTCTTTCTGAGTACAGTTGGCCCTCCACATTCGCTGGGGTTTTCCAAAAGTGGAAAAACTGCAAATATTAACATCTGTGTCTGTGGGAAGAGGCCTGAAATATGATGGGGACAGCAGGAACCCAGAGTCCAAAGCAGGTGAGGGAAAGGGGGGAGTGGGAATGGTTGCCCTATGTTTCCTCTCTTCCACCTCCTTCCTTGTGTGTGTGTGTATGTGTGTGTGTGGCAGACATTGGGAAAGGGTTTGTGGTGCTGAGAAATCAGGGTGCCCGCTGTCCTAGGCGGGTCATGTTGGTTGTAGAGGAGGAGAACCAATTGCTGGTTTTGAAAGGGCTGAGTGGGGTGATGGGAGGCACAGAGAGGGAAGCTTCCCTTGGGAAAGAAGCACTTGTGAAGGTAGGGGTTGGAGAAACTGGCAAAAAAAGTAAAGTAAAATAAAATCCCTGAAAGTGAAACCCACAAATGTGGAGAGCCGGCTATATATATGTTTAGAAATGTAGTACTGTTCCTGTAATAGCTTTTGTGGGCTGGGGTCATCAGATTCCAAAAGCAAAGAAAAGGATGAGGAGAAAAATGAGAAAAATCAGGCACCCTTTCTTACATATCCAAAACTCTTAAACAATGAACAATAAAAAGAGATCTGAAGGAAAAGGAACTTAAAAGCAGCAAATAGCAGGGCAGTTCCTGTCTCACAAAAGCTTGTACCACATCATTATGTTTGTCTTCAACACGCCCATGATGGTTGGAGTATTAAACTAAGGCCCTTTCCACACGAGGCAAGGGAATCACTCTGCAACGGTCCTTGCCGTTTTTTTCTGGGTCCGCGCTAACGCAGACTTTCACTTACGAAGTTCCGCAGGGCTCCTAGGGTGAATCGGGCTAGCGTGCGTTAATAGATCCACACTATTTCCTCCGTGACCACTCCCGCTAGTCTCCTTACCTGGCCCCCCCCTGGCTGTGATTGGTTGTTTTTTTTTTAAATGGTTCCGTGCGTCATTACGTACGTGTGCACGTGCGCACGTCCGTACAGCGCCCTACGTCCTCCCATGACCCCTCCCACCGCCCCTCCTTCCTTGTGAGCTTCTGGAGAGAGATCACTTCAAGCCACGTGTGCTTGATTGTTATTTCTCGGCTCCTCTTTCTGCTGTTTTTTGCTGGTTTTGCAATGGAAGAAGAGGGGATGACCAACCTTGCCAGGGTCCTGGGGCCGTTTATGACGGTTCTGGGAGTTGTGCTGGCAACAACGCAAAGGTAGTGGACCAGAGATAGAGTGAGGAGGTACAGGCTCTGTCGGGTGGCCTCACAGGATCGTGAGGATGATGATGAGTTCAGCTTGTATGTGCCCCTGCCAGGAGGCTCTTCACAGCATGTACCACGCCCAAGAAGATGGTGGGTTCGGGAGAGGATGCGCAGGACGTGGTGGACCGAAGAGGTTCTTGCAAAATGGGATGATGACCAGTGGCTCTATCACTTCAGGATGACCAAAGCCACCCTGTTTGAGATAGCAGACCATCTGCATCCCCACCTAGAGAGAAGAACCACAGAGATGCGCCAACCCATCCCTGTGGAGGAGATAGTGGCCATTACTGTCTGGTGGCTGACAACCCCACCGATCTATCGCAAGACAGCGCACACTTTCGGCTTGGGGATCTCCACAGTTGCAGAGATAGCCATGGAGGTGTGCCTTGCGATAGAGCATGTGCTTCTGTCATCGACTGTTTGCCTTGGAGACTATCGGAGGGTGAGTACTGTAAAACCCAATCTCCCCTATACCACATAGCCCTGCACTCACTCCTGTGCTAAGACAACAGCACTATGGAAGGTTCTCTGGCGGCCCCCTCCCAAGCAAACCCTATCCTCTTCCCCCAGGCACACATGGAACATGCAGTCTTTCCTGGCCCCACCCTATCAATCCCATTGTCCTGTAGGCGTCGCTTCCCCTAGCCCTCAGCCAGCATTCAGCACTCTGGGAAGTTTCACACAACCAACACACACACAAACCATATCCTCTTTCCTCAGGGACACATGCGACATGCAGTCTTTCCTGGCACCGCCCTATCTATCCCTTTGACCAGTAGGCAACACTTCCCCTAGCCCTCAGCCAGCATTCAGCACTTATCACACAAAACCAACACACACACACACACACACCACCCTCTCCCACCAGGGACACATGGGAAATGCAGTCTTTCCTGCAGGCAATAGCCACTCTAAAACCCAAACAACACTACTCCAGGCTACCCTCCTCTCTTGAGCTAACACACAGCACTCTAGAAAGTTCTCCCACACCACCCAACGCACAAGCCCCATTCTCTCCACCCACAGTCAGATGGGACATGCAGTCCTTCCTGTAGGCTAGCCACTCTAAAACCCAAACAACACTACTCAACGCTAGCCTCCACTCCTGGGCCAACACACAGCACCCTAGAAATTTCTCCCGCTGCAAAAGGAACATGGCACATGCATCACTAACTTGTACAGTTTTACAGCTTCAATTGATCAAAAAATTAACTTTTCCTTCTGTTGTCCTACCACTTACAGATCAAGGATGGTTTCCACCAGATGGGTTTCCCCCAATGCATCGGGGCAGTGGACGGAACACACATTCCGGTGCGGCCGCCAAAAGGAAGAGGAGAGGAGTTCGTCAACAGGAAGAGCTCCTTTTCCATACTCCTACAGGGTACGGTGGATCATGCTGGGAAATTTATTGATATAGTGCTGGGGTATACTGGAAGAACGCATGATGCGTTTGTTTTCCACCACTCCTCCCTGTGGCATGCCATGGAGGCGGGAAGATTTGTTCCGGGAAACCCGACCATCACCATCGGGGGGTTGTCATTGGCCCACTAATCCTGGGCTATGCTGCATACCCCCTTTCCCAGTGGCTGATGAAGCCCTACGGAGGACGACTGGATCCACGTAAGATGGCCTACAACAGGGTTTTCAACCGCTGTAGGAACGCCATGGAATGGGCCTTTGGAAGGCTCAAGGCACGATAGGGCTGTCTTTCTGCTCCTTTAACTGTGTTGGAGCAGAACTACCTCCCAGTGGTGACGGCTTGCGTGGTGTTACATAACATCTGTGAGACCAAGGGTCACATCCTCCACCCGGACCTAGCACCGCCACCATCCCTACAACTTCCACCCGACACAGAGGACTTTCGTCCCTATCCCTCTGGAAGGAGGCTCCAGGAAGGGGAAAGGGGAACGCCATTCATTGCTGGGGACAGTGTTTAGTTGCAGCTGTGCAATTCCGAAAATGGGAATGACAGCAGGGAAAGGAATTTCGTAGGAAACATTTTGTATCGTTAGTTTGTTCTTTGATATATTGGAAACTTGTACTTTGTTATACGACCCCTCCTTTATAAAAAAAAATGCTGAATGCTTATAATTGTTCTACCTTTCATTGCACACCGTTCCCTTTCTTCGGCTTAAGAGCTATGTAAATATGTAAATAAATTTCTCCAACTTTCCAAATAAATGGCCTTGTGAATTTTATTACTTATATTTAAATAAACAGAGTAAATAAAACAAACAGCGTCAATCGTGCAGGCTTTCACCTGCTAACTTGACTGCAGGCTCTTTAGTGCATTCTCACAGTACAATGTTAAAGCACATTGCATCCACTAACTCACAGTCATATCAAAACTCATTTTACAGGAGCAATATTTGCTCTGTCAACACAGTAAAGAAACAGGGAAAAGAAACACGGCAAGATCATTTGCCAAGCAAGATAACAGCAACATAGAAACAGAAGAAGATATGTGTGTGATTCTTTTCATGTCGCAAGGAGTTGTATAGATGTTGAGGCACATTGGGTCAATTTCAAGCTTAACATTGGCAGAAACAGTCCACCTTAAAATATGAACAAGGCACTGTGTGGCTCCCTTCACCATACTAATACTGACATTTAAAAATATCATGAGTGCTACAACACAACACACTGTACTGTATGTTGTGGGAAACGGCTGGCAGTGGTTAGCATTACAGCGTTCTACGGCCAAGAAAGTATTTCCTTTGGAAAGAACCCAGAAAATATGTTTAGCAGGAAAAAGTAAAAAAAAACATTTTTAATGAAAAATGAAAACTGTGGAGAAATGCCTTAGGGAAAGGGTTTCTTTGGCCGGGAAACCTTTCCAACTGGTGTTTGTTGGTGAGACGACGTTGAGGTGCTTGCCAGAGCAAGGGCCTGACTTGTCTCCACTACTGGTGATTTGGTGCCCACAGAGGCATCGCTCCTGAGTGGGCTTCTTCCGCCGCCACTTCTCCCTGTCACTGCGGCTGCAATGGTCTTCATTGCTGTGGCGCATATTCTGAGGAGGGAAATTATCTCTCGGCGTTCCTCAGTGCCTGAATCTATATCCTGACAATACAGCTGGACCATTTCATTCATGGTTCCATCAAACTCCCTTGCACGCTGCACTCTGTTAAGTTCCTGCTGTTCCCTGATGAATTCCATTGTTGCTATTGCTGCAGTGAAGGTATCATTACTCCTTGCACTTCGGTCCCTGTAACGAGCCAATCTAATCCTTGATCTGGGTGACATTCCCGCCATGGAAATGGTGCTTACGCCGGTTGGGGTTTCAGTAGTGGCTTCTCCTAGGGAGATGGAAATAACAAAGACAGCAACAACATTTGAGGTATGTGTTGATCACCAAGATGAAAACAATGTCAATCCAGGGGTTTTGGCAATCTTGAATAAATTATTGCCCTAACAATCAACTATTTCAGCAGGGCGGCACATAATTATTTCAATTTTGAGTATGACATTTAAATGCTGCAGTGTTTTTTTCTTATTAATTGTGCCAAACTCTCCGAGATACCCAAAATGGTTTCTTCTCACATCTTGGTAATTAACAATCATGTAGGTTTATTTTTTTTTTTTCAATCTCTTAATGCGTTAACTGGAGTACACCACTTATGTGTACATGATAGCTTACAAATTAGATTTCTATTTTGAGGATTACTCTGTATTTTCAGCTTTGACGTGTTCCTTTAACCACAGGAAAAATAATAGTAAAGATGTCTTATAAGGATGCATTTGCTAAGGGTGACTCCTTTACTACCGTTTTTCTGTGGCTGTGGCATTAATACACATGAGTTGGGAAAGTTTACATTTGCCTATCTTGCCATGTATTGAACACATTGAGCCATGTGGATCTCTGGGCGGTGTTGCCAGAAATGGTAAAAAACCTTTTCATACTAGGCTTTATTCCATAAAAACGAGACGTTGAACATGTGTAACGTGCATGTTCCCTTATCCCTTACTCCCATTCCTCTGAAAGATAATGTTAATACCTTGTTAATGTTCCCCCTGCTGTCAGAGGATAAACACATTTGTGCATGATGTTTACATTGTGTTATTGTCATGAACACAGTACTATGCATTCATCACAGATAAACTAAAATAATTATAACTGTTCCCTCAAGCAAGACAAAACACAAACATTCTACCAGGGGATAAGGAGAATTGCTAAATCTCACCTGGACCTGTTGAACTATCATTCTCCTGCCTTAAGGTATCTACTTGCGATGGGGTGGAACAGTTGTCTTCATTCCCTATATGGAGATATAAGTCATCAGGTGGACTCAGCTTTAGGGCAACAACACTGAATGACTATCACAATAAAATCAAGAATTGCTCCAAGCGCTCTCCCACCCCACATCTGCCCCTGGAGCGCGAACTAGATTTTCCAAGGCCAAGAATAATCACTGCAGATTCCTCCTGCCACCCAGCTAGGTCCCCCAGCCCTCTCCCAGAGGCCTGAGGGACTACCTGGAATTGCTCCAAGCACTCTCCCACCCCACATCTGCCCCTGGAGAGCGAACCTCAATTCCAAATGCCTAGGAAACAATCTCAAGCAATATCTCACTACATACTCAGTATTCAACTATTTAGAGTCAGGGATCACTGGAGGACTATATGTGACCTTCAGCATCGTGTGCAGGGGGGCAACCCCGTTGCTAATGTATCTTAGCGTAGCACCACATGCCCCAAGCATGCAGACTGAGGCTGTTTGCATTGCTGTAGCTGTCCCTTAATTGCTGTAATTGAAATTTTAAAGGCACAGGCACAATCCATTTGGTGGGGAGCACCAACAGCAATATTTTGTTTTTCACACATCCTAGAGACCTTACCAGATGTCTCAGCTTCAGATATCTCCTGAGTGTTTTCCTCAAAAAGTTCAAGACTCTGCGCCTGCACTTCCACTAGAAAAGAATGGAGAAATGAAAGTGAGTAAGGGAAAATTTAAGAAAAAAAAATCTGTGGATCTGAATTTGTCATACCTTGTGCTGTCCCTCCACCGTCCACAGCTTCCTCACACTGCTCTGCAACCTGCAAGCTCGCAATCACTCTTGGTGGATGGGCACTGGCATCTGCCCCCAAAATTCTGGATAATTCCTCGAAGTATGCGCAGGTTATGCGGGCAGAACCTGTCCTTTTATTTGCTGCCACAGCGTGACGATAGTCTAGCCTTAGCCTTTTCGTTTTTGTCCTACATTCCTCGGTTGTTCTCCTATGCCCTCTGCGATTCATCTCCATAGCTATGTCCTCGAAAATCTCAATATTCCTATGGGTTTGCTGGAGGTCCATTTGGAAGCGACGTTCCCCCTAAACGTCCAATAAATCCTTAATTTCTGAAGGTCTCCATGCCACCCCCCTCCCTTTACTCTTCACTTTCCTAATTTCAAAATCACTCTCCCGAAGGCTGGCAACATTACCATTAGCAGATTCCTGGCTGTCCATTTCTTCTTTATTAAATTTTTTCACCGTGACCAACCTTTCCCCCGCACGTCTCCGCTGCTCTACCACAAAATGGCTTCTACCTGCAAGGAACTGCACAGTTTGCATTCACCCAGCCTTCGCGCATGTGCAGTTGTGCAGAACTACAAAATATCTCTCCAAGGACCTCCACAGGACAGCGGAGGAATCGCATGAGTTTTGTGGGTGTGTAGTCGAGCGAGGAGGGAGTGTGTGCTTTAAGGTTAGGGTTTTTTCATTGATTCTTCTGTATTTCCTCTTGTCTTCCCCTCAAAATTTTTTCCTCTATCTTTCCACCTCACCTCTACTCTATTTTGCCCTTACTTTCTCCATTTTCTCTACCCCTTATAAGCTTTTCCCTTTTTCAGTTTTCCTTTTTTTGGGGGCTGAGAGAGTGTGTTTGTTGGAGAGAGTAGCAATTTGAGAGAGAGAGAGAGAGAGTTAATTTTGAGTTTATTGCTTTTTCCCTGCATTCCTGTTTCCAAGCGTTCCCCAGTCTTCCCTATCACCCTTTATTTCTTTTGGGCTGAGAGAGTGTGAGAAAAGGGTGATTGAGGGAGAGAGAGAGGGAGGGTGACAGTGAGAGTGAGTGAGAGGTGTGTGGAGTGTGTGTGTGCTTGGTTGCATTATGGAGCATGAGGGAGCTCTGTGGGGAGATGTTGAGATCAGGGAAATGTTGGGCCTGGTGAGATGTTCTTCTGGTGTCAATGTCCTCCTAAGGAGCACACACTATCCCAACAGGGAGTATTATGAAAGAATCACGCAAAGGTTGTAGCGCAAGGGATACAACAGAACAGCAGCCCAAGTGAACTCCGAATTTAAGACCATAAAGGGTGCTTTCTATGATGCCATGAAGCGATTTAATGGTCACCCCCCCCAACACTGCAAAGCCTCCCTACTATTCCACAATGTTCAGGTTATGGAAGGCTGCGGGTCGTCCATCCTGGCTGGATTGGCGGAGAGGACGTAAGTAATGTTCGCTCCCGTCCCTCCTACAATCAACAACTAATGGACAGTTGTTATCAGACATTCATACAAGGAGGCCTGCTCCTTCCATGTGCAATCTGCATACACACTAAAAACCACATGTGCTCCCCTCTCAGGTGGAAGAAGACGTAAGACAGGCTCCCGTCGTGAGGTGGAGGGAGGCAGCGCATCAGAGAGGGAAGGTAGGCACAAATAAATTTTTACGTGATCATTCTGATTTTTGCTAGATGATTTGTATTGTGGTCCTTTCCTTTTATCTGTTATGTCAATAAGTGCAAGACAGTTGTCATATAGCTTTTCAAATGAATGGCAGGGCACCATGTCATGCCAATGTTATTACTGTTGTTGTTTTCTGTCACCCTCTTTCTTCAGCGCAAGAAAGCATACTGATTGGGGACACATCAGGGACTGGGGAGGAGGCAGAAGCAAGAGGCGCTGCCGTGGTTCAAGGTAATAGATTTCTTAGCTACTGTGTGAAAGGAAAGCCATAACAACTTTATGGTAAATTGCATTCAAGCGTTATGTTGGGCCTAAGTTTCAAAGGCTTCTTCTTTTTCTTCTGTATGCCACAGCTGGAAGATCAGAAACACCTGCAGCGTCTTTCTCCGCGTCCAGCCCCGCAAGACTCATTATAGATCTACAGGAGGAAGTTGTGCAGAATGTGGGAGGTGAGCCTTTCTTCGTATAGGATCAGTACTGCGTGGTAAATGAAATAACAGACAGAACAACAGTATAAAATATTTCTCTTATGATGTATTTTTGTTTAAGATGACGTCGTGATCCAGGAGCCCATAGGGCAAGGGGACATGCGAGAAGAGATTCCAGTTCCATCCACAGCTGGCAAGTTTATCTTTATTCTAAAGTTCTTATAATTTGTACACCGCAGATTTAACAGCAACATACATTCACAGAAGGTAATGTTCTTTTTAATAATTAGCCGTAGGCCCGTCCCATCTGCAGCAGTCACCTCTTGCACAGGCGCTCATGAACAGGCTAAAAGACATCGAAAAAAACACAACAAATCTCTGTAAGTGCATGCTTCCCATGATTGGGAAATAAAGGAACCCTAGTGTGGTAATGCAAAGACTCTCAGCTATTGCGCAACTAAACTATTCCAACTTTTTGTTTTCTCCCCACAGATGAATCCTTGCAGAGGAGCCTGAATGAATTTTCCACAGCCCTCCAGGTCTCCATTGATCATTCATATGAGGGGATAAGGCGTGAAATCAGAATCCTCGGGAAAGTTCTCCAGGAGAGGAGTCACCAGTTGTAATTTGAAATATCCGTACTGTTCCTAATTTTACCCCAATCCTCCCATTAATGTTTAACCCACCCCACCCCTTTTTTAAAATGCAACCCCTCCCATAGTTTTTATAAGGTGTTATTGATATTTTATAATTGTTTATTAAAAAGATTTTTCTATTTTACTGCCATCCATGTTTTGTTCTTATGAACTTCCTGTGCTGAATGGGATTGATAGTGTGGCCAGGAAAGACTGCATGTCCCATGTTTCCTTGGTGGGAGAGGATGGTGTTTGTGTGTGTGTGTGTGTGTGTGTGTGTGTGTGTTGGTTTTGTGTGATAAGTGCTGAATGCTGGCTGAGGGCTCGGGGAAGCGTTGCCTACTGGTCAAAGGGATGGATAGGGTGGGGCCAGGAAAGACTGCTTGTCCCTTGTGTCCCTGGAGAAAGCGGATAGTGTTTGTGTGTGTGTGTGTTGCTTTTGTGTGAAATTCAGCCCAAAATAAAAATAACAAAGGGAGAGAGTGTGACTGTGAGGCTGGAAGAGTGTGAGAAAAGGGTGATTGAGGGAGAGAGAGAGAAAGAGGGTAGGGTTTGTGTGTGTGCGTGTTGTTTTTGTGTGAAACTTCCTAGAGCGCTGAATGCTGGCTGAGGGATAGAGGAAGCGTTGCCTACTGGTCAAAGGGATGGATAGTGTGCCCAGGAAAGACTCCATGTCCCATGTGTCCCTGGGGGGAGAGGGTAGTGTGTGTGTGTGTGTTGGTTTTGTGTGAAACTTCCTAGAGTGTTGAATGCTGGCTGAGGGATAGGGGAAGCGTTGCCTACTGGTCAAAGGGTTTGATAATGCCCACTTGCAAGACCACTTGTCCCATCTCTCTCAAGGCAGAGAGATGGGTTTTAGGAGTGCCTACCCTACAGGAAAGACTGCATGTCCCATTTCTCCCTGCACAAGGTCATGTTAATGGTGTTTTTAAGGAGCAATAGTATATTGCCTTTTATGTGGGGAAGGAGTGGAATTTCCAGGAGGGGTAAAGGGTAAGGAAAGTATTGCAGGTCCCATTCAGCATACTAGCCAACATATGGAGGCTATTTTCAAAATAAGTAAGGGGGATACGGAGGTGCAATCGGATCAGGGGAGAGATGGGCAGTCTTTTGTTTTGATATGAGGAAGGAGAAAGCATGCAGCAGTACCCCCCGAAATAAAAGTCCAGCAACCATATCCCCAGCCTCCAGAACTGCTAACAGCACCATGGCCACATGCAAAACTTATTTTAAACTGATAAATATAAAAACATATACATTTTAATCCAAACTACCTACCTGCAATCTTTTTTCTTACTGTAGCTCTTAAACACTTTCCGAGGATTAAAAAATGGCGCCGTCCTGTTCTTTGTTGGGTGGGACCAACCGCTGAAGCTGTTCACGCCCACAGCCCGCCCTCCGCTGATCTCATGCTCACATTGGTGCGAATCTGGGCTTCTACACACGTGAGCACGTATGGAATGGCGCGCTCCGGGGAAATAAAAAACCTGTTTTTACAGGTTTTTTAAAAGCGCGCACAGTTACCAGTTGGAGGCATCTCTGAGCGGATTGAGGTGCGGAACTGCAAAATTTTGTCTGAGCCAGTCCACTCCACGGTGCAGACGACCTCCGTTGGAGGTCGCACTGCCCCGTTTTAATTACCCCGAGCGGGGAAAACTTCCTAAATCCTTTTTCAAATTAATGGAACTTATGACGCTACAAGATGCATGGAAATTGAAATACGGACATGCTAAAGGATTTACTTATTATTCGGAAACTCACAAATCAATGTCGAGAATCGACATGTTTCTAATCTCGAAAGTTATACAAAAGCAAGTAGACAATATGGAGATTCTTCCCAGAATATACTCTGACCATAACCCAATTCAATTAGAGCTTAAAACATTAAAAAGAATCAGAAGATGGAGATTAAATGATTACATTTTTCAGAATTCGAGCTACTTGGAAAAGATTAGAGAAACCATAAGAAATTATTTTAAAGAAAATGTATCAGAGGATGTAAAACTGAAAACCATTTGGGACGCAAGCAAGGCAGTAATGCGGGGATATTTCATTCCGTGGGAAACGGAAATGAAGGAAAAAAGACAAGCAAAACAACAATAACTAATGTTAAAAATAAAACAACGGGAAGAGCAACTAAAGTTATACCCCACAGATACAAAAATAAGAACAGAATTGAAGGTGCTTCAAGAACAGTTGAAATCAGAACACCAATGGGAAATTAATAAGAACTTAAAGAGAATGAAACAAAGATTCTTTGAACAGGCCAACAAGCCAGGTAAATGGCTGGCCTATAAACTGAGGAAAGAAAGAGAAAAAAGCCTGATTACAGAAGTAAATATAGGGGGAAAGACGACAACGGATCAGGAAATCATTAAACAAACTTTCCTTAGATATTATAGTGAATTATATAATGCAAAAGATAGAAAGATACAGAGAAAGATATTGGATTTTTTGGAGAAACAAAGAATACCAAAATTAACAGAAGATCAACAGAGAATACTTAATCCTAAAATAACAACAACAGAGATAATACAAGCAATTAAGAAACTCAATTCAGCAAAGGCACCGGGTCCAGATGGGTTTTCTGCAATGTATTATAAAAATCTGCAAGAAGAACTGGTGCCGTATATGCTAGATTTATTCAATGAAATCATGGAAGGAGGGCGACCAAATTCCTGGAGTGAGGCCTGCATTACACTAATACCGAAGGAAGGGAGAGATCCAAAAGATCCAGGCAATTACAGACCGATTTCATTGTTGAATATCGATTATAAGATCTTCATGAGCATCTTGGCGGACAGAACAAAAAAAATATTACAAGAAATTATAGAGGAAGAACAAAATGGTTTTTTGCCAAACAGACAATTAAGAAACAACATAAGAACAATTTTAAATGTTATAGAGTATTATGAGAAGCACAATGAGAAAAAGCTAGCCTTGATCTTTATCGATGCCAAGAAGGCATTCGATAACTTGAGGTGGGACTTCATGTTCATGGTATTGACAAAAATGAATTTTGGAGACACATATATAAAATGGATTAAAGAAATATACAAAGATCAAGTTGCTACCTCAATTATAAATGGGGAAAAAACGAAAAATTTCAAAATTAAGAAGGGCACAAGACAAGGATGTCCCCTATCACCTTTACTTTTTATAATAACAATTGAAATACTAATAAGGATGATAAAGGAAGATCCCGATTTGAAAGGATGCAAAGTAAAGAGCCATGAATACAAGTTAAAGGCATATGCTGATGACTTAGTGATCATCTTAGAAGACCCAAATCCAGGTATAGATAACCTTTTGGAAAAGTTGAACCAATTTGGTGAATTGGAAGGATTTAGAATGAACAAGGAAAAAACAAAAATTTTGACAAAAAACATGAGAGTGGAAGAAGAAAATATATTGGCTCAAAGAACAGGCTTCAAATTAGAAAAGAAAGTCAAATATTTGGGAATCTGGATCGCAAAAAGAAACAATGAATTATATGATAATAATTATAAAAATACGTGGAAAGAAATTAAGAAATCACTAAATAATTGGAATCAGCTCCAACTTTCGCTACTTGGAAAGATAGCTACAGTTAAAATGAATGTGCTGCCAAAATTAAATTTTCTTTTTCAAAACCTACCGGTAATTATAAATGAAAAACCATTTAAAGAATGGCACAGAGAAATCACTAAATTTATTTGGGATAAAAAGAGGCCAAGAATAAGATGGAAATTTTTGACTGAGAAGAATGAAAAAGGAGGTTTCGGACTCCCTGACCTGAAACTGTATTACCAAGCAAACTCCTTGATCTGGATCAAAGAATGGCTAACATTACAAAATGAAAAAATATTAAATTTGGAAGGAACTGGATTAAGAATGGTGTGGCACGCGTATGTATGGTACAACAAGCACAAAACTGATAAAGAATTCCAGAATCATTATTTAAGGAAAGCCCTCCTAACAAACTGGCAAAAATTTAAGAAAAAATATTATAGAAAAATACCATTACGGATTTCCCCACACGAGGCCTTTTACTGTAGATGGCGGGAACCACAAGAAAAAAATAATAAAGTATCAGAATATGATAATTGTTGGGAAAAATCAAGAAACAAAACTAAAAACCAGAGATGAACTAGAACACGAAGGGTTCAAGTGCTCCCGGTTTCTCTACAGACAACTCAAAGAAAGAGATAACATGGATAAGAAATTAGAAGGTTTTCAAACAGATGAAAATAACAAACAGTTCGAAGCTATATTATTCAAACCACAGAACCAACTGACTTCTAAACTATACAAATTACAAATAGAGAGAGAATTAGAAACGAAACAGATAAAACCCTCGATGATCCTATGGGCGCAGAACATAGGCCATGAGATTCAACTAGAGCATTGGGAGAAGACTTGGTTAGAAACACAAAACTTCATGGCAGCCCAAAGTCTGAAGGAGAACTATTTAAAGATGCTGTATAGATGGCACCTTGACCCTGTGAAAATTAATAAGATATACAAAACAAGGGAAAACAAATGCTGGAAATGCAGTCGAGAAAATGGGACCTACTATCATGTGTGGTGGACCTGTGACAAAGCTAAAATATACTGGAAAAGAATACAAGAAACAATTTCAGAAACATTACAGATTAATATTCCTTTGATACCTGAACTATTTCTATTAAATATAACACAGAAAATAGATAAAGAGCAAAGAATGAAGCTTTGGAGAATAATTCTTTATATGATCACAGCTGCAAGAATGGAATTTGCATGAAAGTGGAAAAATGATCAGGTCCCACAAATAGAGGAATGGAAAATTAAGGTTTTGGAATATAGAGAAATGGACAAATTAACCTCGATGATACAAGGAAAAAATCAAGAAGTAAATGATGCAGAATGGAGACAAGTAGAGAAGTTTTTCCTCTCAACATAAGAAGAATGTAGGAAAACGAAACTTAAAGTTCAGTCATTAAAAGAAAAATATAAGATATGGGGGAGACAGAATCATGAGAAGGCATGCAAAGTTGAGAAAGGGGTATTGAAAGAGTAACATGAATGGGACTATAAAGAATTAACTCTAGGGAAGTAAGGAAGTGGAATATAATGCAAACAAGATATGAAATTAAATATGAAATATTTAAACACCACAATGTATGAAGAAAGATGGATATGATTTGGATCTTCTATAAGAGCACAATGTACATTTGGAGATATATATACTATTATATATTATTATACATAAAAAAAAATAATAATTACCCCGTGCGGAAAGGGCCTAAGGCGAATGAGTTGTTAATTTCAGACTAGTGTAGTACTGTGACCCCCTATCCTAGCCACCACAGGCAGGTTTCCTTACATTTAAAAATTCTGTGGTATGATTTACTGTCTTAATTGAAACAGATTATAGGGGGTGAGGAAGTTTATCTGGATCCATTTCCACTGCCAAGAATCAATGCAGGGCTTTTCTGCATATTCAGCTAGAGTTTTCATGATTCACTGGACATGGCATGCTATCATGATTGCCTTGCCACTTTAAAAATATATTTACATATATAAAATATTCATTATTGTTCCATTTGTTCAAATTGTTTCCCTCCATAGCTGAGGAATAAAGTGTTTTCAGTTATGTTTGAATGTTAAAACAGTAACAATATTTTTCAATAAAATGATTTTTCCCCCTCTGTGGAATTATAAGCTACATAACACAGAAAGTAAAATGAACCCTGGGGCAGCCCTGAATCTGTGAGAGTTTAAAAGAAATGGGATCAAAGGAAAATGACAACTGTGAAGTTAAATGATTCAAACAAAGAATATATAAAAATAGATACAATTGCTGAAGTGAGATAGTTTTAAAGACTATTAAAATTCATCAGAAATAAGCATATCTTTTGCCTGATCTGCATATTTGATTTGATGCTAGGATCCTGATTTGGTAGTTATTATAGGCACATGTCTGTAGTTTAAAATTTCTTAGTTTCTTTCTTCTGGATGTTTCTCCATATACGTTGCTATTGTGTTGTTGTACACCTTCGAGTTGTTTCTGACTTACAGTGACCATAAGGCAAACTTATCAGAGAGTTGTTTTGGCAAGATCTGCTCAAAGGGGGTTCGCCTTGCCTTCCTCTGAGGCTGGGAGGATGTGACTTGTTCAAGGTCACCTAGTGGATTTTCAAGGCTGAGTTGTGATTTGAACCCTGGTCTCCAGAGTCATAGTTCTGTGCTCAAAACTGGATCTCACTTACAACACTAACAATGTATATATGTTTTATATAGAGAGAGAAGCAATTAACAAACAGAACTAAAACAAATATAAAATGAGTAAATTATTTCAGCTTCTGCCATCTTAAGTGGCTAAAGATGAAAATGAGCAGTATATCCAAGGTAGCTATTGAGAACACTCTGTTTTCAGCATTCTCCAGTGGATGATGGTATTATTCTCTAACCCAGTAGTTCCTAACCTGTGGTCTGCAGACCTCTGGGGGTCCCGACAGCCTCACAGAGGCCTGCAAAGGCTTGAAGAAAGGTTATGAACTTTTGCTGTTAAAGAAAAAGAGAGAGATGGAGAGAGAGAAAGAGAGATGGATATACAGGTGGAGCATCATACATTGATCTCAAAGAGCAAGAGTCTTCTGACCACAGTAGGGTTTCTGTATATATTTTATGACAGCTATGAGGCATTAAATCATAAAAATCTGTTTGTTTTTTTTTGTTTTGTTTTGCTACAAGATTGATGATAGATTAGAACTGAAAAAATTGGACCATGTCTCAGTTGAAGCCTGGTGTTAAAAAAAAAAAAAAGGGGAAATAGCTATTATAAACAAGCTGCCATCTACTGTACAAGATGATAGAAATGATCAGTCAGAACTAGGCTTCTTTTCAACATGATTTCCATTTAATAAATTTCATCAGTGGCAACAGGGATTTCCATCTCCTCCATAATCGCATTTGGATCTATGGAGAGATGCATTAGTTGAATGGTTAATTTATTTTCTCAAGCTGTGAAACTATGAACCAAAGATTTCATATCAAGCCTGATAATCTTACTTTTGAGGGAAATAATCTGTAATGCCTGGTGAGTTTTTTCTGTTAAAAAAAGGGTCACGTCATGCTACTATATTATATTGTTAATAACTTAATACAAAAATGTAAAGTTGGCATCAGCACATCCAATCCCTTCTGAAATGTATTAAAATGATTTAAGTCTATTTAAAAAAAAATGAAAAGGACATAGGTTGCCAACTGGCCGGCTCAAATCCTGAACAGAAGTCCATGTTGCAAAATTTTGTTGCAGGTCATCTTTGTATATTTTTTAAATTTTCTCAGCTTGCACATTTTGATTAAGAAAACAACATGACATATACCAAAGTCTTCAGTCTTACTGGGGGAACTTTTACATTTTTATCAAAGCAGGACCCTTGTCAATTTTAAGGAAATCATAAGGTTAGTGAAGTTTATCTTAACATGTTAAATTGCACTCTGAGTTTTGACTAATCCCACCAACAAAATGAAATCCGCATAAACTAGTGGGCCACCTCACCTTTCAACTGAAAGGTCTTTTTTAAAGCCTTCAGTGAGGATTTCTGTGAAAGACTGGTGCTTTTGTTAGCTTTGGCCCATCTCTCCAGTCTGTTAAGGTCATTATGAGTTTTGATCCTGTCCCTTGGAGGATCCCTCCCAATTTGGTGTCATCTGCAAATCTGATCAGCATGCCCTCTGTTCCTTCATCCAAGTCATTGCTAAATATGTTGAATAGCACTGGGCACAGAACAGAACCCTGTGGCACTCCATTAGTCATGGCTCTCCAGGATGAAGAGAAGCCATTGGTGAGCACTCTTTGGGTTCAGTCAATCAGCGAATTACAAATCCACCTAACAGTAGCACTGTCTAGCCCACATTTTACTAGCTTCTTTGCAAGAATATCATGAGGAACTTTGTCAAAGGCCTTACTGAAGTCAAGAAATGCTACATCCACAGCATCCTCTTCATCTATCAAGCTCATAACTCTGTCATAAAAAGAGAGAAGATTAGTTTGGCATGACTTGATTTTGAGAAACCCATGTTGACTTTTAGTGATCATAGCATTGTTTTCTAAGTAATTATAAACTGTCTGCTTAATGATCTGCTCTAGAATCTTTTCAGGTATTGATCTCAAATTAACTGGGGAAAAATTATTTGGGTCCTCTTTTTTTCCCTCTTTGAAGATGGGGACAACATTTGCCCTCCTCCAAGTCTGCTGGCATTTCTCTTTTCCAAGAATTCTCAAAGATTATCACCAGTGGTTCTCAAATTACTTCTGTTAGTTCTTTTAATATCCTTGACTGTAGTTCATCTGGCCCTAGAGAACTGAATTCATTTAGAGTAGACAGGTATTCATGTACTGCATCTCTACCTATACTGTGTTGAGTTTCTGCCACTTCCTCACCTACTCCCCACTACCCCGGTTGAGTACCTTTTTCCTTTTGGGAGAAAACTGAGGCAAAGAAAGTGTTGAGTAGTTTTGCTTTTTCTCTTCCCCTTGTTAGTACTTGGCCATTCTCTCCATGCAGTGACCCTATCATTTCCTTTTTTTTCCTTTTGCTGCAGATGTATCTTAAAAAAACACTTATTGTTTTTAATCTCTCTGGCAAGCTCGAGTTCATTCTGTGCTTTAGCTTTTCTGACCTTCCCCCTACATATGCTGGATATTTGTTTGAATTCATCTTTGGTGATTTCCCCATTCTTCCATTTCTTGTACTTCTTTTAACATTTAGCTCAGTTGAGAGTTTTTTAGTCAACCATTGTGGTTTCTTTGTACACCTCCCATTTTGCCTCCTTAATGGAACAGTTTTAAATTGTGCCTTCAATATCTCACTTTTAAGAAACTCCCATCCATCCTGAACTACCTTCTCTTTCAGTATTCTTGACCACATAATTTCAGCCAGTAATTCCCTAAGTTAATAGAAATCAGCTTTCTTAAAGTCTAGAATCCATGTCTGGCTACATTTGGGTTCCCCTTCCTACTGAATAACAAATTTCAATGCAGCATGGTAACTCCTACCTAAGGATCCCGCCACTTCCACCTGATTGACAAGGACATCCCTGTTGGTTGGCATCAGATCTAAAATAGTTGATCCCCATGTTGCCTCTTTCACTATCCGGACAATGAAATTGTCTGCAAGGCAAGTGAGGAATTTGTTGGACCTTATGGCAGAGTTTGACTTCCAGCATATATCAGGATAGTTGAATTTGTCAGGGCATTCAGAATTTGAGTATGGTGTGCCCAATAAGCTTTTTCTGGTGGACAGAAAAATGAGGTAATTTGACCTTGGCAGTGCAGCTGCAAGGTTTGTTATAGCTAGCTTGCCTTACAAGGTCCTACCTCATGAGAAATCATCCAGCATGGGGAGAATGTATGCTGGGGATGCAATGGATCACCCAATGTATACCTGGGTGTGGTTTAGCCCTTAAAAAGGCTTAGGTTTTGCTGTGTAAATTGCCACAGGCCACATATGGTACTTCCTTTGGCCATACTCTTTGTCTGCCCTCCATGCTGTTTTTGTACCTGTTGTTTTGCTTCTAGGCATGCTGCCTGAAGCCCTACATTTATCTTGTGCTATGTTTGAATAAACAGCACTTTGCCTTTAATGAGTCTGTGTGGCTATTTTTTCCAGTCTGGAGCAGCTGGCAGTGGTTTGGCACTGCTTATTTTCTGTACTCTGCACTTGCTCTGAGGTGCATACCTCACACCCTGACAGAATTCTCCCATTATTTCTCCATCTCTCCTTTTTGAATTTGTGGTCATCAGCTCCAGGAAAGCATCATATAAATGCTCAGGCTGGCTTGAGGGTCTGTAGTAGACCCCCACAATGACATCCCTATTGTTTCTTGCTCCCTTAATAAGAATGCTCTCAATAATAATAAGATGCTCTCAACCTGGCTTCCTGGATTTAAGTCATGGATCTCTTCAAAGGTGTAAACATCCACCTCCTTTCTTGTTTGGTCTGTTTCTCAGAAATAGGTTATACCACCCCCACCCCATCCCCAATTACTGCATTCTAAGATGTAATCAAAGCATATGTCACTGTAGTCAGATCTGATGTCTCAAGGAACAGGTCCAGCTGGTGTACTTGGGTCTTTCCACACTACACTTTTATAGTGTTATTATTCCACTTTCAACATTCCATGGAATCTTGGGCTCTGCAGTTTAGGGAGGGGCATTTAAATTCTCAATAAACTACTAACCCCAGAACTCCACAGGATGTTAAAAGTGGAATAATAAATAATAAAAGTGGAAATTTCCCTAGTTTTAGCTGTGCAAATGCACTCCTGGCCACTGCTGAAACCTAGGCACCTAGTCACAGAGTTGAATCCAGGAGAGCACCCAAGCTGTGAGTTTGAATTTTCAGGGGAAGTGTACCCCTATCCAGCACAGGCAGAGTCCCCATTTCTCAGCTGATGAGGAGCACCTCTATCTTGTCTGAATTAAGCTTCAATTTGTTTGCCCTCCAACTAGTCCAACTAGTCCATTACTGACAACAGACATTGGAGGCCCAACCAGAGTATGGATCTGGCAGTTCTTTTTTTTAAAGCACACAGATTTCCAAATGCTCTGGTAGAAGTATTTGATGTCACCTGCTATTCAACCTAGTGTGAACTGCTGATGGCAGGAATTGAATCCTGGACCATCTATTTCCAAAAACACATGGTGTACTACTGACTTATGATCTCTCCTCTGCTTTGTTGATGTCCATATTACAGCTACAAACTTGAAATCCTAGCTTACGTTTCTATTAGAAACATGAATTCATTTTGGAATGAATGAGAATTTGAAATCAAACTCTGGGAATACAAATGGCAATTACCAGTGGAAGTCAACAAACTCAATCCTTGCTACCATTGGTATGCATAACTCCAAAAATAGTAGACTTGTTCTTTTTAACAGCAGATGCTAGTTGTAATGTATATATACTTTTACTAAATAATGAACAATGTGATGTTAATGGCTGATGAAGTATTATTTTTAATTATAGAAAGAATGGGGTAACACCACCAAACATATGGACAACAGTGGTATTAGACACAAAACATGGCAAAAAGGGCCTGATGGAAGCACAAAGTTGATAGAAGTCTCAGAATAATTCTGCAGCAGTATAACATCAAATTCAAAGGAGGTTTGGTATTGAAGAAAAGTCCTGCATGATCTCACCTACAAGCACTGGAAGGTGGCTGTGGATGCAGGTCAATAAATGACCCTTGGAGAAACAAGCAGGAGAATGAAGAGCCAGCTGCTTTACTTGGCCAAGTTTAGGCTGAAGCTGTGAGTATCAAAGACGTTATTTTCCTCTCTAAATAATTTCAATGCATTTCTGGAAGGGAATGTTGTATGCAAGGTATGGCACTAAAGATAACCACTGACAGCAATTCCAGTCTGTAGGAGAGCAGTGGGGGGTGGATAGGGATGGGAGAAGGGATGAATGCTTCAAATGGCTTTACTAAGTACTGTGGAAGAGGCCAAGGTGAATTAAAATAAATGCTTTTAAACAAAATTTATAAATTTCTATGGAATCTTTAAACATTGAGGACCAAAGCCTTTTATATGCTAAATCCTGCTTGGAGATTTGGACTGCTAATACCATAATTTATTTTGCTTCTTTGTGCGGATGGAAGAAAGCAATATGCCCTAAGAGGCAGAAAAGTTGAGAGCCCTTCAATTATACTTTTTAATACATTTAAGGATGTCTTTTGGATACATTACTTTTTTTCTCTCCCACCCCACTTTTTGGGAGAATTAAAAATTCCATTTAAATAAAGGGCACACATCTAGGAGATCTAACAAGTAAGCACTAGACTAGCCTTTTTGTGATGCTCCTATTAGAAGTATGATGTCCCTTTAAGAATACAAAATAAAATAGAAGTAGTGGAACTGACAAAACTTATAACTTTAGTCATTATGGGGTTAATCGATCTATTGGTGTTATAGAGGACCTTCACCTGCTACTGTTATTGGAAACAGTTGTAAAGGCTCTATAAGAGTAGCATTCACTTAGTGAACACTTATTTCCTGATTTGCTCTGATCTGTTGTTGCTGTAGTTTGTATCATATCCTGCTTCATTGTGGTATCATATTGTATTTTGATATATTTTGTATTTGTATTTTAACTTGCCAAACTTGCTCATGTTCTCCTTTAACCTTTTATATATTAAGAACCCATATGCTATTTTTAACTAGAATATATAAAAGACTATTTCTCTTACCCTGTTTTGTCTTCTGAATTTCCTTTTTATTTACAACAAATTTGGTATCAGAAGATGGTTGCTTAAATGGTTATTTTTTAGTCCAATGGTTGCCTAAATCGTTGTTTTGAACAGAAAACAAAAGAAAAGGTTTTTTGTTGAGGTTTTGAATTTTTTTTTTTTTTTTTTTTTTTGTGGAGTTTTTGCACAATGAAGCAGATGAATTTTTTAAATATGTGTTGCATTTGCCTTTTGGCCCTAATTATTGAACTGAACAATTAATTTTTCATGGCAAGACATTTTTTCAGTAATAAACTAATTCTGATCTAGCAGGATTTTTTCTGTTGTGACTAAGTATTAAAATTGAAGTTTATATTAGCAGGAAAGCTCATATAGATAAATTTAAAATGTCTGTAACCTCAGCTAAATTTAAAATGCCTGTAACCTCAGCTAATTCACCCATAGTTACTACAACTACTTTCCAACAGGGTGCAAGTATTAACAATGGCTTATTTGTAATCCCAAAGTTAAATAGGGGTAATTTTCAGATGTGGGATGCAAGATTGAGAGTTTCCCTACAAGTACAAGATTGTTTGAATGTTATAGATCAAGACATGCCTGAAAATCAGTCAGAACAGCATGAATATAAAATGGAAGAAGCAAAAGCTTTAATGGCGATATATTCCTGTATAGAAGACTATGAGAGCCCTTTAGTAATCAAGTATAAGACAGCTAAAGAATTATATAGTGCCCTTAAGAAAAAGTATTTCAACAGATCGAGTAAGAATATGGTATTTCTGAAAGAGAAACTATATAATATGAGGATGAAAGAAGGAACTAGCACTTTTAGACAAAATGTTAAGGATCATTTCAGAGCTTCAATCTGCAGGAGCAGAAATATCTGACTCTGAGTTTCTCACCTGCATATTGCTTAGTTTACCACCTTCTTTTGCACATTAAAAGGCCATCCTTGAGTGTCTTGTAGAAGTTGATACAGATTGTTGATATAGATTATACAATCGCTTATTTAAGAGACTCTGGACTTAAAAGGACAGTGGACAATATACCTGAAAAAATGTCAGTGTTGAGGACAAGACCTGACTATAAAGAAAGGAAATGTTACATATGTTCAAGGGTGGGGAGTATTACCAAATACTGTAGGTTTAAGGCCGTAGAAAATCAAAAGCCCAGAGGATCAAATGTTTCCACAGGTAGAACACCTTTTAGTAGACAAAAACACCCCAATGGGCATGCAAACTTTAAATCAAATGGTGAAAGATCAAATGAAAGGTATAAGCAAAGGTTTAACAACAGTATAAATCCTCATAAGAATAATCAAACATTTCAGATATCTGATCATCAGGGTGTAAATGATAAGACATTTTCTTCTAGATAGTGGTAGTTTTATTCGTATCTGTCAATTTAGAGAAAGCTTTAGTGAACTTGATACAGAAACAGACCAAAAATATTACAAGCAACCAACAAAGATTAAATGTGCTAGGAACTGGAACTGTGCCTTTAAGAGTCCTCACTTCTAAAAATGAAGTGGTAAATCTTACATTGACAAATGTTGCTTTTGTTCCTGAAGCTTTGAATAACTTGATTAGTACTAGAAGCATTGTAAGCATATTGTCACATTCCAATGAAAGGAGAGGAAAACTTGATCCTCAAGCTGAAATTGGAGTCATTGTTGGATATCCATCTGGAAGAAAAGGGTATAGAGTTTTAAACCCTAAAATCTTTGAAGTTAAATGTCGCAATGTTGTACATGTAGATGACAGAAATGTAATGCAAGAGACAGTTGACTCTATGATGGCAATTGATCTAGAACATGTAGATACTGTTTCACAAGAATTGGTCAGTTGGTTACCTATAGAGGATGCTGGCCAACCAGTAGTTCCACCTTCGGGAGATGTTACTAAAACAGAAGGGGAAATAGAGACCAGACACGTGAAACAGAGATAGAGGAAAACTGTGAAGTAGAAATAGAAGAAACAGCTGTAAGACGATCAGATAAAGGCAAACCTCCAGAAAGATATGGATTTTGTGAGAGTTTACAAACAAGAAAGGAACCAACAAATTGGAAAGAAATTAGTAAATTACCTCCCTTAGAAAGAGAAAAGTAGATGGAAGCTATGGAGGAGGAATATCGATCCTTACAGCAAAATCAGATTTGGACCCTTACAAAGCTACCTCCTGATAGAAAGGCTATTGGAAATAAATGGGTTTATAAAATTAAATTCAATCCAGATGAGAGTGTGGATAAGTATAAGGCAAGTCTGGTTGCAAAAGGTTTTACCCAAAGATATGGAATTGATTATCTAGATACATTTGCACCAGTTGTTAACATTACAACACTCAAGGCACTCCTTAGTGTGGCAAGTTCAAGAAATATGTTTGTGGAACATCTAGATGTCAAAACAGCTTTTCTTAATGGGAACCATTTGGAAGAGATTTATGTGGAACAACCTGAAGGGTTTCAAAAGGAGGGACAAGAGAATCTTGTTTGTAAACTCAATAAAAATATGTATGAACTTAAGCAATCAGCCAAAAGTTGGTATGATAAATTAAAGCTGGTATGATATATTAACAGAACTTTTATATCAGCAAGGGTTTAAACAAGGAAAGGCTTATGCATGTTTACACATGAGGCTTAAGAATGAATAGCAATATACTTTGACTTACATAGATGATCTATTAATATGTTGTCAACATAAGGAGGATATTGATCAAATAGCTAATAAACTAAAAACAGAAATAGAGGTTACACAGCTTGGAGAAGTGAAACATTACCTTGGGATGGAAATTGAAAGACTCAATGATGGTAGTTTTCTTCTAAGTCAAAACGTAAGACAATGGACTTTATAGAGTCAGTTGGTATGAAAAACTGTAAAGTTGTGAGTACACCATTAGAATCAGCTTATATGAAAGCAAAAGATGGACAACCACTTAAAAATCATGGTAAATATCAAGAAGCAATAGACAAATTACTTTATTTGAATAAAACTAGAAGACCTGATATTGCAGTAGCTGTTAATATTTTAAGTAGAAAAACGAATTCACCAAATCATAATGATTGGCAAGCTATAAAGATACTGGTGAGATATTTGAAAGGGCCAGAGGATTTAAACTTATCATCTTGTAAGAACCCTAGACTAGTTGCGTACATGGATGCTAGTTGGGGAGAAGAGTCAACAAATTATAAATCAACTAGTGGATATCTGTTTTGTTATGGCAACAATCTTATCTACTGGACTAGCAGAAGACAGAATATTGTGGCCTAATCTTCAGCAGAAGCCAAATGTGTATCAGCAGCAAGTGCGTGCAGTGAGTTGGAATGGATCTTTCATCTGTTAAAGGACTTTGGCATAAGTGAACCTGTACCAATTGTAATGTTTGAAGATAATCAAGCCTGTATCACAATACGTAAAAGGGAAAGTACCAGAGCTAGAAGTAGATCTATTGGATTAAAATGTCAACTAGTAAAAGACTTGTATCAAAAGGGACTGATGTTGAATATTGTCCCACTGATGAGTTGATAGCAGGTATTTTGACTAAGCCATTGATGGCACAGAAATTTATGTATTTCCGTGAATTGTTGAATATGTCTGATTATAATCACATCGTTGTAAGATCTTGAGAAGGGGTTGTTGGACTGAGAAGACTTACAACTTTAGTCATTATGAGGACCTTCACCTGCTACTGTTATTGGAAGCAGTTGTAAACGCTCTATAAGAGTAGCATTCTCTTAGTGAACACTCACTTCCTGATTTGCTCTGATGTGCTGTTGCTGCAGTTTGTATCATATCCTGCTTCATTGTGGTATTTATATTTTGATATATTTTGTATTTGTATTTTAACGTACCAAACTTGCTCATGTTCTCTTTTAGCCTTTTGTATATTAAGAACCCATATGCTGTTTTTATCTTTTAACTAGAATATATAAAACACTATTTCTCTTACCGTTTTATCTTCTGAATTTCCTTTTTATTTACAACAAAAAGTACCTTCTGTTTTTCTTTCTTAAAAAAAAAAATTAAACCCATTAAGCCAGAACAATCTCGCTTCTAATGATGTCCAGAAATACTACTATTGGAAGTCGATTCACCAGTTTGTACTTTCCATTGATTCTATCCTCAGCTAGGTCTTTTCCTACATAATTCTTTGTTTTCCGTAGGAGAAAGGTTAATGTTTTTCTTCTTGGTCGGGAAGGGGGTCTCTTAGGAATTTCTTCTTGATCTTCTTGCTTTTTCTGTTTACATTATGTCCTTGGAGGCCACGTTTAGTACCATATACACCCAAATGGCTCTTTTGTGCAGAAAACCCCCATCTTTTGACACTTTCTGAAGACTCACTGTTTTAATGCTTCCAAACTAAGGACAAGTCCCATTAATTTGACAGGAGTTCCACTCATTCATCAGCTTTTCTTGCCTACAGAGGCTTGCTTGGAACTGCTTGCACATGTGCATTACTTGCAAAGTAAGCTGAGGAGGGGGGAGGATGCTGAACTGGCTGAGATCCTTTGCAAGCAACACATGCATGGCAAGTAAGCCTCTGGAAGTCATTCATGCTCCCTACAATACAGTACATGGATTCAAGCTGAACATGAGTCAGCAGTATGATGCAGCAGCCAAGAAAGCCAACAGAATTTGTTGCATCAAGAGGAGTATGGTGTCTAGATCAAGGGAGGTAATAATACCACTCTATTCTGCTTTGGTTAGACCTCATCTGGAATACTGTGTCTAGTTCTGGGCACCTCATTTCAAGAACAATACTGACAAGCTAGAACGTGTCTAGAGGAGGGCAACCAAAATGGCAAAGGATCTGGAAGCCATGCCCTATGGGGAGCAGCTTAGGGAGCTAGGTATGTTTATTCTGCAAAATAGAAGGTTAAGAGGGGACATGGTAGCCATGTTTAAATATTTAAATGGATGTCATACTGAAGAGGGATAAGACTTGTTTCCCACTGCTCCAGAGACTAGGACAAAGAGCAATGGATTCAAACTACAGGAAAAGAGATTCCACCTAAACCTCAGGAAGAAGTTACTGACAGTCAGAGCTGTTTGGCAGTGGAATATGCTCTGAGTGTGATGGAGTCTCCTTTGGAGATTTTTAAACAGAGGCTGGATGGCCATTTGTTGGGAGTGCTTTGATGTGTGTTCCTGCATGGCAGGGGGTTGGACTGGATGGCCCCTATGGTCTCTTCCAGCTCAATTTGTGTGTGTGTGTGTGAATTTTCTTGCATCTTTCCTCCTCCTCCCCAGCTGGTTTGATAATTGTAGTATCTCTTCACAGCTAATGATTTCTGCACAACTTTTTGGCTACAGAAGGGGGGGAAGGGATGGAAAGTTGCAGAAAAACAGTACAGTCATCATCCACATTCGCTAGGGTTAGCGACACAGGACCCCCATGAAAGTGAAAAAAACATATTTAAACCATATTTGACACAAAAAAAAGTATGATCACCACATTCAACCCACTGTGGATTCCTTTGAGGCATCAGGGTTCCTTCACAAGACAGAAGTGGGTGGCTGGTGGGGCTTACCCACCTCCACTGCTGCCCAACACCATTTTTAATAGGGACTTAACAAGCCTTATTCACAGTTTCTTAGTCTCACAAGGCTTGCAATCCCTATTAAAAATGGCACAGGGAGACAGCAGAGGTGACAGCAAATAATCCATGAATAATCAAATCCACAGAAGTAAAACCTGTAAATGTGGAGGGCTGACTGTATTTGGTGCATGTCAGCTGGAAAAGCTGAGCAATCGTCAATAAAAGTTATGCAGCTTTGGACTGGGAAGAAAAAAAAGTGTTGGCAAAACTGAGAATTTGAAAAAAGCCATCTTCTGGGCTTAAAACAACCAGGAGTCAGAAATGTGAAGATGTCTCCACAACTGCTGAGGGCTGCATTTTGGGGCACAGAAATTGGTGGCCCTGGGTACCACAAAAATATAGGCTGCATTTTCTCCACTCCTGTCTACACTGACAGCCAGAATTTTAGTAAGGAGACTTTACCAGTCCTAGCTTGAAAAGCTGCAGACTGAACTCCCCATGGTGTGTACGCTGCCACTGTGGCCCTTCTTGTATCATTTTCCATCTCCAGTCAATGCTTGGCATGCAGTATTATGCAGAGCCAAGGAATGATGGGCTGGCTCACCAAGTTATTGTTCTCATCCAGGGAGCAACGGCGGTACCATGAATGACATCTGGTCCACAGAGACTCCACAACAATTCTCTTTTCAGCCACCAACCATGTATACTACTCAAGGATCTCCTTCTCTCTAACACCCAAAAACTATTAAATAGCAGATCTAATATAAAAATTACTGTGCAACGAACGGCAAGTTTTATTTTTGAACCTACTCTCACAGAAGTAGGCAAAAGATTCATACATCTCTCTCCAAACACACTATACAGATCTAAGCACTTAAGGCTGTTAGTGATCTTAATATGCTTCCATAACATAAAGCTGCAAATTATGCACTTATATTATGTGCAATAATCAAGTAGTGTGGTGTTGTTTTTTACCAACATTTAAAAATCTTCTTAAAGATTTTGCAATTGCCAATATTAGCTAAGCATGTGGCACAAATATTATAAAATTAAGGGATCTGATCAAACTGAGTTATTCCTTTGAAGAAAACTATGGAAAACAACACTGGCACACATGCTGTTCGAGCTGCCATATTTTGAGTTGAATATCTAGCCTGTTGAAATCTGGGAAGAGGCTGCAGCTTTTGGGTCTAAGTCAAACACAGACTCAAACCCAGTCAAAAGTACAATGTTTGTGTTTACATTACATTATTCTGATTACCTTTGTCCACCTGGTCACTCTCATATTCAGAGAGAAGACCCAAAGTATCACGAATAAGTAGGCCCCACAGAACAAAACACTGAACAAATAAGGTACTATCTTTTATCCAGGCCAGCTTATGTCAATATCCAGCATGCAGTTATCTGAGTTCTTAAAAAAAACCTTCTTCAAGCTGCAAGTTTGCAAAAAAGAAAAAAAAGGAATAGATGAAAAGGTCACTTTGATGTATGGCATATTGTTGAATCACAGAGTTACACAGCTAGAAGGGGCCGAAACAGCCACCTAATCCAACCCATAGGCATGTAGTAATGCACAATTAAAGCACTTGTGAAGTATGCCTCTGTTTATAGACCTCCAAAGATGGAGAGTCCGCCACCCTCTGAGGCAGTCTGTTTCACTGTCAAACAGCAATTACAGTTAAACAAAAAGTTCTGCCTAATGTTCAGGTGAAATCTCTTTTCCTGTAATTTGAATCCACTGGTTTGTGTTCTCGAGCAGCAGAAAAGAACCTTGCTCCATCTTATACACACCATCCCTTTAGAGATTTTAAGATCCTGTCACCTCTCAATCTTTTCTTATCCAAGCTTCACATACCCCCAGCTCCCTCATAAGATTTGGTTTCCACAAGATTAAACCCAACTTAATCCTGTCAAAAGCTCAAATTCAAGGGTGGCAACATCAGAGAGTCTGGGAAGAAATTTTCTGTCTGCACAAGCCTCTCAAATGTGAAAATATAGCAAAAATTCCAAAGTATAATTAGTCAAAGTCCACTTCCAATTTAATTTCTTGAGATTGGGGGAAAAAGCCAAGCCTTATGACATATTAAAGACTAACACATTTTATTTGGCATAAGCTTTTGTGGACTGCAACCCCCTTCCTCAATTGCATCCAATGGCAGCACATTCACTTTTGTTTTCCCTTTCCCAGACTAAGATGGCTAATTCCTTGGAACTGTTAAATTGAAAAGAATGCAGGGACTATATGATGCACATCAGGTGGATGGGTTTGTAAACTTTATGAAAAAAAAAAGGAACATTCAAGTAAGTCTAACAGTGAGGGAAACATTGCAAAGTATGCATACTGGCAAACTCCCCCCTTCTGATGTTGATGGGTGTGCACTGATTCTTAGCAGACCAGGGTAACTTTGTGCTTCTAGTTCCTAAAAGATCTATGTGACCACAAATGTTTCTATTGTTTAGAACTCAATAACTTGAAATGTTAGCAGTACATATGAAAGGGATCTACGAGTCTTGGTAGATCACAAGCTGAACATGAGTCAGCAGTGTGATGTGGCAGCCAAGAAAGCCAATGCGATTCTTGGTTGCATCAATAGGAGCATGGTGGCCAGATCAAGGGAGGTAATGGTACCACTGTATTTTGCATTGGTTAGGCCTCATTTGGAATACTGTGTACAGTTCTGGGCACCTCAATTCAAGAAGGATATTGACAAGCTGGAACGTGTCCAGAGGAGGGCGATCAAAATTGCGAAGGGTCTGGAAGCCATGCCCTATGAGGAACGGCTTAGGGAGCTGAGTATGTTTAGTCTGCGGAAGAGAAGGTTAAGAGGGGACATGATAGCCATGTTTAAATATTTGAAGGGATGTCATTGTTGAGAAGGGAGCAGACTTGTTCTCTGCTGTTCCAGAGGACAAGGAGCAATGGATTCAAGCTGCAGGAAAGGAGATTCCACTTGAACCTCAGGAAGAACTTCCTGACGGTCAGAGCCGTCTGGTAGTGGAATATGCTGCCTCGGAGTGTGGTAGAGTCTCCTTCTTTGGAGGTTTTTAAGCGGAGGCTGGATAGCCATCTGTTGGGGATGCTTTGATGGGTGTTCCTGCATGGCAGGGGGTTGGACTGGACGGCCCCTGGGGCCTCTTCCAACTCTATGATTCTATGAACTTCACTCCTATTCTGGGCATTACAGATTTTCTGCCATTATCTCATTTTAAACACATTTGAATACAGGCCTGCATATGGGAGAGTCGCTTCCGTGATGTTACAGTGCCTGAGTAACCATTTGGTCATGAACAATTCAATATCAAGTGACAAGTAATAAAGTCAAATATTCTTGACACCTAGTCCATTTCAACATATGGAGTAACAACTTCAGGGACTTCACTTGCCACCTGGAGTCATATTGATTATGTAATAATTATTTCACTCATGTTGAGTCAATTTCAGAACTGCATGCACAGAAATCTTTTCAGACTTTTAATACTCTTTGTTTCCAGGAAGTTTACTCAAATAAATATAAAAGGATGCTACAATAATTTTCTCATGCCTCTCTTGGTGAGGAGGGTGGAGGGATACTTGCTTTGTTTTGACAGAAAGTTAGTTATGCAAGCATCTTGCAAGGAGAGATTGTATATTTAAAGGGTCTACTTTGCACTGGAAATCAAACGACCACCTAATGGATCCCAGTGTAAGAATATTGGTAGTCCTAGAGTTGCAGAACAAAATTATTCCAAGCACATGCTTGATCCAAGAATTTGTTTTCAGCACCAGAACTGGAGCTTGTAGACATACCTTTCATGTATAAATGTAACTCTTTTCCTCCAAGAAAACAGTAGCTTTGTGGGGGGTTTTTTGCTGCTGCTCCTGCTACAGTTAAAATCCTTTCCAACAGAAACCACTGTTAAAGCCAAAAAATCCAGCTGATCTGCTGCAGAACTTTGAGACTGAGTAGTAGATCTGTCCTCTGTCTGACTGTGGCTTAGCAGCATGGTAGGTAATAGGATTTGCTCTGGTGGGCTGCTTATTCAGGCTATGCCTAGAAGTTTGACTCCATGATCAAGTTTTTCCTGTCTTAGGATTTTGTAAAATACATATTTGAGACTCAGGAGCATGTCTTGAAGAGATAAATCAGCATAATTTAAAACCATTACAACATGTGGTCAAGCAAAAATAGTCTTTATTCAAATTTAATGGAAACAGGGGCCACTGTACTTTGCAATATGGGGAAAAATAAAAAAAAATATAAAACAAGGATATTGTCACAATACCAGAAAGTGGAACTCTACTTTATTTCTTCCCCTTCCCTATTATTTACTGTAGGTCTCTATTTTTCTGACTGTGCTATTCACAAACTCTGCAAGTCCAAAGTATTAAAATGAAAAAGTAATATGAAATTTAAGACTTTGCACTTCTCACTAAATGACATACATCAAAGGGCATCAATTAAAGGGAAGATCGTTGAAGTTACCATACCTACCTAGGAGTCATCATTCCAGTCTTAGAAGCCCATCAAACTGTAGTGCTCATTCTCTATGGCTATTCTGGAAACCCAGTGCTGTGTGGTGTCCAGATGAGATTCTCAGCCTCAAGTACCAGAAAGGGCAACAGAGAGGGAGCACTAGACTGAACATTTATAGACACACGGGGGGGGGGGGGGCATATTAAAAATGTACAGCAGTGACGTGTTCTACTCCAATCACCTGTGCTACAACTACCAAACATGTACAAAAGACTTCTCATAGAGCTCTAAGTGTGGTTGCAGCAAGATTAAGATCTGGAATGAGACCTTGACCTAGATCGGGAATGTGATCTAGAGGCAGACCTCGATCTTGACTTGGACTGGGACCTTGTTTTTGAAACTGATTTGGATCTGGAGCGAGATTCTGATTTGACATTTTGTTTAGACTTTGAATTTGATCTTGACCGGGATTTACACCTTGTGTCCATCTCCTCAGCCTCGCCTTTTGGTTCCTTTGAGGTGGTTTCAGCTTTTACATGTTCCTTTTCCTTGGATCGAGATCTGGACCTAGACCTAGACCTAGACCTGGAACGCTCTTGATCGTCTCTCTTTTTCTTCTTGCTGCAAGACTTATTGTCACGTTTACTCCGCCTCTTGCTTCTCTCACTTCTGCTCTGACTTCTGCTCCTGCTCCTACTGGCATCCCTGCTTCTCTTCCTACCTTTCCTTTTATCCTTGCTCTTGCTACGGCTCCTGCTCCTGCTCCCTTCTTTGCTCCTGCTTCTAACCTTGCTGGCACTCTTTTCTCTCTCTTTACTCCTACTCCTCCTCACATTCCCCCTCTCCTCCTCTTCTCTTTCCTCTTTACTACCACTTCTACTCCTGCTTTTACTCTTACTCTTTTCCTTGCTGGGACTTCTGCTCTTTGCTTGGTCATCATCATCAATGTGAACCACATCCTCAGGTTTGTCTTTACTTTTACTTCGGGATTTCTCCACGCTTCTGCTGTGGCTCCTGCTTTTATCATCTTTACTTGGGCTCCTGCTTTTTTCCTTTTGGCCTCTGCTATGACTTTTGCTTCGACTGCGGCTCTTGCTTCTGGAATGGGATCCAGACCTGACAAGCACAAACAGCAAAGGAATTGTATAAATCTTTTTGCAGCGATTGGCAGTATTAAATTCCCAACCCTGAAATTCAACAGTCTGCTTTGTGCAGCTCTAACATGATTCTCCAAATGCTCAATATGTTCTGATTATTGGACACTGTCTCCATAAGAAATATAGTGACTCCTCACATTTTTAGGAACACTCTATGCAATACTGATTGCTGTAACCAAAACCTTTTTAGGTTGGGAAGTTCCACCTTAGCATAAGCCAAAATGAACAGCAGTCAGCAACGCCTATCTCACTACCACAGGATGGGCAACTGTACTAGACTAGGGAGCAGCATTTCCTCCTCATGGGACCCTGGATGGTTTCCTCCCCCTACCCTAAGACCATGAGGACAAATATTATTTTTAAAAAACATTATGCACACACATACATAACCAACCTCTCTTACACTGCCTAGGTGGCATGAGGTGCTTTGGGCCCCATGGGGTGGGCTGCATTTTATGACACCCCTGTACTATCAGATGAAAAACACAAAAAGAGAAAAATAAAATGATCAGATCAAGGACTAGGTTTTAAAGCTAATAATAAACCAGAATTATTGGGAAGATTCAGGGAGTCCTTTAAATGATCAGTGCAATAACCCTTGCCTAGATCTCCTTACAAGTACGTCTAAATCAAGTGAAACCAAGTATCTGTTGTATGACAAAGCAAAACAAACAAACATAAACCACTCCATCTCCTTGAAGCTTATTAGTAGATCAGTGTATAATCTGCAAAACATTGTGAGTTAGGTGGGAGGAACATAGCCAAGTGATGGTTCTGGACACACTACAAACCAAGGGACCTTGAGATTATACACGTAAGCAACTGGACACCTTAGACGCTCACTTTTATAAAGTAAGGCTTGTCAATGCCAATTCAGGGCAACAAGACTTCATCAATACCATGTGAAGTATGTTTATAATACAGTAATAGTTAATTGTACCTGGATCGTGATCTGCTTTTTGAATGACTGCTTTTGCTACTGCCACTACGACTTCTGCTTTTACGAGAGTGTCTGCTTCGAGAGCGAGACCTGAAAGTAAAATAATAATTACTATAGCTATTAAGCATTAAGGCTTTTGTAGAATGACAGGCCATGACATACCCAATGCCTATCAAACTGCGCAAAACAACATACAAGCTCCCAAGAGCATTCTTTAAATTCCCCATTCTGACAAAAGCATGCTACATTGCCCTCAAAAATTAGTTGTGGTATGTAAGAAAATAAGATGCAAATAGGAATATTAGGAAAATAAATACAAACATGTATATATAAAGGACAGAAGAAGGTGACTGTAGAATATCTAGTAATGAGAAAGACACTAAGGGGTCACAAAGCTGTCACCTATTTTATGTCTGCAGAGTATGTTGCCTGATTGGTTTTGCCATTACTAAAGACCCCAGAGAAAAGCACAGTATCTTAGAAACTAAGCAGGGTCAGCCCAGGTTAGTACTTGGACAGGTGTTGTAGGCTATATTTCAGAGGAAGGAATGGCCAAACCACCTCTGAATATTCCTTGTCTAAGAAAACCCTATGAAATCCATGAGATCACCATAAGTCAACAGGCAACGTGAAAGCACATAGGCATACAGTCAGAAACAATTAAATATGCCTGTAGGAAACAAATGCCTGAACAGAAAGCTTGGAGGAAAACAATTAAATGATGTCCCACTTAATTGTTAGCACTTATAGAAAGATGCCACTGGTTCCTGTCTCTATCAAGATACGCCCTCAAAGAGGACTAGAACAGACCCTGGTACTCACTATTCTTTCTCTGACCTTCACTAGGAAGACATTCATCACTGAAGTCTACATAAGAATGCAATCCAGCCAAGCCCAGCCCCCACCTCCCACAAGCAATGAAATGGAAGGCAGACTTCATTACTAATACTTGGATTAACAGGCACTACATAAACCAAGGAATCCTGACCAGTTGGTACTCAGCGCCCCATATACAATGATAAACTCAAGTTCCAAAACCTACTGAAGTAATTATTCCCATTTCAGAGACAGAACAAAGATGACTATGCACTGACTGAACATTAGAAAGATCTTCTGGACAGTGAGAGCTCTATTACCTAGAGAGCAGTAGAGTCTTTTTCTCTGGTGTCTTCAAGAACAGATTAGAGTGCTACTTGCTGGGGATGCTTTAGCTAGATTTCCTGCACTGAGCAAGGAATGGGGATGCACTTGATTGCCTATGCCACCTCTTCCAACTCTATGATTAGACAGAGTGCTTATCAAACTCTTTCAACCTCCTACTACAGAACAATAAAGCTCCTATTTCAATCGCCAGGCTGCAAGAAGCTGCTAAAGAGCAGATAACCACTTCATTAATGAAGAACAAGTTTGTTATGATAATCAACAACATAATGAGTCTGCTGCTATTCCAGCTGGTATGCAAGCTCAATGGGTAACTAGAAGACTGAGTTCTTCAAGGAGAAGCTACAGGAAAATACAGCTATATAAGCTGTCTGATCTCAATCCATTTTGCGGTTAGCTCTCAAGTAACTGTACTAAAGCTGACTTCTATACCGATTACAATATATAGGGATACTTTCAGTTTAAAATACTCCAGCTGAAATATCAGTTAACTGATAAAGAATTAGAAATGGGTTCAGAAACTATGGTTACAGGTGTGCAGAATGAAAATAATGTACTGGAAATGCTGAAATGTTTCTATATACCAAAAAGTATGGAAATATACTTATAAATATGGAAAATATTCCTTATTAGAGGATACATACCATGACTATGTAACATCTATGAAAGATACTGTAAAGAGACTGGAAATGTCCATGTGATATGATATACTTTCACAAGGAACGTGTAATTGTACAAGCTAGTTGTGTTACATAATATATAAAATTAACTACAAGTTACATGTTCATTCTCTTGTAATATAAATTTCCTGAAAGTCTAATGCTTAACATGTTCTTAAGGGAAATGCTGATGTTGATCTACCCACTAGACAATCCTGGGAGCCCAGCTGATCATAGTGGTGAACTCTAAGTAACTCTAGCCAGAAACAGAGTGACAAGCATATTGCAAAGAGCCTTCAATGTTCTACAAACAGATGGGGTTGAAGAACCACACTTGTTTCTAGTATCTGTGTGGTATCGCATATGTAACATCAAATCATGGAGGTCATGTAAATGATCAGTCAGCTCATTCCAACTGCCTACTTACAAATTCTCTACTCCCCTTCCACAAAGCAATCCTCTGCTTCCAATCCTGGCTTGGAGGGGAAAAAACCCCACAGGTATCCAATTTCTCCAGGTTGTCAACATGAACATGTAAGATACCTCATACCAAGTCAAGACTACATGTTTATCTATCTCATACTATCATAACTAACTGGCAGATCTACATATACAGACAGAAGACTCTCCCAGCCCTACTTGGAGATGCCAGTGATAGAATCTGAAACTTTCTGCAGGAGAAGCAGTTGTTCAGGTTCTGAGCTATGGAACCTTCTCCCTAAACTACATCCAGAACAGAAAAGGTAACAATGCATGAATCAGTAGAGCTGCTCTTGTTATCACAGGGCCTCCTTCAGCCGGTTTTTTAATCATTTTCCTCAACTGTACAAGCTGTACAAACTGTACAAGCCTGAAGCTGATGACCAATCACATGGCTAAAACCAAACTATTTACATCAGAGCCACACCTTTATTGAGAGCCAGTGCAGAACAATGGTTTGAGTGCTGGACTATGACTCTGGAAACCAGAGTCTGAATCCCTGCCCAGCCATAGAAAACCACTGGGTGACCTTGGGCAAGTAACACTCTCCCAGTCTCACAGGAAGGCAAAGGCACACCTCTTAGAAGAAATCTTGCCAAGAAAACCCTGTTACAAGTTCACCTTAGAGTCGCCATAAGCTGGAAATAACTTGAAGGCACATAACAAGAACAACCACTTAGCTTTATTTTCATGCCATCACCATAATGCAGCAGAACTACTTCACAGTTTTGTAGTGTTCCTGGAATGCAGTAATGCATTTTTAAACAACAATTATCAAACTAACGGCCTGCCAAGGCACACACCTACCTTGAATGAGTCCGACTTCTGGAATAGGAGCGGCGGCGCCTGGATCCAGGCCTGTCTTCTACTAGCCTTATCTTTCTACCATTTACTTCTGTTCCATCCAGCTTTTCAAGGGCTCTTTTCATGTCAGAATAGGATTTGAACTCTATCACACCTTCATTTTTTCTGCCTTTGTGTGCGTCAGCATATGTCACCTCACCTGCTTGACGCATATAATCCTAGAAGAAAATAGAGCATTAAGTTTGAAACATGTATGCTTTCATTCTAATGCTACCTGCACCATACGGTTAGCTTCACCAACTGAAAAACAGGCTGTGTATATACCTCTGGGTGTGCATAATATAAAAATTACACTGATGAATGTCATCTTAATTCTCTTCTCAGATACACAAATTTTCAGCTGCCATGGCCCACTGAAAGTTCTACCTACAAAAATATAGCATTCAGATTTTCAGTACCTACTGTTGTAGAAAGAGTCTGAAACATGAGTGTGTACAACATCAAACCTAACCTATGGTCTAAAATGTAAACTATATACTACTATATTTTTATTATAAGCAGAAAGCATATGGCAGACAAATTCAGGAGACTGTTGCTATGAGAGAGAAAAAGGCTGAGAACAGAGGTGAATGTGTAAGTGAACAATGGCTAAGTATAAACATCTGACTGAGGAAACTTGGGAAGGAAGATTAAAGGGCCTTTGCAGAAGTCAACAATAGAGGCAGGATTTAAATGGTGCCAAGGCCTGAAGCCTGGAATAGTAGAAAGCTTATATCAAAATATGTTGGACCCAAGCCAGCATAGCCAATAATGAAGGATTATGGTCACTGCAATATAACATCCATGGACCCATGGTTGGAAGCCACTGCTCTAAGAGAACATGAAGAAGTTGTGGGTTACTAGCAAATATCCATAGAAACCTTACAAACGAATAGTATAGAAAAAAGTGCTATTGTTTCTGTGTAAACTAGTTCAGCAGGAAAAATTAGTAATCACTGCACAGGAAACAGACTACAGAATTAACTGGCTTCACATAGCGCTTCTAAATCTGCACTACTATTTACAATCTTGATTGTATTTAATCCTTACATACCTTCTATCATGGACCTCAACAGGGAAAAGAGAAAGTTAGGTAATTTCCCTTCTATAAACTAAGATTCGGATCAACTTAATAAAGTTGCTGCATCCCCCACTTAAAATGTAGCTCTTACTTTTTTGTCAAAGCTAAACTTATATTATTGCTTTAAATAAAAATGCCATTTATTAACTTATGATATATAATTAACTCCTTGATATAGTTATGACATTAACAGAGCAATGTTATGCATACTAATGTTATACATAGTGGAATTCACTTCCAGGTAAACAAGCAAAGAAGACTTGGCCCTCAAAAGTGTCAATACCTATATAGTTATGACATTAACAGAGCAATGTTATGCATACTAATGTTATACATAGTGGAATTCACTTCCAGGTAAACAAGCAAAGAAGACTTGACCCTCAAAAGTGTCAATCCCTTATAATTCAATCCTGTATTTGTCTACTGAGAAGCTAAGTTGAGTTTTCAGTCCCAGTTTAAATGCATATCTGATTTTTTTTAAAAAAAAAACATAGACAAGAGATGCAAGATGGTTGTTTCTAGTCACTTCAAGTTAGATCACACATCACAATAAGGAAACAAACGACAGTTCCTAGGAAAACAAAGACTTTGTCTTTGACTTTGTCTCTTATGAAGATAGCAGCATCCTCTATCTTTGATCTGCACTTGAATTTAAGTGTTTATATATATTACACACAGGAAATATTCTGTAGAGCTGTCACTTGTCTTACATAGAAATCTTCACACTGTAAATTCTGAGTTAGTAAACCTCAATCTTACAAAAGATTTCACTCATTCCAAAAGAGAAAACTTCCATATTTTTCTCTTTCTACTTTTCTGTTGGAAAAAGAGGGAAAAGATCTGGTGGGAAAAAGAAAACCACACTCCAATTTTTGTGTTTTCCCACCCCAGCCTTCACATCTCCAACTACAACATTTGTCTTCAGATCATGCTCACTCTTACTTGCCAAGGCAGCTGGACTGAAAGGCAAACAGTACTGAAGGCTACTTTTTCAATTCTGTTTTGTGATACTTCTGTATATATCATTCTGGATTGCAGTTTGGAGCATGACAGAGGTCTGACCAAGCTCCTTTCATCTCCTCAAAGTGAACTCTTATAAAACTAATTCTGGCTAGGAACCTAGACAACAGCAGTGCACATTCTGGCCTAGTACCTTCAAGGAGAGTAGTCCAGTGGTAAGTGGGGCAGTAAAACATTGTTGTAAGGAAACAAAGAATTCTCTCTCTCTATCTCTCTCTTTTTTTTAATACAAGTTGGCCAGTTTGTGGTAGAAGCCATGACCACATACGAGATTAGGTATAGTCCCTGTATTATTTCAGTAGCATGTTCTGAACGAGAACAACAGAAGCATGTTCTGCATCTAAGAGCGTAAAGCTTCTGAGGTAGTAATATGTATAGGCAATGGGGTAGTGAATTTACAAAGCCTCTAAGCCTCACGTTCAAGGAATTCTTCACTTAGTCTATATTGCACATTCAAATGGTGAAGCTATTGTGGGCAGTGCTTCCACAAGAAATAAGTTACAGTTTTCTACTGTGTAGGCCACAGAGCAAGACACAGGCTTCAGATGAGGTCTTTAATTTATCTTTTCAAACCTTTATACCACTGATTGAAACAAAAAAGATTGCATACCTTCAAGTCCTGCCAACTGCAACGGCTTGACAGATTTTCAACAATCAATCTGTATTCAGTACGGGTTGGAGGACCGTACTTGTCTCTTCCACTTCTTCTATAACCATATCCACCTTTAGAGGTGATAACAGATGCAATACTTCAGCTAAGGTAGTGGAGTTCAGAGTAAGTGTATACCTCCCCAAATAAAAATAAAAACTAGTCTACTAAGCAGTCAGTAAATACACTTAGTTCCCCCACCCCCTTAGTCTAAACTACCTTCTCCTTATTTTAAAAATTATGTTAATAGAGTCAAGACGTTTGAGAAGATCTATATACATTTGTCTAAAACATTAGCACATAATTACAAGACTTTATTTACTATTAAAATTGAACATGCAACTAAGTTTAAGTTAAAACAAATTAACAGTTTTGAAAACATAATAACCAAATCACTATATCAGTTACTAATGTTACTTACATTGATTTACAGTTTTCTGAATATCTGACATGAATAAAGGTTTTCAGCCACCTATTTCAGCTTAATCACATCTGTCTCTAACCCATGGGGTCCTCACCACCCAGGTCTAATGGGAAAAGGTTGCGGTCGTCACATGGCTTCCTTTTTTTTGGTCAGCCAAGGGCTACAAAGGTCAAAGAGCCACTCATGGAAAGGCAACCCAGGGTCAGCAAATGGAACGGGCAGTCATCTTAGCCTCAAAGGACTCTTAATTGAAACATTGAGTCTTTGTTAAGTCTATGTTAAACAATCACATTACATATAAACCATTCACATATTTGCAAAATAAAATCATGAAAATTAAAGCTCAATTAATTATATTTAAAAGTTGAATATAAATTAACATCTAAATAATATTACTTTCATAAAAAATTACAGTAAAATCTTATGTCTTTGTTTTTCCTCCTTTATATTAATTTTAATATCATATATTGTATACAGAAAAAGTCACCAATAGAAGGGTATGTCAGTGCTTACTGCGTCCAGAACCATAACTGCTGTCACGGCGAGGGCCCCGGGCATGCTCAACAATTACACGCTCCCCGCAAAGATCTTTTCCATTTAGCTCATAAACAGCATCATCAGCATCACGCACATCATCGAACTCAACAAAGCCATACCTAGGGGGAGATAAAAGCTGCTCCAGAATCAAGTATGTTAACAATTACTTCCATAATTCTCCCTTGGTAGCAGCATGTGCCTTGACAACTCAGATACACAGAAGCAGGTTACTCCATCTCTCCCCTACAAGCAAACTCAGAAGATCCACAGCAACAAAAAAGGTGCAGCAAAAGGAAAGTTGCCACATTTTTTTCAGAAGCAATGTACCATCAAGAAACACTTCCAAGAAAAAATTATATACTAGTAGCTTAAGAAAATACCTCTCCAAACGTACTATTCTGATCTTTTTATGCCTTTATGGTTTCATGAAAAATAATCTGAAGCTTATTATAAGGAACTAGGGTAAATACAGCATAAAAATGCAGTTTGGAGTGCTTCCTTTTCAGAATTTCAGCCATTTCATCCCACTGGTCCCCTATGCAAGTTGAAGAGCTTTTCCTGTCTATTTCTGTACTTCTGAAAATTTCAGGATCTTCTTAACTCTGAGGATACTACCCTCTTGTGCTCTGGTGGTGCTGTTTTGGCTATGGACTACTCAGATTATTAGCATGTACTGCTGAATCCTCCATTTACTAAACCATATTAACGAGACAAAATAAAGTAATTTTCAGGCAAAACAAAGTTTCAGGTAAATCAAAGAAATTTTTTGGGTAGCAAGGGCCTATGAACACTATGCAGAAAGATTCTCAGTTCACCAGTTTGCCTTGTCAAAAGCCCTACTGAGATCAAGATATACTACATCCACAGCACTCCCTTGATCTACTAAGCTTGGAACACTACAAAAAATAGTTTGACATGATTTCTTTTTGAGAAACCCAAACTGGTTCTTGGTAATCTCAGCATTCCTTCTAAGTGTGCACAAACTGACTGGTCTGTAGTTGCCCTAGTCCTCTTTTTTCCCTTTTGGTAGGTGGGGATATTTGCCCTCCTCCAATCTGCTGGAACCTCTCCTGTACTCCAAGAATTCTTGAAGATGATACACAGTAGCTTTGAGACGAGATCTGAAAGCTCCTTCAGTATTTCAGCAGCCCATCCAGCCCTGGAGACCTGAATTCATTTAGAGTAGTTAAGCAGACCTTTACTATCTCTTTTCCCATGCTGGACTATAGTTCCCTTACTTCATAATTTATTCTGTTTTCACCAGTAAGAGCACTGTTTTCTTATACTTGTTTCTTTTAAATTTCAATTTATCATTTCTTTGTACACTGACTCTGGTTTCTTTAGAGACCTCTCATTTTTCTTCCTTATTGGAACTGTTGGTAACTGTGCCATCAATATCTCACTTTTAAGAAACTTGTAGGCACCATGAAGTCCCTACCCTCTGTGCATTTCTGTCCATGAGATCTCATCCAGTAGTTCCCTAAACTTATTGAAATCAGCTTTCTTGAAGTCCAGATTGTATGTCAAAATATTACAGAGAGTGGAGTATTTTTGGGTTTTTTTGCAAGAATTGTCACTGCAGACAAGTAATATCAAGTCAGTCAGGGATGAGAAATAAAGGAATCTTTAAGTTCCTTAAAGGCCAGAAATATTTTCTTGACCACAAAGGACAAATTCTTACCTGGCATATTTAATTAGGCAGGCCATTTTTGTTTTGCTGTTTGTTTTGGCAACCATGAGTACAATTAGATCTTAAAGAACTGAATGTTTCGGGGGAACATTTTAAAAAATTCTTAAATATCCTCTCTTTTGGAATGGATTAAGTACTTTTTGAGAGAAGGTATTACTGATGAAAAATATATAGTACAAAGTTAACAATCTATGTCATTACAGAATATTGTTTAGATTTAAGTTGCATAAGTTTAACTTGCTATCTGAATATACTGCAAGTTTCAACTGCATGCAACTGCAACTGTATGCAACTGCATTTCAGCATTTCATTTTCCAACACATCTCAAATGGTAGCTACCAAGAAAAATGTACTTAGTATATAAAACAGCAGTTTACAGCAATCTCTGGTATATCTGCAGAAATATCTTCTGTTTTCCTTTTTCAAGGCAAAGACATTGTACTCTTGAATCTGAAATCCAATCCACACTGAACAGAAGTATATGCCACTAAAATTGAGAGGGCTGTATTTCTGAGTAAAGACACACACAGTATTCTTTTATGCAAGCCACCTTGGGAGGCTTTTCTGCATAAAATATTTAAACTTAAATGAATAAATAAAATCATTTTAAAAATGTCAGTAAAATATCAAACAATAGTACAATTTTATATGCTAACGTATACATTGTTACATTGTTAAAGCACAAAAATAAGCTGAGCTTTCTTAAGAAAGTAAGTATTGAATTTCAGACTTCCCTTACATTTTCCAAAGATAAGAAGGTGGGGATTTTCCCCATGACTTAAACCTTTCTAGAAAGTGTATGTCTACAGTCACAATTTATGGGACATAGCATCTCCTTGGGTTAAACCAAACTGTGTCCTCAAAAGACTTCGCTATCTTTAAGCAAGCAAGCTGAAGAGCCTACCCATACAGGTGTTTAAATAATTATTTCTATTTAATGTATCAGTAGGAAAGATAAAGAAAGTGAGATCTAGCAAGAAATAGTTAATAACCAAAGCTTCATTTTCTCCTTGCATTAAGACCCATTCATCTATATAGGTATGACCATGCTCTTACTTAGCTGAAGAATGAGGCCTAATAAATACAACAATGTTCCTGAACAGTACTGTATTTAATCTCTTCTTGTAAACACATTCTCTATGATTACAAAAAGACATACTAGAGAAAAGGCTAGGATGCAACTCTTCCCCTCCTCACCTACTGCTCTAGTGGAAGCAATTTAATATGGAAGTGCATTAGTAATAAGTAACATCTGAAGTGGTGCAGAGCAATAACCTTATTATCATCTACAAAGCATCTGAACATTTTTTAGGTTTTATATTACTGTTATTAAAATATAAAAATTGCTACAGGCTCACTGCCTAGGAATAAGAAGGAATGAGGAAAAGAAGCCAATGCAGAGACTTATTATTCATCAAGCTGGCAGACATAACGCTGAGTGAAGTAATAGGTACAGAAAAGATGCAGTTGAATTTAGCTATTCTTTTGTACATCTGTATATCAGTCTCCCTCTAAAGAGTTCAATGTATAATGCTCAGAGGTCTCACTTATGAATGAGAAGAGATAGATGAGCAATCACCATTACATAAATATATGGATATAACACACACACACGCGCGCGCGCGCGCACACACACACACACACACAATAATAATAATAATAAAATATGAAAACTACAGTCAGCCCTCCACATTTGCAGATTTCACTTTTGCAGATTTGACTATTCATGGATTATTTGCTGTCACCTCTACTGCCTCCCTATGCCATTTTTAATAGGGACTGAAAGCCTCGTGAGACTGAGAAACTACAAATGAGGCTTGTAAGTCCTTATTAAAAATGGTGTGGGGCAACAGTGGAGGTGGAGGTAAGCCCCACCAGCCACCCACTTCTGCCTTACGAAGGAACCCTGACGCCTCAAAGGAATCCATGATGGGCTAAATATGGTGATCATGCTTTTTTTTTATGTTAAATATGATTTGGGAGGGCCTAGACCTATTCATGGTTTTTCCACTTTCATGGGGGTCCTGTGCCCCTAACCCTAGCAAATGTAGAAAGATGAGTATATTTCTTCATTTTAGAGATTACGAAAGTCAATGCAAACAAACAACTTTAACCATAACAAAAACATCTCATAAATAGCAAACCTAATTATGTTATGCGTCTGTCAGCTGGACAGGCTAACAACTTGACCCAGGTTGAGTTGTTAGTTATTAGTTTTGTGACTCTCTGTTCACTCTACAGTAGCCAGCATGGTGTACTGGCTTGAGCATTGGGGTTCAATTCCCCACTTGGCCATGGAAACCCAATGTATGACTTTGGGCACATTACATACTGCTGGTCCCAGAAAACCCTATGATAGGTTACCCTAGGGTCACCATAAGTCAGAAAGGACTTGAAGGCAAACAACAATTCACTCTGCCTCTGTTTTCTCTTTTTTTTTTTTAAATTATTTTTATTTTTTTGCCATTATTTGTGCAAGCTATGTCTCTGTCCCACTCATCAGGGTTCTGTCCTGGGCCCAGAGCTATTTAACATCTTTATCAAAGACTTGGATGAAGGAATAGAGGATGTGCTCATCAAATTTGCAGATGACACCAAATTAGGAGGACAGGATCTGAATTCAAAATGACCTTGACCGATTAGAGAGCTGGGCCAAAACTAACAAAATGAATTTTAATAAGGAGAAATGTAGGGTACTACACTTAGGAAGGAAGAATGAAATGCACAGATATAGGATGAGTGATATTTGGCTTCAAAACAGTATGTGTGAAAGGGATGTAGGAGTCTTAGTTGACAACAAGCTGAACAGCAGTGTGATGTGGCAGCTAAAAAAGCCAGCATGATTCTGAGCTGCATCAATAGGAATATAGTGTCAAGATCAAGGAAAGTAATAATACTACTCTATTCTGCTTTGGTTATACCTCACCTGGTCTAGTTCACCTGACCTCACCTGTGTCCAATTCTAGGCCCGACAAATCAAGAAGTTGGAATGCGTCCAGAGGAGGGCAACCAAAATGGTGAAGGGTCTGGAAACCCTACCCTATGAGGAGCAGTTCAGGGAGCTAGGTATGTTTAGCCTGATGAAAAGAAGGTTAAGAGGTGATATGATAGCAATGTTTAAATATTTGAAGGGATGTCATGTTGAAGATGGAGCAAGCTTGTTTTCTACTGCTCCAGAGACTAGGTCACGGAGCAATGTATTCAAGCTACAGGAAAAGAGATTTTACCTAAATATCACGAACAACTTTCTGATGGTAAGAGCCATTCGACAGTGTAATATGCTGCCTCAGAGTGAAGTGGAGTCACCTTCTTTGGAGGTTTTTAAACTGAGGCTGGATGGCCAGTTGCTGGGGGTCTCTGAGTGTTGTTCCTGCATGGCAGGTGGTTGGACTCGATGGCCATTGTGGTCTCCTCCAACTCTAAGATTCATCTCACAGGACCCAACACTTCATCCAGGGATGAGCAACTCTGGAAAAATAGGGGGCCATATCAGTGCTCCAGAAGAGCTTGGAGGCTGCAACCCCCCCCCCAGCATTCCTGCTCTTGCATCAATCAATCAGTTTGCCTCCAAATTACCTTTAGGGGATGGGGGGCATGCTATTGTGCTTTCCTGGGCTCCTAGAGGGCATGTTGAGGTTAAAAAAAGGGGAGGATTTGCAAAATTTTGTTTTGATCCCTGTGCAGTCCAGTGTGGCTCTAAATGTGGTGAAAATGTCCTCCAGAGCCCCTAGAGATATTTTTTGTGCATTTGTGAGAAAAAAAGGCCCTTGGGCCACGTTCTGCTAGGTCCTGAACTTAACATTAAACAAACATTAAACAACTAGATTTAAGATAGGTATTAAAGAATTAATTCTTTAATTCTTCTTCTTAAAGAATTACCAAGTTAAAATGAATCAACTTGAACATAAACATGTTAGGCCTTAAGTTAATGTCTAAGCTACATCAATGTTTCCACCAGATACACTGGATTATAAAAAGGCTTTGTTATATAAATGAAGAATCTGGTAATTCCTCAGGTAGGAATACTTACATGTTATCCATGCACTGGTACTTAATTTTTACCTGATGAAAACAAACAGTTCTCCCCTTTCTTCAACATATTAGTAACAGATATTGAATTTTGCTTCTCTGTTTGTTTCTGTGAAGTTAGACATAGGCTTAGGTAGAGTGAAGAAGGAAGAGGGAACATTAGAAATTTGTCAAATTGTCCAGTACAAGTGTTCTATATTCCCATATTAAATCTCACACAGTCATGGCTGCAAATTGTAAGATAGACTGTTATCAGAAAAATCAAAACAAAACAAAAAAACACCAAAATGCCTGCAAGTACAAAGCACAAATACAGGCTATTGTTGCTGTGTGCCTTCAAGTTAAATCAGTGTACCTATATCTATGGAGACCTAATTTGGTTTAGTGGTTTGAGCATTTGACTATGACCCTGGAGACCAGGGTTCAGTTCCCTACTTGGCCATGGAAACCTGCAAGATGACCTTGGATGTGTCACACATTCTCAGCCCCAAAAACCCTGTGCTAGGTTTGCCTTATGATTGCTATAAGTTGGAAATAAGGCAAACCCAGCATGGGTTTTTTGGGGCTGAGAATGTGTGATACATCCAAGGTCATCTTGTGGGTTTCCATGGCCAAGCAGGGAACTGAGCCCTGGTCTCCAGGGTCATAGTTCGATGCTCAAACCAATAAACCAAGTTAGGTCTCCACAAATGTAGGTACACTGAATCAAAAGCAATGATTTCAGTCATCTTGATTATATTAATCCACTGATGCATAGTCTGCAGTACAAATTAGATTTAATGGCATTAGGATTAGGGGTCTACGGTTTCTTACCATGTTCACCACAGTGAATACTCAGACTTCCTCCTATCCCTGATGTTCTAAAGTGAGAGTGGTCTTCACACAGCCCCCAGTATTAATTTTAGTTGTACATCTGCTGGCAATTTGGACTGTCAGGCAAGCACAAAGAAAAAGCAAACCTTTGGAGCAATAGAGCTGGAGAAGAGAGCAGAGGATGGTTTTCAACTGCACTATGTTTCGAAAGTACACACTATGAGGTTAAAGATACAAGGCTGTCCCTTGGGAGCAGATCATGATTAAAATCATTTCTTTTGAAGAACTCAATTTTAATGATTTAAATGACAAGTTAAAACACTAGGGAGCAGGATTCTATTTAATCATCATTTTTAGAAGAAGCACTTTATTGTTTAATGTAAACTTCATATATATACAGAGATAGAAGTTTTATTAGAAGATAGGTAGATACTGGCAATTATTTTGAATTGTTTTCATTTTCAGTTCATTTTCATAAAAAAGGATCCCTTGCATTTACAACCAGATCTCCTCTCGTTATTCAGATCTGTTCTACCCAGCTCCAATCCTCTGTTCATTTACCGTTTCCATCTTTGCACTTCAACAGAGGTGAGGCAGAAAAAAAGCAAGCAAGCCACAGAGACAGGGAGAATGAACTGCCTGTACAACACCTGCAGAACAGGTCTGAGGAGGTTACCTCCTATCTCCATAAACTGCTGTAAAAATATTCACAAAATATAATTAGAAGTTGTATAATTAGTGTTGAAGGTGATATTGGCAGGGGCTCTTTTTTACTTACAGTTTTAAGAAAAATTGGAACTCCCTTTAATTTTTTAAAAAATTTCCAATTTATACTCTTTTCAAATCTGTTTTTTTAAAAAAGATTTACTTTTATCGACCCTGATAGAAGCATGCTCACGAAATGTAAACATATTTATAACAGTGTATGTAGTATAAACGAACTATATTATACCTTAACTTGAACGTAAAACTAATCTTTCAAATTTCTAACCAGCCACTGAGTTTTTGGAGAAATTCCTTCCCTGCCACAAACGTGGCACTCAGATCTTAAGGTTATAGCTAATATATATAATAAGATCTGCATCCAAGTCACATTCACTCAACATACACTCTAGCTCAGGGCTTTCCAAACGGTGTGCCGTGACACAGTGTGTCACCTGAAGTGTATAGGTGTGTCACCTACAATCTTGGAAATGTATGTTATTATTTATAAATCATGTATTTTTAAAAAATATGAAAGGTTTTCACGAGATATGTTGTGTCCCTATACATTTCGTTAGTAGAATTTATGTATATGTCTGTATCTCTTATGAAGGGTTAGTTTAACATCCTGTTTTCTGTAAAACTGAATTACTTTGTCACAAAATGATGCATGTCTAAAAAGTATGTCACCAACATGAAAAGTTTGGAAAGCTCTGCTCTAGCTAGTTTCTTTCTTTCTCTCTCTTTTTTTTGAAAAATACATTTCCTTGTGTAAAAGGCCAGCAGGTTGTCCATCCTGACCAGCACTTTGCCACTTTTTGAACTTAGCTGGTCACTACTGGCCAGTGACAAATATATTTATTCACTTATTTATTTGATTTGCAATCGCAATAGTATTTACGCTTCTATACCACTTTATAGAGCCAAGCACTCTCTAAGCAGTTTACAATGTGTTAGCTAATTGCCCCCAACAAGCTGGGTATTCATTTTACCGACCTACGGAAGGATACCACCTCCTCCCAAAATGGAACCCAAGATGGCTCACAAGATGTAACAGAACTTAATGGAGGTTCAAAAATGACACAGATATTTACTTCCATAATTAACATACATACAGGGGTTGTGTCAGGAACTGAATTTGCACACACAAATATAACATATAATGTAAATTTAACGTAAATATAATTTGATGTAAATATAATCTTTACATATAATGTAAATATAATGTTGTGCTCTGGTAGTGACTTGTAATCCAAAATTGTCTGGGGAGAAGAGAGGTTTCTCCTTGGTAGGAGAAGAGAAGGAGGGCGGTTCGTGGCAGGGCAGTCTTGAGAGTGGATCTGCCAAAGTGTTAGTTTTTCCAGGTTTGAAAACAATTTTGAATCTAAATCGCTGGAAAAATTCAGCCCAGCGTGCTTGTTCAGGGGTTAGTTTCTTGGCGGTTCTTAGAGTCTTGAGATTGCGGTGGTTGGTCCAGACTTGAAATGGGAGTTTAGCTCCCTCAAGGAAGTGTTGCCATGAGGTGAGTGTGAAATGGATGGCCATGGCTTCTTTTCCCCAAATTGGCCAGTTGTGTTGTGTGGTGGAGAATTTTTTGGAGATGAAAGCGCATGGTTTAAGGTGGCCGTCTGTGTCGTGCTGCAGAAGAACAGCTCCCATGGCGAAGTCAGAGGCATCGATTTGAATTATGACTTCTTTGGTAGTGTCAGGGAATAAGAGAAGCTGTTCGGATGTAAATTTTTGTTTGACATCTCGAATGCTGTCTGGCGTTTCTCAGTCCGGAGGACGTGGTTGCATCCGTTAGTTTTGTTATTGGTTGCTTTTTTCAAGAGGTCGGTAAGAGGCAGAGCAATTGTGGCAAACCCCTCTATGAAGTTATAATAGAAGTTGGCAAAGCCAAGGAATTCTTGGAGTTGCTTTCTAGTTTTGGGGGTAGCCCAGCTCAAAATAGTGTCAATTTTGGCGGGGTCCATGTTTAGGGTATTGTGACAAACATGGTACCCTAAGTAGTCAAAAGTCTGAGCGTGAAATTCGCATTTTGAGAGTTTAACAAGTTCATTGTCTATGAGTCTTTGTAACACAGTACGTACGAGTTCAGTGTGTTGTTCAAGGGTTTCTGAGTAGATCAAAATGTCATCTAGGTAAACAACAACACTTTCGTAGAGGAGGTCTTGTAATATAGAATTGAAAAACATTTGGAAGGCTGCGGGACCAGCTTGTAATCCAAAAGGGAGAACAGTCCATTGGTAGTTTCCCAGGGGGGTTGAGAAAGTAGTCAACCACTCACTTTCAGGGTGCATGTGTATTCTGTGGAAAGCCTCCTTGAGGTCTAATTTGGTAAAGAATTTACCTTTAACCAATTGATTTAGGATATCCTTGGTTAAAGGAATTGGGTACAAATTAGGCAATACTGCCTGATTAATTAAGTTATAGTTCACAATGAGCCTCGGTTCTCCTCTATCCTTTTTATTGCAGAAAAATACTGGACTGGCTGTGAGAGCAAATGAAGGTTTAATAAATCCACGTTGTAAGTTTTTGTTCAGGAATCTTTTCAGAGCCTCTAGTTCTTGGTTGTTCATAGGGTATATCTTGGGTTTGGGAATTTTAGCTCCATCTATCAATCTGAGTTTGCAATCAAAGTCTCTGTTTGGGGGCAGTTTGTCTGCTTCGTGGTCCTTAAAAGCTTTCTGCAGGTCTCGGTATTCTATTGGGATTTTCTGCAGTTCCTTGGGACTCAAAGCAAGTGCCGAGTCAGGGAAATTTGGTTTGGGCACTAGATTTACATCATGGTTATACCTGAGTAAAGCCTTTGGTCCAGTCAATTTGGGGGCTGTGTTTTTTCAGCCAGTCATACCCAAGAACTACTTGAAACCTGATTTTGGTGGGCACTAGGAAACATAATTGACCCTGTAAGTTTCCCACTTGAACAGGGATGTGTTTGGTCCTTTCCCATACAGGGCCCCCTGCCATTTGAGATAACTTGGTGGCCTTTTTCAGAGGTTCAAATTTTACTGCAAGTTCTTTGGCCACAGTGGGGTTCAATAAACTAGTTGTGCAGCCTGAATCAACTAACGACCTATACATTCATAATTTCCCATCATTTCCTTGTAAGGTTACTGTAACATATACATGACGAGTTTTGACTGTACTTACATTCGCGGACTGGTTGGGATTCCAATCATCACTATCCGAGTCAGACGTGGTCGGTGGGCTGTCCTCACCATCGCAAGTGCAGCAGCGGTTCTGCCAGTGGGACGTTTGGTTGGCAGATTCGGGGTGTCAGCTTTGAGGGATACAGGTCAGGTGGTGGGGGCGCCTGACTTTTCTTCAGCGGGTTTCTTCAATCCCTGGCATTTGCTGGCAATGTGGCCTTTTTTTCCACATTGGAAGCAGGTGCCTTCTTTGAGTCATTTTCTTTTCCTTGCTGCTCAGGAAAGTGGTATTTCAGGGTGCCGGGGTTCGGCGACCGCTTTCTTGTGCTTGTCTTTGCCAGGCAAGCCGGACACTCTCCATGATGCTTTCCACTTTTCCGGCTAGTTTCATCCATCCTAAGAGACTGGCAGGATCCCCTTGGATCAGGCAGCGATCTAAGATGGTGGAATTCAACCCGTCTCGGAAAAATTGCTTGAGGAAGTCATCTTTCCATTCTGGGACCTTAGTGGCTAGCTTTCTGAATTATCCGGCGTATTCACCGATGGTTCCTTTTCCTTGGCGCAATTTTCTCAGTTGGTATCTGGCTTGTTCTTGAAAGAAAGGATCCTCGAACCTTTCTCTAAGTCAATGCATGAAGGGCTGCAGGTCAGCTGTTTCTTCAGCTCGTGAGTCAAACAGGCTGGCGACCCACTCTGCTGCTTCTCCTTTGAGGCTCAGGTATCTGACTCTGGCGGCATCATCGGGGAAACTGTTCCGGTAGTCGATCATATAATTAGAGGCCATGTTGAGAAAGTATGTCAGGGTGGCTCCATCGCCATTGTAAGTGGTTTTCAACTCTCAAAAAGGCTGGGGCCCCACTTGCAGTGCCAGTATCCCAGGAGGTACAGATGCTGCAGCCGCTGGAGCAGCTGCTGCTGCTGGAACCTGGGGTGGCGTGCGTCCAACCTGAGGCACCAGGAGTCTCCAGCTGTGCAGCTGAGCTCTCAGTTTGGAAATTTCTTCTCGCTGCTTTTCCACTCCTTCTTCTTTGGCTAAAAGTTGTTCCATCAAGTTGGTCTCGACAGTCGATGTGTCCCATCTTGTAGCCTGGTGACGTTGGCACTGAGCAGTTTCTGGTCTCTCTCGCCAGGCCCAGGTTTGTTCTCCGGTCAGGGTGGATGAAGGAATCGAAGGCTGTGTCTTGGGTCTCACATCAGGAGGCCAGCTGGGGGCTGTCTCGTCTCTTTCGGCGATTCCCCTGCCTGGAGCTTCGACGACTCCGCCGGATGCTCCCTTTTCTTCAGGCTTTTCTTCAGTTTTTTGATACATATTGTTAATATTTTTTACAGGAGTTCCACTCACTCTGTCAGGAACTGAATTCACACACACAAGTATAACAGTGCATAAACACTATTTATTAGGAGCGTGATACATAGTACCAGACTTCAGTGAGTAAACTCGGGGCAATTAGCAAAATTCAAAACATAAAAGGCAAAGAGTTTCTCATCCCGCCCGCAAGAGACCTTGAAGTTCTGGTTTAGCCTGGCAGTGCTTATCACTACATTCCTAGCTTTGTTTATCTTATTTGTCTCTGGTTCTCATACCTTGTTACAAGCAAGCTGCTACTTAATTCCTACTACATGTCCCAAACCTAAAATATGGAGGGCTATCCGACAGGTTGCCTACACACCAGGTTTACTAACTCATTCTAAGAATGTGGAGCAAGAAAACTGGATCAACTGAACTTCCAATTATCGTTCTGCTCCCAGTTCTGCTAATAGTAAATAAAAGAGACAAGATCCAAAATCTCAAAAACAAAAGGTAAGGTTGCTATTTTTACAGCAACAGATAATTTCTCTTCCAGAAGAGACCAAATCCATAAACTCTTAAATAATTATTTTCTTTCTTCTCACATACAGTGAGTTGCTGTAGAACACTTGAACTACAGAACCTTCATTTTTCACACTCAAAGTACAATTCATTTTGCCTGGCAACCAAGTCACTTAGTAAGGTTTTCAGTGTCTACACTATACAGTTGGCCCATCACATTCACTTAGTTTCCCTTTCATGGATTTGATTAATATGTTAAATCTATAGATCCCCCAGTGTAATTCTATTGTCAGCTTCCACTGGACACTGACCACGAAGTTGTGCTGGAAGACCTTAAAATTCCTAGGGAACTATTTTATCAGAAAAAGACATGGCATTTGTGATTTTTACTTATATTTGTTTATTTCACTTTTGCAAGGGTCTTGCTCCCCTAATACCCGCAGAAGGGGAGGGTTGTCTGTATAATTACTGTGAAGTGTGAATGGACGCTCTTTAATAACAAGAAAAGGAGTGAGCGAGCATGGTGATGTGGTCTGAGTGTTGGACTAGGTCACTGGGAGACCAAAGTCTCAACTTCTGTTCAGCCATGGAAACCTACTGTCTGATTTTTGGAAAGCCACACTCTCACAGCCTCAGAGAAAAGCAAGCACAAATCTTCGCTGAACAAATTCTGCCAAGAAAACCCATGATAAGTTTGCATTAGAGTCATCAAGAATCAGAAATGACTTGAAAGCACATAAAACCACCAACAACAAAGAACAAAAGAATTGCTTTCTTGATCAGATCAAGCTCCATTTAATCTTGCATTCTGCTTTCAACAGCAGCTAGTCCAAAGCAAAACAAGGTGACGTTTATGTTATGTTTCTCCAGCATCTGGTAATCAAAGGTTACTGTATTTGCTGGCATATAAAATGATTTCTTTTCTTAAAAAATACCCTTCGAAAATGGGGTGTGTCTTATACACCAGCAAATACGGTAACGCTAAAAACATAGGGAATGAACTGGGAGCCAAAGTTCTCCTTGCCCAGGCAAACAGAATGGGAAGGGGTAGTGGAATCCAGGTGAAGCACTCCTTACCTTCTCCTCCTCTGCTCTCCTTTTGACTCTTCTAGGGTCCAAGAAAAATTAGTGCAGCACTCTTTTCATTCCCCTCCTCTCCTGGTGCAGCACTCTTTTCAGTCCCTTCCTCTCCTGCTGCAGCACTCCTTTCACTCCCCACACGAGGGAACTAAATTTTTTTTTCCTGAAAAATACCCTTTGAAAGTGGGGTGCATCTCATGTGCTGGTGCGTCTAATACGTCTGCAAATATGGTACATGAGTCCAGTAAACTACTGAGACTAATAGTCACAAGAGACCACCTTTCCTGACTGCAGGTGCCACTAACTGCCCTTAAATAGTTCATGATCCCTTTCACTTCCTAAAGTGATAGTCACAAGCAATTTAGCTTTCCTACTTAAGATGTCCCATCACGACACTACTTTTCTGTGGTGGTAGGACTGTGTGCTCCTCCGAGGCAAGAGACTATCCTGATGGTTGCACCGCTGCTGGTAGGGTCTCTCATGTCAGACAGGCTTTGCTGAGGAGCCAGACTAATTGTGCCAAACAGCTTACTGGGCACTAGCAAGTAGTGGGAGGTGACACTAGTGGAGGATCTCTTCAAAGATAACAGCAGTGACATCATAGCTAATGCTTGTTAGTACTTTGTAGGAGAAGGCAAAAGTAAACCACTTCCACGTATCTTCTGCCATGAAAACCTTATGATAAAACAATCCAAAATGAAACAAGAGGTAATGCCAGAAGATGCGACTCCCAGGTTGGACGGCACATAACCAGTTATTGGGGAAGAGCACAAGTACAAGTAGTGCTGTGGCTAATGACACCACTGGCATTAAGACAAAAGCACATTCAGGTCTTGGTATGCTCAGAAGTGAAAGGAAAGTCTGAAGCTGCATAAAACATATTATTGGAACATGGAACATGAGTAGCATGAATCAGGGGAAGCTGGACATTGTAAAACAAGAAACAGAATGCATAAACATTGCACTACTTGGAGGAGCAAGCTAAAGAGGACAGAAACGGGATATTATGACTCAGAAAACTACAAAATGTTTTACTTAGGAAATGAAAATCTAAGAAGAAATTGGGATGGCATTAATAGACAGGAGAGATATAGGAAAGGTTGAATAATTTTAATAAAACTTCTGGAATAAGCCATCAATATAACCATAGTCCAAGTTTATAGTTCAAGTTTATGCTCCAACTACAGAGGCAGAAGAGGAAAGAAACTGAAAGATTCTATGCAGGAGTCCAGGTGGAAACTGATCACACACCTAACTAGGAAATGTTGATAATCAGAAGCAAATGGAATGCAAAAGTTGGAAACAGAGCAGAACCAAATACGGTAAGAGAATTTGGCTCAGGATCAAGAAATGAAGGTGCAGAGTGACTGACTGAATTCTGTGAGGACACCAATTTGTTCGTTGCAAATACATTGCTTAGGTAACCAAAGAGACAACTTTTTATAGGGACATTGCCTGGTGGCCAATATAGAAATCAAATAGACTATATAACTGAAAGCAGAAGGTGAAGAAGCTCCATTCTCTCAGCAAAATAAAGACCAGGAGCATATTCTGGCACAGACTATGAACTGTTACTTTCAAAAACTAGACCAAAACTAAACAAATAATCAATCATTATGTCAAAATACAACTTGAAGAACATCTCTGGACAATTTAAAGATAATATAATCCTAGCTTAGCAGGAGCCAGAAGAATGCTGGATGGAACTTAGGGACATAATAAGAGCAGAATGCCAGAAAATATTTACACTGTCAAAAAGAAAGAAAAACCTGACTGGATGACAGACGAAACTCTTCAAGCAGTTAGGGACAGATGAGAAGCAAAAGTAAAAGTAAATCCCTGAAAAACCTGAGCACAATGATTCAGCGACCTGTGCACAAGGACAAAAAGAATTACTATAACAATCAATGCTGAGAAAGAGAAGATGACAGGCAAAAAAGATAAAACAAGTGACCTCTTTCAGAGGACCTGAGAAATCAAATGGAAACTTAAATCAAGAATGGTGACACCATACTTGGGAAAAATACATCACCAGGAACCGATGGCATACTAACAGAGCTCTATCAAGTTACAGAAACAAAGTCCAGTCAAATTTTAAGAAAAATCTGCCCAGACGTGGAAAAACAATGACCAACAGATTAGAAAATGCTCAATACATATTCCAGTCCCCAAGAAAAGGAACACAGGAGACTGCAGTAACTATCAGACCGTTGCATTAATCTCCCATGCAAGCAAAGTGATGCTCAAAATTCTACAACAAAAACTTTTGCCGCACATGGAACAAGAAATGCCTGAAGTCCAAAGTGGATTCAGAAAGGTAAGAGGCACTAGGGATCCCAGTGTACATTGGATAATGGAGTCCACCAAAGAATTTCAGAAGAAAATCAGCCTGTGCTTTATATATTATAGCAAAGTCTTTCACTGGGTAGATCACGAAAAACTATGGATCGGTCTTAAAGAAATGGGATGCCACAACATTTGAATGTCTGAGACATAACCTGTACTCAGAACAAGAGGCCACAGAATATGGAGAAACGGAATGGTTTCCAATTGGCAAAGACTGAAAGGTTGAATTTTATCACTCTATCTGTTTAACTTGTACGCTGAACATATTTTACATGAGGCTAGGTTAGACTTGGAGGAAGGAGGTTAAAAATTGGATGAAAGAATATCTATAATTTAAGATAATTCAGATGACACCACACTATTAGCAGAAAACAGCAAAGACTTGGAATGACTACTGAACAAAGTCAAGAAGAAAAAAAAAACAAAGGCAGGGTTACAGTTAAACATGAAGAAAACAAAAATAATGACCACAGATGATTTACATAACTTCAAAGAAGACAATGAAAACACTGAGATAGTCAAAGATTTCATATTCCTTGGCTCAATCATTAACAAAAATGAAGAGTGCAGTCAAGAAATCAGAAGACTAAGACTCGAAAGGGGAGCCGTGAAGAAACCAGACAAGATCCTGAAGTGTATAGATTTATCTTTGTGTACCAGAATTATCCATAGCACTGTATTTCTAATGTCTATGTATACTTGTGAAAGTCTGACAATGAAGAAAACTGATAGGAAAAAAAATCAACTCATTTGAAATATGGTGCCGGGGGAGAGTTCTACAGACTGCCAAAATGATAAATACTGTAAATGAGTGTGGGACCAAATCAAGCCTTAACTCTTCCTATATGCCAGGATGACTAAACTGAGATTGTCGTACTTTGGATATATCATGAGAAGACATGAGTCACCAGAAAAGAAAATAATATTTGGTAAGGTAAAAAGGCAATAGGAAAAAAGGAAGACCACATTACAGATAGACAGACTCAGTCAAGGAAGATATGCCCCTGAATCTGCAAGACCTGAACGGGGCAGCTGAGGACAGGGTGACTTGAAGGGTCTCTCATTCATAGGATTACTGTAAGTCAAAAACAACTTGACAACAACAAAGATGTTCCAATCCCTTGAAATCTATTTGTCCTTTCCTGTACATTTTATGGCTCTGAGATGTCCTTTACAGACAGCACAATCAAAACTGTATTCTATTATGATCTTTGGAATTTTACCTTCTCAATTACTTTCTCATTTTACATGCAAAACTTTATATTGGAGAGAACTTTTTGTACACCATTTTTTCACACAATGCTAAATTCTTCAGTATACAGAGTTTTACACATGCATGGTTCCCATTTTGTGTGGCACAACTGGGAATACTGAGTACTTTTTAAATGCCATTTTCTGCCCATTCATCCAGCTTGAGAAGGTGTAACTCTATGCTCACTACCTGAACATGGCGAATTCCAATGTCATCTAAAAACCTGGTTACTTCACTATTCAATCCCACCTACAGATTTATGAAGAAGCATCAGAACTAAACCCTATTTCAATTTTTGTCAGTGAAAAATAGTCTCTCAGGGTAACATGTGTAATCGTGAACTTAACTCAGGTATTATGGTCCCCATACAGCAAAGTTAGTTTAAGTCCAGTTTATTCAGGTTTTGAGGCAAAACTTACAGCAATTTCCTATATATGGATGATTTCAAAGACAAAAACTAGCTACTTAAAGGTGCTGCTACGTTTCCTTCTTTTTCCCATTCCCTTCCTTCTTTTATTTATATAAAACAATCACAAGGTAACTTAAGAATGACTACAGGCCTTTTGAGGATCACATTCCTCACACATGAAGCATAAAGAAACTAGCCAGAAAACCTAAGTGCTCAGAGTGGATGCTCATAGTTTGAGAAAGGATCCCTAGCTCAGGTGTGGAAAGAATACACATGCACATCCATTTCCTGGCTAAGGTTGTCTAGATCCTTCTAGATTCTCTGGACTGCCCCTTTTCTGGCCTACAAAAGGGGGAAACTAAAATGTTTCTCCCAGAATCCTCTAAGAAAAGCAATTCACCTTTAAAAATAGGTTATGGGCTGCTTTTTTATTGTTAACACACACACACACACACACAAAACCTGCTCATTTTCTAATCAGAAGCAAACATCTGGCTATTTTCAGGTTTTTGCTTTTTGGCAATGTGACCACAGGAGAACCCCAGAGGCTGAAAATTGGCCCTGGACTTAGGTGTTGCTGCTTGTTACTGCCCTAAGATCATCCAGGATGCTGCAAAAGGCTGCATGAACCTAATTCTCTTCCCACTATCTTAAGCAGGAAAATTTGCACTCCTGCTGGAGGAAGTACATCACATTCCTTTGCAACAGAAATATTAAAATTCCATCTCTGTTGTTGGAAGCTGCTTTCACCCTCTGTGACAACAATTTAAAATGTTTTATGAAGTTGTAATCCTATCCACACTTACACAGACATCAGCTGAACTCAGTGGGACTTATTTCTAAGTAAACATGGCTAGAATTATTTTGTAAATCATGATAGTCTTCAGCATCTCTATTTAAAGGTAATTTTTATCAAATTTCATATGATTTATCATAAACAAGAGTTTCAGCTTCCACGTAAGACCTAAATACACCTACCAGAAAGTTTCATTCAACACTTTATTACAGTACTTTGACTACTATATGTTGTTAGTTGTCTTACCTATGCTGGGAGATCCTTGTCACTCAAAACTGTTTAAAACTTGTTACGATAATTAATAATTCAATAATTAATAAATACTTTAGTGATACCAAAATTCTTCAGAAATCAAACTTGGTCTTGGAAGCTTTAGTCCTAGGGAAAGATTCGCAGCTCAGTGACAGAGCACACATTTTGCATCTTGGTAACTTGGTAAGGCAGCTCTTCAATCTCTTGCTCACCAACTGCAAGCAGTCAACAGGTCAGAAAGTTGGACAGAGACGGACAGATCCATATTTAAATTCCTGCTCAGCCACAGAAGTCACTAGGTGATCCTGTGTCTGTTACTCATGACTAACCTACCTTCAAGGGTTGCTGCTATTAGAATGGGGGTAAGGCATACAGCCTTAAGCTCACTGGGAAAAAAAAGAGGGCAAAGAAAAAGAAAAAAATGATGTAGAAAGGACATAGTTCAGTGGTAAGCCTCTTTCTTTGTCCAGATTTACTCATGAGCACATCTAGACAGAGCTAGGAAAAATTGGTCCTTAGACAATACCAGCTCAGTATAAGCCAGCTTCCAATACGCTAATTAGAGGGCTCGTTTTGATCGAGATACAATCCTGGAATCTATGTCCAGACCCTACGTTTCAGTCCCAGAACTCTCAATGCTCTAGGGGTGAAATGTAGGGAAAGTGTGACATCCCAAGCGAATAAACTGCTACTTCTTGATTACATGAGCTGTTCTGCCATACGGTAAACCCCAAACAACGGAGGCCAAGGGAACTTCCAGTCTTCAGCCCTAGGCCGGGCTGAACACCAGGGGCCCTCTGAAGAGATCTCACTTAACAAACCAACACTAAGAAAGGAAAAAGAAGCCCTCCAACCTGTGCACCACCAAAACTAAAGTATCCATCCTTCCTCCCCTAATCACACTGCTTTGTCAAGCGTCAATTTTGAGGCCCATCCAAAGGGAGAGATCGGGGCCGGGGGAAGGGGGAAAGAGACGCGCGCGGGAAAGGACGGAGAAAGGGCGCGCATGCGCTGTGGGGGCAGGCCGCGCTGACAGGAGGAAACGAGAAATGATCCCTTGGCCTGGCGAGGCCCGGGCCTAGTGGGAGAAGAAAGAAGCCGGCACGCCTCACCCGTTTTTGAGATCCACTTCAAGGATTTTCCCGTAGCCCTTAAAAAAGCGCTCCACGTCCCGTTCCCGGGCCTGGTAGCTCAGACGCCCGATGTAGACTCGAGGCATCTCCTCTACCCCAGCCCAGTGAGGGCCCCACGCCGCAAACGGCGGCGGCGGCAGCGGATAATTCACTCCCTGGACTCCGCGCCAGGAGGGAAGGGGAGGAGCGCCGCAAGCCGAAGCAGCAACAGGAAGCTTCCCCCTCCCTCCTCTCTGGCTTAGTACACGCACGCACGGGCATGCGTACTGACGCGACGCGTCGCATGACGTCACTAGTTTGTTGTCGCGGTTTCGACGGTGGACTGCGAGGAGCGCTTGCGAAAGGGATGGTTTCATTTCTCTGTTTCGCACTGGAGGAGTGGGAGGAACTGGTCTTCTGACTCTTTGTTGTGGGTTTATAAGTTAAAATGTAGGACGTGGGAAAGGATTGTGACAGATAGAAGTACTACAATGTGTTTTTTCTTATTGTGTGCCATCCTGTCGTTTCCGACTGTTTGCGACCCTGTCCCGGCTTTTCATGGGGCTGGGAATATGCGACTAACCCAGGTCACTTAGCAGGTTTCTATGCCCGAGCGGGGAATCGAACCTCGCTCTCCAGGATCGTAGTCCATCACATCACTAGACCACGCTGGCTTTCGTGGTCTTTTTTACTCCTCTTATTTTGGAGAACGCTTCTCCAGTGTAATTCTGTGTTGGCTGTATGAGATTGCAGCAGGCAGAAATGGAACTGGTTAAGTACCACTAATCAGAACTAGTTGCAGTTGAACTTGTTTTCCTACTTAAAGTTGCACTCTTACATCTACATTGCAATCCTGTGCATGTATTTATGCTATATATTTTCATCCAGTGGCAGCAACCAAAAGTTGGACATCCACATCCTGTTCCCTGGCCTCAAAATCAAAATCAGATGTTTTGATTTTACAGTTTTTGCCAAGGGGTGTACACCAAGCCATGTGTCTCACAGATCACATAGAATTCTCACGTATCCAGCACTTTTGTTAAAAAACAAAACAGAAAACCAAGGGTCAAAGTATAGATCCTCCTAGATTCTACATGAGATGTACTGAAAACCATACAGTCAATCACATTCATATTTGGGCCTGTAGACAAAGCTCTAAAAATCAGAAATCACACAGCTTGATTACAAAAACATGAACTAAAAGCATGAATCCTCTGGATTTTTACAGGGAATTGGCAGAGAATTGGGACCAAATCACTGAAACCATTCATGCCCACAAAATGAACCACAACAACATGATTCTCATTGTTGGATCCTGATCAAACCAAGGTCGTTGTATGTTGTTTTTACTGACATGCTTAAAGTGTGATGCATGAGGATGATACACCTGGAAAAATGACACCTACTGAATCGATCATTAATCATTCTATTCTTCAGCCAAAATAGATTCCATCCATTATTCATGTAAGGCTGCAGGGTACTAACTACAACTCGCCTCTATAACTATAATATAGAAGAAAGGCAAAAATGCAGAGAACACTTCCTGTTCTCTGTTGGTGCTGTGTGCACCTTTAAGTCATTTCCGATTTAGGTGACCCGAAGTTGAACCTATCACAGGGGTTTCTGGAGCTGAGAATCTGTGATACGCCTAAGGTTACCCAATGGAATTCCATGACCAAGCAGGGCGGCTTCCCAGCCCTCTATTTAGCTGACATGGTATCAATCTCTGCAAGCTTTGATGGATGAGATTTCCAGTTTTCCATCTGAGTTTTAGTATCATCATATTATTCTGTCTCAAAAAAAGAAAAAGAGGAAAAGGGGAAGTTGTCTTTTCTACGAAATGAGAAAAGAAAGGAAAGCAGGACTACAGTCATCCTTCTGCATTCGCTAGGGTTAGGGGCACAGGGCCCCTGTGAAAGTGAAAAAAATGTAAATAACTGTAGACTCTCTCAAACCATATATAACACACAAAAAAGCATGATCACCATATTCAACCCACCATGGATTCCTTTGAGGTATCAAGGTTCCTTCACAAGACAGAAGTGGGTGGCTGATGAGGCTTACTGACACCTCCACTGCTGCCTGACACCATTTTTAATGGGGACTTACTAGCCTTGTCCACAGTTTCTCAGTCTCATGAGGCTTGCAGTCCCTGTTAAAAATGGCCTAAGGAAGCAGCAGAGGTGACAGCAAATAATCCGTGAATAATCAAATCTGCAGAAGTGAAACCCACAAATGTGGAGGGCTGACTGCACAGTGGTTTGATGATGATTTTACATAAATCCGTTAGAACAGGATTGGTTTGATTTAAATCAAATTTATTCTGGTCATAATTTGAATTGTTTATCCAAAGCATTCACTTTTAATGAGTACTCTTGCATTTAGACTCAGATTCCTGTTCCTTGTTGAGATCTGCATCTCTCCATATAAATTGAGTTCTGGCGGGGAGGGAGACAGTATTATTCAAGTGCTGGGGATAAAAGCCCAAATGTTGTAGAAAGAGCAAGCCAAGTAGTAATAGAGACCAACAGTGGGAGGAAAAGCAACTTAAAGGCCCTGCAGGAAGGGCATATTGTCTTAAATGTCTCTACACAAATGCATGGAGCACAGGAAATAAACAAGATGAACTGGAACTCTTAATCCAACAAAATAAATATGATATTATAGGTGTCACTGAAACCTGATGGGATGAGTCTCATGATTGAAATGTAGCGATTGGAGGGCATAACGTATTTCAAGGAAATAGACAAAACAGGAAAGGAGTAGGAGTAGCTCTATATGTAAAGGACGTTTACACCTGTCATATTCTGCTACTATGTTTCTCTCAAGAAAGCACACAGGTTTTTTCCATGGCATTTATTGAAGTATAGGCTGCTAAGTTTACAATGGTTGCTGGAATAATTTACATCACATTGAATTACATAGGGAAGCCCACTCCTCCTCATGCATGATACCCATTGATAGATTCTCCAAGTTTATGCCTCTCCTATACTTCCAAGTTTTTTACTAAGGCAACCTCTCCACATGCTTTGATCCCAAAACATCCCCTGTGTCATCTTTATTATCTTTTCTCATTGCACAGGCATTTAAAGCCATTCTATCCCCACCCCCCGGCTTGTTCTTTGATCCTTCTTCACTGGGCTGATATTCCTGGCCATTTCCTTTGATATGCTAACCGCATTCCTACCCTAGTAATCTAAAGTCCATGCACAGTAAATCACTCATTAATTGCTCTCACTCCTGAGTAAACAAAATTTTTCCTGGCCAAGCTGCTTAAATGCCCATTTACAACTTCAGATAATAAACAATGCAATAAACAATGTTCAATATTGATGATTTTGGTAACATATTATGTTCATATGAACCTTCTGTTACATCAATATGCATCAATAGCATACTCAGCATGTTTTACATGTATTCACATGGCATGGAGAGAATGCTACATGACAACACCTGTGAAGAGATCCATGACTTAAATCCAGGAAGCCAGGCTGTCGTCCCACTATAGACCCCAAGTCAGCCTGAGGATTTGGATGATGCCTTCCAAGAGTAGATGACCACACATTCAAAAAGGAGAGATGCACTAGTAATGGGAGATTTCAACTATCCTGATATATATTGCAAGTCAAACTCTGCCAAGAGCATAATGTCCAACAAATTCCTCACTTGCCTTACAGACAATTTCATTGTCCAGAAGGTGGAAGAGTCAACAAAGGGATCAGCAATTTTAGATCTGATCCTAACCAACAAGGGTGACCTTGTTAATGGGGTGGAAATGGTGGGATCCTTATGCAGAAGTGACTATGCTGTACTGGAATTTGTTATTTGGTGAGAAGTCAAGTGTAGCCAGACATGGATTCTAGACTTTAAGAAAGCTGATTTCTGTAAATTTAGGGAATTACTGGCTGAAATTCTGTGGTCAAGAATACTGAAAGAGAAGGGAGTTCATGATGGATGGGTGATTCTTAAAAGTGAAATATTGAAGGGATAATTTAAAACTGTTCCAATAAGGAGGAAAAATGGGATGTGTCTAAAGAAACCAGAATGGTTCACTAAAGAACTCTCAACTGAGGTAAGTGTTAAAAGAAACATGTACAAGAAATGGAAAAATGGGGAAATCACCACAGAGGAATTCAAACAAATAACCAGGATATGTAGAGAGAAGGTCAGAAAAGCTAAAGCATAGAATGAACTCAGGCTTTCTAGAAAGATTAAAAACAATAAAAAGGGCTTTTAAAGATATATCTCCAGCAAAAGGAAACACAAGAAAATGATAGGGTTGCTGCATGGAAAGGATGGCCAAGTACTAACAGGAGGCAGAGAAAAACAGAACTACTCAACTCCTTCTTTGCTTCAGTTTTCTCCCAAAAGGAAAAAAAGTACTCAACCTAGGTGGTGAGGAGCAGGTGAGGAAGTGGCAGAAACTGAGCACAGTATAGGTAGAGAAGTAGTACATGAATACCTGTCTACTCTAAATGAATTCAAATCTCCAGGACCAGATGAACTACATCCAAGGATATTAAAAGAAGTGGCAAAAGTAATTTCATAACCATTGGCAATATTCTTTGAGAATTCTTGGAGAAGAGGAGAAGTCCCAGCAGACTGGAGAAGGGCAAATGTTGTCCCCATTTTCAAAAAGGAAAAAAGGAGGACCCAGCTAATTATCACCCAGTTAGCTAGATGTCAATACCCAGAAAGATTCTAGAGCAGATAATTAGACAGACAGTTTGTACTTACTACACTTTTGCTCATGCATTTTAAATCTGTATTTGCCTTTTTTGTACTAGCAACATGCTGCTGACTTCTGATCTGCTCATGATGCATTGTGATCTTTCTTGGGACCAATTTCACATGTATTATTTCTCCCAATATCCTGTACCTATGTGTTTGGTTTCAATTTTGCATGAATGCAGAACTAGGTACTTACCTCTGTTGAATCTTATCTTCTTCCTTTCGGAATGACTTTTAATTCTGTAAGGCTGTTTTGTCTCTTACTCCTCTCATCTCTTGTATTAGCTGTTTCTTTGAGATTTGTATCATCTGTAAATTTGATAGTGTGGAACAATCCATGGATTTTTTTGTAGGAATACTGACAAAACTCACCGAACAACAGCCATATTCCAAAATGTCTGCTGAGGTCTGTAAAAAAAAACATTCTTGGAATGCTACAGCTTATAAAGCTCTGATAGAATTATATTTTTATATATCGCCCAATTCTGCCAGTCAAGAATCAGACAAGTTGCTTTCTCCTTCCCACCTCTTTCTCTGCTCTCCCTGATCTATGCCTCTACAAGGCATTGCAACTCATTTCTAAATCTCCTCCTACAAAAGACCAAGACTCCTTCCTTGCTTCCTGCACATCTCATCCAGCTATAGCTGTGCTTCATGAAATAGTCTCTCTGCTCTTATTACTCTTACTTCACCATAGCTTTGCAGGGGAACCAAGGAGAAACTATTGGGAAAGTTCTTGAGAGATAGGCCTTTGCACAGGACGGCCAAGAAGAGGCAAGTATAAAATTGTTTGGAGGTCAAGCAGGGATTTGGTCACTCCATCTGCTCCTGCTCAGCTTGCAATGGGATTGCAAAAGATGCTGATTGTTTGGCACAGTGTTACCCTGTGAACTGGGGGTCCCGGGAGGGACACCAAAATGTGCTCAACTAAAGGTGGGGAAAATTAGCTCAGAGCACTGCTTAACGTTATGAGAGGCAGGGTAACTTAGCAAGATCTTGAACCCTATGTCTACGGGGTCGGGTCGAGTCAAGGAGAACACAGAAGTTGAAATAATAAATGATGTTTATTAAGTACAAGCAAAACAGTGTATGCGACACACCCATACAAGAGAACTATAGAAAATAAAGGTTGGAGTGGTATAGAGGGATTTTTAGAGAGATTGCTGGTTTGGGTGATACTTCACCTGTCCTGAAGCCCAGAAAAATAGAGAGTGAAGCTGGGGTGTGATGTAGCTCAGCACGTGGAGCTGAGGGGAGGCTTGCCAAGCAAAGCAGCAGCAAGGCGGGATGAAACTCGGGAGCGATCCGAGGAAGGTCTCGGAATCAAGGGTTTTTATAAGAATTGTGACTGCAGGCTATGCCGTACTTGGGGGAAAACAATAGATTTGGAGTTGGAGACAAAGCCTCCGAAAGGTCAGAATCTGAATGATTGAGTTATCGTAGCAGTTCTCAATAGAGTAACCAGTATGCAAACGCAGAGTACTTGGGTATTGCATAGTTTACCCATCAAGCTGCCATCGCGGGGCAGAGGCTCTTTTGTAAGTGGCGTGCATACTTAATTAGAGTACTTGCCTGGAGGTCTCCTAAAGCAGTGAGTCAACTATTTCTGGCCTGCCTGTATTGTAGTTTGAATCTTACGGCTATTAACGGCCGAGCTTATTTACGTGCTTGTCTGGTGGCCTTGCAAGCACGTGGAAAGGAATAGAGAAGTGCAGCCGAATTGTGATATCAAGGGATATCATTTAATATCCCCAAAGCTCAGACTGTCAGGGATTCCAGGCAGGGAACCCTGGGAAAATGATCAGCCCACTGCAAAGATGTTGCATCATGCTCCAGCTGTGGGTGATTGCAGGGTTGCATAAGAAACTGGGGTCGTGTGCAGATGGTAGAGGGAGGTGTGCAAACCTCTACCTGATTGGTTGTAAATGTGTATATAAGAAAGCAATCCCCAGTATGTAGTTGTCTGTTGACCAAACCGGTGTCTGGCGCAAGCCTTTGTCCGTCTGTTCCATGTTGTGTACATATCGGAACGTTGCTACAAGATAAAGTGCCTCCTGTTTGGAAGAGACTCCTTCGTGTGTGAGTATCCTTACTGGGGAACAAGGCTGCTGCTGTTGGCTCGCTGCCTTCTGGTTTTTCCGCTGCATCTCTGTGGGGCTGAAACTCCTATCATCCCCCAACACAGACTAGCCAGGGCAATAACAACAGGATCATAGAATCAGAGAGTTGGAAGAGCTCATAAGAGCCATCCAATCCAACCCCCTGCCATCTATGAATACATAATGAAAACACTGCTAAACATCCAGCCTGTTTAAAAATCAGTAAAGAAGGAGACTCCACTACACTTTGAGGGATTGTATTTCACTGTCAAACTGCTCTTACTCTCAAGAGGTTCTTCCTAATGTTTAGGAGGACTCCGTTCCTATAGTTTGAAGTCCATGTCCTAGTCTTTGGAGGAGCAGAAAACAATCTTGCCTCATTTTCCAGTTGCCATCCTTTCAAATATTTAAGCATGGCTATCATGTCACCTGGCCATCATGTCACCAAAATGATGAAGGGTCTTGAAGCCATGCCCTATGACGAACGGTTTAGGGAGCTGGGTATGTTTAGTTTGCTGAAGAGAAGGTTAAGAGGGGACATGATAGCCACGTTTAAATATTTGAAGGGATGTCATGTCAAAGAGGGAGTGGGCTTCTTTTCTGCTGCTCCAGAGACTAGGACAAGGAGCAATGGATTCAAGCTGTAGGAAAGGAGATTCCACTTGGACCTCAGGAAGAACTTCCTGATGGTCAGAGCTGTCCAGCAGTGGAATCTGCTGCCTCAGAATGTGGTGGAGTCTCCTTCTTCGGAGGTTTTTAAGCAGAGGCTGGATGGCCATCTGTTGGGAATACTTTGATGTGTGTTCCTGCATAGCAGGGGGTTGGACGGGATGGCTCTTGTGGTCTCTTCTAATTCTACGATTCTATGATTCTCTTTTCCAGTCTAAACATACTCAACTCCCTAAGCCACTCTTCATAGGACATAGCCTCCAGACCTTTTTGGTCTCCTCTGGTCCAGCTTTTCAATATCCTTCTTGAATTATGGTGTCCAGAATTGGATACAATATGCCAGGATAGGTCTGACCAATGCAGACTAGAATGGTACTGTTGCTTCTTGTAACCTAGACATTATTGACTTGGATCTCCATATTTGCTGTTTTACCTTCCATGGATTTGACGATTCACAGATATGTTTTCTGTAGGAATCTCTAGGTACCCCAGCATAGAAGCTGACCATAGAGTGGAGGTTGATCATAGAGTAATGCTGGAAGATCTAGAGATTTCTAGGGAAGTGGCATTGCTTTTTTTAGCTTTTTTTAGCTGACATATCACACTGTTGATTCATGTTGAGTCATGTTCAGCCTGTGCTCTACTAAGACTCCTCGATCCCTCTCACATGTACTGCAGTCATGCCAGGTGTCACCCACCCTATATCTGTGCATGTCATTTTTTTTTCTGCCTAAGGGTAGTGCCTTTTCCAGGCTAAAGAAATGTGCAGATGCCCTACTGCAGAAGAGCCAGCAGCTGCTGGTCTCAAAGTGGCTTGGGTTGAGTGAGCTGGCTTGCCATTAGACAATAGTGCCTCTTCACAAGATCACACAGAAACTGGTAAGAACTGGGTTCTTCTGTGTCTTCTCCAGCAGGCTTCCCAGGTGGAGAAAGCACATCAGGAGGAGGCAATGCAGCTCCTGCTGTGTCTTGCCAAGACTAGAGGCGGCGCATCTCCTATATAGTAAAGTAAATGACAAAAATGTCCTTGAAGAAAACTTCAACTGATTTGTCTTCAATGATAAGAAGCTTTAAGATACTACAGAATTCTTCATCATTTTTACTGCAGCATGCTTAGCACAATTACCCCCTTTGGCATTGTCTACCCATCATGACTTCCTCACCTAAACAGGCAGAAGAAACTTTCCTCCAGCCACACCAAACTCTCAAGATTCAAATTTCTTCCTCCTCTTTATACACATCCTTTTAAGCAGGCAAAGAAAACTCCTTCCTTTTGCAACAAGACCACAGTTACTTTCTCTCCCTAATGTAGGCAAGTAAAAGAAACACTTCAGTTAGCTTTTTAGTCCAAAACTCCAAATCACTTAATCCTCCTCAATTTCTTGCGTCTCCTATCTCATTCAAGGGAGAGCTATGCATTATGAGACTTTCCTTTTTTATATATATTTATATTTTTATTTTTATTATTTTTTTGGAGAAACATAAATTTGAAATGTTGTAAATGAGAGTAATGTAAATTGAAACTCACTTGTATTCAGATATAGACTTGTACACATGTGTTTGTGTGTGTGCACACAGACTATCCTGGTCATAGAACTGCAGAGCTAGAAGTGATCCAAATGGTCCAACCTTAAATTATACCCTACAATGACTACATTTCAGTTATGACTTATGCCACCTCGTATTGAACTGCTTATTAAATTTTATTTACTTTCCTGCAGTAAGGCGCGAAGGCCATCTTGTTCCCATTTCCTGTATTATTGGTCTTCCAGCTGTGCTAGAACTAGTGGGGTTTGCTAGACTGGTATTCCCAGCAGCCCTATTAAAATATAGCCATGTAGCACACAAGACCCTCCCTGGATTGGGTGGCTGTGCAAGGTTCAAAGTATGAGATGCTGAGAGGCAAGAACTAAGCCAGTCTTTGAGGATGCAGTTTATTAAGCAAAGAAGCAAAAAGAAAAAACGAAAGGCACACAAGCATACATACACTCTGACTCCGTCGGAAAGGCAAAGCAGGCAACGGAGCAAGGTTCTCTTTGTTCCAACAGATTATATAGGCTTTTCGTGTGCAAGTGGCAAAACAGGCTGCCAATCCATCAACCCACTGTGCTGAAACAGCTAGGAGGGGGGCTATCCCACCTCGGACGCCAATTACTGAGGCACCCATGGGCCAGTTGCATGATAGGCTCATGGCCAAACCTGCCTGAGACGGCAGCGGATGGTCTCTAATCAGGCTTTGCTCTCCCCTCACCATACCGGACGGCATGGGGAGTGAAGCACCCATCCTTAACATTCCTTGGCTATTCTCACAGGACTGCAGCATACAGGGCAGCCTGACCTAGCAACGCAATAGCATGAGCTAACCCTCCTAAATATGTTCATTAGTGTGAGAGCAGGCTGAACTAAAATGTGTGAGTGTGTAACACAGGGCCTGCCCAGAGGGCCTCACGCCCAACAAGCCAATGGGGAGGAATGTTCAGACCTGCAGTTCAACAGCATCTGGAGGGCCATATCTTGTCCATCTCTAGTCTAATCTAAAACTATGGATTATTTCTGCAAGTCACTTTCTTGCTTTTTTTTTTACCCCTTGATCCGTTCTGATGCCACTGCACCACTTTCTTTTGCATCATTGACATTCTTGTCCCTACTATTTTGCAACCCCAACTTCTAGAATACTGCTGCCCATAATGCAGTTCCTTGCCAGTAAGGAAATACACAGTAAGAGCAATGGCTATACAGAGTGTCATACCATTTGGAGCCCCACTACCATGTGAACAAATTGTTTTAACAGAGAACAAGGAGAACTACATTCAAGGAAGTCTTCCAGCAACCAATCCACTTTTATAAAGGCAGCAATTCCACTTTGTGTTTTAGCACAATTCCTCCCACAGATGATTCAGGTGGTATGAGAGCTCTGCCAGTGCCAAACCTTAGAAGGGATAGGAATCACACTAGCTGTCCAGCAGTCAGTAGCACTCAACATTAGTATGGGAATTAGAATAGCGATTAGAGAGAATGAGGTAGATGCTAGGCTGTGACCAAGGCTGGGAAAACATCTGCAGAGAGGTTACATTTGAGAAGAGTGTGGGGGTGGGTCTGGGATCTTAACAGTTTGTTCACTTCAACCTTGTTAGTCTGAGCTCTAAAGTCTACTAAGTGCACTACAGTTCGAAATGAAGTATGCTTTGTTAAGAAGCCTTGGGGCTGTGGTTCCATGAGTCCTGACAGAGAGCTCAGACTAACTTTTCATACTTCGAAGCCATCACCACCTCTCAAGAGGGACAAGGTGACGAAGGTACTATACTATGGCAGAAGAAGCATCTGCCACTCAAACTCCCGTCATCTGACCCAGGACAGAGGTGGCAAGGCTGCCCGATATCTCACCAGAGATGGAGAGGACCTGGTCTTGGCGTGAAGAAGCCAGATGAGAAAGATGACAGCAGACTACTCAATGAGACACCAGGGCCAGCGATCCATAGCCTGGGAATTGCTGAAGGACAAGGATGACAGGTGGAAAGTTTGAACGAAGAGATAACTGTTCTGCGCTGAATGACCGGTTCACCCTGATTCTACCCCATGTGGCAGTGCCAAGGCAGGCAGTGGCAGGGCAAGGACCTGCAGCTGGAGCTGGTGTCCAGGATGCTGCCCCCAGCCAGCAGCAACCAGTAATACAAGCAGATAGAGGGCCAGTGCGTGAACGGCCAGGGCAATGACACTTTCGTGAGCTGAAGGCAACATACAGCAGCAGCGGGCAGACCCTCACTTATTTCCTGAATGTGGTCTCCAGTTACATGGTCAACTTTGGGAGCAGTTTCCTCGACGACCCAGCCATAGTGATATACATCAGCCAGCAACTTCGCAAAGAGGCAGCTGAGTGGGTGGCCTCCCTCTACGACATAACAGAGAGGCTAACCAGGCTGGTTAAGCCCACTGACCATAAGCCCCTCATTGTGGTTCATGTCGGAACCAATGACACTGCGAGGCGCAGCTTTTACCACATCGCAAAGGACTACGAGCTTATGGGGACAAAGCTTAAGGACCTTGGTGCGCAGGTGGTCATTTCATCTCTCCTCCCTGTTCAAGGATATGGTGCACAAAGGGAAAGGGCGATAGCAGAGGTCAACAACTGGCTCCGCACATGGTGCCGCCAGCAACGGTTTGGGTTTTTGGAACACGGTCTGAATTTCCATGAACGTGGGCTTCTGGCAAGGGATGGGCTGCACCTCACGAAACTTGGCAAGAATGTTTTTGCAAACAGTCTTGCACGGAGGATTAAGAGGTCTTTAAACTAAGTTCTGCTGGGGAGGGAGACAATATTATTCAGGGCAAAGACACGGCGAGTGCAGGGGGGAAAGGCCCAAATTATATTGACCAAGTAGTACAAGCGTCCAGTGGTGGGAGGAGTAGAAACTATAGTACAGGACTTGCAGGAAGGGCCCGGGGATTTAAGTGTCTCTACACTAACGCGCAGAGTATGGGAAACAAGCAAGATGAACTTGAACTCCTAGTACAACAAAATAAATACGATTTGATAGGCATCACTGAGACCTGGTGGGATGAGTCTCAGGATTGGAATGTAGGAATAGAGGGGTATAGCCTATTTTGTAAAAATAGACCAAACAAGAAAGGAGGAGGAGTAGCCTTGTATGTCAAGGATGTTTTCACCTGTGAAGAGATCCATGACTTGAACCCAGAAAGCCAGGTCGAGAGCATCTGGGTAAAAATTAAGGGAGCGAGAAACAATAGGGATATTCTGGTGGGGGTTTACTACAGACCTCCAGCCCAGACTGAGGACCTTGATGATGCCTTCCTCAACCAAATGACCACGCATTCAAAAAGGAGAGATACAGTAATAATGGGAGATTTCAATTACCCGGATATATGTTGGCAGTCAAACTCTGCCAAGACAGCAAGGTCCAGCAAGTTTCTTGCTTGTCTTGCAGACAATTTCATGGTCCAGAAGGTGGAAGAGGCCACAAGAGGATCAAATATTCTAGATCTGATCCTGACCAATAGGGATGACCTTGTTAATGAGGTAGAAGTGGTTGGATCTTTAGGGGGGAGTGACCATGCCCTATTGGAATTTGGCATTCAGTGGGAAGGAGAAGATAAGTGTAGCCAGACACTCGTCTTAGATTTTAAAAAAGTGGACTTCTGTAAACTTAGGGAGCTGCTGGCTGAAATTCCGTGGTCAGGAATAGTGAAAGAGAAAGGAGTTCAGGAGGCATGGGAGTTCCTTAAAAGGGAGATACTGAAGGCACAGTCTAAAACTGTGCCAATAAGGAGGAAAAATGGAAGGCATCTGAAGAAACCAGAATGGTTGACTAAAGAACTCTCAGCTGAGCTAAGCGTTAAGAGAAACCTGTACAGGAAATGGAAGAGGGGGGAAACCACCAAAGAAGAATTTAAGCAAGTAGCCAGGAAATGTAGGGAGGAGGTCAGAAAGGCTAAAGCACAGAACGAACTTAGGCTGGCCAGAGACATTAAACACAATAAAAAGGGCTTTTTTAAATATGTCCGCAGCAAAAGGAAAAAGAAAGAGGCGATAGGGTCGCTGCGCAGAGAAGATGGTGAATTACTAACAGGGGGAAGAGAAAAGGCAGAACTACTTAACACCTTCTTTGCCTCAGTTTTTTCCCAGAAGGATACAAGCACTCAACCTGGCGGTTGGGGAGCAGGGGAGGAAGCAGGGGAAATGCGGCACATAATAGGTAGAGAGGTGGTACAGGAATACCTGGCCACACTGGATGAATTCAAGTCTCCAGGGCCAGATGAATTGCATCCTAGGATATTAAAAGAACTGGCAGAGGTCATTTCGGAACCGCTTGCTATAATCTTTGAGAAATCTTGGAGGACAGGAGAAGTTCCAGCAGACTGGAAGAGGGCAAATGTTGTCCCCATCTTCAAGAAGGGAAAAAAAGAGGATCCAAATAATTATCGCCCAGTCAGCCTGACGTCTGTACCCGGAAAGATCCTGGAGCAGATCATTAAGCAGTCAGTTTCTAATCACTTAGAAAGCAATGCGGTAATCACGAGAAGTCAACATGGATTTCTCAAAAATAAGTCATGCCAGACTAATCTGATCTCTTTTTATGATAGAGTTACTAGCTTGATAGATGAAGGGAATGCTGTGGATGTAGCATATCTTGATTTCAGTAAGGCCTTTGACAAAGTTCCACATGACATTCTTGCAAAGAAGCTAGTAAAATGTGGGCTGGACAGAGCTACTGTCAGGTGGATCTGTAACTGGTTGACTGACCGTTCCCAAAGGGTGCTCACCAATGGCTGCTTTTCATCCTGGAGAGAAGTGACTAGCGGGGTGCCACAGGGTTCTGTCCTGGGCCCAGTGCTGTTCAATATTTTCATCAATGACTTGGATGAAGGAATAGAGGGCATGCTCATCAAATTTGCAGATGACACCAAATTGGGAGGGGTTGCTAATACGCCAGAGGACAGGATCAAAATTCAAAATGACCTGGACAGATTGGAGAGCTGGGCCAAGGCTAACAAAATGAAATTCAACAGAGAGAAGTGTAAGGTCCTACACTTAGGTAGAAAAAATGGAATGCTGAAATATAGGATGGGGGACACGTGGCTGGATGGCAGTACATGTGAAAGGGATCTAGGAGTCTTAATAGACCACAAGCTGAACATGAGTCAGCAATGTGATGCGGCAGCCAAGAAAGCCAATGCAATTCTCGGCTGCATCAATAGGAGTATGGTGTCTAGATCGAGGGAGGTACTGGTACCACTCTACTCTGCTTTGGTTAGACCTCATCTTGAATCCTGTGTCCAGTTCTGGGCACCCCAATTCAAGAAGGACATGGTCAAGCTGGAGCAGGTCCAGAGGAGGGCGACCAAAATGGTGAAGGGCCTGGAAGCCAAGCCCTATGAGGATAGACTTAGAGAGCTGGGTATGTTTAGTCTGCAGAAGAGAAGGTTAAGAGGGGACATGATAGCTCTGTTTAAATATTTGAAGGGATGCCACGTAGAGGAGGCAGTGGGCTTGTTTTCTGCTGCTCCAGAGACCAGGACAAGGAGCAATGGATTCAAGCTGCAGGAAAGGAGATTCCACCTGAACCTCAGGAAGAACTTCCTGACAGTCAGGGCTGTCCGGCAGTGGAATATGCTGCCTCGGAGTGTGGTGGAGTCTCCTTCTTTGGAGGTTTTTAAGCAGAGGCTGGATGGCCATCTGTCGGGAGTGCTTTGAGAGTGTTCCTGCATGGCAGGGGGTTGGACTGGATGGCCCGTGTGGTCTCTTCCAACTCTACATTTCTATGATTCTATGATTCTATGACAGCTCCAGAGACAGAAGATCTTGACATGTTTATGACCAGTCTCCATGAAAGGTTCTAGGACCCCTTCCTGCAAGACGACACCCATAATCTCCTGAGGAGGCTTCGTCAGGGAGAGCGACAGTGGCTAAGTACACGTGTGAAATCCACCACCTGGCTGCTAAGATTCCTGAGTGGCCTATAGAATCATAGAGTTGGAAGAGATCATGAGGGCCATCCAGTCCAACCCCCTGCTATGCAGGAACACACATCAAAGCACTCCCAACAGATGGCCATCCAGCTTCTGCTTAAAAACCTCCAAAGAAGGAGACTCCATCACACTCTGCGGCAGCAGATTTCGCTGCTGGACAGCCAGTGTAAGAAGCAAAAGGAATGTCCAGGCCTCTGGCAGTGCTCATATGGGAAGGGCTTGTTAATTAGAACACAGATGGCCTAGGGGGGCTTACACTATAGAATCAGAGGCCTCAACAACAGAGGGTTGCTGGAATCCATTGGTGGTTACAGCCGTGGTGAGTCTTGCTTTCTTTACCTGTGTGCTGTGAACCTTGGATCTCGAAACTTCACCTGGATTATCGGCTTGGCTTTTGGACTTTTCCCTTTCTGGACTGTTGTTGTGTTTCTCAGAGAATTTACTTCAGCCCTGAGACTGTTTTACAGAACTGTGATTATCTAGCTTGTTAGGCAGTGAAGGAGCCTTGGCAGGCTGTGAAGCCCAGAACACTGGGCACTGCCAAGGCCAGCCAAAAGTAAAAGGAGAGATCACTAAATTGCAGTCCACCAAACCCCAGGCTCACCGCATCGGGTCCAGCAGTTTTGGCAAGGCAAGCAAGATGGTTAGGGACTCAGCTTGACCTCTTCAGGAGACGAGTGGGACCACGATGACTTGTCAAATGTGAGTAAGAATACTCATCAATATGACACTGTGGAACTAGAGAATGGCAAGGGAGTCAAATGTGTTTACAGGCCCATCATAGACTTGGGGTGTTATAAAAGCTTGATAAACCACCAAGTGGCCAAAGAACTATGCCTGAGGTATGAACCTTTGAAAAAGACTGTAAATCTGACTCAAATGAATGGTGAGCCTATGTGGGGAAGGCCCCTGGACAGCCACACCCAACCTGTAACAGTATGTGTGGGTGATATAGCAGGGAAACAATGATTTTTAGTTCCAAACACATTGGCTTTTACATAGTGCTTGGGCATGAGTGGTTGAGCAAGCACAATCCCATGATAGACTGGCGATAGAGATGGTCACTCCAAAAGGCAGAGAGGGGAGCATCAAGACCCTGTGAAAACCCACCAGCAAAGTAATGAACGGAGAGGCCACTGCAGGGTTAACCCAGGAGGATTTGGAAAAGAAACCTCTCCTCCCCTGCTATTGGGACTTAAAACAGGCTTTTGAAGTTCAGGAGGCAAACAACCTGCTGTTTCACAGGGAATTTGACTGTGAACTCAAGCTGACTGAGGGGGCCAAACTGCCCAAACCAAAACTTTACCCTGTGTCTCTGCTGGAAATGATAGCTGTCTGTGAATTTATTGATAAGAACCTCCAAACATGGGTTCATAAAAGCTTCAAAATCCCCTCTGGCCTCCCCTATATTTTTCCGTCATAAGAAAGAAATTTGAGGCTTATCGTTAATTATTTGCCTCTTAATCAGATATGCATTCCAGACTGCTCGGAGTTTCATTTGCCTGTGTGTACCCTTTCTGGCCCCGAATTGTTTGGGCTCTAGTCTTAACCATAATTATCTGGTCAAGCTTCCACAAACTCGTTAACTTTCCACTAGTAATATCTGGTTATATCTATATATATGTGTGTCTAATTTGACATTAGGCACTCAAGAAGTGGCACCATGAAGTCACTCGATTTTTTGAATTTGTTGCAGAGAGGCCTTTCCCATAAGATATGTGAGCTTTCCTCAATTACATCTGAGGTATCAGTCGCTCATTTTAGGCATGCTTTCAGAAGCCACTTAACAATATCGCACATTATGATTCAGACCTCTGATAAATTGCCTGAATGGCCACCTGTCTCTCTTGCTGAAATCAAAAATCTGATTTCTAATTTCTGTTCTCCGAAGTGGCAAGGCTCCTGGAGCAGATATGATTCTCCCCGAGGTGTTTAGAATAGATATTGATTGCTGGTCATCTATTCTTGCAAAATTATTCACATATATTAACTCAACTGGCAACTTTCCTTCAGGGTGCCAATCAAGAATTGTTGTGCCAATTTTCAAGAAAGGAGAGGCATCTGATCCTACAAACTACAGGCCTATCAGTCTGTTAGATGTGGCCTCCAAACTCTATGCACCGTATCTCTTGAAGAAGCTGCTCGAATGGGATAATAATCAATCTATTATCCATGAGGAACAAGTGGATTTTAGGAGAGGTAGAAGGACCCTGGGTCAGGCCTTTATGTTGCAGCACCTTGTACATAAAATTATTAATGGTTCAAACAAGTTTATTTATGCAGCTTTTGTGGACTTCACATCAGCATTTGACCTAATAGATAGGCAATGATTATAGTACAAACTGGCAAAAACTAATATTGATAAAAGATTGTTGTGGCTTATCCAGCTGTTACACCAAGACAACTCTCTGCAGGTGAGAACAGGTTTAAATGGTGCTTTAATACAACCTGTTCTCATTAATCAGGGAGTGAAACAAGGTTGTATTCTAGCACCCTTCTTATTTAACTTTTATGTTAATAATTGGATATCAGAAAGGACCTCCCGAACATTTTTCCCTCCAGCTATTAGCAATCGCAAGATCTCAATCGGCTTTATGCCGATGACCTGTTTTTGCTATCCTTGAATAAAATTGTTCAAATCTGGGAGGAAGAGGAACAGCTGGTTGTCATTTATATGAAAACCAAGATTATGGTTTTTGGAAAGAGATCCCCCAAGTGCACATGTACACTTGAAGGACACCATCGAGAACAGGTGCACTCATTAAAATACCTGGGGTTGCACTTTGATGAGAAACTTTCCTGATTTTTCTACTGGGGGGGGGGGCGGACAGTTAATAAATCCTGCTATTAAGGTCTTTACAGCTAAAATTATTGCACAAATGTTGTATGGAGCTGAAATTTGGGGAAAAAATGCCAAGCCTGATTTGGAAATTGTGCAGAACAAATTCATGTGGCAGATTCTGGGACTGCCTCCAGGGGTTCCAGTGGCTGAGTTGGGCTTACTTTCAGTTGCAGCTAGAATGGATCTGTCTTTCGTAAGTTTCTGGTGCAGATTAACTGGACTCAACAATCACTCCCTCAGCAAACTTTGTTGGCTAGAGGAACTGAGGTCTGGAGGTTGGGCAGAATTGCTCCAAGACAAGTTATTGACCTACAACCTTATAACAGAGAATTATTTAAGACTCAGTCCTCATGATCTTAAAAACTGGATTTTTGATCATGATGCCAGGCAAGACAGAGCATCCACAGTTGGTGCAAAATTCTCCACAGATTCAGATTAACCATGCAAAGCCTCAGTACCTTGAAACCTTCACCTTATCTCAACTCCAAAGAGCATTTACAGAACTTAGATTTCAGCAGATGCCTTCTGCATATCTTGAAGGGAGATACCATGGTACTCCAGTCATAGACAGAAAACGTGTATTTGGCTGTAACCAGATTGAGGACATAATTCATTACTTGCTGGGGTCACCCCCTTTACTCTGCCCCTAGACAAAGATTCCTGTCTACCATTATTCAATCTTATGCTGACTGCACATCCCAGAAAATAGTTACAGTACTGTTATCAGATATGTTGCTCTCTGTTGCATACTTAGTAGCTCAGTTTGCATTGGCAGCTAGGAAATTGCGTGCCTGTTTCATGAAGGAACATATTGGAACATAATGCACTTTAATTTTATACTTAATGCTTTTATACTTCTTAGCCAACTTATAGGGGATCAAATTGGATTAAACTTGTGTATAAATTTTAACAATTTTATTTTTAATCGGATCACAGTAGTTGTTAAAATGGTTTTAAATGAATAAAATGGTTTTAAAGTTATATGTATCTTTTAATTATCCATTTTTTAATTGTATTGATCAATTTTAATTCAATTTTATTCATGTTCTGTTCTAAACATTGTAAAGGCCATTGGCTATACAATAAAAAAAAATGCATTTCCAACACATACCCCATCCCTCTAACCAAGGACATTATGGCACAGCTGGTACAGGGAAATTACAAAGTTAGACCTTGTTGAAGCCTTCCATCGCATTAGGATGAAAGAGGACAGCGAATGGTGCTTCTTGAACCCCCTTGGGAAATATCAGTGGACTGTCCTCCCATTCAGACTAAAGTCTGGTCCATCACTTTCTCAAATGCTCATGAACAAGTGTTTTACATGAATTCCTATATCAAGGTGTTGTGGACTACCTAGATGACATACTCATTTATAGCAAAACCCTCCTGGACCACACTGAACTGGTGAGGAAGGTTCTGCAGAAACACATAGACAATCAGTTGTATGCCAAATTGTCCAAATGTGAATTCCACACCCATGGAGTAACGAACAATGGGCTGCAGATGGACCCAACCAAGGTAAAAACATTTGGAGACTGGGCCATTCCACTCACCAAGAAACAAGTGCAGCAGTTTCTTGGATTTGCAAATTTTTACAGAAACTTCATACCCAACTTTGCTGAGACTGCACTGCCTTTAACTGATTTACTGAAAGCTAAATTGCCCAAGGCCAGGATGTGAAAGATCACGGCATTCGACCAACTTACAACACTATTCATCACTGACCCCTCACAGCCTTTTGTTATACAAACAGATACAAGTGAGTTTGCTATAGCTATGGTCCTTTTGCAGAAAGATGATGGCGGGACACTAAGAACTTCTGCTTACATCTCCAGGAGATTCAACTCCACCTGGAGAAACTGGGCTGTATGGGAAAAAGAAGTGGCAACCACCCATTTTGCCTTAAGCACTTGGCGCTATTTTCTGGAGGAGGCCCCTGAACCCTTTGAGGTGTGGTGTGACCACAGCAACCTAAAAGCACTTCAAAAAGTAAGGAAACTGAGCCCCAAACAGGCACACTAGGCAGAATTCTTCCAGCGATTCAATTTTATAATTGTTTTTAAACCTGGCCAAACCAACATCCTGGCTGATCCCCTCTCTAGGCTCCTGCAACATGAAGACTAACAAATCACCCCATGCTCCACCACTAACACACTGTTTACTCCTGAAACCTTGGGGCTTGGGGTCACCATGCACAGCCAGGCATGCACAAAAAAATCAAACAAACAAAAAAACCCCAAAACAATTAGCTGCACCACAGACACTGACTTCCAAGAGACTATCAAAGGGCACTACGCTAAGGACCCCTGGTTGTAAAACCCTACTTCCATGATCTCTTGGGTAGATGGACTGGCTACCACAGGGGCAAAATCTACATGCCACTTGCATGTAGAGGTGAAATTTTAAAATGTCACCATGATTTGAAATCTTCAGGCCACTTTGGTTTTCTAAAAACCCTCCACGCCATACATAAATGTTTCTTTTGGCCAGGGCTCTGAAAGGATGTGGAATCCTATGTTAAAAACAGCACAACATGCATCGCTAGCAAAACCCCCACCACCAAGCCCCAAGGGTTATTGCGTCCTCTGCCAACACCCACAAAACCTTGGGCCTCTATATCTTGGGATTCCATACTAGGTCTACCCCGCAGTGAGGGCAATCAAGTGTTATGGGTGGTGATTGTCCAATTTTCAAAACAGGGTCACTTCATACCCTGAAAAAGGTCCCTACTGTAGAGAAACTTGCCAAACTGTTCATCACTCATATTTGGAAACTACATGCTACCCCCACATGCATAATCTCCAACTGAGATCTCGTATTCACTTCCAAGTTCTGGAAATACTTCCTCAAATCCTTGGGTACTGAACAGAAACCGAGCACTGTGTTTCATCCACAGACTGATGGACAAACAGAAAGGGCCAATCAAATCCTTGAGCTATATCTCTGTTGCTTTGTCAGTTTTCAGCAGAACAATCGGACCTCACTGATCCCTTATGCTGAATTTGCCTGCAACTCAGCTGTGCACGCATTCACGGGAAAAGCCCCCTATGGAATAGTAATAGAACTGAGACTGTGGTTCCTTAAGTCCTGATGCTGGCAGAGCTCCCATTCAGTTAGGAACAGCTGTGGTAAAATCTGAATCTATCAGTTGCCCAGGCTATTAATTCTTCACAGACGGTTTCCTTTCTCCTGTTTAACTTTTCAGGCCATCATTCTTCATATCCTGCTCTGCTTTCTCATTTTCTACACAATGTATTGCATGACTGGGAGCATTTAGTGCAGAATGTTCAGGTGAGACTGCTTGTCTTAAAACATAGATGTAATTCTCAGTATCTTCTAATAGTATCTTCCACAATAAATTTTTGTTCCACTACTCCAGAAGACAGGGAGATGCACTTTCCCACTTTACTGTACCTCATGGTTCTGAAACAGTGGTTGATTACAGTTAAGCCGCTTATTTTAAATTTCCTGTAGCTTTGTGCTGTATTAAGATGCATCTGACAGCTTTTCCTGGAATCTGAAGGTTTCTCTAAGATAAATATACTAAAGATTAAAATTGTCACTTTCTGCTCTAGGTTAGCAATTCACATTTTACTTTTCAAAAAATCCCCTGAAGAGAAAGATTTGCACAAAATTTGCATAGGCCAGTCATATGTATGAGGTGCAAATATAAAAATAACAATCATCATGTAGATAGAAATACAATGCATGTTGCTATGTTTAGGAAGTTGGTGACCACATTACATTTTGTCCCTACCTGCTCAGGTCACTATCTTTTGTAAGGGCTGAATGTTGATGGATTACTTCAAGGCTGATCCTTGCTCTCTTTTCTTAGGGTTCTTCATCTTTAAAATGACCCTGGACTGGGCAGCCATTCAAACAGAGTGTATCTTCAAAACAGAGAACTGTCCACTGAATAGTAGGACACACAGCCAACTACATCAGCCTTGAGATCACTTAAGACAGGTGTGAGGAGCCTCTGGCCCACCAGATATTGCAGACTGCAACTCCCACAACCTTGTGATATTGGCCATGCTAGGAACTGATGGAAACAGTAGGTCCAAATATCTGGAGGGCCAAAGCCTTCTCCACCTTGACTTTACACTGCAGTCTCTACAAGAGAAGGACAATGACAGAAAGAGAAGTGAGTAACACTGTTTCTCCTGTATCCCCCACATTCCCCATTTTGAACAGAAGTTCCCCATACCTACAAAAGAAAACAGGGAGAGAGGAGGAGAAAAGCAAACTAGGCATGGATGATGATGATGATGATGATGATGATGATGATGATTTGTGAAAAAAAAATCAGCAGGCAGTAGGTTGTCGGGATGCCTTCCATATTAAGTAATGGGATATGTAGTCGAGTATAATGTAACAGACTGCTTGTAGTTAAAGAAGCCTAGGTACCAGAGACCGTTAGATAAACAATTGCTAGAAATGTGCTGATAAGCGCTTCTTGGCTCTCACGGCGTCAAGGTCTCTAGGAAACAGGGGAGGGAATGCTGGGGAATCTTAAGCTTTTGCATCTTCTTTTGACCGGTAGTCTCCTCACTAAAGTCTTGTACCATGCACCTCACTCCAAATAAATAGTGTTTATGCACTGTACTATTTGCGTGTATGGATTCAGTTCCTGAGAGAGTGAGGAGACTCACAGCAAAATTCTAAAAGATGCTCCAAACGTCTGGAGAACCACCACTAGAAGAAGGAGCGGTTGATGGAGACACTGAGACACAAGGTGATGAATGAACCAGGGGAGCAGAACCTGACCCCAACCAGCCCACGGGAGTGTGGGCTAAGGAGCATCCAGTGATTCCTGCAACCACCCCGCTTACTGGAAAAAACCTGGGCTTGGGGAGAGTGTCCCGACACAGCTCATAGACAACATGCCGTGCCATGCACTGGGATGTTACACCCAGCGAAATTGACCTGATGAAGCAACTCCTGGCTAAAGAAGAGAAAGTGGAGCTACAACGAGAAGAGATATTTCAGTTGAGAGCTCAACTAGCTGACTGGAGGATCCTGATGGGACATGTGCAACAGCAAGTGCCCGCAGCAGCAGTACCCATTACCACACCACCAGCACCTCCTGGATCGGGACTGGCGCCTCAACCTGGGCCAAGATCCTTCCGAGAGATGAAAGCCACATATGATGGGGAAGGATCTACTCTCAATTATTTCCTCAACATGGTCTCCAACTACATGGCCGACTACAGGAACAGCTTCAATGATGATGCTGCCAGAGTGATACCTGAGCCAACACCTCAAGGGTGAGTCTGTGAGAGCAAGGACAGCCCCCAGCCAACCTCTGACTCTGACAGTGACGAATAGGCTCCAGACCAGTCGGCGAATGTAAGTACAGCCAAAACTCGGCATGTATATGTTACTGTGGTTTTACAAGGGACTAATGGGGAGTTAAGACATTACAAATCATTGATTGATTCAGGATGTACTACAAGCTTGCTAAACCCTGTAGTGGGCAAAGAGCTTGCTGCAAAATTTGAACCCCTCAAAAGGGCCGTTTGCTTATCACAAATGGATGGCTCGCATATGGCAGGAGGTCTCATCAGGGAAAGGACCAAACCCATCCCTGTTCAGGTGGGAGGCCTCCAGGAACACTTGAAATTCCTAGTACCAAACAAAATCAGATTCCAAGTGGTCCTCAGGTTCGATTGGCTAAAGAGACATAATCCCAAGATAGACTGGACCCAAGGCATCCTAAAGCAAGAAAAAAGGCAAACCCTGTGCCAAAGAACCAAAGAACCCCCTGATGGATTATCAAAACCAAACACGGGCCTTAGGCTTAGTGCAAAGAACTGCAGAAAATCCCACAGGAGTACTGGGACCTGCAGAAAGAGTTTGAAGACCACGAAGCAGATAAACTCCTGCCGCATAGAGAGTCTGACTGTGAACTAAGGCTGATAGATGGCACCAAAATTCCCAAACCAAAAATTTACCCCATGAACAAACAGGAGCTAGAGGCCCTAAAGAAATTCTTAAACAAAAACTTGCAACGTGGCTTTATCAAGCCTTCCTCTGCCCCCACAGCAAGCCTGATATTTTTCTGGCAAAAATGGGATGGAGGAGATCCTAGACTCATTGTGAATTACAATTTAATAAACCAGGCAGTACTGCCTAATGCTTACCTGATTCCACTCACGGCAGACATAATGAGCCAACTGGTTCAAGGCAAATACTTTACGAAACTGGACCTCAAGGAGGCTTTCCATCAGATTAGGATGGATCCTGACAGTGAATGGTTCACTACTTTCTCTACCCCCTTGGGAAATTCTCAATAGACTGTTCTCCCTTTGGGAGTACAAGCAGGGCCCGCAGTATTCCAAATGTTCCTTAACTCTGTTTTACAAGAGTTTCTGTACAACAATGTAGTTGTTTGCTTGGATGACATTTTAATTTACTCTGAAACTCTACGTCAACATGTAGAGCTTGTTTGCACTGTATTGCAGAGGCTCATAGACAATGACCTTGTTGTGAAACTCTCTAAGTGCGAATTTCACACTCAGACTTTTGACTACCTCGGTTATCAGATTTATAACATCCTAAATATGGACCCCTCCAAAACTGAAACAATTTTAAACTGGCCAGCCCCAAAGACAAGAAAGCAACTGTAGCAGTTCCTCGGCTTTGCCAATTTCTACTGTAACGTTATAGACGGATTTGCCACAATTGCCCTCCCACTGACTGACCTCTTAAAGAAATCTTCTAACCTGGATGGAAAGCTCCCAAAAGAGATTATATGGACAAAAAATTGCCAAACCGCTTTCGACGCACTCAATCACAAATTCACCTCAGATACAAACTGATGCCTCTGACTTTTCTACAGGGGCAGTGCTCCTCCAGCATGACAAAGATGGACACCTGAAACCGTGCACTTTCATCTCCAAAAAATTCTCCAAATCCCAACGTAACTGGCCGATGAGAAAAGGAAGCTATGGCCATCCACTTTGCTCTCTCGACTTGGCTACACTTCTTGGAAGGTTTCAAATCTCGTTCCAAGTTTGGACCGATCACCGCAACCTGGAAACCTTGAAAATTGCCAAAAAACTGAGCCCCAAGCAGGAGCACTGGGCTGAATTTTTCCAGCATTTCAACTTTAAAACTGTTTTCAAACTGGGAAAAACAAATACATTGGCTGACCCTCTTTCTAGACTCCCTTGCCATGAAACACCAAGCCATTCCTCGTCCCCTAAAGAACAAACCATTTCCACCCCTAACACACTGGGAATGCAAGTTACCACACGCACGCAAGAACGCACCCGCTCCTTAGTATTTTCCACGCTTGCTCCACTTTCCTACATGCTATAAAAACTGCTTACACCACTGATGACTGGCTAATCAGCCACCCTACTGCAGTTACTTGGACTAATGGTGTGGCTTTTGTTGGAACCAAATTATACATGCCTTCTGACTGCAGCCCAGAAGTACTTAGAAGGTATCATGACTCTAAACCTGCTGGGTGTTTTGGCTTCCTTAAAACGCTTCATGCAATCAGGAAACTTTCCCACTGGCTGGGATTAACCAAATATATTCAAGAATACATAAAGAACTGTGCTACATGCAACACCTGTAAACCTTCCACCTCAAAGGCACACGGACTTCTCCAGCCCTTCCCTGCACCCTCAGTCTCCTGGGACACCATCTCCTGGGACTTCATAGTCAGTCTTCCCAATTGTCGAGGACATCACCTCATCTGGGTTGTCAAAGACCACTTCTCAAAACAATTCCACTTCATTCCTCTCAAGAAAGTCCCCACTGCAGAAAAACTTGCTGACCTTTTCATCTCTCATGTTTGGAAACTCCACAGCCTTCCATCCTGCATTTTCTCAGATAGAAAACCAATCTTCACTTCCAAGTTCTGGACCTCACTCCTCAAATCCATTGGGATTGTCCAAAAACTCAGTAGCAGCCATCATCCACAGACTGATGGAGAGACTTGAATGCGTCAATCAGACCCTAGAACAATATCTTCGGTGCTTTATTAACTCCAACCAAAATAATTGGATGTCTCTACTCCCCTTTGCCGAATTTGCCTACAATTCAGCTGTACATTCCTCCACTGGAAAATCTCCCTTTGAAATTGTCAATGGTGCAGAGCTCAAGTGGTTCCCACCTATCTCCGAAGAAGACAAGGCTAGCATTCCCCCAATCTGTTGCCAGCTGGGCTCACAAAATCACTCAAACCTGGGACTCCGTTCACTCTGCACTCGAATCTTCTAAAGCCGCTCACAAACGCTTTGCCAATAGGAAAGGGCAGTCCGCCCCTAACTACAAACCTGGGGACCTTGTTTACCTCTCCACAAAAAATTTGGCTTTTGATGGACCCTCTGAAAAAGTTGCCCCTAAATACATTGACCCTTTCCCCATGAAGCGAGCCATTAATGCAATCAGTTTTGAATTTTCTCTGCCTCCAAAATACAAACTCATCCACCCTGTTTTTCATTGCAGCTTGCTCAAACTGGACCCTTTGCAGACTTCTTCACTTTTGTGCTTGAAACATTTTGTACATTGAACCACCAGAAACCAAAAGGGTCACTATCTCAGCCACTCACGTGGACAATTCTGGATTTTGGATTTATTTCATATTTCTCAATAAGGGATGCTCAACCTGTATAGACAAATTTCAACAATCAAAACTAGGGAAACTCATAATCAATTTCAGCCAAAATGGAAAGGGCCAAATGGAAAAAGCTGGGAGTTGCTGTCTAACATCTGTCAGGTTGTATGATTTGCCCTACAGTAAGCGTGCCCAGAAGGTAGATCCGAATGTTGTCGTTGTGTGTCTTCAAGTTGTTTCTGACTTATAGTAACCCTAAGGCAAATGTATCATGCGTTTTTCCTTCAGAAAGTATGTGACATGCCCAAGATCACCCAGTGAGTTTCTACAGCTGAGCAAGGAACCAAACCCTAGTCTCTAGGGTTGTAGTCCTGAAAGCGCACCAGCACGTTGGCTCTCAGATCCAAATATAAAATATCTGAGTAATTTTCAGTTGATTAACAAGAATTTCCAACACCTCATTGAGGAGCACCAAAATGACTCCTCACCCTAAATTATATTGCAGAAAATAAAGCTAGCTTGGGGTAGAGAGGAGTGAGTTTTTCATACAGAAGAACTGTGAGTTCAGCTCAGTTATGCCATCAAAAACTACTTCCTGGATTCAGAATTCTTTCATTCTTAAAGTGTCTAGCACTAGCCTCCACTTGGTGAACCAGAAATATGTAGTAGAAAAACGAAATAGATCTTGCAAGCTTGAAGTTTGCCTGCTTCTAATCTGGGAGAAAATAATCCAACATCACCTACCTTTGGGAATTTTATCTCAAGGGCGCAAGCCTTCCTCCAAACAAACAGCCAACTCTTCATCTTTTTCCAAAAGCCAATGATGAAAAACAAACAAAAACCAACTAATGATCCAGGAAGACCAGAATTTGGAACAGCACGAATATAAACATTGCCAAAGAAGAAAAAGCTTTTTAAAAAATGCACTCAAATAGCTTAAGCATGTCAACCTTCTCCTCCACCTCTTCCCAATTGTTCCGTCCCATTAATCCCAGTGCCATGTGGAAGCATTCGTCTTCTCCTCTCACATCATGGTGGTGGTGTTAAGAGGAATGTAGCTCTGATTTCTCTTACAATACAACTTAGGTGGGGCAGGTATTGCTATCCACAGCCTGCTGGTGCTAATGGACTGGAAAGAGACACTCACTTTTCTGACATTCCCAAGACCTGCAGTGCCCCCTTCTGGTGGATTGCTGGGGTAGGGGTTATGGAAAAAACTAATTATTTACTTATAAACAATGGAATTCTGCTAAAGAGAGAAACAGAAACATGCAAACATTTTAGTGGAAAGGACTGTGTTGCTTCCAAACCAGTTATTGTGCATTTTCCTTATTAGTGGCACTGCATCAGTCTCTAAGTTGCCAAGATTTGTGCATGTTAGCTGCATCATGATAAACTGTGCCTGCTTCTGTTGCAGAAAGAAAGTGGGCCCCTCTTTCTTTCTGTCACAATTTAAGAGGAGACAAATATCTGTGCTCCAAGGTTGAGACGAATGGATGAAAGCAGTAATAGACAAATTAAGAGATGATTGATGAGCCAAGCAAAAAAAGAGGAGCAGCTGCACAAATAGACACATGGACCCACAGATGATGAGTCAGGATTTGTCATGCCATATGAGTGCAGCGGCTACCTCCTTCAGTAGCCTGGTTAGGGGACAATAGGAGCTGAACCCTCTTAGAATCATACAATTGTAGACTTGAAAGATATTTCCAGGGGTCATCTAGTCTAATCCCTTGCCAATGGGCAGAATGTGTAGTTCAAGCATGACCAGCTGTCCAACCTTAAAAATCAATAAAGGAAAGTCCATCATTTTTTGAAGATTCCCGTTCCTCTTTTAAAGTGATATCAAGAAGTTCTTCCTAATGTTTAATTGAAATCTTTCTTGTAACTGTAATCCATTGGTCTGGGTCTTTCCAACACTACACTAACATGGAAGGCAGACCGAGAATCTTGACCCAATGAATTTAAAGTCCAGACCTTCGTAGCTACCATTTTGATCTGCATTTTTTGGGCATCTCTCAAGCTCTGTGCCCTAATATGGGTCCACTTCCAACAGTGGGGAGCACTTTCAACCTCGCTGTTGCTGTTTATCTTCCCAATCTGGTTAAACAAGTAATGATTAAGTAGAACAGAACATGGGGTTGTAAACTTTGGAGATCCTTCTCTCCTTTTGGAAAGTGTCATGAACTGGCTCAAGTAAATGAACACCGAGTGTCTAAGAGCAACATACTTCTTGTTGAAGAGCACCCAAAACTTGGACAAGATGCTGTGAGCTATGCCCCGTCCCAATTCAGTTTGGATCATTGAGAGAGAGGTTTAACCCTTGCTTTCTCCAACTCTTCCTGACAAAAATCAGCTTCCAACACTGACTGGACTTTCCAAAGCTGCTGTTTGCAGGAAACTGCACTTTAAGAGGAAATAGCAATGTTGCAGCTTCCTGTTTCAGTATGCCTTTAGGTTCTGTTTGCTGGAAAATAACAAAAAAGAACAACTGCTTTCCTGTCTGGTTTATAGGATTCTTGAAGGCATCCGATTGGCTACTAATGGAAGCAGGATGCTGGATAGCCTTAATATTTGGGCTGATCCAGAATAACTCTTCTTAGGTTCACATTTTCCTTTACAATGTTTACTTAAATATCACCAGCCCCAACTTTAAATAAAGGAGTAAGTAAACTGAAGGGCTGTGTCTGTTTGCCAGTATAAACATAGCTATTTTTTAAAAGCAGATAATTCCAATATATCTAAAATCAGGATAGACTAAAATCCCTTTCAAAAATCTGTATCTGTACATTTCATTTCTAAAATGTTCACCTCCATCAACTAGAAGCACAAAACTTAGTTGTCACATAACTACCCAGTTCATCTTCTCCTCTCCATCTCAATGAGCACCATCTTGTCCAGTAGAACATGGAGGGGAATGCAAAGCCCTCCAGAGATTCTTGAACTGCAATTTGTCATCCCTCGTATCATTCGCTATGCTGACTAGGGCTGATGGGAGTTGCACTCCCATGCAGATAGTTTCATGCAGATTGGCTTTTGGCAATTAAGCAAGGTTCTGGGTATTTGCTATTCTTTATTTTGTTAAATATTTTTAAATTGTGTTTTTAATCTTATGGTTGCATTTGCCTTGATGCCATTCTTTGGGAGCATGTATGTGTGATGTATAGACTAACTCCAAGTTCCAGTAATTAGGTTTTATTGGTGGTGGTGTTATTTTGCTGTTCCTGAATAAAACTTTGAAACCTCTAAGCCTAATTACTGGAACTTGGAGTTAGCCTGTATATCAGCTTGTATGTAGAAACAATAACAATTTGGTAATCAAGGGATCCTCATTCGAGTAAGAACTCTTAGTAGATTTACTCTAACAACATTTTGCATTTTAAGCATATGTTTATGCACACACACAATTTCCTACATGTGAAAGCATTACATAAACTATTAAAGGAATGCCATAAGATATTATACATAAGATACTGACATAAGATAGTATACATAAGATACTGACATATCAATTCTGCATGATTGAATGGCTTCAAGAATGGCACTGAGCTGAAGCAAAAATCTCATCAGAACAAATTTTAATGCAAATGCACATGATTAATGGCCATTACATGCTTCTACAAGAACAGGTTTGTGATCAAGTATTATTTGTCTTCAGTTCAGTTACAGCCATTTTGGTATAAATAATCATTCTGAATGCCCTTTTTTCTTATATATAGATCAGGAAGAAACTCTTGAGGACCACACCCTGCACCTATCAAAATTCTCTTTCAGACCAAGTAGTTTCACATCACAACCACCTGAAAAGTCAACTGTACACAGAAATTCAAGAGAGAAGCCTTGGCGGACTAGATACAGCCCAAGTCTTATGCCACTCGAGAGACTAATAATCTGCTTCAGTCACAAGAAGCCAATGAACACCTTATGAGAGCAGCCTCACATTCCTTGAGTTGTTCTGCATGCTGTTGCATTTTATGATTCCTATAAAATTCATTCCAAACATATCAAACATGAAAAATAGAAATATGTCTGATGAGAACAAAAAGATGATTTAGAACAGTACATTGCAAACGGCATGTAACACTTTGTAATTATAGACGTGACCTGTCAGAGCACTCTCATATTGTAGGAAGTGGCGTTAAGCTGATTGTGCTACAGATGTGACTGTCTAGATAAAAAAAAGAGTTCTCCATCTAGGACAGAGATGGGGGAAAGTATAGTTCCTGGGCTCAACTTTTGTGGTCTCCAAAGACCTCTACCTGTTCCACTCAAGCTCCCAATCTAATTTTTTAAAAAATCTGCAGGATTTTCAGGCAATATTTACCTCAAAACATCACAGAATCCCCCTGAAAAACATCCCTGCCTTCAAATGCCTCTTTTTGTCACAAGTCCCTCTCAATACAGAGATGCGGGTGTGACTGACAGGGAAGTCTGGGAGGTAAAATTGGTCCTTGGCTGACACACAGTTGCCTATACCTGGTCACCAAGGAGGGAATACTTCCTATTTGTACGGCTATATTTTAACCTATAAAATGCAATCTGTGTACAGTCAATGCACAGTCATCTTTCTGTATCTCTATTAGATGTACATAACTCAGCAAATTCAACAAAATAAGCCTCTTACAGGAGGAATAAAAAGCAAACCACTTCGAAACAACCGCTGAGATGTGTAAAACCAGAAATTAGAAAGCCTGGTCAAAACCTTTGGCATGGCACTCTGTATACACACACATAGCAAATCAGGGAGCAGAATGGCTGAAGGTATATCCAATGGCATATACTCGTTACCACAAGACTTATGAATATTCCTTGATTGTGCAGAATAGCGCTTTTATCTCCTATACCACCTATTGAACAGGTGTATTAGTCTGGATTAGTATGCGAAGGGATCTTATAGCACCTTTGAGACTGAGAAAAAAAAGTCTGTAGTGTAAGTTTCCATAGACTGGGTTTACTTCATCAGTGCAATCTACAATAGTAGACCCAGACTACAAAAGCTTATACTAAACACTTCTTTCTCTCAAAGGTCCCTTTGCATAGTCCTGAATAGTGTCATCATTATTATTGAGAACTTTATATATTCAAGGTTTATAGGCTGGGTCATTACTATATCCAAAGTCCATCTTTCTCTTTCTCAAGCCACAGCCCACGGGACTATGAGATGGTCCAGTTTTCTAGCTGTAATAGCATTTAGGCCAGCAGTAGCTGGACTCCATCAGCACTACTTATGTACAGTTTTCCTAAAACACTGGTTTCACATAAGGAGGATCTGCTTGGCTGATACATATGGCTTCATGGAGGCTTTCAAAGCTGACTGGTAATCTGCCAGTGGGACCTCTTGATATGTTGGAGGAACAAGTTGACCCATACGAATGAGATTGCACAAATCTGTGATCATGGCTTTCAGTTTCTCCTTGTCTGTATTGCGGGAAACAAAACACAGAAGAGACAGACAATAACTGTCCTCATTTTGGGACTAGTGAACTTAGAACAAAGAAGTACTAGTGTGACTATGAAAAAGGAACTGCACAATAGCAAGAACATTAAGTAAAGATTGATTCTGGCTACCGAGGAACAGGCAAATTAAAAGTAAAACAGAATGTTCAAAGTATAAAATCAGAGCTAAGAAATTCTAGTGCAGTTTGAGTTTTTGGTATGTGGCGAAGCAAAGTTGGGCAGATCCCAAGAATGTTGAATCAGCTCTGTTTTTTAAAAATAATCTTACACTCATGAACAATAATCAGGTGCATACTAGTGGCTGGGGGAGCCAGAAGCCAAATGTAAAAAGTACATGGGAAGTAGAATCCATTTCTTACTGCAACCCATGAGCTTCACCCTGGATAGACAACACTGCCTATGGACTCTGGCCCCATTTTGGTATCACTGAATTCCCACTCCAACTCCTACACAATTATACAAGCTTTTTCAGTTTTTTTTTTTAAACCCTGCTCTTGGAGCAGAAAGCATTATTTCCCCTTAAAATTAGACATATGATCCTCTACAAGTTGTTTTGTCTCCAAAGTTTTTACAAAAGTGGAAGCACGCTTTGAGACACTTCCAGTTTCAGAGGGGTGCTGTGGCCTGTAGAAATTGTGTAGCAGGGGGAGTTGGCTATCAGACCCCACTGAACTTGCCCACTCCTGAGCTATTACTGGGGCAACCTGCATGTAAAAGTACAAGTTAATACAAACATCTTATAAGCTGGCCTGCAGAGACATACAAAGACTAGATTGCAGTCAACCAATGCCTCCATCTGGAAGCAATTCTTAAGTGTCTCAGGCAGAAATCTTACCTATTATTTACTATGGTGATATGCCAGGGCCTAAACACACAATCTTTTTCACATATGACACATACTCTTTGATTGCACTATGGGACTTCTCCCTTTCCTTTTCTCCTTTGTTCTATTTTGCTATTGCACATGCTGTCACTTACTCCAGCTGTGGTCCCTTTTCCACTGGGTCATCCAAAAGCCACGAAGCTTCACATCCTTAAAGATCAATGCACTCTGCAGAAATTTAAAAGAATTACAGTTCACAAATGTCTTGCGACACATATTCTTCCAGAGATTAAAACACAGACTGACACTAGAAGCAGCCCCACAGAGGCTGCTCTAAGACCTGGCTATTTTATACAGGAAAGAAATGGCTCGCTGTCAGGAAAGCACGATGGGCATATGCAACAAGACAAGACTATTGACAAAGGAAGGCATTTAAAGGAAAGAATTCAAGAAGACCAGAAATCACATGGCTACTCACCACAGGAACTGTCACAGGCTGCTTTGACATTCCACCATAGGTAACCATGGTCCCTTTGTGCCTACGGGAAGAGTTGGTTATGAAATCAAGAGGATCAACAGTCCTGCTCAAAAGAGAAAAAATACTTTCCATGCACCTTGTTCAAATAGCTATAGCACAGAGGTTCCTTTTACGGCTGTCCTGAAGTTATGTAATTCCTTTCTCTTGCTGGATTTTAAGAATGCAGCTGGAAACAGGCCCTTTAGTATTGACTGGAGTCTGAGCTTTGTCAGCTCAGCAGGGAAGATATTTAATTGCTTTTACATCCTTTATGTTCCCTTCAGAATGCTAACCAAGCTGAATAATTGAGATAATGCTCAATACAACTGCAGTCAAGGCACCTAGAAGACTGAGCTCGTATCTCTTGACAGTATTTTTCATATTTGAATTAAGCTTTTCTATTTTTCCAGTATCTTGTTTCTTCAAATATAGAAGTACATAAGTGGCTATGCATGCACACACATCAAGATTTTGCAAAGTTGCATCAGTGAACAGAAGGTTCCAGCAGCAATCTATAGTATTTATTCAACATTCATTTATATGTTGTCATTGGTATGCCATATTTCATAAATATTTATCCTAAAGCAGTTAACGGTGCACATTAAAATAAATAAAAACACTAAGAAATATACAACAGATATTTTAAAATTGGGTTAGACCCTGATTTAACCATTCTTACAGTATATTCTATGAAGTAATGAACCCTGAGTGGCTTGTTTACTTGCCCCATCCATTTTAGTGGATCTACACTATGCACAACTAAGTCTGGATTTTCAGGTAATGAAACAATTTAAAACCTCTGAACACCTGACAACAGCTAAACTTACTGCAAATGACGCAGCAACTCAGTAGCACTTTTCCCTCCTACGCCATTCAAAGCCAACACAGGCTTAGGAATTTTCTGGAGAAACAGATTTTACAGGAGATAAATCATGTTGCATCACCTCAGCCCAAGCTTTGTTCATGCTGAAATATTTAAATCTTGCCAAATTTTACTTTGTTTACTAATATTTATAAATCACTTGTATCCAAACATTTCAAAGTAGTATACAATAAATGTAAACCATATAACAATCTATACAGTCATATTATTGTACATTTACAAAGAGAAGGTAAGGTGACATGAGTGCTGAGGTCCACAGGAGGGCTTTCTCTCCATTCCATCACCTTCGGAGGTGTGGTTCGTGAGGACTCGAGAGACAGCCCTCACTGTGGCTGTCCCCAGACTGTGGAACTCCTTGTCTCACTGTCCCCCTCCCTGCTCTCTTTCCACCAGCAAATAAAAATGTTTCTATGCAGGCAGGTATTTGGATCCTGAATTTTAATTATGGAGTTCTAGTACATGTATAAAGTGGTGTGCTGTATCTTTTAAACTGTATTTTTTAATTCTATGTTTTTTAAAAAATCTTTTTGGAAATAATGTTCTAAATATGTTTTAAGTGTTTTAACTGTTTTCATGTATGTTTTAAGACTTGGAATATTTCATCTCTTTTTAACTTTCGTAAATTCAATGTTTTAGTTGCATCTTTTAGAATATTGTAAGCCATCCTGGACCCCACTTGGGAGAAAGGCAGAGTATAAATGCTATAAATAAACACATAAGTAAGTAAGTAAGTAAATCACATCAGGAAGATTTGCAAAAATAGATAAGTCTTCAATGTCCACCTAAAAATTAAAATTTGTTGAAGCAAATTTGATATCAGAAAGAAGCCTTCCATAGAATTAGTACGCACACAATACATGCTATGCTCCAAATGGTTGCAGAACAGACTTTGGGGACATGGGAAGCCACGGCAAGAGTCCCTCCAGATGGCCTCAAGGTTTGAATGGTTTTTTAAGGCAGACAGCTGTCTATCAGATAATCAGGTTCCAATTTTTTGAGAGCAAGGGTGGGAATCATTCAATTCCTCAGGTATTATTAAACAGCAACTCCTCAGATTTCTTTCAATTGCTATATTGTCTAAGGCAGTGCTACTCAAAGTGATGGACTTGTGCCAGTCCTTGAGCCACTGGCTGCTGGTTTCCAGCTGGTTTCCAGGAGAGAAAGAATCAACAGGCACAGATTTAGTGCTGCTCCCTGGCATATTGGAAAAAGATAACTGCCAGTCCCTTGTGTTGGATAGCCAGAGAAGCATGGGTCTATTGTTGCTATTGTGTGCTTTCAAGTCACTTCTGATTTTTGAGTACTCCTAAGGTGAACCTATCACAGTTTTCTTTGCAGAATTTGTTCAGAGGGGTTTGCTCTTGCCTTCCTCTTAAGCTGAGACAGTATGATTTGCCAAAGGTCACCCAGTGAGTTTCCATGGTCAAGTGGGGATTTGAACCCTGTTTGCCCAGTATCCTAGTCCAGCACTCAATCCACTACATCACATTGGCCCTCAAGATCTAGGATACTGCTTCTCAGGCTATCTGATTCAGAGTACTGGCATTATTCATCCTTAACGTGTTCAGGACTGATAATGAATTTCTGCTCGTTGGCTACAGCCACTTCTTTCTTTCTTGGAACTTGCTGTGGACTGCCAGCTGATGGCTTGTGGACCTGTATCAGTCTAAAGACCACCACTTGGGTGGCACTAAGCTAGGGCTACTGGGACATGCAGTCCAGTAAGATTTTGAGGGCTGCATGATTCCTACCACTGACTTAGACCTTTGGATACCAACAAAAAAACTTCAACTGGAACTTTTGGCAATTTCTGGGTAATAAGATAAGGCAGCTTTGTATGCTGATGATCTTTTGCTGTTTATTTCTAGTCCACAGTCTTCCTTGCCACAGCTGATAATAGCTTTGGGGCTCTTTTGGCGGGCCCTTTTTGGCTATTCTGTTAACTTCAGAGGCTTTTCTACTGCTGCTGGCCACGCCCTCCTGCCTGTTCCTATAAAGGAGACGGACAGTTGAAGGAAGTGAGAACACCAGAGGCATCCACTGTCTCTATAATGGGGAGGGACAGTGGAAGGAAGCAAGAAACATCAAAGGCAGCCTCTACTGCTGTTGGCCACACCCTCCTGCCTGATTTTAAAATTAAGAGAGGGAGGAGGGAAGGGGGGGTAGGACTGGGTGGGGCTGTGAGCAAGCAGGGGGTATTTTCTTATGATGGGGGGCGGTTGGATGTTACAGATGAACAACGGGGAGTGATAGTAAGTATTGTGCTGGGCAAAGGGAGATATGGCGATAGCAGGGCGAAATGTCATTACAGGGGAAGGAGAGATAGATGTTTAATACCTATCTCACCTTCTGTTCGCCCTGCTACCCCAAGGTGTCTGGAGAGTGAACCAAACCAACCACAGAACCTTTCCTTGCTTCTGTGCAATACCAGGTCAATGAAAAAGAAAACTCATATTATCCATGATCTTTTAAAGGATGAGAAAGCTAACCTGGCATGCTTTACAGAGACCTGGCTGGAGGATGACAGTGGTACAACCTGGGTCCAGGCCTTGCCAGCCGGATACTCTGTCAGTGAGCAGGTAAAGTGGAAGTGGGCGGGGGGGCGGAGTAGCCTTGGTTTACAAAGACAATCTCACGCTGACCAGGATACCTGTCTGGAAAACAGACCACTTCGAGTGTATATACATGAGCCTGAAGGCAAGGGATAGTCTAGGGATTCTGTTAGTGTACTGACCACCCCGCTGCCTATCAAGACTCCCTAGCCGAGCTAACAGAACTGGTGTCGGAGTTGGTGTTGGAGTCGCCCAGATTTTTGGTTCTGGGCGACTTCAATATCCCGTTTGAGACCAGGTTGACAGGTGCAGCTTGGGAGTTCATGGCATCTATGACAAACATGGGTCTATCTCAATTAGTCTTTGGGCTAACACATTGTGCAGGTCATACCCTCGATGTGGTCTTCAGTACGGAACAGGCACAGCCGTGGGTGGAGATAATAAATGCTACCACATTGTCCTGGACGGATCACTTCCTGGTCAGGGTCAGACTTATGGCTGCTATCCGCCCCTGCAGGGGTGGTAGACCTATTAGAATGGTCCGTCCTTGAAGGTTAATGGAATCTACTGGATTCCAGAAAGCCTTGGAGGGTCTTATGGTTGGTATCGCCGGTGATCCTGTTGAAGCCCTAGTTAATACCTGGAATTGTGATCTTACTAGGGCTATCGACACGATTGCTCCCAAGCGTCCTTTCCGGCCTGCTTCAAATCGTATACCTTGGTATACAGCAGCACTCAGGAACATGAAGCAGGTTGGACAACGACTAGAGCGCAACTGGCGGAAATCTGGACTCTTATCTGACAGGACACGCTATAGAGAATTCCTTTATTCCTATGGAGTGGCAATGGATGCAGTGAAGAAGACTTTCCTCTCTGCACATATTGCGTCTGCGACTTCCCATCCAGCAGAGCTGTTTAGGGTGGTAAAGGATCTGACTCAGATACCCACTCCCCCAAACTCGCTGTCAGAATCTAGCGTAGCTTACTGTGATGCTTTGAATAATCATTTCACAGATTAAAATCTCTCAGATAAGAGTCGATTTGGATGCCGGTGTTATTGCAGGGGTTACGAGTGGAGTGTCCAGCGATTCCGTGAACAGGATTATACTGGACCAGTTTCAGTCAGTGAGTACCGAGGACGTAGACAAGCTCCTTGGAAATATAGGAAAGACAACTTGCCCTCTTGATCCCTGCCCTTCATGGCTGGTCATCCAGGGAGGAGTTGCAATTAAGACCCATCTAAGATACATTATTAATGCATCCCTTAGGGAGGGCAATTTTCCAGCTAGTTTAAAAGAAGCGATTATACGGCCACTTCTAAAAAAGCCCTCCATAGACCCCCTGGATATAAATAACTATAGACCAGTCTCTCATCTTCCATTCTTAAGCAAGGTGATCGAGAGGGCTGTTGGTCTTCAGCTCCAAGCTGTCTTGGATGAAACAGATTATCTAGACCCATTTCAAACTGGCTTCAGGGCAGGATATGGAGTCGAGACTGCCATGGTCGCCTTAGTGGATCATCTTCACCTAGGTATCGACAGGGGAAGTGTGACCCTGCTGGTACTCTTGGACCTCTCAGCGGCTTTCGATACCATAGACCATGGTATCCTTCTGGAACGCCTGAGAAGGTTAGGGATCGGGGGCACTGCGCTTAAATGGTTCTGGTTCTATCTCTCAGGTAGATACCAGATGGTGATGCTTGGGGACAGCTGCTCCTCGAAAAAGGAGCTTAAATCTGGCGTCCCTCAGGGCGCAGTCCTGTCCCCAATGCTATTTAACATTTACATGAAACCGCTGGGAGAGAACATCAGGAGGCATGGAGCAAGGTGCTATCAGTATGCTGATGACACCCAGATATATCTCGCCATGCTTCGGATAATAGCATCAACTAAGGGTGGCATCTCGCCTCTGAATGAATGTCTTGAAGCAGTAATGGACTGGATGAGGAAAAACAGACTTAAGCTGAATCCAGATAAGACGGAGGTACTCACTGTTAGGGGCCCTAGCCCAGACATGGAGGTCTGTCAACCAGTCCTAGACAGGGTCACACTTCCCCTGAAAGACTGTGTTCGCAGCTTGGGGGTGCTCCTGGACTCGCCACTTCAGATGACAGCTCAGATAGATGCGGCAGCCAGGAGTGCCTGTTATCAGCTTCGGCTGATATGCCAGCTGCGCCCCTTTCTGGAGCTGGAACACCTAAAAACAGCGGTGCACGCGCTGGTAACTTCACGGCTTGACTTCTGCAACACGCTCTACATAGGGCTACCCCTGTGCTTAGTCCGGAAACTTCAATTAGTTCAGAATATGGCAGCCAGGTTGGTCACCGGTAGACCTAAAACTGACCATATAACACCAATTTTAAAATCTCTTCATTGGCTGCCTATTAGTTTCCGGGCACAGTACAAGGTGTTGGTTATTACCGTTAAAGCCCTTCATGGCTTGGGGCCAGACTACCTGCGGGATCGCCTTCTCCCATATAATCCGCCCCGCACATTAAGGTCCTCTGGGAGGAATTTACTGCAGCCAGTCAGAACTAGGTTGGCTGCGGTTATCCAGAGGACCTTTTCTTCTATTGCTCCCAAGTTATGGAATGGCCTGCCGGAGGAGACCCGTCATATCATCAGTCTTGACTGCTTTAAAAAAGCAGTCAAGACTGATCTCTTCCGACAGGCCTTCCAAGACTAGCATTTCCATCGCCTTCCATCAATTGTCTTACTGTTTTGTTAATAGTTAATTGATGACTGTTAATTGTTGTGTGTTTTAAGGGGTTGTTTTAGGTGGGTTGGTGGGTGGGGAGGATTGGGGTATGTTTTAATGTTTTTAATGTATTTAATGTATTCATGTTGTTCGCCGCCTCGATCCATGTGGAGAGGTGGGATAGAAATAAATTTTATTGTTATTATTATTATTATTATTCTCTAAATCTGAGGCTACCTTTTGGGGCTAATAATTCATTTGGATTACTTGCTAACTTCTAGTTTCACTGGCTGCTCAAATATCACTGCATCCAGGTAACTGGGCATCAATTAAATAAAATATCTGGGGTAAGGTCAATATACTTAAGATGTTACTACAGATATTACACATACTATGTTATATGAAAATCACAGAATCATAGAGTTGGAAGAGACCACAGCTGCCACTGAGTCCAGCCCCCTGCCATGCAGGAACACACATCAAAGCACTCCTGACAGATGGCCATCCAGCCTCTGCTTAAAAGCTCCAAAGGAGAAGACTTCACCATACTCCAAGGCAGTATATTCCATTGCCCAACAGCTCTGACCATCAGGAAGTTCTTCCTGAGATTTCAATAGAATCTCTTTTCCTGCAGTTTCAATCCATTGCTCCTTATCCTAGCAACCGATTCAAACTGCAGGAAAAGAGATCAATACTGCATGTAGGAAATTTACCATCACCACCAACTATTTTTTACTCAAAAGGATGCAACAGTTAATTACAAACAGTGGATTTAATTTTCCAGAACTGTTTGTACCATAATGCATATCTCTAAACTCAGACAAAATAACTGGCAAACACAGCCCAATTCAGACACTCCTACCTGGACAATTTTGGTATTAGCCTACTTGGAACCTCTTTCTAGATTCTGTTCATTTAAGGAAGAAAGGGATAGTTAACCCTATGTTCTTTGATGCCAGGGTAATATGGCCAACAACTTTTTGACAATTACAATGTATTCTATATAGTCATGCTAGACTAACTCTGTTGGATAATCCTTGTTTGAATACTGAAAGACAACTTTCAGGATTTAGAATCAGAGTTGCAAGAGACCACAACACCCATCGAGTCCACCCTCTGTCATGCAGGAACACACACTCAAAGCACCCCCAACAAATGGGCATCTAGCCTCTGTTTAAAAACCTCCATACTCTGAGGCAGCATATTCCACTGCCAAATAGCTCTGACTGTCAGGAAGTTCTTCCTGATGTTTAGGTGAAATCTCTTTTCCTGTAGTTTGAATTCATTGCTTTGTGTCCTAGTCCCTGGAGCAGCAGAAAACAAACTTGCTCCATCTTCAGCATGACGTCCCTTCAAATATTTAAACATTGCTATCACGTCACCTCTTAACTTTTTTTTCATCAGGCTAAACATACCTAGCTCCCTAAGCTGCTCCTCATAGTGCATGGTTTCCAGACCCTTCACCATTTTGGTTGTCCTCCTTTGGACATGTTCCAATTTGTCAATATCCTTCTTGAATTATGGTGGCCAGAACTGGACACAGTATTCCAGGTGAGGTCTAACCAAAGCAGAATAGAGTGGTACTGTTACTTCCCTTGATCTCAACACTATACTCCTACTGATGCAGTCGAGAATTGTATTGGCTTTTTCAGCTGCTACATCATACTGCTGACTCATGTTTAGCTTGTGGTCGACTAAGACTCCTAGATCCCTTTCACACGACCTGTTTTCAAGCCAGGTATCACCTATTCTATATCTGTGCAATTCATTCTTTCTTCCTAAGTGTTGTACCCTACATTTCTCCCTCTTAAAATTCATTTTGTTAGTTTTGGCCCAGCTCTCTAATCTGTCAAGGTTATTTTGAATTCTGATCCTGTCCTCTGGCGTATTAGCTATCTCTCCTAATTTGGTGTCATCTACAAATTTGATCAACATGCCCTCTATTCTTTCATCCAAGTCATTGATAAAGATGTTGAATAGCACTGGGCCCAGGACAGAACTCTGTGGCATCCTAGTAGTCACTTCTCTCCAGGATGAAAAGGAGCCATTAGTGAGCACCCTTTGTGTTTGGACAATCAGCGAATTACAATTCTACCTAACAGTAGCTTTGTCTAACCCACATTTTACTATTTTGTTTACAAGAATATCATGGGGGACCTTGTCAAATGCCTTACTGAAATCAAGGTATACTACATCCACAGCATTCACTTCATCCACCAAGCTTGTAACTCTATCAAAAAAAGAGATCAGATTAGTCTGACATGACTTGTTTTTGAGAAATCCATGTTGACTTTTAGTGACCACAGAATTCCTTTCTAAGTGCTTACAGATTGTCTGTTTAATGAACTGCTCTAGGACTTTTCTTCGTATTCATGTCAGGCTGACTGGCTAGTAATTGGGTCCTCTTTTTTCCCCCTGTTTGAAGACCAGGTCAACACTTGTCCTCCTCCAGTCTGTTGGGACTTCTCCTCATCTCCAGAAACTCCCAAGGATTATTGCATCAGGTTAGGTTTGTACTTTGATATGCACCTGTTTTGTCCCATAGAACCATTGGGCAGCTCATCATATTGCTTCCTACAAGGCTGTGGCTGCTGTAGATTCCACATTCTTTATTCTGCCTCCCTTGAAAATGAATTGTCCCAACCAGCAGTTTGGGGTGCAGTGTTGCATTACACTGGTATACTAGCAAAGCTTAATTTCCTCCCTTGGAAAAGTGCTGGATTCTACATCATGGGCTCCTGGCTGCACGGCCATGGAAGAGATTACCTATCCCTCCTAAGGAGTTCTCCTAGGAGCAGTCTTGCCCCTTATATAGGAAACAGAGATGTCCAATGCAAAAATGATTATTGTTAGTGGTTCTGAAATTACTTCTGCCAGTTCTTTTAATACCTTTGGACGTAGTTCATCTGGCCCTGGTGACTTGAATTCAGTTAGAGTACCAAGGAATTCCTGTACTACCTCTTTACCTGTTCTGTGCTGCATTTTCCCTATTACATCATCTTTCCATTTTCTCTGGGTCTGGGTTTTTGCATTTGGAGAAGACTGAGGCAAAGAAGAAATTGAGTAGGTCTGCCTTTTCTCTGTCCTGTTACTACTTCCCCATCCTCTCCTCCCAGTGGCCCTACCATCTCTTTGTTTTTCCTTTTGCTACAGACATAACCAAAAAAGCCCTTTTTATTGTTTTTAACCTCTCTAGCAAGCCTGTGCTTGTTCTGCACATTTCTGACTTTTTCCCTACATGCACTAGCTATTTGTTTGAATTCCTCTTTGGAGATTTCCCTCTTTTTCTATTTGTTGTACATGGAGCTTTTAAATCTTAGTTGGTGAGTTAAGATTAAAGCTACTATCTTCCCTAATCCTTTTGTTAGTTAGTTAGGACCTAGTTTCTTCAGTGCATATGTAATCGTAAAGTTTATTAGTAAATCTTTTAAGTTTGAAACCTGAAACTGCCTGCCTTGTTTTGCTTTCAAGTCAGCCTCCAGTTCAAGGAAGCCACAAAGAGATTGGGACATGCTTTTTCTGCAACTCTGCTAAAAGAAAGCTAATTCTTCACAGCTTTAGCTTTCCTAGAACTTCCCCAAAGGGCTAATACCCAGGGAAACTCTAACTCCCAACATCTCTTTAGACACTTCCCATTTTTCCTCTTCAATGGAATTGTTTGAAACTGTGCTTTCAGTATCCCACATTTAAGAAACTCCCACCCATCACTTTTAAGAAACTCGCATCTATCATTAAATTTCATTCTGTTTTCGTATGCCTGACGACAAGATGGCACCTAATATTTCCCTAAGTTTACTGAAGTCAACTTTCTTAAAGTCTAGAATGTGAGTCTGACTATGACTGGCTTCCCATTTTCACTATATAAGAAATTCCAGAAGAACATGGTCACTCCCATCTAAGGATCCTGCCACTTCCACTCCATTAACCAAGTCATCACTGTTGGTTAAGATCAGGTCCAAAACAGCTGATCCTTACTGCCTCTTCCACTTTCTGGACAATGAAATTGTTTGCAAGACAGTGAGGAATTTGTTGGACCTGATATTCTTGGCAGAATTTGACTTCCAACAAATATTGGGATAACTGAAATCTCCCATTA